>OY757930.1:51994884-52007384 GCA_963585895.1 Sepioteuthis lessoniana
ACACTCAAATAAATAAACCAATAAACAAGGAATACACAAAAAATGTAACTATAGATGTAAAAAGAACGTGATTCCCTAATTTGTTGGGATTGTAAATCGAACTTTTTGCCGAAACTTTTCAAGTTTTCAAAAACTTGTGTTAAAAACACGCTCCAGGAATCCATAAATAACCACTTAAAATATGGTGACCATAACTGTCTTGATGCCATAAGATTGCAAGTATAGATTGATAAAGAAAAGGACATTTGTTGAATTATCTATTATTAAAATTCTCATTATATATATTACCTGCGTGTGTATGTAATCGTAAGACAGCAAAAACGCCACATCATAGCGAGATTTTTATTAAGACAATACGATTAAAATGCAATTTCCAGTCGAATTTACAACTGAATAATTTTTTAGGGTACGCTTTGCGCAGAACAGCACTTAAAAAATGATCCAAGTTCTCCATGTAACGATGATAACTATAGGTAAGGATAATTAGAAGTATTCATTCCTTCCTAAATAGAAGCACAAATATCATCATGAACTGCTATTATAACAGGAACCCAGCGGGTTCACGGGTTGTAGGATAAATAGCTAGAGTGGGCCCTTTGTGAAATGTAGTGACCGTCTTTCGCAACCAGCGACTCAAACATGAAAACTTAAGTGGTTGAATCTCAGAGAGAAATCAAAATATCGGCATTGAAGAAGGTGGGATTTTTCTGTGACCACCTGTCTGACTTTTTTTCTGTTGTCATCACGTCTTTGTCTTTTCGAGACGCCCGCAACGCAACAGTTACCATACATTTTAAAGTCATTATTTTAAATAGTTGCCCTCGTGGTAGAAAAAATATTGTCGATGGAAATTGATTCGGCAATCCGTGTTCAAATCTTGGACGAAGCAGTTTGCTTTTCATATTGCGCTAATACCATTGGGAAAGGTATGAATCCAATTATTCTCCCTCCAGTAGACTGGGATCTTTAATTTTGGTATGACGACTAGTCTGGGAGAAGGAAAACTGAATTTAAATCAGTTATCTCCCGCTTGAAAAAGTCGCCTTGTGTCGTACCGAGCTTGTGGTGGAGGGGTTGGGTAAGTGTGTACCTCAAATAGTTGCTTTCTGACTCGCATAAAAAAGGGCATTATGTTAAGCAGTTACTTCCCTTACAACTAGTCAGCAGAGCGTACAAAAACTATATAGGTGTGATCTCTCTTTTCGTGCAACATTTCAAGTCTTTGGATCACTAAAATCAACGAGAAAAGATCAGACATCACTACATAGCAATTTGAATGAATATATATATGACATCAAAACGCAAGACGATATAAACTAACAGCAAAGTATAATTCAAAGCATCTTTAACGACAAAACCGGATTAGCACTAATCCTGACGTATGTATCCACAGCCAACCGTTCCTTTTTTATCTTGTCTAATTGTAAATATCATGAAATTATCAACATTAAGACCAACTAATGATAGGATATGTCATCTTCATAATAGACGAAAATATGCCTGACCACAAACTGCCACTTACTTAGGATTCGTTTTTATCTACCATAGAATTTCAGCAATTGAATGGGACATTTAATCTACCGGAAGGAAGTACTTTGTTGTGACTCAAACTTAATTTCAACTGTTCTAAATCAACATATAGCATTTTATATATCGTTCCCTGAGTGAAATTTTTAGATTTGATAAGTACTTTAATAGCCCAATACGAAGTAAAATAATGTTTTAGAAAATGGTTGTATTCTAACTGAATATTTGCCTTTCCTTTGTTTCTTCTATAATGCATCATTTAGGAATGGACAGAACAATGAGACAATATCAAAGGGCACAACATGACAAGAAGAAGCCCAATTAATAAAAGTCTTATTTTTGAAGAGGCAAGTAAATCAATCTGTTACATTATGGTTCCATACAATTCGATTAATATACTTCCCAAGATAAGTTTTTAACGCTATTTTGTAACATTGGAAATATACACCTTATATACATATATTTTTTTTTTTTAGACATGAAGCTTTAATAAAAAAAATGGCTAGGGTTATTTTATTGTTAATTTTACATTCACAAAATCAATGATTACTTTTACTCGAACACAAAAAAAAGCACGGAAAAAATTAACATTACGAACAAGTATTGAGATCCTACAACTTAAGCAAAGTAGGTGTCATCATTCTCAAAATTAATGGTAAATAAAGATTATACATACAAACATATTTTTTAATCTTTATATCTAATCTATAATTCTGCTGGTGTGAAAAAACCCAGATTATAAAATATGCAAATTCTACAAACTGATATCTGGAAAAAAAAAAAAAAAAAAAAGACGGAAAACACACGTGGTACCTTAAAATAATCAAGTAGCACGTATGTCTAGTCTTTAAAAAAAAAAAAAAAGAAAAAAAAAAAGACAGAATTACCTGAGCTAAAATTTAATAAAGTGCTGAATACGCGAGATAGAGCTAATATTATGAAAATAATTCCAACATGGCCTAGAGTGAGTCTACCTAGATTTCACCTAAACGAACCATTTTGGTTGGTTTCTTTGTTTAATGGCATATCAACTCTTTTTACGTTATTTAATGCCGAAGCCATTCTCCTAGAAGAACAGTAGTGGTATTATTTAACCCATAGCTGGGAGGATAAGGGGGTTCATACCTTTCCTATGGGTATTTGCCCGAAAGTGAACGTAATAGCGCGACTGGAGTACGAACTCGCGTATTACAATTCCGCAGTCCATCGTTTTAACTATTACACCACGAGGACACCCCCCGAGCCATTTTGGTGAAACCTAGGTAGACTCACTCTAGGTCATGTAGGAATTATTTATATATATATATATATATAAATAACCACGAGCAGGATACGACACAAGGTAATTTTTAAGCGGATTTTAACTGGGCTGAATTCAGTTTTTCTTTTTCTAGATCGTTGCCATACCAGAGTTAAATAGTCCAGTCTGTCCTACTATTTACCAATAGCGGGAAGGAGAATAGTTGGATTTATACCTTTCCAAGGGGTATTAGCGCTATGTGTATTGCAAACAGCCTCGTTCCGGATTTGAACTCGAGTCACCGTAGCCAAGTCTCAGGATGATAACTATTACACCACAAGCATCCCCCCCATCTTTCTCTCTCATTTTGAAAGTATTGCTTAACGCCAAGTTAAGCAATACTTGCTTTTGGTTTCACGGCAGGTCAACTCTAGTTGAGTTGTTTAATGCAGAGTTCAGACATTTTGCAAGCAATATAGTTTCAGGTAAATACAAATAATTTGCACAAAATTATATGGTTACAAGTAGTCCTATCTAATATATATGATTTTTAAACAGATTTATTTGGGCCATAAATAGGGCCCTAACAAGTGCTACCGTTCCAGTTTAGAGTGAACCTGAGAGTAATGGCAATGATGGAGTACTCCATACTTCCCAAATCTCCAAAATTGGAAACTCACCATTGGATGCAGTTTAATGTCTTACTCTGGAAGCTCCATGATTTTGAATGACAGCAGTGTCTAAATGCGGCTTGCGGAACATTTCATTTACTTTTTAATTATGGATGTACATGATTTAATTCAGACACCTGTCGTGTGTCATAGATCTTTGTGAGAATAACGCGCAAATCAAAGTGGTTGTTCCATAAGAGAACATACAGAAATTGATATAATCCAGCAGTTGCTTAGTTCAGTATCCAGCTGCTTTGATTGCTTGGAAATATATTCTAGTCAGCTGGTATAGAAACATTTTTCAATGTACTTCTTTTTGTATCATTTTGTACAAAGTAATTTTATTTCGTGTCACAGAAACGTTGATAAATAACAAAGTGTTTTTATACTTCAGATTAGCAGGACCCAACTTGCATATTTAGGCAAAGCATGCGCTTACATGTTTCACATTCAGCGTCTTGACATTGTGATTTCGTCAGTTAATTCAAATCTTACATCATTGAATTAACGCTTCACTGCTTGGCTCATGCAGATTGACTGGAATGTTGTGAGTACAATAGAAAATTACATGAGGTTGCATTTTCATCAGGCATTAGTGTTATGAGGCGGGAAGTCTGGTAGTTTCGTAAGATAGTAATGATGCTTCTGCCCCGAAACTTTGCCAAACTCCAGAGTCATTATCAAATGTTGGCTATGTTGGCAGTATAACTTTATGCCAGCAAATAAAACAAACATTAATGAAACTCACTGAATATCAATTATTTTCAAGAAGAAACTTAAATGAAAGAAAAGTATTGCGAAACGTGTGCATACATCACACACAAAACAGGAATTCTTCCAAGCTATAACTGTATCGTATGGCTGCACTGGACTTTCACAAAGCGCTTAGAGAGAGAGAGAGAGAGAGAAAGAAAAAAAAAACCTAGACAGGACGTATACAAAAATACCGCATGCTGCTTTGAATAAATCCGGCAAGAAGCACCCCAGGAAACAGATGTACGGCCACTTGCCTCCCATCTAACAAACTACTCAATTAAGACGAACAAAACATGCTTGGCACTGCTGGAGAAGCAAGAGTGAAGTCATAAGCGAATTTCTCCTGTGGACTCCACATATGAACACACAAGTGTTAGCCGATAAACAAAGACCAATATTCATTGATTGTGCGGATAGTAGATGCCGCCAAGAGGACCCAAAGTGGTAGGCAATTAGGTGAGAGAGAGAGAGAGTGAGAGTGAGTCAACGAAATTCGTGCTAACTGCATGACTTAATTATGATATATAGGCCATAAATTGCAGTGTACATGTCGATTTTAAATCTCTACAAACGTAAGGGTTGACTTATATGACAGGGTTTAAACTAAACCTTGATCATAATGTAGGCAACCAGTGGAACAGTAACAATTGATATGCACCACTTTCTCTAACTCCAACAGACAGCAACAAACATTTCTAACTTAAAGTCGTGTTTAGTGAACATATTTAACAAATTAACACAAATTGATATAAAATAATAAAACTGAAATACAAATTAAGTATTATAACAACGTTATATCACATAACGTTTCTAACAGCTGATGAGCTAACTGTAATCGCAAATCGGAACGTCACAGCACTCAAGCGGCCAGTCAGACAAATATGATACGCTATTTATCTGCACGATGACTGATATAATTCTGATTTCACTGACAAATTTTATTGGTTCGTAATAATAGTTATTAGTTTAGAATTACGCATGAAAATGTCCAACAATATATATAATAACCCATAGCTTGATACAAGTAGTTTGGTTTGCTTATATGAGTTTGCCAGCCTATACTCATTTAGGCCTATTGGGTAAATTTGGGCTAAACCAGCACCCTACTGTAAGTTTGGGAGTCGATCTATACAGCAGGCATCAGTCTAAGAATTTTGAGCAAAAATATATATACCAGGTCGATTTGTACGCCGCACTTTACGAGAAATTATATATATAGTCAGTGGCTCCTCATCGATGGTCAGGTGTTAGAATAAACCCAGATTAAGAGGGTGTAGCTGTAGCGTAGTGGCTAACTTGCTCGAGTTGATCTTCAGTCGCACTATTACGTTCACTTCAAGTTTGGGAAAGGCATGAACCCACTTATCCTCCTAGCTATGGGTTAAATACTACCAGTACAATTCTTCTACAAAGATGGTTTTGGCGTTAAGTAACCCACGAGGGCTATTGTGCCATTAAACAGATACTAAACCAAACTTAAACCATGCTTTGTATATATTATCAAAATTCTTACTGTTAGAATATTTCAAGTGCATTCTTCTAATTTAGAAAATAAAGCAATTTCCTTTCCAATCTGCCACTGAATAATAATTCAGTGGGTTGGTTGGTTGGGTTTTATGGCATATCAACCTTTGTAGGTTATTTAACGCCAAATCCATCTTTATGTAAATAATCAGTTATATTTAAAACAATTCAGTTTAGCATGAATACACATTTTAATTGTCAAAAACATTTCTATTTCAAATTATTCAGTTTACTCAAACAGTTATATATAACAATTCGGTTTAGTGTAAGTACAGTTTCAATGTCAAAAACAGTTCAATTTAAAAAAACTCAGTTTAGCATAAGCACGCTGTTTAAATGTAAGAACAGTTTTATTGTGAAAAACAATTCAGTTTAGCATAAGTATGCCTTTTACTTTTTATATTGCTCTGTTGGCAAGCATTCGAGCACTATCAAACACTTTGAACGATTATTCATCCTGATCTGTTTACTGTATAATTTTGCTTCCTTTCTCTTCTGTATTCATTGTAATAAAAAAAGATCATTTTTCTTTCTGGTAATTTACTCACAATAAGATTGTCTTAAGACCAGTTTACTCGCTTTTTTTTGTTAAGTCATCATTCTCACCATCATAACTGATTCTATGAGACGCTTCAATTTATGAACATCCTTCCTGAACCAATTATGTAAAAAGTAGACATTTCATTACCTGAGAAAGACGTGCATAATTTCGATGATGACTTTTCCCTGAATATTCCAAACTTTGAACAGAATTAAGATCAAAGAAGGAGAGAAATTAAATCACTGTTTAATAAAAAGGCCGAAGAAAGTACGAAAATTTATGAGTCAAGAGTTTTGCCCATAGTAAATAAAGCAAGGGTCATAAAGAACATTTAAACAATTGATATTTCGATAAAAAAATTATAAATTTGAATAAGAAGACACACCTTCAAAGATAGTAATCAACCAATGGTTGAAGCTGACTATTCCCAGGTTAACGTTGCTCGCAGCCGTTTTGTATAACAGATTTATGTTAAATTAAAATGAACTCGGGGCTAAAATTAGACAAACGAGAAATCTGTTTCTTTGGAGCAATATTCTCAAAGTTACGTTTAAAATTGATTACTCAAGGACAATCTTCGGGTAATCGAGATAACAGGATATAAACTTATCTCCATTATTCATAAGATACAAGTTGAACTGGTGGAAATTCCAATGTTTAATTACTACAAGACGACTCATGAACCAGTTGAGTTCCGGTTGTAATAGCGGTCTATGATATTGATAGGAAAGGGTCAAGGATTCCTGTTAACATTTTATAGTTATGTTATATTGAGAATTTGGACGATTAAAAAAAAAAAGAAAAATGGCGTTCAGTACGAACATATATCCCACAAAATTATCATTCAGTTTCAAATTGAACTGGAAATTGTTTTATTCTCTTTGGGCATTGTAAATGTTTCTCTCTAATAAAACCTCGCTATAAGGTGCTCTTTTTTGTCGGGTTAAACACAAAAGAAAAAAGTATTTATTACTAATTTTGCGCCCAGCATAAATATCTGTGGTTAAAATTTGCGAGGTACATGAGAAAAAGAGATGAAGAAGAGGTGAAGAGGGAGAAGAGAGAGTCAGACAGTGGGTGAGAGAAACAGAGTGAGCGAGAGAGCATAAAGAGAGAAAACAGAAAGACAGAGTAGGAGCAGAGAGCAGGAGTGGGAAAGTAGGAGCAGAGGCACGGAGTGGGAGAGAGAATGGAGTGTCACAAATTTAAATACAAAAACAGGAGGAAAAAATGTCTTTGAAAGGTTATTTAAGTTTTTGCTTGAATATAAATCTGACTTCCTGATTTGGATAAAAATAAAAAAAGTCATAACATCAAACAAGTGAATAACTATAACCCCAAAATGTAATCCTTTTAAATAAGCACCGAAATTTGAGGAGAGAGAGAGAGAGAGAGAGAGAGAGACAGACCGACAGACAGACAGGTGGGGGTGGATATTGAGGAAATCACTTAAAGCTGTTACGAACAACGCCTTTCTAAGATTTCTTATATTTATAGAGTAAATTTATTTTTATCAAAATGGGCGTGATGATGCCTCGTTGAATGTCAGGGTTAACACACATTTCTGATATTACACATACGAAATCCGTTCGGAAATGATTCAGCTATTTTAATTTTATGAGGAAAAATATATATTCCTACCTACAGCAATGGCGCCTTAGTCCTTTGCAAAGTATTTCCATTGAGTGTAAATAGAAGAAAAGAAAAGAAAGAATGAGAAATTGGAAGCAAAGAGTATGCATCTGTTGTTTGTTTTTGTCGCCACTGTCTTGCCCTTGTACAGATTGCCCATTGGCTGCTGGTTTAAACGTAAATAAATGAATAAATAGATAAAATTCCAATCAGAAACAAAACAAGTGAAGAGAAAGGGAGAGGGAGAAAAAATTTCATCCTTTAAAGGAATTTAAATTTTTTCTGAATCAGTATGTATTCTTATTTTCTCCATCATGGTCATCAACATTACTTACGGTTTCTTACCGTCCATCGCCGGGTCTTTACCCAATATCTTGGATGAGGAAAGGTTGTGATTATATGTATTCTATGCATCTATATTTTTTGCTACCTCTTATGGTGGATATTTTTCACTCACATTGATAGTAAAGATATGATTCGTTCCGCAAAGTACAATTCCTTGTACTTCACATAAACCGCCAGGTATCCCGGTAATGTGTTTGTTCTCTTTCTTGATCCTACTCAGGACTCTCACCCAGGTAGTTTTAAATTTGCATTATCATTATATTAAGCATCGTCTTGTCCTACCGACAGAATAGCAATATAGGGTTACTAGAGAGAAGCGAGGAGGAAAAAGAGAGACTGGGAGGAAGAGGAGAGAAGAAAAAGAAAATAGAAAGAGAGAAAGAGAGAGAGAGAAAAAAAGAAAACGAACGAGAAAAGAAAAAGGAAAAAATAAAGCAAAGAAAAAAAGGAACACATAAAAACAAAAAACAGCAAAAAACAAAAAAAAACCCCAAACAAACAAAAAACAGAAAAAAGGTCTAAAAACAGAAAAAAAAAAAAAAAAGATTTAAAAAAAACAACAAAAAAAAAAACAGAAAAAAGATTTAACAGAAAAAAACAAAGAAAATTTTTCGGGGGATGGAGAATAGCGTAAAATTATTTTGTCAATATGAGCTGTTAACATTCCAAGTTTTGTTCGAACAGGTGAAACTATTTTTGTGCTGTTGAAATTATCACAACATTCAGACTGATTCCTTCTACAGCCTTCCTCAGGTATTAAAAAAAAAAAAAAAGAAAGAGAGAGAGAGAAGGAAGAATGGATATCTATCTTCCTCTTTCCTTGCGATTCATACGTTGGGAGAAAGTTGTTAACAGGTCCCAATAAATAAATAAAATTTCCTAATCAAATTACACTGTTTTAAAATGCACAGTTTCTTGATTGATTGAATTACTTACATTTATATGTATGTAAAATGGATTGTAATGATTAAATTAAGCTGTTAAATTACTTGATACATTTTTCATTTGTTAAATATCCGTATTTTTTTTAATGAAGAAAACTAAGAATTTTATTTTGTTTAAAAGAAATTAAAAAAAAATCTTTTATCAGAGTGGCATAAAACGTGACATCAGACGGTTTATAGGGAAAATGTGTCCTTTTTTAATTAAGCAATTCTCATACCAACAGATCCAAGTTAATCCCTTGAGACATTTATGCCGTCACGAGTGCAACCCTAGATTGTATCGAGTTGTCCCTGTGGCGTAGAGGCTAACGTGCTGGACTGTGATGTCGTAGTAAGTGAGTTCGAACTCTTGTCCCACCATTACGTTCACTTTTGGACTAATACCCTTGGGCAAAAGTATGAACCCCCTAGCAATAGTTTAAATAGTATCACCAAACTATTCTTGAGTAATCTCTTTGTATAGTAAAATTGTTTAAGGTTTGAAAAATAAGTCAGATTAGGACAAGTTTGAAAAGAAATAAGGTGAAAGATGGTCTACGCGGGCAAAATATTTTTGTCAACGACACTGTTGCCAAAAAAGGTTTTGATATTTCAACTTAAGAGTAAATGGGGGCTTCTAATTGGCATTTTACTGTTATTTTCATTTTATCGAGAATCTGGATTGATAAAAGAATGCTTTGTTCTATCACAGATAGCAACAAGATCATCATTCGACTGGAAATTGGATAATACAGTAAATGTATTGCTCTAATAAAAACCTCGTTGCAGTGTGCAGTTTTGGTTAGGTTATGGTTATATAAGTGCATGCTTGGTGAAAAAGAACTTTGTCTCTAGACATTTTCCAAAATGGAACAATTAATTATTATTGGATTTAAACAAGGTTAATGAGAATGACTCGTGACACAGCTGAAAGTGTTTCGAAATCTGGAATTTTTTTGACCATTTTTAAAGTCATTTAACTCGGATTTACGTTCCCTTGTTTGTAAACAAGAAAAATCAATTTTTTTTCAATTCATACATTCTTCCTTGCCTGTTCCTTTTAAGCAAACATGCATGACTGAAAAAGTGTTGCCGAAATTTTTTTAATGAACATCTAAGAAATCTGAAGTTGGTGGTTAAAATGGATCTAAGTACTGTGCAACGTTGTGTTCCTCGCCATACGAGCATTTAAAACCACAAAGGAAGGGTTCCGAAATGCCGAAAAAATATATGCAGAAAGTAAAACAATTTTGATATCAACTTCAGATCCTCAAGGTCTATTTTTTACCATTTTGTTGGCTATTGCACACACACACACACATTATATATATATATGGAGAGAGAGAGAGAGAGAGAGAGAGAGATTGAGACACACACACACACACACTATTGACCAATTGTTTGGACCACTTTGAATTGTTTCTTTATTTCATAGTTAAGGAACAATTGCAAAATTAACCTTAAGTTCGAAGTGAACTCCCTGAGAAAAAGCAAGAATTGTTTACACATTTACACACTGATTGGGAATAATTTACACGAACATTCTTTTACAAGTTACTAGAATGGATACAGACAATTTGGTCTGTAGTAATATATATATATATATATATATATATATATATATATATATATATATAAGAATTGAATTGTTATGCTAAATAATGACTGACCGAATATTTTATTTGGCACAAAGTTTAGATTATTTAAGGAGAATTAAACCGTTGTGGTCGGAGTGAGATTGTTGTGTCTAGATGAAGTCAACTGAGTTTGATTGTCATATGGTCACCTCTGAGGTCAGTTGAGAACTTGACACTCATTGGGGGATTTTAAAGTCATGTGACAACGAATTTCAAAGTTGAAACTTGATTTAAACTTTCTAGATAGTTAGCACGAGGTTGCAGAGATTTAGGGATGTATAAAGCGTGAGATCGTACTTTACATTGATGTTCTAAAGGGCAACTTCCGTTTTGCGTGGCCGGTAATGTAAAAGACGTCTGGAGTTACGCAGTAAAAAAAAAAAAAAAAAAAAAATGAAGGAACGTGTGCATATAAAAAGATGCCTTTGTTTATTCATCCTAACGAGGAGGATGACCATTGGTTTCTTTGTTCAATGGTATATCAACCTTCGATGGTTATTTAATGCCAAAGCTATCCTTATAGAAAAATACCAGTGATACTATTAATTTGGGGAGGGATGAGAGGGTTCATACCTTTCCCAAGAGTATTAGTTCAAAAGTGAATGTAAAAGCGCAGCTAGAGTTCGAACTCGCTTACTTCGTGGCTACTGTCCAGTACTTTAACCATTAGGCCACGGGGACTCCCTTCCACATCAAAGACCATAAAGCGATCGAAATAATTTAAAGTAAAGATAGCTATCCAACAGTAAAACTATCGTGATTGTAAAGAAATGCTCAGTACTTGTTAGATAGAGCAAATGTAACAGTATCTTTAAAAACCGTTGTTGCAATCTTCTGGTGTATATATATATATATATATATATATATATATATATATATATATATATGACGCACAATGAGAATTTTAGTGGTAGATAAATGGCTACTTTGACCTGAATTATAGATTTTTTTTAAAATAATATTATTTATGACAGAATGCTACACAAACCATAGGATATCTTATTACTTTACGATATTAAAAAAAAAAGTAAAAACACACAAGACTCTAGACGACGTCTTGGTAATGTAAATCCAGACGATGACAGTCCATTGAAATGATGCTGTAAGCCATAAATTTGTGACGGACTGGTTTAAGTTGACAGTAATAGGCAGGTTGATAGACAAGTTGGCTGTTTGATTATAAGGTTCTATTAGATTCGGAGAGAAGAATGAAAAGAATAGTTAAGGGGGCTATTTCACGCATCATGGTTATTGAAAAAAGCTTAAGGATATTTTCCCCCTCGGATCAGAAATATGAACTTGTTCTGAAGCTAATTTCAAATTAAAGGTATAGTTCCGTCGCTACTGAAAAAAAAAAGAAAAAATCCACAGGTAAATTATCAGAGGTTATATCTTTTGTAAAATTAATCACACAGACTTCTCGGGAATTGAGTTTACGTGTGAATACCCAAGGAATCAGTATTTAATGATATATAAACCCATGATAGTATAGGTAGGGTGGATATGACAATAAACTGAACCCGATGGTGAGACTCCATTTCTAGAACTTTAGGGAGTGTGGATTCACCTCTGCGTAACCTTTACTCCCAAGTCCACCCGAACCCAGCATATTAGTATGTGTTAGAGTCTCTGGATAAAATAAATCTGTTTGAAATGATTTGGAACAAAACATTAAGGTAATGGCCCTTAAAACATTGGTATTTT
>OY757930.1:52012384-52119884 GCA_963585895.1 Sepioteuthis lessoniana
AGTAACTGACCTATGATAATTGCTTGTTAGCCATTACATAACGACGAGTTACTCTGGAACATATATATGGGGGAGATGTTGAAATAGCTCGTCAGTTTTGGTTGTGTAGATAAAAAAAGCATATATATAAGTTAAACACTTTAATGATATCAAGTTTATTAGAATACCAGGTGACTATTGGTCCAGTTGGATTCCCTTTGTAACAGCGATCCATGATGATATTGATACTTCTATTTAGGACAAAGTGAAGGATTCTTATTAGCATTTCATTGTTACCTACGGTATATGAAGAATTTGGATAATTAAAAAAAATAATGATGTTCAGCACGATCGTAGACCTCACAATATTACCTTTCAGATGAAAATTGGAGAAGAAATTCTCTAAAAAATTTTTAAGTGTAATAAAAAATAATAAAAATCTCGCTTTAATGCGCCATTTTTAATAGATTACGGTTACATGCATGAACTAACATATAGGAGGGATGCTCTAAAAGTAAAACTTCCAATTTATTTCTATGAAAACAACAACAGAAATAGGGACACACAATAAAACCGCTGGATAGAGAAAGTTTTCAACTACAAACACTATTTTTTCACATAATCATTACCACTGACGATGTATTTTTGCCAGGGATGAACAAGAACTTTTATGCAGTGCTCGTAACCTTAAGGATATATATATATATATATATATATATATATATATAAATAAAGAGTTCAGTCTAACATGCGTTCATTGTAAATTGAAAACACATTTTAGAGCTATTTCACACGCTTCGACTTCTAAACGTAATTTTTCTCAAAAAGGAAAAAAATTCCTAAAGAAATGATCATCATTTCCATACAAATCAGATTAAATACACTGAACTTTTTAATACAAAAACAGACACCTTTGTAACTATATAAGTACGGACTTGGATTTTTAAAAAATACTTATGATATTAGATTCTGAAAGTGAAATGCATAAATTATTTAAAGTTTGTTTTTTGTATAAGGTACTTTATAAACATAAATCATCCTTAGAGTTTTGTAAATGAGGTCACTTCTATTTGAATGTAGGGCGTCTAATTGCAAATCATGACGTTAACTTTTGGAATTATTAAACGCTTTATTGGCAAAATAGGATGTAGTTTCATTTTGGGGAGTAAAAAGTTTACAGTTTAAAACTTTTCAGCGATGGCCTTAATTATTTCTGAAAATTTGTTTGGTAAGTGGCCAAAAATGGCGGAACTGTAATGGTACAGATAGACGGACATTTAGT
The DNA here is from genome assembly GCA_963585895.1 of Sepioteuthis lessoniana. NCBI lineage: Eukaryota > Metazoa > Mollusca > Cephalopoda > Myopsida > Loliginidae > Sepioteuthis > Sepioteuthis lessoniana. The sequence goes on from OY757930.1 coordinate 52,013,646, forward strand.
AAATATTGCTAAGGTTTAGGAATGTAGAGAGAGAGAGAGGCTTTGAAAAACACTTTGAAAGAGGGTAACGTAGATTTTACAAGTTAAATCAGACTTGAATAAGTTGGTTTTAACAGCAGTAAACAATCACTGAGCAGTCATCAATAATCAAGTGTTCGACGTCAGTCGTAGGTCATTTTCAACAGACTTCACCTGTCGTTTAGACCCTCTCATCACGTGACGACCTTAGAGCATTTATGATGCCATCCTGTCATTCAACGTACTGGCTATAACGACGACAACAGAAACGTGTGTGTGTGTGTGTGTGTGATGGGAGTAGATAGATTAAGTCACCAGTGATTAAACACTAACCTCAGACTGTCATTCAGCTGATAATTGTCTCATTCAGTGAATTACCATTGCCGACTGCCCTTTTCAAGAACCGGATCCAGATGGGTAGACAGGCAGGCACTCAAAGTGCTCTGAAACCCGTTGTTAACATGTCCAGTCAATCAAAGGCCAACTCGGGACACTGTCCTCACCACTCCTCTCTACAATTCCCGCCACATTCATACTTTATGTTCCAGGCAGGTAGTTGACGGACAGGTCGGAGAAGATAAGTGCAAGCACCCTTGTGCTGAACAAATCAAACACCGACTACTCGTCTCTGTCGGGTGGAGGCTATTGAGAAGTGGCTGGTTGTATTTTATGGCATATCAACCCATATAGGTTATTTAAAGCCACATCCTGTTATATATATGATCTGTAAACGAATAGTTTCAAGGTAACATTTTTAAACGAACCAGAGCTCATTTATTTGCACACAGTTAAACGGTTTCAAGTACTGCTATGTAACACAAATAACTCACTTTAACATTCGTTTGTTGGCAGTTAAATGATTTCAAATATAGAAAGTAATCAAATACTTTTATTGGACCCTAAGACGTACTACCAGTCCGACTCAGAGTAGAAATAGGAGTAATGGCAAAGAAGCAGTACTCCGCATTCCCCTAAGCTCTTGGATTGAAGCCTCACCATCCAATAATTTAGCATCATATCTAGGACACTCGCAGGGGAAGGATATTCTACAACCTCTGTCGACTGGGTTTTGAGTAGTGGATGGAACAGTTAATTTTACTTGAATCAACCAAATAGTTCGGCATTTTAGAGAGAGGAATTGGCACAATACTGATCGTCGTAATGCAGTTTCATTACGCAACAGTGCCCTCAGAAAAGGCAATAATCCATATTTTCTCTCCTTCAAGTTATGAGTAAAGTAAATGAGCTGTCTGGGCTCTTCTGCCTTGATAGAGCAATCGGTCAATGACAATTATGACAGACACCAGAAGATGACGTAGATATTATCAAAGTTGAAACGTTGTGATTCAGAAGCGGACTGACAGTGACCCAAGAACTCTGGGTTATTGATTCCTAACCCCAGTCACCCTACCAACTATTCAATACAGATATGTACAATCTTAAGACATGGGTTTCTAAAGATTCTGGTTTCCAAAAATAAAGAGAAATACAATGTTATTGAGTACCATATAGAAAATATCTTGCGGACTAAAGCTACGGGGATTTCTAGTTTTAAAACTTTTTAGCTCTAACATATAGATTCTTTTGAGGTCACTTTAAAATTAGATTTACTACTTTGGCTTCTTAGGCCCTTGAACACTACCCTATTACATAACCGCTCAGGCTTACTCTATTGAGTTTATAAAAACATTATTGTCTAGTGAAATCCTTTCATAGCTTTATGATATTAGACGATCCGTGAACGTTCTTGTAAGAGCGGTCTATGATGTTATTAAACCTTTTATATAAAAAAAAAAAAAATGTTCTAATTAGAATTTGATAGTTACCTCCACTACAACGAGAATTTGAATGATTAAAAACTGACTTTTGGCGCAGATGGCGACCGGAAGACATGATCATTCGGCTGTAAACCGGGCCGGTATTGATTTTAAGTTCGACCATTTTAAGTATATTGGTATCATAAAAATCTGACTGCAATGTACCAATTTTATTGGATTATGCTAACACACACACACACACACACACACACTTCACGTAGCTGGTTGGTGTATTTTACGGCATGTCAACCCTTGTTGGGTGAATTAATGCCGAAGTCAGCCTTTTTTCTGTCATATGGTTTTAAATAATTATTCTCATTGCAAATAAATTATACGTGGTTCCAAGTAATTATTCCTATTTGATTATATGGTTTCAAGTATTCTTATCTAATACTAATGATTTGCACGCAGTTACTCTTAAGTATTTCAAGTAGTTATATGGTTTCAAATTATAGTAAAAAATATAGTTTCAAATATTGCAAACAGTTATATGGTGTCAAGTATTCCGATCTAATACAAATTAGTCCAGTCAGTTGGGGCTGTATAATATGCCGACTGGATCTCTGCGACGAGTGTCCTAGATATGACATTAAACAATCCAGTAATGCTGGAGCTTTGGGAAATGCGGAGTACTCCTTCATTGCCATCGCTCCCCGGTCTACTGTAACCCGGTGTGGTAGCACCTGAAAGGGTCCTATCTATGGGTCAAATAAAACTGATTGACATTTAAATCAAGTGCAAACAAATGACTTTTGCTAAACAATTGTTTGAAATAGAACTGTTTGATCATTTAACTGTGTGTAAACAAATGACTGATGTTTAATTGAATTGTTAGTGATACATAATACTTGGAATATTTAACTTTGTTAACTTATGTTTACAAGTCATATACATCTTATATATATGTATAAACCGGATTTGACCTTAAGTAACCTACAATTGTTGATATGCCATAAAACCCAATCGAGCCTAATACAAATAATTTGTACTCAGTTATATGGTTTCAAGTATTCCTATCTAATACAAATAATTTGCACTCGGTTATATGATTTCCAGTACCTAATAGTAATAATTTTCAAACATATCTATAAATGGGATTCGAACAAGTACAAGCACTCCCAATTAGAGTGGACCTGGGGATTATGGTAACGTAAGGATCACTCCATACTCCCAAGGGCTCCAGAACTGAAGCTTCACCACCGGGTACACTGTGGTGTCATACTTAAGACACCATTTTTTTTCGAAGAGGTCTTACTCTTTAAGAGATACTGTCAGTATATTCTAAGCCTCACTAATGTAACAGGTTGAGATTAATTTGCCATCTCTCTGACAACAGAATTACAAAAACTCATATCAATCAGCATAGAATACAAGGCCAACCTATTTCCAATAACATTAGAAAAATACTCGACGATAACACAAACATACTATAATTACAAATACTTGACGTTATAATTATAAAAACAAAACATCAACAATGAATAAGCAAAAACATGATTCAGCCTGGAAATAGGCGTACTAGATGTATTTAAGAACTAAATCTTATACTATGCTATCAGTTTACAATGGTACCACCGTTAGCTGAACACGTGACTATATAAATGTAATATATTAGCATATATCACTACAGAAAAACTAAGATATCAAAAATCTCTCCACTCCAAACAGAGATTAAAACAACAACAACAAAAAAACAAAAAACAAACTGAACACTCCGGACAAAGATATCAAAAATAAAAGTTTCAATAAATTTTAAAAGAAAAAAAAATCTCGATTATTCCCTTGAAAACGATTAATGATGATAGAAAGTTTCAGACAATTTTAAAATAAAATAAAATTGAACCAAAATTAAATCTTATAAGACAAAAAAAAAAGAAATTCTCAAAAGATTTCCCAAAAAGAAGTGTTGGTTTAAACGAAACCAAAATAAAAGTTATATTTCTATCAAACTAATAATTCTATTTAATATCAATCATTTGTTTGCACACAGTTAAACGGTTTTAAGCATTCTTATCTAACACGAACAATGCTATTTAGTATTAATCACTTGTTTGCACACAGATGGTATCAAGTATTCCACACTAATAGTTTTATTTGACACAGTTAAATGGTCCCAAGTATTGCTATGTAATATCATTAATTGAATTTAGGCATACAGTTAAAGGGTTTCAAGCATTGCTATTCAAAACCAATAATTCAATTCAAAATTCGTTTGCACATGGTTGAATCGTTCCAAATATTCTTATGTAATACTACCAATTTAATATCAGCCATTTGTTTTCACACAGGTAAATGGTCAAACAGGTCCACTTGATTCAAAGATAGGACTATCAGGTACTACCACTACAGGTCAGGGTCGACCAGGGATAAATGACAATGAAAGGGTACTCCACTGATGGTTTTGGGTCATACATAGGATATTCATTGGGGTGGGGGTGGGGTCCTTACCCTTCCGCAGAGATGCAGTCTATGTATTAAATAGCCCCCAACTAACTGGGCTGAGAAAAACTGGTTATGCACATGTATATATATATAATTCGTGAGTATTTTAGTAATATGTAGATAGATAAATATCAATATTGACAAGTTAATGATGCACTTTTTATTTTAGGGTCAGAGCATAAATGTTAAAGATTGTTTTAGAATGTGTGGTGTACGAGGGGAAGGTGAGGGGTTGAATAAGAATCTTAGGATTAGTCCCAAATATTTCCTGTCCCACCGAAAAGCTGTCAACTTAATTACTTAGTAAGCTTTCACATAAATGCGGAAAAAAAAAAAAAATCAGTGAAAGAGTAGAGAAGCCCTTAAGCAAGTGGAAAGTAGGGAGGACACACACACAAAAACAAAAAACAAAAACGATCCTGTATGATCTCATCATATTGCTGCAAGGAATTCCCATGAAACAGAATTTCAAGCACGTCGATAGCAATACAATATCGCTCGTAAATAAGTACACCCCTAACATGATAGAAATAAAAAGGTGTTCTTCTAAATTTAAAAATAGTATTCAACAAAACTGAATGACTGCATATTGCCAGAGTGAAGGAAAAAATCCAATGAATGTGAAAATCTTGTGCGACTAATAATGACAACACTAAAATTAGTAATGAATAAAAGGTGATCACATCAAGTATTGATTTGAAATAATTCTACCCCTAAAAAATTTAAGTTTATTTTCTTCTAAAATAAGAGATATCAGGATTTTATTAGTTTTAATGGAATATTATACAAACGAAACAAATATTAGTTATTACCAAAACCAACAACATTGAGACTGGAGGAGTAATAGTCGCTTAATGATTAAAGCGCTGAACCGCTGCCTCGAAGTAAGCGAGTTTGAACTCCAGTCGTGGTATAACATTCACTTTTGGAATAACACATTTAGAAAGGCATGAACCCTCTTATCCTCCAGCTTTTGGTTAAATAGTATAACTCCTGTTCTACATAACCCACGAAGGTTGAAATGCCATTAAACAAAGAAATTGAACCGAACCTGTAATCCAAAATAAAAGGGTGTAGTGTCCAACATGCTGGACAGCGATATTGTTTGGTTTGGTTGTTTAATGGCATATCAACCTTTGTAGGTTATCTAATGCCAAATCCATTCCCCAAGAAGAACAGTAGTGGTACAATTTAACCCCTAACTGGGAGGATAAATGGGTTCATACATTTCCCAAGGATGTTAGTCGGAAAGTGAACGTAATAGAGCGACTGGAGTTCGAACTCGCCGACTATGATTCCGCAGTCCATCGCTTTAACCATTACACCACGAGGACATCCCTGTGATATTGTAATAAGTGAGTTCAAACTCCAGTCGCTCTATTACTCTCACTTTCCGACTAATATCGTTGGGAAAGGTATGAATTCACTTATCCCCACCCCCAGCTATGGGTTAGGTTGTACCACTGTTGCCTTTCTGGAAGGATGGCTTTGGCATTTAATAACTCAGGAAGGTTGATATTCCATTAAATTAAGAAACCAAAACAAAAATAGAATTATAAGTGTATATAATGTGTACTTGTTTTTCGACTACAACTTATTCTTATTTTGCTTACAGAATTTTATTTCTGTAGATTTTGGTTTTAAATAATACCTAATAATATCCATTTTGATTTTATAATGTTCCACAAGAAATAAAATCCTGATATCTTTGATTAAGAAGAAAATAATTTTTTCTTAAATAAATAAAAATAGATTTAAAAAATCGGTAAGCGTGTACTTATTTATGGACGATACTGTGGGAGTCATGTGACATGAACGACTGGGATGTGGTTTCAGCAGTTTCTGATTTGGCTCAAGTGTTAGTCTGTAAAGGCTAACAAAAGAATTTTGTTTTGTTTGTTTTGTTGTTTTTAATGGCATATCAACCTTCTTGTGTTATCTAATGCCAAATCCATCCTTCTAGAACAGTAGTGGTGCTATTCAATCCATAGCTGGGAGGATAAGGAGGTTCATACCTTTCCCAAAGGTATTTGCTCGAAAGTGAACGTGATTGCGCAACTGGAGTTCGAACTTGCTTAACCATTACACCACGAAGACATTCCCTCAAAAGAATTTTGAAGTTTTTTCATCGGAGGTAAGTGGGTAATGGTTGTTACAAAACAAAGAAAATATCCCACTCCATAGATTTTATCTTTCGAATAGGAAAATATCTAATTTAGCCGGACACTTGTCCAGGACCGATAATTGTCATATTGGTTTTTTTTATCGCTCAATACACTCAGAGTGTTCAACCGTGTGGTGGGTGATGTTAAAATAAAAACTTCCTGGTTACCTTCTCCGCGGGCACCACCAACCTATCTATTTAAAGGGGTAAGGTCTGAATTGTCCGGCGTCTGAGGGATCCCTAGAAGAATACCCAAGAAATTGACATTTTTATCAACCCCACCAAGGAGACTTGCTCTCTTGTGGGGTCTTCCACATTAATAAACAGACTTTGTATTATATTCCAGCAACGTGATGATGGATAAATACCTACTTGCAGACAGTGCAACTTCTGTTGAGATCAAATTTTGATCTGACCCCTATCCATTGACCTGACTAAATTAGTTGAAACTACAAGAACTTGCTCCTGTTTGTATGGCCCACCAGATTAGCGGGGAAAACAAGCGTTTTCATTGCAAAACAGGTGAATTTAACTTTTTTTTTTAGTCAAAAATTTTTCTGAATTAAAAAAAAGAAAAGAAAAAAGGCTTTTGTCATTTAGAGATTCAGACAAAGTAATAAGTAAAATCTGAAAATTTCATGTATATATAAAAAAGTTCCATGATGTAATTTTCGAAAAACTTAAACTTTCAAGAGAATAAGGTCACAATAAATATTCCCGAAATATTTTAACTACTTTAAGCTTCCAAATTTCAATCATAAAGACATACCAAAAGTATACTGTATACCTAAGGAGTGGAATTATATATATATATATATTATGGTAGTAAAATACAGTTTCTTATATGCTACTTATCCAGCCTCTCACGGTGTTGAAATGTTACAAGGTCTGTTTAAAGGGAACCCACTTAGTTTTATCGGTTGATTTTTGATTTACGTGTTGCTGAAAAGCTTTCGGTTTGATTAAGAACGGAATAACGTCAAGCCATAAACTGTACATTACGAATGTAGTTTTTTTTAACACTAAAACTATGCAAGTTCACGATAATGAGCATTGCCTCATATTCAGTTTAACATTCTTCACACATCGTTTCTTTTAGTCACTCGGTGCTCACTCTTCTGCTGTGACTTAGAAAATGCAGACAGCATCCCCTGTAGAGGGGACGGGACTAAAAAAAATAAAAAATAAAAAATTGGGGGGCCTAAGTATTACACGAAACTGCAATCAGTGGTGAGGCTCTAGTTTGGGAGCTCTGAGGAGCCACTCCTTTGTTACCATTACTTCCAGGTTCACTCTGACCTGGGTTTTTGGTTGGCTGGTTGTTTTGTCTTATGGCATATCAACCCTTTTTGGGTCATTTAACACCGAATTAAGTCATTTTGATAAAAGTTAAAACAATTCAGTTTAGTATAAGTATAGATTTTTGTTTACACACATGTCAAATGTCAAAACAGTTCTATTTCAAATAATTCAGTTTAGCATAAGTACATAGGGTCTTATCTATGGGTCAAATAGAACTAAACTATAAGGTGCTACCACACCGGGACCGAGTGGACGTCGGCAATGAAAAGGTACTCCGCATTCCCCAAAGCTCCAGCATAACTGAAACTTCACCATCAAATTGTTTAGTGTCATATCCAGGGGCACTTGTCGTTGGGGGTGTCTTACTCCTCTGTAGAGAAGCAGCCAGTATATTCTACAGCCTCAGCCGACAGGGCAACTCTGACCTGGAGTGGTAGTACCTGTTAGAGTATGGGTTAAAAGATCTGTTTGAAAATTAACAGTATTAGATAGCAATGCTTGAAACTATATAACAGTACAAACAAATGCTCATTATTTTCAACAAATAGGAATAATTACTGAAAAGCATATAATTGCTGGCAAATTATGAATATTAGAAAGCAATACTTGAAACTACTTAACTGTGTGCAATCAAATGAACTTTAGCTCGTTTAAAAATGTGACTAAGAAACAATTCGCTTACAATTCACACAAACAGGATTTAACCATCAAGGGTTGATGTGTCATTAAACCAAATAACTTAACCTAGGGGAAAGTTTCCGTGGTGTAGTGGCTAACGTGATAGACTGCAACGTCGTAGTAAATAAGTTCGAGCTCCAGTTGCGTTATTACACTCACTCTCGGACTAATACCTTTGGGAAAGGACCCACTTATCCCCCCCTCCAGCTATGGGTTAAATAGTACGACCACTGTTCTTCTATAAGGATAACTTGGGCATTAAATAATCTATGAAGGTTGATATGTCATTAAACCAGACCAAAGAATAGTTACTTGGCCCTATAATTGTTAATGAATGATTATTATTGAATGGGAACTTGAAAGTTACTTGAAAGCATATTATAGTTTTAAAAAATAAATAATCCAACAAGGGTTGACATGACGTAAAACCAACAATCGAACGCCATCGTCCCATTCATGCGATGTTTACAAAATTCTTTTATTTATATCTCGTCTGTATCCCAATTAAAAAAAAAATAGAATTATTCTTGCAGATGGGTAAATAAATCTTTAAGAAAAAAAAAACTTATTGTTTGGGTCGAGAATGTTTCAACACCTTCTTGTATTATGCTAATACTTATTTATAAGTTCACTTTTTATATTTATATCAGAGCCTATGAATCAGTACAATGGGAATGACTAGACTTTTCCCCAAGTTACATAACATTTATGAAATATTAAAATTGCTATTTGTAAGTCATAAAATAGTAGAAATGACAGAGGCAACGCTCGTCATAGTGAATTTGCTTAGTTCCAGTGTCAAAAAAAGAAGAAAAAAAAATCTTCATTTGTAACGTACTAATCTGTCAAGGATCATAGTGTAGTATATGTATCCGTGGATATCCAGAGATTATTAAAAAAAAAAAACAACTAAAAAATGCAAATAAAAAGTTATTAACGCACCAAAAATTTATTGAATAAAAAATAACAAAAAAGAAAAAAAATCACATATGTACTATGTTTATATTTTAAAGATCTTTTCTTTTTTACTCTCTTATTCTTAAGTTTAAAAAGGTAAAAACTTTTGAGTCGTTTCAAACAGTGCAATTTTTGTTTTTCTTTGTTCTGTTATTTGCGACGGTGATTCTTTCCGTTTATCCATTTGATTGAATTCAGTCAGTTCGATGAAGTCAGATGAAAGAAGCTTTTAAAAGAGACTAATAATGAATCCGCATTTTTGTGCTTGATTAAAATTCTATACATTTAAAACACTAATAAAAATATTTATTGTGAAGAATATAAACTGTAATACTTCAAACACAAAATGAAAAAAAAACAAAAAACGCATAAATATATACGTAGTTATTTTTAATTTTTTTTAGGCATATCCAAATAGATTTCCATATGAGCAAATACGATACCCTTCCTTTAGGATGGAATACTTATCTGCAAAGTGTTGTATGATTACAAAAAGCCACGGGTAATACTTTGATGAATAAATAAGAATATCTATTTATACGAAGAGTTTGCCCAACATACTGAAAACATTACCCTTATCCCATAAAAACCAAACGCCAGTAAGACTAGATGAGAAGAGACTACTTTGACTCAGCTACGCATAGGACAAACCAAACCGAGTCACTTTTATCATAAAACAAGAGCAATCACCAAAATGATCATATGGAATACCATATACAACGCATTTTGATAGAATGCATAAATCTCGCCTCTACACGAAGAGAATTCTATAACATAAAAAGTATGAGAGAATTATTTGAAACAATAGATCCTGATAATATTATCAACGTCATGAAAGAAAAAAAAAAAGGCCTCCAACCAAATATGTAAGTCTACAGACCAAAACTTCACCTACAAATAGATACACGGACTTGGATGTACAAACCCACAACAGAAATCCTGATTCCGCTAGATAGGCCACACAAATATATCAAATATTCAATTACCAACAAAAATATCACTTGTAATAATATACAAATAGCTATACAAGTAACAAGCACACCTCACAAAGAAAGAAAACAAAACAAAAAAAAAACATCTTCAGCATAAAATAACCCAAAGGTTAACGTACCATAAAATCCAATCATCCAGCCACCAATCCTTAAAAACCGGGGCCCCCACGTCCTCTCTCCGGGCCCCTGTCCCAAAGATAACTGAAAATGTAAAATGATGTAATCTGTTATTGAAGAGTTTTACATATGACAACATTTTATAAGCAATTGCAATGTTGAAATGGGAATTCTACGGTCAGAATTCCAGCTTTTTGGGTATATGTACTTAGGTAACAGCACAAATAGCGGCAGTTCTGATTCTATAGTCAACTTAATAAATTTTTCTAAACTTCCATGTTTTGGGGGCCTAATTAGAGAAATGTAGAAATATTAAGGATACATGATTGATAACCGATTCACTCCCACTCACTGGTCCTGAACTCACGTAACGTATCTCAGACAGGAATGGTGGAGCCGAAGACTCTACAACTGGTTTGAATTGAGTCTTCCTTAGAGACCGGTTACTAAGAAAACCCAGTCTGTCCAACTATTTACCCATAGAATCAGAGAGAATAGTTGGATTAGCTGTGTGTGAAATGTAAACAGCTTCGGTCAGGTTTGAACTCACTTCATCGATTCCACTCCCTATGACGATAACCGTTACGCCACGAACACCCCATTCATAAAAATTTCTTTTCAGGAAGAAAGGCATCCAAAAGACAATTCTTATGACATTACTTTATTGATGTGCAACCAAACAGGAACCAAGATACAAAAAAAGAATGCAATATGGTTCAATTTGTCTCGGCACGCCTGAAGAGGGGCGTTCACGGATGGACGAAACTCGTGTCTTACTGTATACAAAGAGAATGAGAACTGTTTCGCGCCTTTTTTCTGGAAGCAATGCAGACTTTGTGCCGCCTCCTAGCGAATGACCGACAAATTCCTCCACCAAATAACAGAAGCAGCTTCATACCAACAGTTCTGAATTTTGTTCGAATTTTCGTCATCTTGATAGTACGATCGTTTATTTACCCATGATTTCAGTAAACATTTTTCAGGTCTCATACAGAATCTATTTATTTATTTTTAAGCATTGCATCATTCAGATCTGTCACCCACCACAACAAATCCAGATTTGTTACGCTGCGACTTCCGATCCTTCCCAAAACTAGACTTGCTATTATTTCAGACCGTGGACGAGATTAAGGAAAATTTGATGCGATGACTGGGTCAGATCGCTAAAGATGTGAAACAGGGAAAGGCTAATCAAACAAGATTGTGTGTGTTCCCTCTCCACCCCTCCCAAACTCCTTAAAATTCATGTCACAATTACCAATTGTGGAGAAACATCATTTTCAAGATTTAAAAAATGTTACCAGGATAAATCTTTTTTGAAAATTAAAAAGTAAAACCATTTGAAAAAACAAAAACAAAAAAAAAACATAGTATCGTCTTTAACATTTTTGTGGAGAGAGTGCGAGAGATTTTGGAATTCAAGAGATTGTTCTAAAACTTTCCGTTCGTAAAAGAAACTTTCAGGAAGGATTTGAAGAATGTAAGAGTCATAGACAAAAGGTTAATTGAAATCAGTTTTGACTTGGTCATTCACACAAATTTTTTCCACATAAAAGATGCTAAAAAACAAAACAAAAAAAATGAAAACAAAAAAAAAAACAAAAAAAAAACAACTCGTATGTACGCGTATGAGGCGGGGGGATGAGTTGGAGAAAGAATGAGCAAAGAAGTTTATCATATTCATCAATATTAACGATAACAAATACCCACATTACATAATCGGGTGGGATGTCTTTTTTAAAAATTGAATTCAGTTACAATTTTTCTTTTTCAGACAATTGATATGCAGTGACTGACAGAATTATTGCTAAAAAAACATGCAAACTAAAAACCACGAAAAAGCAGACAGATAGACAACAAACTAATAACAGACGACCTATTTTTATGAATTGCTAAATAAATTTTTTAAAATTAATTAACTTATGGTTAACGGAACTAAGTCAGTTTTAAATTACGTCGCAAATAATGCCCATATAGCCATTTGTATCAAAACACACACAAACACACTAAAATGTACGAAGGGTGTTAAAAAGTTTTCGACCCAACCATATATTTTTTCATGATTTTTTAGGGTAATAAAACAACAGCTACAGAAATTATATGTTGTTTGTTGAACAGCAGGAGAATAGCATGCACGTTTTATTGCTCTTGATCATTTCATTCTTAACCAGTCAGAACTTTTCAGCACCCTTTCGTACAACATATATAGTACGAGAGGGCAGATAAAAAAATGCAATGATACACACACATATATATATATATATATATATATATAATGTATCTCCCCACACAACCATTGTTCTTCATTGTAAGCAAGCTTTGTTTGTCTCTTGTTTTTGCACAAGTTTACGAATTTTAGGTTCAAGCTTGAATAAAAATTGTCCGACATTTTATTCCTGGGCGTTTTAAGTCACCTTTGGGATTTTAAAAGAAAGTTGAGATATTATTCCTTTTAAACACGGAAAAAAATAAAAACGATGTATTTGTCGAGTATAACAGCCATTTTCTAGCATATATAAGAGACTAGAAACACTTTAAACAATAATTATATATATAAAATACATTAAATAAATTAGCTTTTAACTTCGGAACCGGTATACAAAATTATTTAACAACTAATGAATATTCAGACTCGAATTTCCTATTATCGCAAACGGTGTATAATTCTAGAGAGATAAACAATCGAAAAAAAAAACCTCCCAAAAAACAAAAACATGAAAACATTTTAGAATGATATATAATTATCTATATACGTGCGGTTTGTATGACATACGACATCTTAGATATATATCAATATTATTTCAAAGCATTTTGCCTATCAGATTACAGTTATCTAATTTATTGAGAATTAAGTACATCCATTCTTATCCGTATCAATTTCACATATAATAGAATTTTATTTATTAAACAATAAAAGAAATCTGGAGAAGACAGTTATTTACTAAGCTTAAGCCATGACCAGATGTAGGAGAGCACTCAGTGAGGGTCGAACTCACTAATAATGGATTGCTAGCCTAACTTGTTATGTAGAACATTTATCAAAAAACCAATGTAACAATATTGTTATTTATCGAGATATTCTTAATCTTGTGTTTAAGGTTGTTTATAACACCCGCAGTTACTAAGTGGGCAACTATCGAAGTATTGAGCTAGTTCATTGCTGTTTAACTTCGTTGATCAAGCGAGAACTGTTACTGCCACTGCATGACTTGGCCGTATGTCTAAAAATATTGACACAGCTTAGATTTGGCACAAGGCTGCAAATATTAAACATCTAGCGAGGATCAAATTCCCTCTTCTGTAGTAATTGATCTGCAAGACATGCTTGCTAACCGCTGCACCACGATGAGGTGTCTAAATGTTTGGAAGCAAGACTTTTTGTTGATAAATTGAGATTTTGTTGAATGTGTGTATTGAGATATCTTGACATGAGATTCTTAACTGAGATGTTCTTTTAATTAAAAAAAAAAAGGTTGTACAGAAAGAGAATAAATATACGTAGTGAGAATTTCCGAAATAAGTATTTTAAAAATATTTCTTTATTATTAACTAGCTGACTTGTTTCTCCAAAAAATGACCGAAATATTTTACTTTTGGTTTGATTTATTTGTCTAACGGCGTATCAAGTCCTTATAGATTATTTAAAGTCGAAATTTGATTCATTTTCAAGTCGTACTTTAAAAAAAAATTGTCCATAATACATATTTGTGGACATGGTTATATGATTTTAACCATTCCTAACCAATTCTATTAATTTTTAAACAGATCTATTTGACCCATAGATGGGACCCTAACAGGTACTACCAATCCTGGTTAGAGTGATCCTGGGGGTAGTGGTAACAAAGGAGTACATACTCTCTCTAAAGTTCCACAGGGTGCAGATTAGTGCCATACCCAGGACACCTTCCTTGGGAGAAGGTCTTGCCCATCTGAAAAGGAGTACAGTCGGCAGATTCTAACCCAGCTGACAGAACGAATAAATATTTTATATCTGGTAGCTAAAAATAATTTCGGACATGAATACATTAGAATAAAAAAAAACCTGTTTCTACTCTATCACAAGACGAGTACAAAAACATAGAAATGAAAGATTTGTTCCATCATGAAAATTTTTGTATAAATATTGATTGGATTTGTTTGTTTGATGACATATCAACCTCCGTGGGTTATTTAATGCCAAAGACATCTTTCTAGAAGAACAGCAGTGATACTGTTTAAACTATAGCTGGTGAGGGGAAGAGACTTAATACGTTTCACAAAGGTGAACTTAATAGCGCGACTAGTGTTTGAACTTACTTATTACGATGTCGTAGTCCAGCACGTTAGAGATTCCGTCGTAAAATATCAAGAACGTTTCTACGTTGTTTTTATACTTTTAACATCACTCATCAAGTTCACTACAGATAGATGTGTTACTTTCTCTCACACACGTGTGTGTGTGTTAGTGGCGTAATGACGGTAGGCTTTGAAGATGGAATCGTCGAGCAGAGTTCAAATTCCAGCCGAGGTTGGTTGCGTTTCATTCACACTAATGTCCTTAGGAAAGTCGATAATACATTCCTTCTCTTTCCAGAATTCCCCATAATTCTGGCCTTCTACTACAAGCAAGCCATGCTTAAATAATTACGTAAAAATTCTGATATTCTTAGGAAAGTCGAGAATACATTCCTTCTCTTTCCAGCTCTGGATAAAATAGGAAGGAAGACGACTTTCTGATTTTGGTTAGACAATCATTCTCGGAGAAGGACCACTTTGAATTCAAACAGCTTGCTAACATATCAAGAGTAGGGCTATGACACGCCATGTCTTACATATCATAAAGAGAGCTAGAGTCCTTTAGCGGACTAGGAAACGGTGTTGCTGATAACGGATAACTAGATTATAAACATATGCTGCAAAAAAAAAAAAAAAAAGTTGCGCAAAGCTAATTTATATTAACTAATACATGTTAGCAAACATAACTAATAAAACTTTTAGAAAAGTTAAAAATTTATTTATTAGCCAAATCGTCAAATTAAGGGTGAACACAACCCTAACCCTGACGACAAAATTTGTACTAGAAACTTTTAATAAAAATTTTGTCCTTTATTATGTGAATACTGAAAATTTCATTGAACTCAAGCTGATTTTTTTGAGATCTTGAAAATTGGATTCAGTGGGTTTTTTTTAAATTTAATTTTATGCCTGAAAATGTTTTAATGCAAATTTGATCATCTTAAAATGACTGTCCCACCCGGTGTACACCCCCTCAAACAACAACACTAAACAGAGGTAGAAGTTATATAAGTAACAAAGGAGAATATAAAGGGGTGAGTTTTATAGTGCTTTTATTTCATTTCAACATAGAAATTGCCTTCTCTAATTTTTTTTTTTTTAGTGAAAGCACATAGGGTTATCGGGAGGCCAGACATCTTGGAAAACACGGAAAGAAAAGCACTTAAAAAGCAAAGCAAAGAAAGAAAAATAGCCCTCACTGAACACATCCTAACTCTACTGACAATAAAAAAAAAAAAAAAGAAAGAGGGGAGGGATTCTGAGATACTACGATGAAAAGAGTTCCCCCTCCATATACACACTTCGTCTGCCATACATATGCACACTACGCAGTGAGAAAAAGACTCGGTTGTTTGGACGGTTAAATGTGCTGACAGGGTCATTGGGTGCCCGTAGAAAACTAAGATTCACGTTACAACCAAGTTGTGAGGGCGCCTCGCATGATGTCATTGTTAACAACTTACAAACTAACAAACCATTGTTAGTTAAGTTCGGTTCTTATCGGGTACCCTATATTTTTGGCTTTATATCAAACCAAGTTTTATGGAACATAAGTTTTTTTTCTTAAACTTGCGATATATTTTATTTGGTATCAAACTCAGATCCCGTAAGAATATCAGAATTTTTACGTAATTATTTAAGCATGGCTTGCTTGTAGTAGAAGGCCAGAATTATAGGGCATTCGATGAGAATCGAACTCATTAATAATAGTCTGCTAATCTAGCTTGTTAACCATTACACCACGTCAAGTAGCCATGGATCTTTTGAAACATTAGAGAATTTGTGCGTTCTGACTCATGTCAAAATATCATCCCTGAATACTTCTGTCTAGGATTATTTGGTTTAGTTTCTTTAATGGAATATCAACCTTCGTGGATTATTCAATGCCAAAGCCATCATTGTAGGAGAACAGTAGTTGTACTATTTAACCCATTGCTGGAAGGATGAAGAGGTTCATATCTTTCCCAAGGGTATTTGTCCGAAAGTGAACATAAGAGCGCGACTGGAGTTCGAAATCGGCTGCTTAGAAGCCGTAGTATGGCACTTACGCCATGGGGACTCTCTCGAGACTAGAATTAAAATGAATTATCTGTTTTTTTTTTTTTTTGTCTTTAGGTAGGACACCGAGACGAAAAATGATGAGGTAAGCCTATTTCTAGAGATTTCGACCTCCAGAGCAGCACCTTATTATTGTTCAAAAGTTAAGTATTGATTTGGTTAGTTGTTTGGGTTTTATGGTATATCAACCTTTGTAGGTTATTTAACGCCAAATTCATTTTTATGAAAATAGTTATATTTCAAACAATTCAGTTTAGCATAAGTACGCAGTTTAGATTTAAGTACAGTTTAATTGTGAAAAACATTTCTATTTCAAGCTATTTAGTTTAGTCAAGCTGTTCTAATTCAGCCAATTCAGTTTAGTATAAGTACAGATTTTTTTTTACACACAGTTAAATGTCGAAACAGGTCTATATCAAACAATTCAGTTTAGTGTAAGTATAGTTTCAAAGTCTAAAAACAGTTCCATTTCAAATAATTCAGTTTAGCATAAGCACTCAGTTTAAATGTAAGTACGGTTTAATTGTCAAAAACTTCTATTTCAAGCTATTCAGTTTAGTCAAACAATTCAGTTTAGCATAAGTATGCCATTAGTTCTATTTAACCCATAGATAGGGCCCTATCAGGTGCTACCACGCCGGGCCAGAATGGACCTGGGAGCAATGGTAATGGACCTGGGAGCAATGGTGCAATGGGAGCAATGGTGCTCTGCATTCCCCAAAGCTCCAACATCATTGGAACCTCACCATCGAATTGTTTAGTGTCATATCCAGGATACTCATTGGGAGGGGGTCTTACCCCTCTGAAGAGGTGCAGTCGGTGTATTCTACAGCCCCAGCCGACTGGGCAAAAGTATTGAGATGTGCGATGCATTTATCACAAGGTTGCGGTGGGTCAAACAATTTTTGTTATCACCCACACGCATGGTTAGTAGAATAAGGAGCCCCCACACATATATGTCGAATTTGTCTTCATAGGAAAGCAAATAAATTTCTTAAAGCTCTATTTTATTCTTTGAACCGAATATTGCAAAAAATGCAAATACTTTGATCATGGAAATTCCAACATTAGAGTTGCATCTCCCTCATCGCACAAAAAAGAAAGTCGGATTAATCTGATAATTTTGTGATACTGGCCGAGTAGACTGGGCATTGTTTGTGCCCGGGTCACACGTGCATGCGTGAGACCATACGTTAAACTGATTATGTGTTATGTTTTACCCCCTATGGAAAGGTACTTAAATATAGGATCAGAGTGTAGTATCTGTATCCATAGAAACTTCATAATTTGATAAAGAAAGAAATATAAATTTTAATACAGGTTCTGAATTTTGATTCTTACCAGGATGTACAGATATTAGGTTTCTTAATAGAAGTTTCGGATAGACAAAGAAAGAAAAAATCAGAAAAATTACCACTGTACAAAAGATGGGTGTATCACTTGCATCTAATTCAATACGTGATAATTGAAAGAGAAAAAGACTTAAAAATTAATATATTAAATTGTTTAGAAATTAAACAATTTACTAAGCTTAGTTTAGTCTGTGGAGTATGGCGTTTCCTTCGTCAATACTTTAGCTAATACCACATAAAACCAAAACCATGTTTATTTGAGGAGGGCGTCTACACATGGAGATTTTTAAAATCTTACCTGTCCTTTTTAATTAATATTCTTTAAACTAACTTTAATGAATTAAGATATCTCGTCAGTGTTATTATATAGCCTCATAATGAAATTATATTTAACGGTATATAAGAATTCTCCGTTTACCTATCACCCTAAAGTGCACTGACTGTATCCCCTGTAGAATGGTGTCCTGTGTTGGACACTAAACTGTAGCTGATAGTGAGGTTCCAGTTCTTGAGCTTGTAGAGTACCCTTTCATGGTCATTCCTCCCATGATCATTCTGACCTGGAGTGATTATAGTACCTTTTAAGGTCCCATCTATTAGTCACCCAGATCTGCTTTAAACTTTTTCGTATTCTATAGGAAGGATAATGTGCAAAAAAGCCTTTTATGTAACAACCACACAAAAATGTGTAATATGAACGAACAGTGAACGCGATTCCCTTATCTTTAAGTAGACAGGTTGACATTAAAATTAACCAGTCAGCTTAGCTGAGTTGCAGCATGAGGTTAGAAGTATGAGGCACTCAGTGGGAATCGAATTCACTCGTAACAGTCTGCGAACCAAGGTTGCACACGATTACTCTGGGCGAAGTGTTCAGTTTAGAAACTAATATTGAATTTTTGGAAATGGAATAAAAACCAGTTCAAATGTTGCAAACATTAAATTCATTTGTCAACAACAATTGTTATTGTTACAAATAACGACCTCCACCCTCAAGAAAAAAAAAAGAAAAAAAAAAAAGGAAAAATATTCTTTTATTCTTCATTACAAGAGTCTGATATTCTGAACGAAAAGAATTCTGATAATACTGATCTGTTCTCTTGCCTATGTTTAACCAATTCCATGTCGGTCGTTTTCACGCATTAGTAAGAATTGGACTATTACTGTTGTACCGGTTTTTAATGAATCTGTCACTGGATATATAATTCATAATTTGAACTATCTTCTTCCTATTGTCATTAGCAAGGGAAGTATGTACACTTACTGGTGGCCACACAATGTGAGGGGTTAAAGGTTTTGCCACAAAGGGATCCAATGATTTGAATAGATAAAATTTGATTGATTCTAACGACACGTCTAGGGTTATTTTATGCCTAGAAGTTAGGGAATCTCGTTCATTGTACGTTCATATTTATATGTTTTGTGTTGTTTCTTTTGAGTGTCTTATTTTTCTTTTGTGCTTGGTCCTATTAAATATGAATAATTTTTAAACATCTCTATTTGACCCATAGACGGAATCTTTATCATCACTTAGAGTCAGAGTGGATCTGGGAGTAATGGCAACAAAGGTGTACACCATTCTCTCTAGATCTTCTAAGTTGGAGCCTCACCATCAGATTCAGCTTAGTGTCTTACCCAAGCTACCCCTTTTTGTGCATGAGAGAATCTTGCCCTTCTTAAGGGGATACAGTCAGCGTTATTCTAAACCTTATCGACAGGCCGCTGAATAGAGAGCTAAATCGAGTTTATAGTGATGTGGAAGCATATCTTCCCTACGTAACAATCTGAGGGTGACCTTGCATTGTCTAGAGTGCAGAGAGACTCACCACTGTTTAAAGAATTAGAACATTTTATACAATTCTTCACGCTTCATTTTTTTCTTGATAATCCTAATTGTCTTCCTTCATCACTCAGAACTCGTAAGAGACCTAAGAGTGCACAGATTGCCCACTGTAACAATACAAGAGCTTTGATTTAGCTATTGACATCAGATTTTCTGTTCAGATTCTTTCAAGAAAGAATTTGTTTTAGAGGGTTTTTATCTTTACTGATAATGTTGATTATGTTTTCAAATCAAATTTATGCTCGTTTCCTTTTCATAAGTTTTATTCTATCAAAAAGAAAAAAAAAATGCCGCAGGTTTCCCCGACACCTGCCTTAAATCGTACCTTTCTAAGTGGAATAGTCAGTTGCTGTTAGGCAAACAGATCACTTGTCACTTAAAAATTGTTTTTAGACTTCCTTTGCGCCTGAAACAAGATTCATTTGTTGGTGACTATTGGTACATTTCGTTTCAATGTACATAGGAACAAAGAAATATTTTATCATTGTAAGAGAAAAAAAAATCAATAAAAATAAAGTAGAAGTCAAAGAAAGTACAGAGAAAGTTACAGTCACTTCCAAGTGATTAAATTATAAAGAGTTTTAGCATATCTTATTTTAATTATCAACCCGTATGAACTGACTAGTACAAAACTTTTCTTTTCTCCGAAATTTGGAACGGAAACTTCTAATAAGTTCACCATCAATATTTAGAATAGTATAAAGAACTTTTGAAACAAAATATCTCCGGTTCTAAATCGTTTTCTCAAAGAAACTTTATATCAGAATTTTTCCCAATCTTTCTTACAAATGACAAAAACAAAGTTAAGGAAATTAAAATTTATACAAATTTGAAAATTTTTCCTCTGGTACCGAAGAAAATTCAAAAGTTTGTGTTCATATCGGCAGCAATTGTCAAATGTTATATTTTGAATCCAATTCCACATCAAGTTGGGATAAAAGGGGAAATTAAAACTTTAAAAGTAAAATTTGAGAGAGAGAGAGAGAGAGAGAGAGAGAGAGAGAGAGAGAGAGAGAGAGAGAGAGAGAGAGAGAGAGTTATTTTGCACTGCAGCATATTCAATTTTTGGTTGTTGTAGAGTTTGGTAATAAATAATACCTAATTATATCTGATTTGATTATATAATGTCTCAATAAAAATAAAATCATGGTATGTTTCGTTTAGGAAAAAATTAAATAGTTTTTAGCGCGGTACATATCTCTGTACACTTCTTGTCTGAATCCTGAATAGTATTGATGATTAAAAAAGAAAAAAAGAAAAGACTATTTCAGATTATCCATTTTGGTTCATTGAAAAAAGCTGCAGAATCGATGAGTAAAACATCTAATGATAAAAACGATGAAGATGAATTTAAAAAAAGTCATACTCAAGGGAAAATGCTTCACAAAGCAACAATATAAACAGAGTAAATGTTCTCTTTTATGGATAGTTATTTTAAGTAAGGGTATTCAAGTTTCATGACGTGAAATATTTCTAATTTTGATACACTCGCGCATGACCGTCAGATATAGCAAATAAATGGGGAATAAATTTGATACTACTTGTCATTAAATAATTACATACAAGTGTTTTTTGGTGTCGCCTGCTTCCATAAAAATACAACGGAATCGCGTCTTGCTTTATCATCATTCCTGTCGTACGACCCAGTTTAATTTTATTAATTTCATTTTTATTTAAATAGAGGAATTTCGATCCTAGTCTGTGACAGACACTTCCTAACTCTTGCAAGAAATTAAACATTATTTTCGTTTATAAAGATAATTCCGCAGTTTTATTTTCTAAACTAAAGCAGGTTCCAATCTTTTCTTACTCTGGACGCAAAAATATTTTGGTGCCGAAAAATATATACTAAAAAAGTATTTATAATTATGGTGTAAATGCTTAAGTGCTTGACAGCGGCCCCGAAGAAAGTAAGTTCGAACTGCAGTCGTGCTATTACGTTCACTTTTTAGGGAAAGGTATGAACCGTTATCCTCCAAGCCGTGGGTTAAACACTATCACTGCTGCTGTTCTACAAGGATGGCTTTGGTATTAAATTATCCACGAAGGTTGATATGCCATAAAAAAGAAAACTAACGAATGGAAATCGAATAGCAATCTAAAATCTATCAATCAGTAACTATTTATGCATGATTTTAAGTCCACTATTACTGGTTTACCGGGCTATTGGCCTAATGAGTAGAGTGTTTGCCAATGATCTAGGAGACCGGGGTTCAGTCCCAGGTCGAGTCATACCAAAGGCTCAAAAAAATAGTACTTGATGCCTTCTTGCTTAACACTCAGCATTATAAGGTTAGGATCAAGGATAAAGTGGAGCAATCCAGGGAATGGAATAGCTCCCCCCCCTACATCTCGGTGTAGTAGCTATTGAAAAGGGAGCCTTCGGGTCACCCTCGACTAAGGTCGCCAACTTTACTTATCACTGGTTACAGATGTCTGAGACGTCAGAAGTCAAATTCTTCTTTACGTAATTTTAAATGAAATTTTAATGAGAATCACCATCTCCTATGTTTAATGATAGAAAATCTTATTCACCACATATCCGTCCATCAATATATCTAAAGCTATCATTCTTTACCCGATTTCAACCAAACTTAAAGAAATTGTTAGGCTTATCTCTGAAAAGGTTTAAAATCATATTTAGAGATCCGGCTCCGACTAATTTTCAGGCAGGATCTGTCTCACCTTCTCACTGTCTCTCTCACGTATTCCGATAGTTCCCAGTGACAAACTTCTCTTTTAGCGTGCAAAAAGACCGTTCCCAATTTGAGTCTTTTTGGAATGACTACAAACAAAGAACAAGGATAAACTCTCCTAGATTGACGTTTACCAAAAAGGACCTTTTCCTCACATGGATAACTCTATATAACCATGAGCAGAGTTAGAAATCTTGATTTTGTGAATCTTCACCAAAAACGGTCAGATAAATACAAAGACATCATGTTGCCTATGCAGAGTTTCTTTCACGATGAAAATATGTATAATAGATTTTGAAAATGTCATGCATCTTGCATAAGAGATTTTTTTTTAACAAAGTATTTTTTGAACAACAATAACCATTTTAAAACTTGTACATAATACAAGTTTAATTCTTGTTTCAAATTTGTCAACTGGTTTAGTATAATAGAAATCATTTCTTTTATGCTAATTCTGTGTAGTTTTTTTTTTTTCGTAACGCTCATTGTTAGATCTTGTGGTGGATAATTTAGGAACCAGTGTTCCATAGATTACTTAGGCTCGCCGCCTGGCAAGCGATTTTTATATTATCCTTCGGTCTCAGGGGGCGTTCCCCCCAGGCTTTTACCTCCTTCGGGAGGGTTGAGTTTATCGCCCGGCGCCTGAGGCGCCCCAAAAAGGGGAATGCCGACGGGGCCGAGGGCATTTTTGGAAACTGCCCGATGCGTGTGGGCTACGGCCCTGCACCCGGACCCACCATAAAAAAGGCCTTGTGCCATACTTGCCCGTTTGGTGGGGCAGGC
The DNA here is from genome assembly GCA_963585895.1 of Sepioteuthis lessoniana. NCBI lineage: Eukaryota > Metazoa > Mollusca > Cephalopoda > Myopsida > Loliginidae > Sepioteuthis > Sepioteuthis lessoniana. The sequence goes on from OY757930.1 coordinate 52,037,140, forward strand.
AACAAATACCGTTCTATAGACTACTTAGAATTGTCAAGTTTAAAATCATATTAACTGGAATTAACATGATCTCTTATTCTATTTTAACAATCCGAAGAAATTATTAAATCTTCAGATCAGAATATTTTTTAGTTTATATGTTACTTTAAAGCAACGAGAAAACAAGTGTAAAAAATCATTTTAAAAATCATTAATTTTCGATTAGTGTTTCTTTTATCTGAATTTCAATTACTTTTTATCACTATGCTCGGAACCATGCCTCCCCCAACAATCATGGAAGGACAGTGTAGTCACAAGTGGCACATACCTTTTAAATGGAGTAGACTCTACAAGTAAAATAAGAAGTGCTGCTTGGGGAGACAGACCATCTGGAACGGGACAATAAAGTGTAATTCCTTTGCTAAGAATGGATAATGAGTGACATCTCAACAGAATGACGAACTGCGTTTGTGAGAAACGGTAATAAAACTATGAAAGATGTTTCGTCAAAAGTTCATAACAATCGACTGTTTTATGTATGAAACTTAAATAGTAAATTTTATTTAAATCTCTCTCTCATATATATATATATATATATGTATTACACAAAGTCTGATGATGGTATAGATACTTTTTGCCACAATAAACTTAAAGTCACGATGAGGGAAGTGATAAGACTTATAGTTTTTATACCACTCTGCTCACAAACGTTTGAGCACCGATTTTTATTGCCCACACTTTTGCCTTTGCCTCTTTTCGCTCGCTCTCTCAATAAGACTATGTATGTGTTTGTGTGAGAGAGAGAGATCATCATCATCATATCGCGCTGGTAGCACGGATATCCCTGACCCTCTCTCGCCACTCCTCCCTATCGTTCACCGCCCTAGGTAGGTCTTCAGGACAACATCCCGTATCCTCACATAGCTGCTGAATGTATGTTCGTGCTGGTCGTCCTGCTTTTGCGCGGCCATGTGTGGGGATCCATAAGAGTACATCTCTTATGAGTTCATCTCTGCTTCTCCAGCAGTGTCCTGCATGTCTGGTTCGTCTAACTTGAATAGTTTTCGTGATAGGGGGCAGGTGGCCGTACTGTTGGTGTCTTGTGGGGTATTGCCACCAGGACTTGTTCAGGATTGCACGCAGCATTCTTGTGTAATTGCCGTCTAGCTTCTTCTCCAGCCGTTTTGTTAGCGTCCATGTAGTGCAGCCATATAGCAGTATCGATGTGACCGCTGCCTGGAAGAAACTGTGTTTCATTTTATCGGTTAGGTCTGATTTCCATATAATCGATAGCCTATTGATAGCTGTCCATGCTTTCGTTAACCTCGTTTCGATGTCCTTTTCGGTTGATTCAACGCTGCTTCCTAGGTAATTGCTTGAAAAAGTAACGTTGAACTTTATTTCAACAATATCTTCGACTGCTTTGTTAAACTATTAAGATATAATGCATAGTTTTATTTTCTACAACTCGGCCTGTGAACCTGTTAGCAAAATTCTTATCAAACTAGTACTCTTAAAATTCGTACATGTTAAACATCATTGTTTTCATCATTCAAATTCTGGATATAACGAAAATAACTATGTAATGTTGATTAGAATCCTTAATTCCTAAAATAGAAGCATCGCTATCATTATGGACCGCTTTTATAACAAGAACCCAACGGATTCACGGATCGTCTCGTAAAATTTTAAAAACTTTCCGAAATTCGTAGTTTAAAGTAGGGCAGGTGAGCAGACTGTTGTTAAGCGGGATACCCGGTCTGCAAAACAGACCAAATTTAACAAGATAAAATTTGGTTAAATTGGGAAAGAAAGAAAGAAAAAAAAGCGTCAACGTCCACTTCCGGTGTCGCTGTCGACGACTGTCATGATGTATTTTAGGCCGACGAACGAATGCGTCATTTATTTAGAAACGCCCGCCTTGACACATTTTTCAGCTTGAGGGGGAAACAAAACTCATCCAGTAAAAATAGCAATAGTGCCGGAACAGAGTTTGTTTTTCTTCATAAAAGCATTAGAAATTCAAGAAATAATACGAAGAAATTCTTATACGACCAATTAGTGTGGAATAGTAAGCTAGACTCACAGTCACAGAACATTACTTATATTGCGAACTCAATCGTCACTAGGTAATTTATACTAATGGCCTTGTGCCATGTTAATCTTAGTAAATAATTCTTGACACCTTCCCGGAGAGCAATGTTTAGCAAAGATCTCTGACTTATTAAATCGCGTTTTATCCTAACTAGCCTATTAAAAGATCTCTCACTTTCTCTATCAATCTAAACACACACGTACGCATCTCTCCCCACCTCACTCTCTCTCATATATATATATATATATATATATATATATATATACACGCAAACGCACCTCTCTTTATATTAAACAATCTTGGTTAAATGTCCTTGCAAAACTAAGTTCAACTTTGTATTTATACTTCAAAAAGAGCTTTTTGGTTAAAAACAATTACAATAGGAGATAAAAATTCGGGATCGAGTAATCGCCAGTGGGTCGAAAGTTAAGGAAACAGCCATTTTAAAGTTTTTATTTAAAATTTTGAGAAACTTTAAATTTAGATCATATACATTATGATATATTAAAAAAACAAAACCAACAAAAAACGAACTGTTAGCTTAAAATAACTAACAAAGATTAAAAACATTTAAAAAATTACAAAGCGTTAAAATCCTCATCTCATACATCTTTTTGGGGGGGGAAGAGGATTGATTTCAATATGTCAACCCGTCTAAAGTTATTTTATACTTAAAGGTTAGGGAATTGCGTTCACTGTTCATATTACACATTTTTGTGTAGTCGTTTCATAAAAGGCTTTTTTGCACATTATCCTTCCTATAGAATACGAAAAAGTTTTAAGTAGATCTATGTGACCAATAGATGGGACCTTAAAAGGTACTATAATCACTCCAGGGAGGAATGACTACAAAAGGGTACTCTTCAAGCTCAAGAACTGGAACCTTACCATCAGCTGCAGTTTAGTTTCCAACACAGGACACCATTCTACTGGGGATACAGTCAGTGCACTTTAAGGGTAATAGGTGAAATGGAGAATTTTTACATACCGTTAAATGTAATTTCATTATGAGGCTATATAATAACCCTGACGAGATATCTTAATCTAGTTCAAAGAATATTGATTTAAAAAGAACAGGAAAGATTTTTAAAATCTCCATCAGTAGACGCCTTCCTCTTACAAACTCCTGATTAACATAGTTTCCGTTTTTACCGGACATTGGCATAATGGTTAGAGTGTTCACCAATGGCCCGGGAGACCTGAGTTCAATCCCTGGTCGAGTCATACGAAAGACTCAAAAAATGGTACTTAATGCTACCGTACTTAACCCTCAGAATTATAAGGTGTGGAGCAATCCAGGGAAAGGAGTAGCGCCCTCCACTACACCTCGGAGTAGTAGCTATCGAAAAGAAGGCCTTTGAGTCACCCTCGACTACGGTCGCCAACTTTACTTACAACTATTAGTTGAAGAACTCGTCTTTGCTGTGTTTGCCCACTGACCCTGAGAATAGTATCTATCAGTTTTTACACTGAGCGATTGTAAAGGTTAAATTGTTATTCTTGAAGTTAAATTCAACTTCATAAAATCCAATAAAAGTCTAATTAACTGAACAGAGTAAACTATTTACTGCTTTCGATAGATTTCTCACTAATCTCGTAACCTGGTTGGGTCTTGGGATCGCTAATCATCTAGCGTCTTGGACAGAAATAGCCTCTCTTAGTCTACAACTAGTTTAATTTCAGAGTTTTCCTTCTCCTATACCAATTGCCATTATAAGGTTAAAGAGCCAGTCTACCCTACTATTTACCCATTGCTGGAAAGAGAATATTTAGACTCATACCTTTCCCAAGGATGTTAGCGCAATAGGAAGTGCATATAGCGTCATTCATGATTTGAACTCGAATAGCAGAGTCCATTTCTTTCAGCGATAACTGTTACGCCACGACTACATACCTCGTATCAAATCAGTAAAGTTTGAGAACTTAGGGCCTTTGGTATTTTAAAAAAGAAATGAGCCCCCCCACCTCCCAACAATGTTAAATGAAGAAAACGTGATCATTATGAAATCATACTGGTCAGCCAATCAGATTAAAGGTTTTACGGGACATCCCTCGTGACGTAATGGCTAAAGTGTTGAACTAAAGCCTCGAAGTTGGCAAGTTCGAACTCTAATAGCACTATTAAGTTCCCTATTGGACTAATACTCTTCGGTTAGGTGCGAACCCCCTTATCCTTATAGGTTAAATAATATCACAACTGTTCTTCAACGAGGATGATTTTGGCATTAAATAACCTCCGAAGGTTGATATGCCATTAAACCAAGAAATCAAGTCTAAAAGTTGTACGTCGCCTAAAACGAAGCTGAAAAGATTCCAGTTTTTTGACTTAATTAAACAGTCAATTCCAAGAAAAGAGTTAATTGAGCGGACAATTGATCGAGTAAGTAAGCAGTAAGCGTAACAAAAAGGAACTTTAATCACAAAAGCTTTTTCTTCTTTAAAGACAACCGCAGTGATTGTTGTTGAGTGTCAGCCCACGATTGGAGTACTTTGAGGAATAAAGAAAAAAAAACAAAACAAAAACAAAACTAAATAAAAAAAAACCCCTTACTTTTGCACCTTTCAATACCACTTTGCATGCAGTTGCACAGAAAGCTGCGCAATTATTGTATTTACTTCACAATCTGTTAAGTCTCGGGAATGGAATACTGAACTACATATCACCAGTTCTTGAGTACTAGTTCAAATGTTTGGTCAGTACAGAGAGAGAGAGAGAGAGAGAGATAGAGAGAAAGAGCTATAGAAAGTGAGACTAAGCGGAAGAGAAAGAAGTAGATTTAGAAGTTATATATATATATATATTTAATAGCATGGAAGCTTGTCTGCGACCACAGTTTTCATGCCATCTTATAACGACAATCATCAGGCAGAGAAAGAAAGATATTAGAGAAATAAAAAATACAGTAAAAAGAACGTTAGGATTGTGTACAACTGTGTGTGTGTAGATTATATTTGCGTATTATTATATATGAGAGAGAGAGAGAGATGTTTGGGGAAAAAAAAATTAAAATCCTAGCTTTTACTTGTCTTAAAACTCTAGTTAACGATTATTCAACTAATTTAGGTACCAAACAAATTTGTTAGCCAATACATTTTTCTAGAGAACGTAAAAGCGCGAATGGAATTCGAACTCGCTTACGACGATATCACAGAATCAGTGCATTATTCATTACGTCACTATGACTACATATTTATATTAGATGTCTGCAAGAGTTTCCAGCCTTTTTGTCAATTCAAAGCTAAAAGTCCCCCCCACAAACAAATATGGCAATAAAGTCCCACTATAAAAACAAAACAAAACAAAAAGCAACAACAATCCTCCTAAATCTCTCAATACACACTCCCTCCACAAACAAACGAACCTCTCAACAAAACAACACCCCAACAAGAAAGAACGCAAGAAAAACCTGGTTATCTATGTATCCAGCTTTTTTTTTTAATTTAAAATCTTTTCTTAAAGTGGGCGCTGTGAACCTTTGCACTTTAGTGGGGTCTGTAATGATAAAAGAGCTTACTAGACCACAGGAATGAGTAACTAGATTAGCTTTTTAATCATTACTCTACAAAAGGAACGTCAGCTATTCATATGTATAACTCAGAGAGTGTTAGGGGATGTCAATTTAAACTTTTATTCCAGATTTTAAGAAGTTTTCGTAAAACTTATTTCCCTCAAGGATTTAAAGAAAAAAAAGATTTTTCTATGATCAAGATGAACAGGGATTGAAACACTTCATTAAATATATTTTCTTTTATGAGTTTATCATTGACCAGTTAAACTGAATATTTATTAATGACTTTTTTTTCGCTTTTCTTTGGGTATATATGCCATATTCTGTATTTTAGAAATATTTTTGTTAACATTAACACAGAACAGAAACACATTTCCTCGATATGAGTGATAAATAAGACAACACTGCAACAGTAAAAGGAATTAAATGCTTTCAAAAAAATCTATTTGCTGCTTACTAAAACTACTACCACAGTAGTGTTATAATTATAGATAATTGTTTAATGTGGCAGCAGGCTAACTGCGGCCCGTGGGCCGCATGCGGCCCGCTGCACTGTTCTGTGCAGTCCGTGGTAGCAACTAAAAAATAAATACTTACACTTGAATTGAGACTAAATTCTCTTGATTTTAAAAGATGCGGCCCTTTGATAATCCATAACCCAGTGATGCGGCCCTCCCTGCAAAATGTTTGCCTACCCCTGGGTCTAAGGTTTCAATAAACAAGTTCAATTTAATATCAACCGGTTTTTCAAACTATAAGAAAGAAGTCTGGAAGAAAAAAAAAGTAGGAAATGAAGAGAGAGAGAAGCCGAAAAAGATAGGTTGGGTTTTATGGCATATAAACACTTGTAGCTTATCTAATGCCGAATCCCCCCCCCCCACACATATATATAATTTGTAAATAAACAAATCAAAGCTTATTCGTTTGCACACAATTTAATTGTTTCAATTAGTCCTATCTACCATTCATGATTTTATTTTCACACAGTTAAATGGTTTCAAGTATTCCTATGTAACACTAACAGTTCAATTTTATATTTGTCATTTGTTTTCACACAGTTAAACAGTTCCGTTTGACCGATTGATAGGATCCAAACAGGTACTATCCCTCCGGGCCAGAGTGGACTTGTAAGTAATGGGAAAGAAGAAGTACGCCACATTCTCCAAAGCTCCAGGACTTGAGCCTCACCATCAGAAGCATTTTTGAGTCATACCCAAAACACGAGAAAAGTGAGACAGAAAGATAGAGAAAGAAAAATAGAGAAATAAAGATAGAGAGAGTGGGCCAACGAAAGAGAGAGGGGGGTGGTGAAAGATAGAGATTGATAATTTTGATCTAAAAATCGAAACAAACACGTAAACGTTCCAAGTGTCAGTTATGTTAATCATAGCCACGGTGAGAAAATGTAGACATTTACCTAAGATTGCAAATGAGGGAGTGGGCGAAGAAGTGCTAAGTGTAACGTTATGACCTTGCTCTGAGCAGTCAAGTGTCCATACCACGTGGCCGTTAGCAACGTAACAGGAAAATACAATCAGTCCTTGACTTCTCATCAATTTTTTGTTGTTGTGACCGATGGTAATATCTATCACTATCGTTGACATTATTACGCTACACACAACAAACGTCTACAATAAATTCTGGACGGACGTCATACAAAAGATTTGAGAAGTCCGACTTTGATTTAGACGATGTGAAACCAGTTTTACCGTCGGACCGGTGATAAATATTTAGTTCTTTCAATTGATTAAAAGGCTTAAGGGTAGTAGTTTGGCAAGTAAGTATAGCAGTCGGATAACCGGGGAGGATCGAACTGACGAACAATATCTTGTAAGACTAGTTTTCTAACTATAGGCCAATAAATCATAAATAAATTATAATCCCACTCTCGTTCATTTTGTCTTTGCACACACTATCAAATGCATACACTTCGGGGTCCGTACCACCCTCACCAGGGGACGTTAGTAGTTACGAAGAGTGGATGACAAATTATTTCACAGTGAGAGCGTTTAGAGCAGAATTTCTCAACTTTCTTTTTTCTTGTGGCGCAAATTTCAGGCTTACATAAGCAAATAGAAATTTCCCGTAGCAGAAAATGTGATATTTATAAAAGTAAATTATAAATCCTAATTAATTTCTACTGCTCCTGGTGTCAATCCGCTTGTTAAGTTGAACTTTCAAACCTTGGTTTCGTTTTCGGCGTAAGTCTATCCTATTTTGAATAAATCTACAATAGATTATGTTTTTAGCGAGTACATCATTTGCTGCACAAAATCCCACCAACTCTATACCCATTTAAAATATTTCTCAGGCTCACGTTGAGAATCACCGAGTTAGAGGCTTAAATGAAGTAGTGAACAAATTTGCAAATCACTATCAAAGAACTAGATAAAATAATTCGCCCGTGATTAAATAAAACGGAAACTCTTCTAAGCAGTGTCAATACTACTGTATAGTTACACCAGTTGGACATTAACAAAATGCCTGGAGAACAAATTAGATGGAAACTACACAAGGATGATGCGTGCTATTTTGAAAAATACTTATGTAAAGGTATAATTTTGGGGCGGTAGAATGCATCTAAGTGGTTTGACTAAGCGTTCACGATAAAAATACTATTGTGATATGTTACAAAACTACAAACTAAATTTGATCGATTTTTTTTTATTAATATAAAAAATGAACAATATTCAATTGAATTTAACATGCTGTATATTAGTGTAATTAACGACCTCTAACTTTTGGCTGTGTTAGCCCTAATAAAATACTGATAGTTCATTGCCGCTTACTGGTTCTTAGATTATTTGCTGGTTTGTGAAGGGGAGGGTCAATAAACCTATTTTTTGTGCTACGGTAGTTATGGATGAGTGATTTCCTTAAGTACTCATTCTCAGATTCCTTTCTTTGCCAACCACTATATAATACCACTGGCAGTAATATGACTTTCTCCGGATATTGGGCGATGAGACATAGCTGGGCAGGGTGGAGTTAACCATTTCTCCCAGGTGTATCGATCCGGAGCAGTAATATCTGTAAGATTCCCATCTATGGCTTAAATGGACATTTTTGAAAATTATTACCATTATATAGGAAAACTTTAAATCACAGTCATACGAATAGTTACTTGAAACCATATATTTATGTACAAATTAGTTTGGAACACTTGAAACTATTGTGTAAATTACTTGTATTAAGAATAGTTACTTGATGCTAGAATTGTTTATAAATGATTGATATGATTTACTTAAAAACAAACAAGTGCTTAAAGAATAAATAAAATAAAACTGACTTGGGCATTAACTAACCCAACAAGAGTTGAGATGCTGTAAAACCAGTAAATTCCCACCTTTCATTTGTTGCAGCATTTTAAAAACAGTTAATCCTTTACACCTACGGAATAAGAATTTCTATTATTCACACGGAAGGCAGGGGAAAACAACCCTCAGCACGGAGTTTGAAATTTTAAAAACTGGGGGTTATTTCCCAGCTCTCCATGGGGAGAGAATGCGATGTTAAGTTGATTTTAATGTGGGGATCCTCACGTTTGCGTTGATACAGAAACTGTCAAATTGCCTCGGTATTTTCCTGATGGGACGCCTCATGCTTCAAGAATGGACGCTGATCATCCAGGGTTTAAATGCGCGTGCGCGCGAGAGAGAGATATTTAATAATTCTAATTCATCATTCGCTCATAGTTTCAAAAGATTTGGTCAAATATAAAAGCTGACTTAGTTTGGGCGTAAAAAGGGTACAAACGAACGTAGCGTAGTGAGTAACGTATGAGACTGCAACATTGTAATGAGCGACTTCGAACTCCAATTACGTTTACTTTCGGACTCAACCCTTGGGAAAGGTTGAACCCACATCCAGCTATGAGTTAAGAAGCCCAACTGTTTTTCTACAAAGTTGGTTTTGGTATTAAGGTTAACGTACTATTAAACCAAACAATCTAGAAAACGTTTTTTGTTTTGTTTCTAAATAGTAAAATGAACCTTTAAGAAGAGGATATTTTAGAGTTTCATTTATTTCTTTATTCGTGATATCCTTAATAAGTAATGAAATGTTACCGATTGATATTTTTTGCAGTAAAAGTGGTTTACATCCAATGTTTTATTTTTATATGAAACGTTGTTTCTCGTATTGACGACTCGAGTAAGTTTCAATAAGGAAAAAAAAGTAACTAAAAATTGAGATAATTGTTCACATCAAATATTTGTAATACAATGGATTCTATATAATAAAAAAATTCTGTTTTGTCCTGAGCTACCAAGTTAAATAAAAATGTTTAATCACAAAGTTTCATGAAAGCTCTTTCAAAATGGTTGGTTTCTTTGTTTAATGACATATCAACCGTCGTAGTTTATTTAATACCAAAGCCATTCTTGCAGAAGATCAATAGTGATACTATTTAACCCATAATTGGGGTGATAAGGGGGTTCATACCTTTCCCCCCAAGGATATTAGTCCAAAAATAAACGTAATAACGCGACTGAAGTTCAAACTCTGTAACTTTGAGGCCATAATCCAGCCATTACCCTACGAGGGATTTCTCCTTTCAAAATGATTTCCTTCTATTTTATATAAAACAGAACGATTCGTAAATCTGTTAGATTTTCGTTTAAACAGTAATCCATGATGATATATATACCATATATACTCGAGTAATGAATGACTTCATGCTTTTAACCACAAGGTGTTTTTAAAAATCATATATTGCGTGTAATAAAAGACAGTAATCTTTGATGTGTTTAAAACGTCTTGTGTAATAAACGACTCATAATTTTGAGATGAAAAATTCTTAAAATGTCATTGATAACGCTAATAAATACATTATGCTTCTTTTTGGGAAGAAGTGAAGGATTCTGATAAGCAGTTTATAGTGATCTGTTATAATTGTTTTAAATAGGTTTATCGTTATTAATTACTTGAAACCATATAAAAGTGAACGAATTATTTGTATCAAGAATAGCTGCTTGATGCTATGATCATTTAGTATCTAGTATTATTAAATAGGAATAGTTACTTTTAACCATATAAATTCTAAAAATGTTAATTTTAATTAACCCAACAGTGTTGCCATTCCATAAAACCAACCAGCTAACCAACCAAGTAAGGATTGATTACCTGCCTTTAAAATGACCTCCAAATTGTGGATGCGTGAGTATGAAGTGGATGAGTGTAAGAAAGACATCAGTACGTGGAAAAATGTATAAGCAGAAATAATACATACGATGATAACATACAAAACCTCTTCTATAATTGTCGAGGGTTGAAAGACGAATTATTAAACAAACTTATTCTGCTTTCGTAATTCCTAGGTTTAGAATACGTCCATAAAACATATCACATTTCGACATACAGGCATGAGGAAAAATAGAAGGGCAATCAATAATATTATATTGTTATTGGCTGGCCTCTTACTTCTGCCACACTTTATAAGTTCTAAATATCATAAATGAAAGTTCAACTCATTACACACTACCATGACGTGAATGTGCATTTCTCAACTGTGTTAAGTAATTCCCCAGTTACTTGGCAGTGCCCATATCTCCAAGTAACGTGCGACAAGTTATATGAGGTTACGTGGTATCAGCAGCAAGGAACAGCCTCTGCTCTGACCTATTATTAAACGCTCAACATGGATTGTCTTTTTCAGGACTATAGAGTTTCAACTGCCCTTATATTTAATGGAAGCTGGAGGAAGAACTAGGTTCAAACCTTTCCTTACGGCACTATTGCAAAGTGAATATAAAATTTTCTAGCTTGAGTTCGAATTTTCATTCTCAGCACCTTTATCCGTAAGGACAAAATACTTTTCTCACAATGCTAGAGTTCGTTAGGTTTATCAAGTGATTATATATATATATATATATATATATATATATATATATATGTAACAGTGTTGGTTGTCACTAATTCACTTTGTGGATTTGTGGCGAACCAAGTGCGATATAATCCTCCAAATTATATTTATATATATTTTAGTTTGAGTAATGAATAATTTCCATTTTAGCCAAATAAAATCCATTCATGAATAATGTAATGAATTAAATTCAATCAATAGTATATTTGCCATTATTTTGAATTACCTCTTGCCATTTATCAGGTAAATTGTTTATTAATCTCAAGTAAAATTTCGATGGTTTCAAGCTCAAGAAGTTTTCCAAACATTTTCTCCGATCTTCTTGAGATCTTTTTTTTAATCATTCAGAGCATTTTGTAGCGAACGAAAAAGATGGAAATCACTTAGTGCAAGGTTTGATGAATATGGTGGATGGGATAGAACAAACCAGCCTAAATCCAATATTTTTTCTTGTGTGATTCTTGCTGAATGTGGCTTTGGTTTATCTTTAAGAACTTTAACGTTTCTCCACTTTACGAGTGCGGGACATTTTCTTAGGTTTTCATGTACACGTTGCAGCTGTTGAGAGTATAAATCTGCATTGAGTGTTTGATTGCAGTTTAAAAACTCAAAATTGATAATACTGCGGTGATCCCACCATACACAAAACATAACTTTTCTTCCCTGAAACTCGCCCTTTGAGGTAGGCGGCGAAGATTTATCCTTGTCAATCCACTATCTTTTTGCGTTGAACAGGCATTAAAACAAACAAACAAAAAAACATTTTTCGTCACCTGTAATGATATTCTTGAATAATGGGTAATTTCTCTGCCTTGAGAGAAGACTTGTCACTACGGATATGTGATTTTAAGTTTCATTTAGAGTATGAAAACCCAAACGTCCTATCTTTTTTCTAGTAGTGGCAGATTGTTGATTGGGATGTGTTGAGGTCAAGTGCTAATTCTCGAGTACTTTTGTGAGGATTGCATCTCACCAATTCTCTTAAAGAATCTTGATCGAGGTCTGGTGAGCGTCCTAGTCTGGGTTTATTTCTCAATGACGTATCGCCAGAACGAAACTTTGTAAACCAGTTTCGAACTTGGCGGTCAGTAATGACACTTTAGCAATAAACACAAATTCTCTAGCTGCGTCTATCGCGCTATTGTTTTTCTTAAATTCCCACATTACATGTCGAATGTGCATTTTCAGTTCTTCCATTTTAGGGGCGTGAGATCAAAGATTCAATTATGATGTGCATTTTTTCATTACTTGAAATAGGAATGAACAATGAAAGCACTCTTAAATCAGGTAAATTCCAGCTGCATTTAAAAGATTCGAAGTTTGAAATGCTCTGATACAATTTGCTTTAAACTAAAAAAACCCAGAAATTATTTGGCTTAACCATATATATATATAATTTTCGATTCATTTTATTGAATATCATTTTTACCTTTGGTGATGTATTTTTAAATTATTGTTCTCAAAAACATGTGCCGAAAATGTCACTTACTGTATTTCCTTCTATGTTTGAAATAATAAACAAAATACGCATTTTTTATAAAGTTTTTAAATGCACAAGGCTGTCACAATACATTCAAAAACATTTTAAAGATGCAATTAAAAACTAAACACTCCTAATGCCATCCAACTATAAAAAAAAAGACTAATAAAACAAAATTAGAAACCATATAAAAAGATTATACTTATTTTTATTCTATCAAACCCGGTTTTGTTAAAACCAGTATGCAAATTAATCATGCCATATACTATGTAAACCTTTATTTTTTTTAGTGATATATAACACATATTGTAGGATTTCGAACGCATTAATAACACACTCTTGCCTGGAGTTCGCGCCGGATGGGTGTTATTGATTTGGATCACCTGGTCCGGGGGGGGGGGCTGTTCCCTCCGGTAATACCTACATCGGCAGGGCTAAATTCAATGATTGGCACCTGAGGCACCCCAATAAGAGTAGGCCGAAACGATTAACCATTTTTTTTGCTCCTGTCGTGTATGAGTCGATTCGTGCGTGGTCCCAACATTAAAATAACCTTGTTTGAAATCGTACCTGGTGGGGTTGGATAAATATCAATAACACAGGCCTGCCCCAACCTGGTTTTCCGGGGGCTGCCTGGGATTCGTGCCAGGTGGTCAAAAAAGGACAAGCATGGATTCACATTGCACTAGACATTCGGGTCCAGTGAATCAATGACCAGCAATGTCACCTGGCTTCGTGTCGGAAGACTTAGCAATGACTAGCATAGTTCACACTGCACCTGGCCTTCCGGCCTAGTGAATCTACGACCAACACTGCCAGCAGTGCACGAGTCGAGACTTGTGCGCGACTGCCCCCTTCTCTTATTTCCACTAAAAAAAAACAAAAACTTTTGTCAAATCCAGCCTGATGAGAAGCATGAATAATGATAATAATAATTATAATAATAAACATGGACCGGCCTGTCCTTCGCACCGGTGGTTGTTATGCTGAATAATTTGATCCCGGGCGCGGGGGCGTCCCCAATCAATACTTGCTTTGCAGGGCAGAATTCATGGCTTGGCGCAAAGAGGCGTCCTAATATGGGGAATGCTGAAGAGATCAAGCATTTTTTTTAACAGCCACGTATGAGTCTCAATTTGTGTGTGGCTTTCCACGATAAAACGACCTTGTGTCATATATCGACTTGGTGGGAAGTCGGTTAAATCCGATTAATAACATGGGCCTGCTTGGCGTTCGCGCAAGGTAGGTCTTATCAATTTGAAAAACCTAGATCCAGGCGCCCGTCTCCCAAGGCAATACCTGCTTTGCAGAGCTGCTTTTATAGCTTAGCACCTGAGGTACCCCAATATGAGGAATGCTGAAGGTACCAAATAATTTTTGAAATAGCTGCGTATGAATCTCGATTCGTGCGTGGTTCTCTACTATAAAATGTCTGTCACATTCTAACTTGGAGAGAAGTCAGTTAAATATCCATTAATAAAATCGGTTATTTTGTAGCCAATCTAATTCAGCCAGACTTTTTATTAAAGACATCGTTAATAAAAAGGCTAATTATTATTTGATAATCATTGAGAATATAACGTAAATAAGAGAAGCGTGGTGTCATTTTGGTTACAAACAATCTCCATTATAATAAGAGATATCTACTCCCCCCTCGAGGTTCCTCGCACGTATTTAGAAACATTAAACCTCCTATTTTGTTTTGTCTTTTGTTAGTATTTCCACTCTTAGCAGAAGTAGTTCTCTTTTGTGACCTCTCTTATTTAGTCACTCCATTGCTTTGGTGGTCATCTTGAGTCTTCTTTTAGTAAAATCGCTCTTGTATGAAAGGTTGACATAACTGGCGTTATCTTTACGTACCACTTGATCAAACCACTTAAGTCTTTTCTTCTTGATGTCAGTGATTTTTATTTGATATTCCAAGGTCACTCCTTTTATCGTCCATTATGATGTAATTTATGCGAGAAACTCCCACCATATCCTTGAGGCAATCATACTCAAATACAGTTAATTTTCTATTGTTTCACCCCTTCAGACTAAATTTCTTCTACTGAGGTTCTTAGTGCATTGTATAGACGAACCTTGATAGCTGTTAATATTTTATCTTTTTTTCTTTACAATTGTATCTTTTTCAGAGAGTACAAGCGTGAAACTTACCGCTTTACGCAAAATCTTTAATGTCTCCCAAAAGAGTTTACCGGTGATCATGTACTGAACGAAAAAGATAATTGCCTAGCTGGAAATGAGTTGGTATAATATGAAAATAACAAAATAGATAAAAAAAAATCATGGTAAGTTTTACCTATATCTCGCAAGCTAAAACAAAACCGACAAACCAAAGATTCGACAAGACAAAATTTAACATTAAGAATTCTAGTTATTGAATTTTTCTAAACATTGAGGGAAAAAAAAAAAAAATGAATGTTGTCTTTATACGACGTATATTCAGAAAGTATCCGGGGATATGTCAATCAAAAAATATCTTCCTGTTGGGTATCACTGGGTACTCAGTTGACCAATTCGAAAAGTCGGGAGAATTGAAGTGATCATAAAAAGAGATTAAATAAAAAAGAGTGAGTTTTTTGTGAGAGCTGAATTGGCCGAACGAAGTTAAACGCAACTTATCATACTCTGAATCGGCTGTGGGCTAATTTGCTACGAAATGGCTATATGAAACAGGAACACAATATCTACCAAAATAAATAACACCTTTAAAATACTCTCCTTAGAACCTCATATTTCGAGCGTCCTTTCCGTTCTTCAAAACAGCCTGCAAAACTCTTTTGGAACCATCATCTGTTGTCTAGGTACATTCTCCTTATTCTGGTCTGTAACGTTTTAGCTTTGGACGAGTTTCACAGAACCAAATCAAGACGACAAGGGGACTGACACGCATGTATAATGCTATGTTTTGGGGAAAAAAACCCCCTGAAAATCTGATGACTCCGTTACAATGCTAACTGAATAGTGTCGTCTGATTAACTCCATGGAAGAAGGTTCCCGCATGTGCTCACATTCTCTGACGAGTTGCAAAGTAATATCACGGCTGTAGTTTAGTTAAAATGTTTAACGGCATATCAACTGTTAATAGGTTATTTAATGCCAAAATCTGATTAATTTTCAACTGTTTTATCACAATCATAACAATATTTTCAACGTTTCATTGCTTTTTAATTTAATTCTTAAAACGTCGTACTCGAAGCATAATTTTGCAGATAAAAAATAAAAAAAACAAACTTGGCAGTGAAAGAATAGATTTGTACTTTTTCCTATAATCATATTTGTAATGATATCAATTCCTACCTAATACAAATAATTTGCACAGAGTTGTATGGTTTCCAAATATTCTTATCTAATACTTATAATTCATGCACAGTTATATTGTTACAAGTTACCGTCGACTTAATATTAATCATTTCTACTCAGTTATATTTTCAATTAATTAATAGTAATAATTCCAAGTAAACAATTATAGATTCAAGTAACTATTCTTAATATAAATGATTTATATTTTTAATGGTATTAAGTATAACTATGTAATACTTATAATTTTCAAACGGAAATATTTGACCAATTGATGGTACTCTCACAGACACTACCACTCCAGGCCAGAGTTGACCGAAGAGTAATTGCAATGAAGAGGTACTCCATACTCCAGAGTTGAATACTCAGAACACTCCATTTGGATTGGATGTCTTACCCCTTTCCAGAAAATACAATTGACATATTTTGAACCTCGTTGATATTGCTTATTAAAACTGTGAAAGTGGCTCTTGAGATTGTAAAAAAGAATTGCTAGAAAATTTCTGGACAGATGTTGTATAACTTTCAATTATTTAAAATGAGATTATATATATATATAAATGAATGCCACATCTTGACATCATCGTTTTTACCATCACAATTACAATTTAAACATCCTGATTAATAACTAATTTAACTTGATGGAAAATATACAATGTGCATAAGATAAGGTTGTTAGATGTCTGTATTTCATTGGACTATAGTGATGTATGATTGTGTGATACTTATGCCACTCTCTGGGTCTCAAAAGCTACAGCAGAGTGACAAGCATAGCAAGATAAATGGTGACTATCCAAATTCCAGGTTTTAATTCAAAGTACTTTCGCTAAGACTTTTCCCGTCAAATGATATTTACAAGTCAGCAGAGGTTTTATATTGGAGCTTTCTTTTTGATGGCTTGTCTGCACCCTGTTCGCCATTAAACTGGAGCTCCTTCAACCTCTCTCTCTCTCACACATACACGTGAAAAAGTGGATGAACTGAAACAGATTCAATCCGTTATCTGTTTATCCACTTTTCCGCTTATTTTTTCACATCTTGTCGGATTTACCAAATTTACCCCCCTCTCTCTCTACATATATATAAAATGAATGAAACATCAATTTTCTTCAAAATATTTCCCTCGGTATTCCAACGAATTTTCCATTGGTCGAAACGTCTAATAAAAATCCTGTTTTTGATGTTGGCTGAAGCTACGCCGTGGTATTCTTTTGATGTGATTTACGTCTTAAAATCTTAAAGTTTCATGGAGCTTGGTCACGTGAGCATAGCAGAAGCTAAACTTATACAACTCCGTATTTCACTCCAAAATGTTTTTGTTATCAATCTTTGTAGAGACAGCTAACTTAAAAGCATAGAAAATTGGCACTTAATTGTTTCGATAGCAGTCTTGACATCAATTTATTCTATAGGTTCCTCGGTTGTACAGACATCTTAATTTGATTCTCAAATTAAAAAAAAAATTAGATTTAGTCTCGGTTCTTTTTATCACATTGCATATTGTGTTTATATAATAATTCAAAATAACTTTATGCTTTCTAGAGAGATTTATTTTATGGCTAAATTTAAGTGTGTATGATTTTATCTGCAATGTCAACAAAAATAAAAGTGCAAAATGACTCGTAAAAGACTGAAGAGTTTCTGTTATAAGTAGATGAAATTACCACAAAAAATACAACGAGTAACAGTGAGGCAATGTTGATGTTGGTAACATAAATATACTTGAATGGACGTAGACAGAGAACAGCTATTAGTAAATGTTTTAAGTCAGGACATCATCACATTTACTTTACAATACCAAGGGTAAACTGACAGTGATCTAGATCCTCGGGCCAATGGGTTATTGACCCCTGAACTCTCTCTCTCAATATATATAACACAATGTTAATCATTTCTTTACCTTGTCAGTTTTGACATTTTTTAACCTAAGATAGTTCCCACTTGTTTTCGGGTGGATAATATTTTGAACCGCTCAACTCTGCGCTCAACTCATTCCTTTTTTAGGAGTACCTCAGAAAACGAACCTGATTGTTGTTTGAGGACAGACCACTTAAGTTAAATTCTCATTTAGCCATAAACAAATTCATTTGAGGTCACTTCAAAAAATGAGGCTCAGGCTTAGTTGATAGTTCAACCGTTCAGTTTACCTCGAAATTCTTATTAGGTTTAGCGTAGAAAGAGTACCAGACGTAGTGTAATTGGTTAGCTAACTAACAAACAAACCAGTTTTAGTGCGTTCGATTCTTACTAAACGTCTGGTGGTAAGGATTCAGTTTTTGTGCTCTGGTGAATGTAGAGTCAATCATCTAGTGCAATTACTCTCGGGTTCACACATATCCGGAGTTAAACTAATACTAAAAAAGGAGGCGCTCGTAGTGTAGCGGTTATTGTTGTAGGAAATTGAATCGACGACCCTAGTTCAAATCCAGGACGGGACTGCATTTCACTTCGCGCTAATCCCCTTGGGAAAGGCATGAATCCATTTGTACCCCATTTAAAAATTGACCTTGTGTCACATTCTGCCTGTGGTGGAGTGATTAGATAAATATGTATTTGAAAACATGATTGTGTATGTAAACACATAATTATTAAATCAGAATACTTATCTGCAACCATGTACTTGATTATAAATTATCAATATTAATGTTAAGAATAGTTAAGTGAAACTACAATTGTTTATAAATGGTTATGAACATTAATTATTTGAAAAGACTTCGGCATAAAATAACCCAACAAGGGTTGACATATTATAAAATCAATCATGTAACTAACTTTTTAGAACACAATAAATTTCTATGTGGCCTTTAAACAAGAAAATGTTCCCCATTATTGGTCTCCTGGAATGGTATATCAAGTAAGAAATAGAATCCATCGGAAGATAGAACTTGACATGCTGTCCAAGGTTGAATGCCTTCTCAAATTTTGCTGGGCTAAATCAATATATAAGCCAAGAGAGTCAAGAAAATTGCTCAAGTAAAAACATTGCTTGGTAGTTGTTGTATAGTGGCTCGTACCACGTGACTTCCGGTTTCGTGGAATTATAAAAGAAGCAGAAACAGAGAGACAGCTCTGAAAGGACGTCGGTCAGTAGTAAGACCAACTTCGGACGTAACACCAACAGCTCGAGACTTATCATACTAGTCGAACTGTACCACTTGAGTTAATAAACAATTAACTATTTCACTATGTATCTTTTCCTTACCGCGATACAACAGAAATTCAATGTTTAGTGCAGGTATTTACAACATGAATTACAGAGCTCATTAGTATAATTAATCACATTACTATTACTTATTTAAAAACTTGACCGACAAGATGAATTCCCAGAATTGTAAGTCAGTTTATTGTTGGTGAAAGGTTCCAAATAAGGAATGAAATACAAAATTAGGTGACTCAAATTTTAATTACTAAAAGAAATGACGTAAAAAAAAAGAAAAAAAAAAGCAATATCTGGTGGAGCATTTATTTATAATAACATTTTGCTCAATAACAAATTTCTTCAGATGATTTTGAAAAATTGTAACTTAAAAAAATATGGGAAAAACTGAACTATGTGGTTGTTGTGGCAACGTATCAAGGAACGTCAATCGTTACAGGTCTTTATAAATGTGTGAACAGAAAACGTTCCAAATTGCATACAATTGGTTTCTTTGTTTAATGGCACATCAAACTTCATGGTTTTCTTAATGCCAAAGCCATCAATGTAGAAGAGTAGTAATTGTGCTATTTAAACCATTGTAGGGAGAGAGGAATAAGGTATTTGTCCGAAAATGAACGTAATAGTGAGACTGGAATTCAAACTCGCTTTCTACGGTCTCGCAATCTAGCACGTTAGTCACGACGCTACGAGGGACTATTTAACCTATTAAATTAGAAGACATTGTTGCGCGTAAAGTAATATATTATTAATAACTAAATCGTACATTATAATCAATGAATGTTAGAGATAAGTTTATGACTATAACTTATGTGGAATTTTGTTTTAATATTAATTTTGCTAGAAAAGCTCCGTCGTTTGATATTGTGACATAATCATGGATTCCGTATTATTGTAACATTAATAGTTTCCATACTAAATGACACGATTTTTTGTATATGGATCAGCGCTTCTGTTTCTGTATGGGTTCAAGATTATTAGTTGTAATCAGTTGCGAATGCAGGAGCATCGATCAACTGAAATATTTTTAAATCACTAAAAGAAACAAAGCATTGGGGGGGGGAAGCAGCAAAGAATGAGTTTAAAAGAAAGAAAACTAATCCGAGACGTATGTGTATGATAAAACAAAATGAAGTAAATTCCAACTACCATATATATATATATATATATATATATATATATAGAACCGTTTGTTCGAAATAAACTGTTCGATTAGAATACAAAATGTTTATTCTTGATTTAACCATAGTTGATAAGTGTGCAAGTGATCGAAATTTGACCATACTACCATATGGTATATGCACAAACCAGAATCCGTTGTGGAGAATGAGACACAAAATTCTCTGGGGTTTTGAGATACAAATAGATCACCTAATCCCGGCTAGAAAACCATACCTAGTGATAATCAACAGAAAAAAACAGAACCTGCTGTCTAGTGGATTTTGTTGTCCCGGCGGACCGCAGAGTGAAAAGAGAAAGTAAACAGAGACAAGTACTTCGAACTTGCAAGAGAACAAAAAACTGGGGAAAGTGTTTGTGATAGCAATTGTAATTGGCTTAGTAAGGGGGCTAGAAGAGGTGGCAATCGGAGGACGAATCGAAACCATCCAAACTACAGCATTGTTAAGATCGACCAGAATACCGAGAAAAGTCCTAGAAACCTGAAAAAAACTTGCTGTCACTTAGACTTCAGTGGAAGACTGTCAGCTAACCCTGGTGAGAAAAACTCATATGGAGTACAACAACATTTGATTTTTTTTTGCAAACAAACTACCACTAAAAAATATAATCATGGGCAGAAAATTATGTTTGCGTCGTCATCCAATATTTGCGAACATACCTCATTTTCTTACCTTTTCCGTGTTGGACGGTATAAAGAAATAAAGTAGTTCAGTTTCAACTGAGGTATTTTTGGTACCGTCCCTCAGAAGGCTTGCTTCCTGTAAGGACTCCACTTCAAACCGACATTATGTCACATCCCAGCCCCGTGGGAGTGAGGATAAATACTTATTCCTCACATTCTTGAAGAGAGTCCACAATTCCCATTGTACTTTTTGAAAATGTAATTTTTAGCCAACATAAACAACACAGTGTAAAGCAATTTTTGACGTGAAATGTGTCCTTAATTTAAAACTCCTTCAGTTCTGCCTGTTGTGCTTGTTAGTTTCCCAGGGGCGCGGCGTCAAGGATCGCCTCTTTACACCCACCTTAAACAAATGCTTGAATCAATAGGAACAGTTAGTTAAAATGAGTCGAAGATAAGAACAAACACCAAAGAGGATTTTTTTCGTTTTGTTTCCTGCTTCAAAATGCTTGAGCGATGTGAATTATTTGTGATACTTTTGCTAATAGTAAATAAAGAAATAATAAATAACCAAATAATAATCTAAAGTATCTACCCAACCCCCGATATAATAAAAGAAAATGACATATTTCCCACCCTCGAAATGAACGTCAACGAAGACAAAGTTCTTTCATAAATTCGTTTTGCTAAAGATTTGTTTGAACTAATATTCAGTTATATAACTTACATTCAAGTCACTCTTAAAACACTGATTTCTGCTTGATCACCGAGGTTAAGAGGCGTTGAATCTGCTTAGTACTTAGATGGGTAACAATTTAGGAACAGCAGGTACTGTAAATACTTTGAGGCCTGTGTGTATGACTAAAAGGGAAGTAAATTCCAACTCCAGTGAGTGAGTATATATATATATATATATATATATATATATATATATATATATATATACATCAGAGAGAGAGAAAGAGAGAATAAATAGATTTGGTTCATGATAATGTTGAAGCTTTTATTTATGAAGAATTCTATAATTAGAATTCTTCATAAATTTCATAATTATCTGTCATATCAATTATATATAAATTATGTTAAAGTAGATGAGATCCGTGAACCAATTGTATTCCTATTGTGACGAGGTCCATGATGATACTGATACTTCTGTTTAGGAAGGAGTGCATGATTCTAATTTGCAATTCATAGTTATTTCCGTTATATGGAAAAATTGGACGATTAAAAAAAAAAAAAAAAAAAAAAAAAAAAAAAATCACGTTCAACACCAAAATCATAATTCACTTTTAAATTGGAGTGAAAATTATATTGTTTTTTTTAACCCTTTGAATCTGTTACACCGGTATACCGGTTATACATTTATTACCCACAACCCAACCCCGACACACACCTTAGCAAAGATCTCACTCAAACTGTAGAGGGTTCAAAGGGTTAAGATGGAGCCTGTTAAGTGAATTGCTCTAATGAAAATCTTGTGTGTTTTTTTGTCTGTATGTGTGTACGCACGCAAACATAATCAGAATTTTAGTAATGTACCAGATAGCTGTGGGTTTGTGGAGCGAGGGGTCTGGACAGAGCAGTCAATATTAACTTTGACTAGTAACTTGTTTTTCCATAATAAATGTCTACTTCCTAACAGTCCAATCTTTTTATATATATATATATATATATATATATATATATATATATATATATATACACACACACACACACACACACACACGTCATCGTGGGAGTATAAGCATTTTCTCAATCCCTTCCACACGAGCAGGATGTAACACAAGGTCAATTTTTAAGCGGAGATATCATCGTGGTAGTTACCCATTACTACTGTGAGTTCAATCTAAGTTTAGTATATTACTAGGCAGGGGCACCGAATGAGAATCAAACTCACTACAGTAGTAATGATCTACGTGACTAGCCTGCCTACCTCTTACCCATGGTGAGATTGAAAATGCGTCGTGTGGGCCTGAGAATAATAGCCACAATACCTAAATAACAAAAGCAGTTATTTTTGCAGTTAGCTTCTTCTACGACTGACAAAGTGTCTCAAGTGTTGAGCGATAAGTCCTTAGTGGGAAAGGAAGGCAAAGTGTTTTTGTTTTTATCATGTCTCTCCAGACGATACAAATCAAGTGCTTTAGGCCAGTCCCGAAATTTTGTTATCTAATGTATAAAATGGCATATTTAAGTGAGTATGTTTGCGTGCGTAGTATTTTTGATGAAATATAAAAGTAGACTTTCAGGGAAAAATGTTTAATTATTTTGGCATATAGACTTCATAAAATACGAGGTTGGTCTAGAAAGCAAAAAAACTGACTTTTTTCAGGTCGGCAACCTTGATTGAAAAATCAGCTGATCACCGAGTAATCTTGGATTATAACAAATATAATTGGCTAAGTGTACCACGAAAATGAAATACAAGATCAAATTGGTAACAATAGCCGAGGACGACCAGAAGGCTTCCTTTTTAGTTAGCTACAACACCAAAGTATAGAGGAGGGCGCTGCTCTTTTCCCTGGTAGTCTGATACATACAGAGTGTTTAATTATTGGGACTGACTGACTGACACACACACACATATATATATATATATATATATATATATATATTTATATTTAAAAAAACTTATTTGTATGCCACGATTATTTTTGGATGAGAGAGTAATTGAGTAATCTATAACTGTCAGAAACTTCCTACTGGGGGTGTATATTCTGGGTGTGCTAGATGAGTACTGTACATTCAAAGATTGTAAAATTATTATCACATTTTTGAGTGAGGTTATTTATAATGAAACATTATAGAAAACTCATTTTACTGTCCTCTTTCATTAAAAATGTTGGCCATTGTTCTGAGTGAGCGCTGATCATCTGGCCTCAGATAATTTGTATCACTAAATGATTTTGGGTGGATAGCAGTATAATAGGAGAGGGACAAAAATAAAGGCTGAAGGGTGTGCAATATTCCCCCGTGTGTTCGTTCAGTGGTAAGAAGTATGTATACATTTGTTAAATGAAATTATTTATGAAAAGATTATTATGCAAGGAGAAGTTGAATGAATTATTTAGAAGATACTCCTCTCCGTCTCATGTCTTTATTTACTTTTATGGCAATATCTTTTCGGGGAAGTTAGCGGAGAAATTTTTAAGAAATGCTAGAAATACGCATTGCTGTGTTGACGGATTCTCGAACTCTCTGGTTTTGACGTGAGACTTGTGTTCAATGTCCGAAGTCACTCCCATTTCCCTCCCAGGCAGCACATACCCACTTTTATTAAAGGGTTTAGGGTAAGGTTTATTGGCCGGTACCAGAGGCGGTCCGTATAGGAGAATGCCAGTAGAGTCTCCACGTTAATCCCTATCTTGTGACACATGTAACCATCTCGGTGTGTGTGCGCGTGGCGGGGTAGTAAATACCAATACTCATGGTAAAGAATCGAGTTTAGCATAGTAACATACCTCGCAACAATAAACCCAGTATACCATTGATATAGATTTAGGATCTCGAATTTTGTCTGACTGCACAGTTTGCACCCAATATCTCAAAGACAAGAGATATTTTTATAGAGGTTAGCATCTGATGGTCAGTTTTATCTTGGTTGGTTGGTTATGGCATATCAAACTTTGTGGACGATTTAATCCGAAATCTTTTTTCTTTTACTATATATGATTTCATGTGTACAGATATATTGGTAGAAATAATTTTCATTAATTTTCTCGGCGCGGTTGATCCTCAGCAATTGCCACCTAGCACTTTTAAGCTAAAAAGGGTTGGATGTTTTAATCATATAGTTGCTTGGTCTTGACATAACCAGCCGATTGGTGTGATCAGGCCACTGACTCAAATGAGAACCGAAGTAGAGTGTTGCAGGTTGAATGTTGCAGGTTTGGCTTCTTTTAGGACTTTGATTATTTTGTTTTGTTCAACTTCATTGAAGAATTCTTTTATATTGTTTGCTTTGTAGTATTTTGCTCCGATTAAGTTTAGATCTCTACAGTAGCGTGTGTTTCACTGCGTATTGTTCTTCACGTGTTCTACACATTAGTCGTTATTCATTTTTGAAGGGCGTGATTCGGGTATGGCCTCTGCGTAGTATAACCAGTATAATCTCATTTTTCTGGGTCCAAGTTGCTATTCTCCATGGTATAGGTTTTTAACAGATGTGAAATATTTCTATGGCATGTTAATATTCATTGTATCATAAATGCGTGTAACAAGATATAGCAAATATTAACAATGAAAAAATAAACATTTTTTAAAACTTTAAATCACCTGGTTAAAATACTTAACTATGGATTTTGAATAATTATTTTAATTCATCTCAGCAAAATTACCCCAATGTTCTGGAGGGGGCGTGACATAATGATCAATGTGCAGGATTGCGACATCGTAATAAGCGGGTTCGAACCCTAGATTTAGTTATTTATTTCAAAGAAAGAGTACTATTGCGTCATTATTACAATATCCAATCAAAGTTGGTTGTGAATATCATTCACAAAGTAAAAATTAAAGAAAACTTGATAAAGTAATAATGATATCATTTAAAAGTGGCATCCAATTATTTAATCAGTGATTTAAAAAAAAAAAAAATCAAGAATGTTTTCCCAAATTTCAGTCAATCTGGAGTAATTTACTAAGCTTTTAGTTTAGATGAGGTACAAGGCCGTATGAATGGGACACCCAATGAGACAAGAACTCACTCATGTAGGTTTACTTGTCTAGCTTGCTAACCATTACACTACTCGAGACGCCCTCATTCGGCAATCTGTATGTTATGCAACTTGAGCGCTTGCCAGAAAATTATTGTCAATGGTCAGGAATTAAAGCAAGTTTTACTGACGTTAGGTTATCATATGCATAATTAAAATTGTCAACCGTGTTTAATAACTAATTAGATATTGACCCAAATATATAATCTCAAAACTGAACAATAGTCACGTCAAACTTAGTTTATAGCATTTACCAGTTTTTGCTTCATGAACACACACACATTTGCTTACCTTACCTGCAGTTCTTAAGTAGTCACCCATTTAAATATCAAACAGGTTCATAGTTGCTTAACTTCACTGATCCAAAAGGAAACCGGTGCTTTAAGTTTGATTTAATTGTAAAGCAACAGTTTTATAGTTTTAGGAAATTTTAACCACTTAAGACTAATTTCAAGTTTGAATGCTTTTTATTACAAGATGCTGTTGTGTTTCATCTATTGGCAATATATTCTATTAGCGGATGATTAAAAACAATAATACAGTAATCGTTATAATTGTTATTAAGCATCAGAGTTGGTTTCTAATAAGTCAATAATTAAGAAAATTAAATATTTTTAGATGGATATTCCTCACTTAACAACGTC
This sequence comes from Sepioteuthis lessoniana, assembly GCA_963585895.1. Lineage (NCBI taxonomy): Eukaryota > Metazoa > Mollusca > Cephalopoda > Myopsida > Loliginidae > Sepioteuthis > Sepioteuthis lessoniana. The sequence goes on from OY757930.1 coordinate 52,063,686, forward strand.
AAATATCGGACTATCTAAACGAGTTACATTAGATATGTTCCATTCAACGAGAGTTAGAATTTGGTGGAGGATCATTGGGACTGATAATTTTTATGGTTGAAAACAATCATCAGGGTTCTATAAAATTGTTTAAAGAATTTATTCTAATCTTATCTACCAGAGAGACAGAGAGAGAGAGAGAGAGACAGACAGAGTTTATTGAACGATCAAGAATTTTAAATGTATGTTTGGCTTGCATGATAAATAAATCAACCAGTGAATCATAAGATTTGACTTATTTGTTCATAACTGTTCAACTGATTGCAGTGGACATAGACACCCATTCTGGTCGCATATAAGACCCTCTCCCTCGCCCTCCTCCATAAAAATATGCCAGAAAAATATTTCCTGAGTCTTATGTGCAAAGTTGAGATTTCTGTAGATGCTGCAGAATATCTGTACTTATACCTAGCCTAACACCAAAATAATAAATGTAAATTGAAAGTTGTTTTATATGCTATAACTTATTAAGAGATGAGATTTTCAAACTCTTTTCAGTGTTGACCTTGCAAACCCACCGAAATGGGCCTGTTACAGTTCTGTATATATGATGGGACGAATTCAATTATATAACGAGAAGATGAAGATAGGTATTAATTTATTGAGATAATCGATGTGCTCTTGAAAATCCGTTGAAAGAATCTGCTTTTCTAATTGATTGCTACTTATAAAACTAATCATCAATCAATTTTTGGGGCATTCATGACTGATTAAAACGGCATGTCAACCAGTCTAGGGTTATTTTATGCCTTGAATTGCGTACATTGAACGTTTATATTTACATTTTTGCGTATTTGTCGAATGAGAGCTAATCTCCACATTATGATAAAACGTTTAAATATATCTATTTGACCCATTGAAGGGGTCCTAACAGGCACTACCACTCTGAGTCAGAGTGGACCTGGGAGTAATAGCAACAAAGGAGTTCTCCTCACAACAGAAGTCTCACCATTAAATTTTAGTGTCATACTTGGGACACTCCTTTTATTGCAGGGGTCTTACCCCTCTGCCAAGGATACATTCGTCGTATTCTAACCCCTGCCGACAAGGCGTATTTATTCAGTCCGTTTACTCGTCTTGGCAGTTTTTTTTATCTCGTCTGGGCTATCGTACCCTCTATACTTCCCTAGGTATTTGTCACATTCGGTCACGTCGACCGGAAACCTTTATTTGATCCACGCGAGAGTACGCTGTTCTCATTCACTTGTCACGTCCGGTGTCCTTCCTTGGGAATTTCAGAACATGTAACCTTCAATTCTTCTTTATTATGTTAATTTGCCTTACCATAGAACCTGGGAAGACTTCTCTACTACTTGGCACAGGAATTGAACTCATGGCTTCCCGGGAACCATACAAATATTAACTAGTGCTTTTATCCACTGAGCCACGTTTTATATTTAAGATTTGCATCGTCTGACACAGATTTCAGGTTGCTTACGATACCTGCTCATCGTTGTTTAATTTCAATGATCTGACGGGAACCAATGCTTTCAGTGTAACTTTGGCTATAAGCAAGCACGTTTTATAGTTATGCGTAAATTGGACATTATCAAAGTTTTATAATTCTTGGCCAAATTAGATATAAAAACCATATAGTTTATATCTATGAATGACAAAAGAAATATTTTGAATATACTACACCTGGACAGAAATACTTCTAAGAGATATTAGTTGAAAAAATTCAGAAAGATTAAAGGCTGTGGGGTGGGAGAGAAAAAAAATGAGCTCTGTGACTTCTAATTTCTCCTATTTCAAGATCGGAAAACTGACGATTGATTGATTTTAACAGCATACCAACTTGTCTGGGGTTATTTCATACCAAGAGGTTAGGGAATTGCATACGTTTATATTCACATTTTGTGTGCAGTTTAAGAGTTTGTTTGTTTTTTTTTGTTTATTTTCCACTCAATCATATTATATCAGGTATTCCTATCTAATATAAATGATTTCCAAACATATCTATTTGACATATAAATGAGACCCTAACAGGTACTACCACTCCGGTTCAGAGTTGACCTGAGAGTAATGGCAAGGAAGGGGTACTCGTGTTTCCCAAAGCTCTAGCATAACTGAAGCTTTACCATCTGATTGTTTAGTGTCATACCTGGAATAGCCCGTGGGAGGCGTGTGATGTAACGGTTATTGTCGTAGGAAATGGACACGGCATCCAGAGTTAATATTCTGGATGAACCTATTTGTGTTGTATTTTGCGCTAATGCCCTTTCCTCTCCCCCTCTCCAGTTATGATGGAATAGTTGAGGAGAGTAGGCTTTTTAGCCTTGGTAGGACAACCGGTCTTAGAGAAGGTAAACTGAATTAAAACCAGTTGTACACGACTGAAAATTGATCTTGTATCGCATCCTACCCGTGGCCAAGGGTTTGGGTAAATACATATTCAAAGGCGCCCTCTAATTTTTTAGGGTGCCTATCCACTCAGCAGAGGGATACCATCAACATATTCTAAGCCCCGTCGACAAGGTGAAATGAAAGTAACGGAAAATCAAGTCTTTCTTTACACTCTCAACATGCTGGGGTCCAGGCTGAAAGTGTAAAAGATGTTATTTAATGTAAAATGTGTTACTGTGGTTTTTAATATAGAATGCGTTATTCGATAATCTGACCAGCTGTATTGTTGCTCGGTAAATACGATGGGGATCTCCTGTTGGTATTCAGATGACCCGGGTATAAGTACCTCTGAGTAACAGTACAAATATCAATCGTTTAGGTTCTAAGCGGAACATTTTATACCTGGCAATTGTCAGTTTATTACTGACTATATCTTATTTCCATAAATTTACTACTATAATGATTACTGACCCAAAATTTGATCACCTAGGGTGATTAAAAAACACAAACGAAAAAAAAAAAAAAAAAAAAGGAGGCGTACATTTCTTGGTGGGTGGATACCTTTAGGATTTCAAGCAACCTCCACTCATTCATCGTCCTTGTCAATACATTCTTGGAATCTTTTCCAGGTGGACTCTGGAATGTCAATTTTTCTTTTATAATAGAGGTATTCTCAATAGGTGCTAAAATTATTTTTAACCTTTATATCTATTAGCAGAAGTACCAAGTCTTGAACGTATTTACACGGTATTCCATACAAGATGTTGGGTGTAAACAAAGCAGTAATTCGTAGTAAATAAACGCTAAAATAAATAAAACATCTTTTAATCCATTAGCATAGTAGGTACAGTGTTCGCCAATGGTCTGGGAGACTAGGGTTCAATCCCAGGTCGAGTCATACCAAACTTAAAAAAAAAAAAGGTATTTGATGCCCCCTTAACACTCAGCATTATAAAGGTAGGTATCAAGGGTAAAGTGGAGCAATCTAGGGAAAGGTGTAGTACCCTTCCCCTACACCTATTGAAAAGGAGCCTCATCTATCTTAAACTTAAAATGACTACATCCTCTATTTTTAATAACGACCATCTTACAATCCGTACATAAACACTGATAGTAATCTGCTTCCTCTTAAGCAGTCGTATCGCTTGATGGTTTTACATCATTCCCTTACACAGTCACAATATTTTTGAAATGTGAACGCTGACTTATTGATCAGACGGTTAATGCCCCCCCTTCTCTTTATACATAATCTCCTTTGTTTTGTTCTGTATTTTCTTAATCCACCACCGATGATCTAACGACACTTCATAACATCATTTCTAAGTCCTGATGATGGTTTATTGAAACCGAAACGTTAAAACGTCGACTTTCTTTCATATTAAATTTTTCACTTTGGATTACTTTGTTTTTCAATATTTTTCTCCACACTAATAATAATTTATTATATCTTTTTAATGTATTGGAGATGCGAAACTGAATGGTTAACAATACAGAAAATGGAATCCGTGAACAGATTCCGGTTGAAGTTTTTATTTAATTTATCCGGCTTTCAGAAACCCGGCTATTTTTAAAATCTGGCTCTTTTTGAAACTGCTAAACAGTCAGTTTTCAAATGAAGATTAATGTATTAATATTAAGTAAACAGACCCTGTTTTAAAAGTGTACAGATATTAATTTGTATCTGTTAAATACTATGAAATATCGAGCAATACATTAAATTTTCTTTCCTTCTCTTCGTTTAATTTTTATTCTATATAACTGATACAGGTATTTGAAGAATTTTATGTATATCAATTGTATCTGAATCTGTTAGATAAAATTATATTCTTCGCTTTCGTTTTCATCCAAGATATGATAGTTGATAAACGTATTCATACAGCCAATTTAAAAATTTTAGATTAGAAAAGATCAAACAGACCCGGCTTTAGATGTGTATTAATTTGTATCTGATAAATTCAGTTTTGTAAATTTAATTACCATGACCAGAAAATCTGGCGAACACTTACGTCTGACTTACGGAAACACTGGACAGCTGTTTCGATCTTATTAGGTCTCATCAGCAGTGTATACTGTGATCTCCACCGCTGGAGATCGAACCAGCGACTGCAGAACCGAATCTCTACAACTAAACCAACAGTTCATATCGCACACAAGTGACGCAAAATTAACTAGTCATGGTAACTGCGTGGCTAATTAACCTGAATGTATCTTGTAAGTTACATCCGTACTCTTTACAGAGGACACGGTCACCTCCAGGGCCACGTCTTCACAAGAGGATTAGAAATACACATCAACGTAAAAAAAATATATGAATCCAGTTTTGTTCTTTACTTTTCCTTATTTCATATTTTATGTATATACTTAGCCAGTATCTAGAAATCAGGAAAATTTGGAATCAAGATCACTACCGTTCCCAAGCTTGTTAGATAAATGGTTCAGTAGAATCTGTCATCTTGAAAAGCCGTTGGGTCCAACTAAATAACTTATATTGCTCGGAAGAATTTAATAAAGGACCTGTAATAATATCTCATAATATACTAAGTAATATGATTTATGTAGTACATTAAACATACAAAAATTTGATTTTAATCTACAACTGGTGTAACAGAATTCATCTATTTTGTTTGTAAACTACTGTAGATTGTGGTGTACGAGTCGACCGCAAGATATTTAGCTCAAAATTCTAGTTAGATCTATACTTGATGTATAAGTCGACTCCGAAAACTTACAGGAGGCCACTGTAACGTTCCGTTTAGTGTTTACAGTCAGTGTATCAGCTATTGGAAGTGGCGTTTGATATAACCTTGATAAAATACTTAATTTGTATTACAGTTTTATTATCTTATATTATTATCTTTGTTAATTTGTTAAATATGTTCAACCAAACAAGTTTAGGTTGAAAATTTTTGTAACAGTCTGTTGGAGTTAAGGTAAGGGGTGTATATGTTAGGAGCACTGTTAGTTGACCACCCTGTAATAAAGGTTTGGATTTTAGCTCTGCCAAATAAATCGACCCTTAGTTTTGTAGAGATGTTTTTCAAGCTTAAAAAGTCGATTTGCAGGCAACAATTTATGATTGTATATTTCCATATTTATTAAAAATATGCCTAGTAGTTATTTTCTAAACTTTGATTAGCTGCTGTTCTTAAGTGGTCACCCATCAAGGTCATGTGCAAGCTCATCACTGCTTAACTTCTGAGATGTAGGGAAACCGATACTTTTTAAGTGTGACTTGATACAAAGTCAAAATATGTATAATAGATTTGTTTTTCTCTATATTTTTTTTACAAGACCAGTTTCTTAATATTGCTTGTTACCGTTACATCTTTTCGGCCGTTATATCCTCCAAGCTTCATCCGACACCAGTCGTAGTTGATAACCTTCTTGGAACAATCCATGTATGGTAGGGGGGTGTAGATTGTTTTCAGTCGACTGTCAATGATCTTCATAGTTAATTCTTCCTATTGATGACGCTTGGTTATCTCTTCCAACGAACCAGACTATACAATTTTTTTTGCACTACCCAATACAGGGATTGAACTGGCAATCGCCTGGTAACCGGAAGGTTACTGGCGATGACAGACACCTTCAACAATGTAACTCAGAAATTGAGAGAAAAGGCTAATAAATTATAGGATTGAGATTTACTTTAAATAAGTGAATAATAAACTGGAAATTCTTCGGATGATTGAACCTTTACTTGGTGTTAACAACTTTTCGGCCAGCACATTCTTTAGCGCCCATCAAATATAAAATTGCTCATAATGTCCGAAACGAACAAATTCGATATCCCTATACCAGATACCTTAAGTTTGGTTGGTTGGTTATGTTTTATGGATTATTTAATGCCAAATCATATTTTTAAGCGAATATTTTGTTGGTATTTTCAACGAGCCAGAGCTCATGTGTTTACTAACAGTTAAATGGTTTCAAGTCGGTACGTTAAATCCAGGTTCGACACCAATCCGAATTTTATCTGTAGTATGGTATCTTTTTCAGTTAGGAAATATATCCCTACTTTTTCTTTTTTACACTTGAAGTCTGAGGAAAAGTTAGGTCGAAACCTGTTAAGAACACCAAAAAATGCCAAGAAAAAGTTAAATTGATTCAAAAGAATATTGATAACTTCTCAGACTTTGATTATGATGAATTTTGACGGCACTTAATCCGTCTAGAGTTGCTTTATAACGAGAGGTTAGGGAATCACATTCATCGAATGTTCATGTTTATATTTTTTGTGTAGTTGTTTCTTAAATACGAATAATTTTTAGATTAGATCCATGTGACTCATAAATGGGACCCTAACAGGTACTACACTTCGGGTTTGAGTGAACCTGGGAGTAATGACAATGAAAGGGTTTAATACACTCCCCAGATCTACAGAACTAGAGTTTCACCGTCGCATACAATTTAACGTCATACCCAGGATATTCTTCTCAGAGGTATCGACAGTAAATGATAAAAAGATTTTACAAGCAAGCAAGGAGAAACGGATCTTGTCCAGACATTAATTTCAAATGAATTGCCATAAATTGAAGACTTTTTACCTTTCTCAGCATTTCGCCCGCCTCTAATCCCTAAGCTAAACTGGAAAGTATAAAAACGTATTGAAGATATAGTTGTGAATGTATCCATATCCGATCCTCCAACTGTCATTTCCCGTTTAAAATCCACAAATCGTGTGAAGGACAAAGGATGAAATGAACGGTCATACGAGCTGAAAAGGCTATTTTACTCGACAGTCACCTTGCTCAGGTAGAGGACGAAAACTAAGGAAAGGGTCCAGGAAAGACCACCTACCTGGCAGGAGGGTATTAAAAGTTCAACCAGTCACTTTCAGTGTCCTTCCACAAAGTTTCACTTACCTTAAGCCTAATTAGAAACTTACTAAAGTAATTTTTTTTAGACTCATCGAAATATACTTTGTGATCTTAAAGACAAAAATTAACATTCGCCTAAATCTTACAATGTTTTCTCCATTTTGTGTGTGAGAGAGAGAGAGAGAGATGTATAGCGAATTGTATGTCAACAAAATATGCAGATATTTTCAATTTTCCAAGAAGAATATTTTCTACTTTCGTTGAAATAAAATTTATTCAAATAACTTTATATGCAGTACTTGCGAAATTGGAACAAAAAATCTTTTTCTAGTTTTAGAATTTTGAAGAGGTGATAAAATAAGGAGCAAGCTGATTGATAATTCCTTTCGTAACAATTGAATGCCCTTAGAATTAGAGAAAACAAATCATGATACCTTTAGAAGCATAAAAGGAACCGTTTAAAAATCTCGCCTACTTTAGAAAACTAACAATCTGTTAAAAATTTATGACTAATGTATGGGAAACGATGTGTCATAAATGAGTTTATTGAGAATCCATTTATTTGGCATTCTCGTTTACTTTCACTTCTTTGGACATTCATTTTTATTAAACCCTTAAGCTCGTTGGTATAACATCAATAGCACAGATACTAAAAATAAGTAAAAAGTAAAGCTGGTGACCATAGTCGAGGGTGACCCAAAGGCTCTCTTTTCAACAGCTACTACGCAGAGGTGTAGGAGAGGGCGCTACTACTTTCCCTGGATTGCTCCACTTTACCCTTGATCCATACCTTATAATGATGTGTTAAGCAAAGAGGCATCAAGTACCTTTTTTGAGTCTTTGATATGACTCGACCTGGGATTGAATCCCGGTCTCCCGGGCCATTGGCGAACACTCTAACCGCTAAGCCAATGGAGCGAGTTAATTTGTTGTAAATTATTTTCTGACGCCGTCTTTATTATTTTAGATTAGGTTTGGTTTTATTTGGCATATCACCCTTCCTGGGTTATTTATTGCCAAAGCGATCCATGTATAAGAACAGCAACCCATTGCTGGAAATAGTAAGGGAGTTTATACCTTTCTCATGGTCATAAACCCAAAAGTGAACGCAACTGGAGAGACTGGCGTTCGAACTCGTCTATTACGATCTCACAGTCCGCATTGTTATCCATTACGCCACTGAGACCCAGATTTGTCTTAATTGTGTTGACTAATTACTGACCCGACAACCTTCAATTTTTAGCTCGATAAAATTGTCTATTATTGTTCAAATGATGCACGTGTTTTCTATCTTAATATGCTATATCCTTGTGTGAATGACGAATATATACAGTCAAAATTAAGTTCACAGCCGAAGTTGAGGCAGTGTACTATATAAAAAAAGAAAAAAAAAAAACCCCAACAAACAAACAAACAAATCCTGTGTATTTCAATATGACACAATTGACTTTGGTCCTGGTGTTTAAAGCCCTTTCATCAAGGTTTAATAATGGGTCAACTGGCGGAAAACGAATCGAATGAAAGTGACTAAAAGGTTAAATCTATTGAACTAGTGAAAAGAAGGGATGTGTGTGTGTGTGTGTGTGGTCTCAAAATTATCAATCATTTATATTATTACTAACAATATACTCGTAAAAAAATGACAAGATTATTTATGAATAGATAGAGTTTTATCTAAGATCAGAGTACTGTATGCTCTGTGAAAAGTGTTAAACGCACGCACACACACACACATACGCACTAAAGTCTAACGCTATAAGAACCAATAATTCGTAAAATGCTGATCAATATATTTCAATTGAAAATATATATAAGAGATAGACAGGATAAAAACACGATTCAGTTTCACGATTACGATTCTCAGGTGAGCAAAGTTTTTATTGTGTGTATATAACTTTGTGAGTGAGAGATACATTGTGATTTATATATGTGGACAAGCAAGAAATTGATAAAAGAATGTTTATAATCTTTTTGCTGAAATGATTTTTTAAAATAGAAAGTTTACACGAGACAAGATCTATAAAGGTATAAATGATTTGAATATATGATCAGCTTATCGTAGAAAGCTTTGGAGACGTTTACAAAAGTCAATGCTAATTCATCTTTGATGACTATTGGTTACAAATAATATTATGGCTAAAAGTGCTAGACTGCGGTCTCGAAGTACGCGAGTTCGAACTCCAGTCGCGCGATTACGTTCACTTTCAGACTAATACCCATGGGAAGGGTTTGAATCCCCTTATTCTCTCAGCTATTGGTTAATATAGGTTAGTATCACTGCTGTTTTTCTATAAGGATGGCTATGGCATTAAATAAACCACGAAGGTTGATATGTCATTAAACAAAGAAACCAAACGAAGCATATTACAAATAAGATATACAAAAACGCATTCAAAAATACATTTACGACAATTTAGAATAATCTAACATCATTCTATTACGACAGTTTAACATTATCTAATATCACAAAAATACATAATTACAAAACAATACACAACGTCCGTCAATCTATATACATTTTCTTTTATATAAAACTAACGAGATGATTATTCAAATAATTTTTAAATTGATATTCTATCTCATTTCTTTAGATATATTCTTGTAAATGCATAATATAGTTTAAGAATATAGAATGAGATATTTAAATTACTCAATTTGTAAATAAAATTATGATGAAAATTTTAAATATATCTATAGTAATATAGTATTGACACTTTAAAAAAATTTCTTTGATATCTCACGCCTCACTTAATTTTAATGGTAGAGTTTGTTGTCTGTAAGAGAGAGAGAGAGGATGTAGGGTAACCAAAAAGTAGGAAGGTAGTAAGACTGGGAAAGAGAAGTGACACTTGTAACTGTGATAATCAAAAGGTAGGGTAGGTGAGGAGAGATATGTATGTAGAAAATAAAAAGTGAAATAAAAAAAATATACAAATGGTAAAAAAGCAGGAGATATGTAAAGTGTCGAGAGACATAAATAGATTCTCATTTTAAAGAAATCTTATCTCAGAGTATGTTCGCAAAAAAAAAAAAAAAAAAAAAAAAAAAAAGCCAAGGTAGCTTTAATGGATCTATGACACTGATTTTCATTTTTCAAAAATCCAGATTTCCTCATTCTTTTCTATAGTAACTGAACTGATTTTTTTCATTTATTCAAGCGTTTGTCTTATTCACTAGGAAATTTATTGAGCAAGAAGGGTCATGCATTCTCCAGGCATTTATTATCAACTTGCTTACATATCGACATTTGCTACTACTACTATATACTACGGTAGTAAAGAGGCAGTATCGAGTCACGTTGAGGTTGAAGGTGGTTGGGTCAGTTTTATGAAGTTGGGTCAGAAGTAGATATGACCTGATCGTGAGACTTTAGAGTAAGTTGTTCATGTGTAACAAACAACTGTAACACAACAGAAAGAGATATAGACATAGAACAAGGGTTCCAGAGATAGAGCAAGTGTGCCACAATGTGTGTGTGTGTGTGAGAGAGAGTGAGTGAGTGAGAGAGAGAAGACCAGCAGTGATACTATTCAGCCCATAGGTTTGGTGGGGATAGAGGGTTCATACCTTTCCCCAAAGGTATTAGTACCAAAGTGAACGTAAATAGCCTAACTGGGATTCGAACTTGCTCACTTTGAGGCTGCAGTTTAGCACTTTAGCTATTATGCCATAGGGAGTCAACCAGAGGAGAGAGAGAGAGAGTGAGGGAGGCAAGTGAGCAAGAATTAGAGAGGGAAGAAGAAAGATAAAATTACGATGGTTAAAAGTAATAGTTGCTGCAATACATGTAATGAATCACGTTCGAAAATGAATCTTAAAGAAAAACAGACCTTCATGTCTTCCTACAGGCTGTCTCAAAACAACTCGATACACAACTAAATTTATCAGACAATATTTTTGTAATAATCTATTATTGGTCGAAGACATTATGAATTTTGAGATTTCTACAGGTTTTCACTAGACCTGCGATTATTCTAAAACTACAGAGTATTAATGCGTGTATAAAAATAGCGTGTATCGACGAGATATATGGCGGCAATAGGGAGGTAGTAAGCTCGTCTTACAGGTCATTGTAACTGTTTTGTTTTCAACCCAGAGTGACCAGGCGCCATTCTAAGCTAAGCTGCTTAAATCATTAATAAATGAACGGCACACATTATTTCAATGGTACATGAGAAAGTTCATTTACTTTTGTCGGTTTGGTGTAAAGCGATAAAATAGCAAGAAAATCATCAAGCAGTCATAAGCTAGTAGAACTAAAACACATATCATGGGAACTCCACTATTGTGATCTTGAGTCAGACTAAGTAAATATCAATAATTACGTCCAAATGTGCTTTTTGACAGGTGATCAAGTGACAAATGGTAGCCTGGTGACAAGCTCTTTCCCCAAGACAATCCCATTTTCTCTCCTCTGGAGTATATTTCATTAAAAAACAGAGTAGGTTCTTTTAGATGGTGTTTTTCTTATCTTAAATGATTTATGTCTGAAATTATACAAAAAATCCTCAAGGATGAATTGTTTGTTTTCGATTACATGCATAACCATGAGAAGTTTAGTAATACACAGAAAAATAAAACAAAAATAAACACGTATTTCGGACACTAAAATAAAAAGGAGATATCGTCAGCTTCTATTAGAAGCACGTCTAGTGGCGACCAGATCATACATAAAGTAAATATGAACATGTTAGTATAAAAATCACCGTAATAATGGGAGGAATGTTTCGTTAATTATTTTTCTAGGTTCTATAAAAAAAAAGAAAAAAAAAGATCAATTCAATTTTTTTAACAGATTGCTAAATAGAGATTTTGTAGAGGACCAACAAGTCATACCAATAAAGGGGAAATACTGCAGAGGAGTATGACCTCCGTTAAAAATGGTGAGAGGAACCAGTGTATGACACTAAACTGTATCTGATAAAACTTCAGTTCCAGAGATCTGGGGAATGCCATTACGCACAGGTCCACTATAACCTGGAGTGGTAGTTCCTGTTAGGGAACCATGAGTCAAATAGATCTCTTTAAAAATTATTCGAATTTAGTAGGATCGTGTACAATCCCATCCTCAAAAAAATTAATAACTACACAAAAAAGTAAATATGAATGTACAAGGAACGCGAATCCCTAACCCTTACGCATAAAATAACCCTAGACGTGTAGACATGCCGTTAAAATCAACCAATCAGAAAAACCTTTTTCAAAAATATTTTATTAAAAAAATATTTTCCAAATTTTTCTTACAATATATCCTATTCAAAAATTAGTACTGGAATTTTTTGAAAATAGATAAATAGCTGATTTTTTGGGCAATTTTTAAAATCTAGGTGAAGTTAGTCAACAAATTTGTCTTTATGCTAATTATGGCACATAAACATTGATTATGTAAATAACTTTTCAAATATAAATGTCACCATTTTTTCCCTTATACTCAAATGATTTTTTATATTAGATTTTTCTCCGGTCATTCTTATTACGAATGATACAAATACAAGCAAAAGAAAAAGAATAAAAAGAACGTTTTTTTCAACATGTATCTCCTTCCCTCCTAAGAAGATTCTTCCTCTTTTCTGGGGTGTGTGTGGTGTGCAAATATAAATTGCAGCGGGTGGGTTCAGTTGAATATAGTTCTGCCAATAGAAAACGGTCAAAATAATCCAAGTTTCGATCCAGACCCACGTGTTTGGTTCGCCTCTCCCATTTGGTGGGTCTCACTCCGGCCGGCCGGGGCACCTCGGGTGGTGTAATGGTTAGCAAGGTAGACTAGCAAACCTACACGAGTGAGTTCGATTCTCATTGGGTGCCCAATTCATGCGGCCTTGTGCTACATCTAAGCAAAAAAAGCTTAGTAAATTACCTCACTCCGGCCGGCCGTGTGTCGACTGCACGGTTCGGTCGGGTGAGCCTAAGCATTGGAGATCCCTCTGGCCTCGGGGGCGCGTCTCTCCAGGCTTTAACCCTCTTCGGAGGGGTTAGATTAATTGCAATTATAAGCAATTAGTCAGGCTTCAGTTGGTTTTCTTCATTTTTAATGGTATATCAACTTTCATGGGTTATTTAATACCAAAGCCATCCTCGTAAAAAGAAAAAGAAAAAAAAAACACTACTGATACTATTTAACCTATAGCTGGCGATTAAGTCAGTTAATACCTTCCCCTAGGGTATTAGTTCGAAAGTGAACGAAATTGCGCGACAGGAGATCGAACTCGCCGACTACGATGTCACAGTCCAACACGTTAGTCTCTACAACACTGAGACTCCCTCGGAACTTTTGGTTATAGTTTCAATGCTAGAAAATTTGATATGTAATAATTCTAATTTTAATTGGTACAATCAACATCAAGTCATGATGACAGCACTGAATTCCTTGACTCTCTCTCTCTCTCGCCATCCATCACTATCATCCATCGCTCTTAGGCTGCATCCTGTGTACACACACAGCCGATGTATGCAAGTTTTTGCAGGTCAGCCAACACTGGCACGTCTATGTGTAGGGGTCCACTGAGAAATGTCGCTTATGAGTTCGTCCTTACATTTCCAGCAGTGTCCCGCATATCTTGTTCGTCTTATTTGGATGGTTTTTAAGATAGGAGAGAGGTGGCCGCACAGCAACTATTTTGGAGTTTGTTGCTTCCTTTCAGTGTTTGTTCAAGACAGCACGTAGCATTTTTTGTAGCTCTCATCTAGTATTTTCTCTATGTGTGTTTTTTACCGTCCATTTGGTGCATCCATATAGTAGTATGGACATAGCTACAGCTTGAAAGAATTCTCATTTTAGTTTATCGGATAGATTAGAAATTTTGTCAATAGGAGTCCACAGTTAGGTGAATGTTGACATCACTATCAATAGTGGAGTTTTGCTGCCGAACTGGTCAACTAATTTTAGAGATTTTCCTCTAAAAGAAGAGATGGTTCTTTATTTAAAACACGTGAACTGTTTTATTTGCATTCACATGGAGGCCAATAACTATCTGCTTGCTCTTGGCTTTGCAGGAGGGATTCGGCATAGGTTGGTGTATTTGTTAGAAGCGCTTGATCATCTCTGTAGACTGCGTTTGTCAGTTTTTGTTGGATATCGTCGCCTTTTAGAATGTGAAACCATTTTCTTTTCTTCGATCTATTGACGTTCAAAGTATAATATTCGACAACAAATAATAAGATCCTGGTCTTTGGTTTAAAAGACGATTAACTTTTTATTTTAAAAAATTATAGGTGATACTATAAAAGTAGTCAACACCCTCAATTCCGTTTCTAAAAGATTTATTTTGCGAGTTTAATGAAATGCAATGAATTTGTGTTTATTTTGTAAAGAAAATAAATGAATATTGATATACATTCGTGTCAGTGGGCGTGACAGAAAATAAAGAAAGGTGCATCTGACGCATATCACCAAATTATATGGTTTCTTCGCGGTCCGGTAGCACATCCATCTTCATGCCCCACTGGTTGAGAGATCACTGGCTTAAAGCAGACGTAAATTTATTAGAATTATTAAGCTTACTTTAATACGTTTACAATGATACCTCTGTGAACTAATGCTAATCAAGAAAATTTTCCCCATTTAGATGTAATTTCATTTTCATCGTTTCAAGCCCATACAATAAAACCAAATTAACATAATCTATACAGTAATTATTTTTAGTATTTTTCCGATCAATAGTTAGGGGGTACGTATTATATATGGGAACTAAATATGATCTTGTTCCCTGTCACATGCGTCGCTATATTTGGGACAGCAATACCGAAAGTAGATCATATCGATGGTCCAAATTAACTAATGTGTAACAAACTCTTGTGTTTTATACCACAACAAAGAAATAGCCACTGGAATGTGTGTTTGTTTATAATTTATTTTTTCCATTTTGAACTTATTTTTGCTGATTGTTAGCAATATTTTCGTGTGAATATGTCCTTGCCTTCGCTCTAAATACTGGGCAAATTTTGTGTTTCGAAACATTATATAAACTAAGTAAATTCTTATTTTTAGTTGATACACACACGGTAAAAACTGAACCTGCTTGGTTGGTTCCTCGAGTCCATTTTCCACGAATCGAATCATTACGTACCTCCAAAAATAAATCGGTTTGTGGCATGGAAATTTCGAACTGAATCTTCTATTCTGGGGTTAGACTATTTTCTTTCCGCTGTCCATTTAATTCACCTTCTTAGTTATTTCTAAGAGAAAACTGATATACAAGATTTCAAATTATTAACAGCGGAATGAAAACAGTCTAACCCCAGGGGGTTGAATTAAGGATTCGGTTCGAAATTCCCTGAAAGTTACCGACGACGAGAGACAACTGAAAAGGTTTGAGAGAACAACGGCCGAAACGTTGCAAGTCTGACAACTAAGATGAGAAATGACTGTATGGTAAAACAACAAAAACAGCATGTAGCAAGTTTTTTTTTTTTTTTAGCAAAGTACTATTAAAATACTCTAACAATGAGAATAAAGCAATTTTCAGTCCAATGTACAACTTATCTATTTGTTAGAGGTCATTCAAACTGATCCGATTTTTCAAGGGAGATAAATTCCGGTATGTCAAATTCTATATCGAGTAGTTTCCCCATCCTTATTTGTAAATAACTATGATATAAATTGTATAAATACAAAATATTGGTGTTGAGTTTAAAGCCCAAACAATCTATTAAGGAATGCCCGACTTATGTTGAAGTGACATTGAAAGAATTTGTTCCTGCCAGATCACCGAAGTTAAGCAACAATGAGCCTGGTCATTACAAAGATGGGTGATCATTTGGTCACACAGTAAGTTCTGTAAGCAAGCTCTTACGTGCCAGCTTAGTAAAAAACGGGATTTGTTAAAGACCAGTTTCAGAGTCACTATATATATGTGTGTGTGTGTGTGTAGTTGGGCAGCAGGTTTTCATTTAAGTATGTTTGATAAAATAATAAAGTCATTTTGTCTATATAATTTGATTAAGATCCTTTCAAGTTTCCTTATAAGTATCTTGGTTTCAGGTTATACGTATTATTTTCTTTTGAGACAGTCTCCCAAGGGACATTTGAACATATATAGTTTGTGTTCTACGGCTTGTAATAGTTGAGTTAAGAGAGATTTTTTAAATTCATTACGAACATTATGTGTTTCAGTATTTAGGGTGTTTATTTTTTTCTTTATTGTTGTTGATTTATCTTACTACATGATCTTGCAGCTCACTACGATACTGACACCCAAAAGTATCGCTGTAGTCTTCTAGAACGATGTCAGTTTCGATACAAGTACGTTATGTATATATAGTTTAGGTCGTGCCGTGTCAACCATATTCTGGCCCACGCCCAAAAAGTTTGATATGAGCACCTTTCTTAGATTAAAAACTAAAAGAGAAATCACATCTTAATTTGAGTTGAATATGTAGCACAAATCACCTGTCAATAATTTTTTGAAAAGACAAAATATTACTGAAATATTACATATCTAAACATTTATTACATTATTCTGAAACAACTTGTATTGTCACTTATTAAGTAAGTATTGTAACCGAGTTAATGCTGTTTCTAAATTCCTGATAGGAGTTATGTCCCCTTTAGAAATTAAATCTTTTGAGTAGAGTAAGTTGTTAAGATAAGTAGCAGTGCTGACTAATTTGGATTGATTCTCTACGATATCCTCTGAAATACCGTAAGATTGAAAATTTTTACCAGCTGGTCCCAGGGTGGGGTCCCTCGAGGCCACATCTGCTTCCCAAGGCTGAGTTTATAGCTTGGCGCCTGAGGTGCCCCAATATGGAGAATACCGAGGAGGTCAAGTATTTTTTGTGACGGCCACACATGTGTCTCGATTTCTGGATGTCACCCCCAGTATAAAATGACCTTGTGTCACATCCTGATATCGTGGGAAGTCAGATAAATATCGCGATTTATTAGCTTCGTTTATTTGAAAAAGAATGCCATACAAAATGATGACCAACAAAATAAAATTGTGATGCGGTTTGCACAATCAATGAACGAATCTCAGTTACTATAGTTCTACCCTCGTTCTCTTTAAAAAAAAATCTTCCATTTATTCCAGGGCTCTCAAAACACCTGCGATTAAGTATTGAAGTGGTTAGATGCAGTCAATGCGATGTTTTCAGCGTGTGTCTAAGATCAGATAGACAATTGCACATTTGCCTTTAAAATACTCCAGCGTGTTGTAGACAAATACCAAGTATGGTGTAAAACTTAGTCAGAATAACAAGACAATGACAACTTGATACTGTCTATAACAACCAGATTTAGTGAATGATTAGCGCGCGGCACAGAATTTTTGGATTCATTTTGAGAATTCGTGTAAACAAGTTTGTTTTCCTTTCATTTTGGCTCCGTTATCTTATGAATGGCTCAAACCATTTCAAAGATTTTCTTGTTGGTTTTCTGCTTGAAAATATGTCTAACAAGCCTTTATCCGAACAGTCATGGATTCCAAAAGAAGTAAAAAAAGCCTTCGCTTAGTATGGGTTCTTTTTAAGGATCACACTAGACATAGCAAAAAAAAAAAAATGACAGCCAATTGTTCTTGATGAGAAACAGGAGTGCAATCGTGAGTCATGGCAAAATATTTGGATGACTTGACTATCTCAGGATTTCTTTTTAGTCTATTTTCACAAGTGGATCAATTCGTTTTGTATTGCGTTGATCTTGGGTTTCATTCTACGTGATCCCACTAAGCAGCTCAATTGATACTGGATCCCTTTTGCCAAAAGCTCAAACAATCCATCATTAGCTAAACCAATTACTTCTTCAGAACCATGAAGGCAACGTTTCTTTCCAATAGAAGCATGATATCAACAAACTGATCCAAAAACTCTTCAGAAAAATTGTATTTCTTTATCTATGGTAATTCATTGAGGATTCTTTTTTTGAGTTACATCCAATGGATGAAACAATTCTGATAGGGAGAAACAGTGATTTGTGATCCTGACTTTTTTTTTTTTGATAAGCCCTCCCATATATTGGTGTCACTAAGAAATGAACTTCCATTTTTTCCCCGCCAAAAGGTTTACGACAAAAGTAGAACATCTTACCGGGTTCCTCAGAATACGCAAGACAACTAAGAAACAGTTTCTGAATTGTTCTTAACATCGTTTTGCAGCATTATATGGGAAAGTTAATGTCAGTTTGCAGAGTTCCACGATTGACTATGTCGTATAGTTGTTAGTTAAACATTTGTTCTAATCAACGATCTAGATCTCGAAGGACAGGAATGAGGGAAAAGACTGGACTGGTTCCTTGTATATTCTCCAATGGAAATTTGACCCTTGTTAGGTTTGAGGGAACAATTATTTTTGCCCTGAATTCTCTGCGCTATTGCCACACCGAGTAGCTTTGATAAGTGTTGTCAATTAAGAAAGTTTAATAGCATCTGTTACTTCTAAAACTTTTCTTTTTGTTGCTACCTTCTTTGCAGGCGAAAAATGTTTATATGAAATAGCAGGCCTGGAATGCTTTTTATAAAATTGTAACAAATTTGTTTAATCTGCACGAGGATATATGGTTTATAAATTTGAAGTTCATAAATACGATTAAACATTTTCCAAGTATTGAACACATATACAAAGATGTGTTGTTGAGGGAACAATTACAAACACTGATATAGTGAAATTCTACTCTTATTTAGATGATGACGAGATTAACATTTAAAGTAATAAAACAATTTTTTAAAACTTAAATAATTTACGAATTAATATCATAGAAGATTATTTATCTATACGTCCAAAAGATTAATAACTCATATTTCATGAAAGCATTCTTTAATAAATGAATACATGAACATGAATATTATACAGAACTATTTTTAATTTTATAGTTATTTTCAAAACTGATAATTTGATCATTTTTAAAGACTTGTTTAATTCTTTCAAAATTCAAATAAACTTACTGATTTTATTGAAAATCTAACATCTTTTATCAACACGATAAAAATAATGCAGAACTGTTTTTACATATTTAGTCATTTTCATTAATAGCTAATTAATCTGATATTGTTTGTTTAAAATTTTTCATTTATTCTTTCAAAATATTTTCAATCGCATATATATATATATATCTCAAAGTTGGCGACCATAGTAGAGGGTGACCCGAAGGCTCACTTTTCGATAACAACTACACCAAGTTGTAGGAGAGGGCACTACTCCTTTCCCTGGAATGCTCAACTTTACCCTTGATCTGTACCTTATAATGCTGAGTGTTAAGCAAGGAGGTCAAGTACCATTTTTTGAAACTTTGGTATGACTCGACCTGGAATTGAAACCAGGTTTCCCGGGCCATTGGCGAACACTATATATATATATATATATAACAGAAAAATATTTTTTTGATATTTTATTTCGAAAGTAATTGAAATTTCAAAAAAATCCATTCTTTTTTAGTTTGACTTTTTATAGATTTTTATCTTAAAAAATTTCAACCGCTGAAGAAGTGTTGTAAAGTTGTTCTATGTTACTTTTTAGCAGTGGTGGTGGTGGTGGTGGGGGATAAGGCTTAAGATTAGTATCGATTCAATATTTTGAATCACTTTAAATAGGTAAATATTAACAAAGTTGAAATTAGTATCTAAAACAAATTCAAAATTCTATTCTTAAAAAAAAAAAAAAAAAAAAAAAAGCCCATTAACCCTTAAGATTGTAATATATTTTTAATAGGAATTTGAGAATTTCAAAACAAAAACATTAATTGATAAGATTAAGATATTTCTGAAAATTAATTTTTCAGCAATTCTTTTTCTTTACAATTCAAAATTCTATCGTAAAATCAAAAACAACTAAAACTTTTCCAAGAAAAATAATTTCATAGCGCTTATTAGTTTCCAGTTCAGAGCCCTATTTTCTTTTTTTCGAATGAGGTCTTTAGAAAAAAAAAAAAAATTATCCTATTCCGATTTCTCGGGATTAATCTTTATAGAATTGTGATTTGCAATCAAAATGTAATTTATTGAGATTGCAGAGAGTTAAATGCGGAGTTAAATGATGGATTACAAAATATTTCTGGGAATTTTTCTCGCACAAAATCAATTTCATAAATAAATTTGTTTATAAATGAATAAGTTCTGAAAGACTGTTTGAAATTTGACAACTGATTATTTCTTGCTACTGTTTTACTGTGATTTTCGGTTACTTTTTTGCTGGATTCTAAAATTTTGTCCGCATCATATTCACCGTTGATCCAGTACTCACTTCGCAAAGAGTCAAATCAAAAATAAACAAATACAAAGAAGCATGTATCAATAACAGTCTGGTAACTCCAAGGAAAGAAATGCAATGAAATCAGAAATGAGAGAAAGGGAAGTCAACAAAGCAAGATTAGCAAATCAGATGATACCTAAAATAGTGGAAAAATTTAAACGAATGAACCTTCTACATGATGAAAGAAGAGGTAGACAACCGTGTACGTCAAAGGATAATGTGAATGCTACGAGTCAGATTATTAATGAAAATCCATCCAAATCTCTTTATGCAGCAATACAGATTCAATCTCTTAAAGACATCGAAATGTCGTCGAACAATTTGAGCTATACAGAGACGCTAGGGGTTGTCATGTCAAACCTTTATGATAATTCAAAAATTAGGAATAATCTTCCGTCTGTAATTAAATTATTTATAATTTCACCGTGTTTCATTAAAATAGTACCTAACTTTATATTCTCCATGTGTATATATATATAACACCTCAGGCAATCTCACATTAAACTCGGGGAGGAAAAGAGAGAAAGGACCCCCCCAAATCCAACCACACTGAAAATATGTATATACATTGATACAAACACTCACACAGCGTACATTCTTGTAATCAGAAAAAAAATCTGCAGTGGCCAAAGGTTTCCACGGACAATCAACTCCAACAAGACAGAGACAGATCTTGCAATTAAAAATTACAACCCTAGGAAAACAATCTCCACAATTTAAGCCAAAAGGACTGCTCAAACCATTATGAGCCCCCTGAAGATGAGTATAAAGTCTGAAACATGTGTAGAAAATTGTTATATAAAATAAAATATATATTTTTAAAAAATTCTCTTGAGGACCGATTCATTTAAAAAATTACTTTCTCTCGTTGGCTCAGCAAATATATAAAAAAATGCATTTTCTTACAGCCCTCCCGTCGAGTACAGTATGAGTGTTCAACAGTTCAGTTAGAGATGTAAACGGCGAGACTGCTCACACGGGTGATATTGTTTATACGAGTGAATACCCAACCCCACATTTTTTGGGACGAGTTGATAACAGAAGAATAGTGCATCAGTCTGCCACAAATACTCCGAACAACACTCTTCAGGTTTGGAATTCAGAGATTTTCCTTCTCTTAGACTGGTTGCCCAATCACACCCCACTATTTATCCATAGCGGGTGTAGGAGAGTGAAGTGAAATACAAACAGCCTTGTCCAGAGTTTGAACTCGGCTCATCGACTGCAACTTCTACGACGTTACGTTTCTAAGAGCACTTCTGTGTGTGTGTGTGTGTGTGTGTGTGTGTGTGTGTGTGTGTGTGTGTGCGAGAGAGACGTTTGCATTAACTCATGACCACTGACAATAACGTTTTTTCCCTAATTTTCAATGCCTTTCTATTAGAAAATCATTAGCCATACCTTTACATTTAACCTTTTCTTTCAGTATTGATGGCGTAAATTCCTGATCACTTGTAACTACTTTTCAATACATATGTGTGGTAAAATCATTAGAAATACATCGACATTATTCAGATAATAGTTATGATTATTATGCTCATAAGGATAGCGTTAATTCCTGACCACAAACAATCCCTTTATTTCTTTTTTACGCATAATAGGTTCCTTAACTTGTTCAAAACAATCTTATGTACACCCCCACCCGCAAATCTTTCATTTCGTTTTTTTAAAATCCTTCGATGAGTACATAGTTGACATTGAAATCCATGGTTTCATTGCCTCACTACTTCCAGAATCCGATGTCGCTTGAGAGAGAGAGAGATCTGAATTCGTTTAATAAATTCTGTGTTGCATAAACTGGTAGTTAGAAAAGAATATCGTCTATGTATCCTCAAAAAAAAAAAAAAAAGGAGAACAAAACAAACATAATAGGTATATGTTTGCCACTATCTCTATTTGTCCTTCTTTCTTTCCCTCATATATGTGTGTATGCAACACGTGGTAATACGGGTAAGATTTATTAAAATTTCCGCTTTCAAGGTGTCTGCAATTCTTATGGCCCACTGGCTTTACCGCTACTTCTCTGCTCTTCTCTCACTTAAATATATGTAAGGTGGCGCAAAAGTTTAATCATCAATTTTATTGACGGATATTATATTTCACAATTTATTCAAAATAATTTCCAAGAGTAAAATTTAATTTAAAAAAAAACAAACAAACAAAAAACCCCAAAAACTTTGATTCGATTTTAAATACGGGGAGTGACTTTTGCATTATCCTTTGCGTGTGTATATATTTGTTGAATTCTCATTGAGTTCCCCATTCATGTAGCCTTGTGCCACATAAGCAAAAAGCATAGTAAATTACTAGTATATATTTGTCGAATGGAAAATTATATATATGTGCGAAAACGCGTTGAGCAGGTTCCAGGAATTCTGGATTATATTTGGAGAAGAAATAAGACCGTTTCGTTGATAAGAAATCTGGGCTTATTAGCAAGTGTAGGCATGAGAATAAGTACTTGCTGAATTAATCAACTCCGAGAGCCAAAAATAAATAAATAAAATAACAAAACACGTGAGTTTAAGATATTTAAGCAACGTTGGAGGTATGTAAATTGGCCTTTTTCGCAGAAAGCATGCCACTTGGGGGTTGGGATTACTTAGTCTATTCGGAATCCCTGGTTAGGGGTGCTTTAGGCACCAGTCAATCAATCCAGTCCATACCCAATAAAAATAAGTAAATAAAGATAAAAACGTGTGTTTAAATAAGTTATACAAATAAATATTTACATTTTTCTAAGTGCCGATTAAGATTATTAACGCCTCCTCCTTCAGGGTGAAGTGGGTGATAGTGACAGTCAGTGCTTACAAATCATCGAAAAGCAACTACCATCTACACAAACATTTGGCGATTGATTTTCCCATCTTGAAACTGGCAGTTATGCAAAACGGCTTGTGATGGCCGTTTGATTTTAAACATTTCTAATAAGCAATTTTAATCATTCGATTTATATCCACACGCAATTAAGTCAGTTCAATTTTTACTCAACCAATGGTAAAAATAAATGCCATCTTTTTCGATTGTCAATCAAGACAGACTTATGAAAATGAACTTTAAAAAAACCATTTCATAGAAAACTATTTCTTAGAAAAATTTGTCTAAAATTGATTGTAGAGAATCTAATTTTTTTCCTCTTAACAATGTCCAATTCGGAACGATCATCTTTTTTGTCTTCAGCAATTCAAGTTCATATTTTATAAACCAATACCAAAACCCAATTCATTAAGTTGACGTTGGCTCACCAAAGCAAGAACATATTGTTGGACGTTTCGGGCGCATATATTTCCACTTGAAAGTTTTAGACGAACTTTGTTTTTTTTTTTTTAACGATAAAAATTACTTATTAGTTGTAATTTAAAAGGAAATCATTTAAAATGGGTTATTTTTTTTTAACAAATTTTTTTAAATGGATTAAACTTTCTTTTTACCAAAAATGTAATTTAAAATGAATTAGAATCATAATATATAAATTTGGTTTGTCTAACGGTATATCAACTCGTTGTTGGTTATTTAATGCCGAAATTGGATTTATTTGTAAATGTTTGATGATGATGATGATGATGATGATAATAATAATAGGTTGTAATCAAATATCCCTATATAATAGAAATAATTTGTGCAGTGTTATGTGGTTTCACGTATTTCTAACGAATATTAATAATTTTCAAAGGGATCTATTTGACACATAGACAGGACCCTAATAGATATTATCACTTCGAGTCAGTGGTCCAGGAAGAAATTGCATAGTGGAGATACTACACACTCTCTAGAGCCTCAGAACTCGAGCCTCACCATCAGATAAAGTTTAATGTTATACCCAAGGCAGATATCAATTTAATTCAAGGTATAATGAGAAATTTATGTGATAATTTATGTTGTCCAGTGTTTTTAAAAATTTTTCCAAGTTATTTAAAGAAAAAGAAAAAATGAGAATGTATAACATGTATATGTAACATTGTTTATAATTAATTTTTTTTTAACAAGTTTGAGCTAATTTCTTTCTTCTTGTATTAAAATATAAAATGTGTTCATTTTCAATGTACATTGGATTATATCTATATATTATGATTGCATCTAATTTTAAATTACATGTAGTAAATAATTTTCGTCTTTAAAAATAAAATGTCCGCAGCTGAAATATCCACGGCTGCTCCAAACGGGTTGCGTGACATTACGTGCATGAGATTTAGCGGGCAATTTAGTCCAGAAAGATCTTGCAAACTGAATCATGTCCCACGTAAAAGAAACGCTCTCGAATTGAATTTTGTATTATTTGAAATATCGTTTATGCAGAGTTTGCCAGTACCTAACAAACCACCATACTTGGTGTGATCAAAAAGTATCGAGACTGAATCTTTCGATTATGAAGACGAAGACCTAAGCACAACTGAGAAACTTATATGGAGGTAATTTAAAAAAAATGTTAACACCCTAACGGGAGAACCTTTATGATATCATTTCAAACAGTCTCCACATATTCATCATTCCTGACAACACTTTCTTGGAACATCCTATATGATTTTAAAAAAATGTTGATATTTCTATAAGAGTATCTTTATAAGAAAAGCAGTGCCGATATTACGGAGACCAACTTGAGAAGATTCCCATAATGTGTTGACAGGGATGGTAATCAAGTTGAGACTTTATACCATCATTAAGGAACTCGTTTAGAAATTATAACATTTTTTGAAACAGCCTATATGATAAAGTCGAGACGTTTATACTTTCTACTTCCTGGAGTACCGTCTCTCGAAAAGCACCACTCCATTGCACTAAAATTGCCTACAGCGATATAACAATGAATTGGGCACATAATTATGTGAGGGTTCCCACCAAATGGGCAGTGCTATATTACATCTTTGTAGGAGGATGAGTAAATACCCTTTTAATGGGTTGGAAGTTAAAATTGCTTGTCAGGAGAGATGAGTTTATTGCTTACTAATAGAGACGACCTCTAGTCGACGTTAATGATCAGATTACTTATCAATCCCAAGAGTGACAGCATGATGGCCTCGTAATCAGAATCACTGTCATGTCGGTTGTGTAAAAGCGATATAAGAGAAAGAGAAGGTAGAGGAAACATCAGACGTCCTACATAAAAGGGCTGTTCTCACAGCTAAAAGGGACAAAGGCTTTGCACCTCAGTGTACTCAGTTACATTTAACAAGTCATATGTCCTTTAAAACTTTAAGCTGAGATTAGAGTTTTCACGTAGTCGTACACCCTCCTTCTCTACCCACACGTAGACAAAACATAAAAATTATTTTATTACCGAGCGACAGCTTTCAACAAATCTGTCGTTTA
The DNA here is from genome assembly GCA_963585895.1 of Sepioteuthis lessoniana. Taxonomy (NCBI): domain Eukaryota; kingdom Metazoa; phylum Mollusca; class Cephalopoda; order Myopsida; family Loliginidae; genus Sepioteuthis; species Sepioteuthis lessoniana. The sequence continues at coordinate 52,089,380 of OY757930.1, forward strand.
CATCAAAACATTTTGGAGCCGTTCAACTCCTTTTTAAAAGGGCTGTTTTCTTTAGATCAACTTTAAATTTTTGAAAGTATTTACGAAAGAATTTTTATTATTTTAACTCCATTCTGTATTCACACAGGTATTCTCATTTTTCTGGCAAGGGAGCCTTTTTGCAGGCGACAGTTATTGGTTCGAGTAAAGCTTTTTAAAAGCAGTACGCTCATTCCATCAAAGAGAAATTAAATTAGTGCTGGGCTTATTTCACTAGTTAATAACAAAAATATTGTAAATAAAGAGAACCAATTTATATATATATATAAAGTTTACAATATTCATTAATAGAGCTTAATATCATCAATAGAGCTCATATTTATGTTGGGTTATATATATAAGTAAGGATAGTGTAGACACAGTTAACGGTGCTTGGAAACAGTCAGTTTCTCGCCTATAAGTTTATGTAGAAATTTGGTCTAGTGAACATACACACATATCAATATATCAACTATCACAGTTTTGAGCAGGTGAAAATTTATATTCAAAATGAATAGTCGAGATGCTAATTTCATTTTACGGCTATGATGAAAAATAAAACAAGTAGTCTCCCGAGAAAATACTCTAATGTTCTTGGGTCTGATGTGAGGTCAAAGCCTGAGGGCAAGTGAACTTAGGTGAATGACAGAGCTTTAGGCGAAATGAAAAGGTAGAATTAGTAAGTGGAGGGGTGGGCTTCAGGTGTGAGTTGAGCTTTATGTGGGGATCCCAAATATTGTTAGTTTTTTAAATCAGTTTTCAATTAAATGCCTTAGAATCTAAATTCTAGAGAATATTTCCTACATCTATGATTTACTCATTTATTCCATGAACAGTATTGCTATAAAAACAGCATCGATGTAGCTGGAATTATAAAATATACCCGTGTATTGGATGATCCTTGATTCATAGTCAGGAAATCAAAGTTTTGAAGTTGTTTCTAAGGTCTTTCAATTGTGTTTTGACTTTAACCATACAAAACTTATTAGACTGTTCAGGGATATCCCAGTGGCGTAATGGCTAACCTACTGGATTGATGACATCATAGTAAACGAGTTCGAATTCCAGTCGCGCTATTACATTCACTTTCGGACTAATACTCTTGAGAAAGGTATGAACACCCTTATTGCTCCCAGCTATGGGTTACCCATCTAGTACTACTATTGCTCTTCTACCTGGATAGATTTGGCATTAAATAACCCACAATGATTGGTATGCCATTAAACAAAGAAACCAAACATGAATATTGTTTGAAGCCAATGTTTAGCAGAAAAAGTCAGGTCTTCAAAATTCGACTTTTACAAGTATACACGGTTTTATTACGCTCAGCAGTTAAAGAGAAGTCAATTATTACGATGTCGTTGTCCAGCACGTTAGCCACTACGCTACGGGGGGAGCACCCAGAAGTCTTTTAGTATCATTTACAATATCTTCCTTTTTTAAAATCCTTTTATGTTGTAATTTTATCATATTTTTAATAAAATTACAAGACAAAACTGACAGAAAATAAAGCTGAATATGTTTCAATCTATTCAAGATTAAATGTACAAATTCATCAGGGTCAAGTCTTTTTGAAAGCATGGGACACGCTTGATCACCGAAGTAAAGCAGCTATGAGCTTGCTCAGTACTTAGATGGGTGACTACTTAGAGCAACTGGAGGCATAAGTACAAGATTAATCAAAGCTTTGTTAATAAGATCAAACGTGTAAATAATTACGCTCATAGGGTTCAAAATAAGGGTATCGAAAATACTTAGAGTCTATATTAACAGACTGCCCATCCAATTTTAAAGTTAACACAAGCCTGTACTCCTGGTTGAAGCTGTTTGCGTTTTACTTCGCGCTAATGGCCTTTAGAAAGGCATGTATCCATCTTTTTACCCTTCCAGCTATAGGTTAAATAGTAGGGCAGACAAAACTCGTAACATTCGCGTATGACGAATATCCAGAGTTTAAAAGGAATCATGACGTACGACGAAGAACCGGATAATTCAGACAATCCCATGATAAATTCCGGCGTGCAGTTTTATACTTTCGTCATAAATCTAATTATATTAAATAATTTTCCTTCTATTTGCGTGTAAAATCCTCCATCTTACATAGTAATTGTTCTGTAGTTAGATTAAAAAAAGAGACACTCGTCATGGTTTGATGAGCAGTGTGATAGTTATGAAAGCCATTAATAGTAAATTAATTCTCAACTAGATTCGTTTGATTTATTTGTTTAACGGCAAACCAACTCATTGTGGCGTATTCAATGCCGAAATTCGACTCATTTCTAAATGTTTGATTACAGTGATAACAATATTTTTAATGTTTCACTGCATTTTTTTTTATTTGTCTAAAATTATTTGCTGGTATAGAATTATGGTTTCACGTATTCCTATCCAATATTAATAATTTTCAAACAAATCTCACTAACAGGTACAGATATATTTACCCAATAGATGTGACCCTAACAGGTACTATCACTCCAGGTCAGAGTGAGCCTGGAAGCAATGACAAAGAGGTATTCCACATTCCCCAGAGCTTCAGAAATGGAGCCTCACTACCAGATACAGTTCAATGCCTAACTCAAGACACTCCTTTTTGGAAAGGGGTTCTTATTCTTCTGCAGATGATTCATCCGTCGTAATCTACGCCCAATCGACCGGGCAGTCTCTAGTAGAGATCCAGGAATATGGAATGATGCTAGAATTTTTAGATCAGAAGTGGAGAACATACGGCCTTCTAAACCATCAGGTGATGCCTTCCACAGCCTGGTCGAAGTACCAATTAAAATTACGTACTTCTACTTTAAAATCTGATGTACCAATGTTTTCCTGCAAAAACAAAGCTAAAAAAATTTCATCATAAGTTAAGCAAATTTTGTCATTTCTTTTAACGTTGAAAAGATATTTCCGTATAATCAATTAAATCTTAACTAAAACTTTAATTTTTAGATTTAGTTCTAAACATGGCAAAAATAAATTGACTTTGACCCTATTGAGTAAACAAATCTAAATGTGACCTAATGTTCTCCACCCCTAAAGATAGCCATTAGTTTAATCTATACTTCCTTTTCTATAGCTACTAAAACGAAGTGTAGGGAAAGGCACCATTCCATTCCCTGCATTGCTCCACTTTACCTTTGATACGTACCTTATAGTGCTGTGTTAAGCAAGGAAACATTAAGTACCATTTTTTGAGCCTTTGGTATGACTACCAGGGATCGAACCCCGGTCTCCGAGGCCATTGGCGAACACTCTACTCACTAGACCAGTAACTATTTCTCTCTCTCTCTCTCTATATATATATATATATAATCCACAGACAGATCCGTTTCGTTCAATCAGAACTCATCAGTGTGGCTAGACATACTAGCTTCCCGTAGCTGGGATCGAAACCCGGTTGACTCAAACGCCAATCCAAGCCTCTAACCCTCAGCCACGAAGAACCAGATGCAGCGAAGTAAATTTTAAACGGTTATGAATCACAATTACTATTGTTTACATACATCCGTTTAACGGCTACCGAGACCGCAATTCATACATGAAGAGACTTGCAATAAACGCTAATGGCATATATATGTGTGTGTGTGTGTGTTTAGGGTTCTTACTAGCTCACTTGGTGAGTTAATGGAGGACCTAATGTTGTAGTATTGTTAAATAGTGATCAAATATCAATGGCAGAGCATATATATAACTAAAAGGAATGCCGACTCGCATTGAAGTAATTTTGATTAATTAAACGCTTTTTAAACAATTATTCTCACACAGAAATATATATATATATGCCGATTGGTTTTGTGGGTAGAGTGTTTGCCAGGGGACCGGGGTTCATTCCCAAGTCGAATCATTCAAAAATGGTACTTAATGCCTTCTAATTTAATACCCAGTCTTATAAAAGCTACGGATCAAGGGTAAATAGCGCCCCCCTCTACACCTTGGTGCAGTAGCTATTGAAAAGTGAGGCTTCCAGTCGGCCTCGACTACAGTCGGTCAACCTCTCTCTGTGTGTGTATATATATATATATATATATATATATATATATATATATAATGTATGTGTGAGCTACTGAAACCTAACAAAAATGGTCTACCATAACGAGGTTTTCATTAGAGCAATCATTTAAAATGTTACGACTTAAAATTTACTAAGCTTTGCTGGGTTTCCCCACACAGGCTTACGGTATTTGCTATTTCTTAAGCAGTCACCTATCAAAGCGCTGAGCAGGTTTTCACCGTTTCAATGAATTAGCAGGAAACGACACTTTAAGTGTGATTTCAATGAAGTCTTTAAAAACTTTGAGAATAAAGCGACTTTCAGTTCAATTTGCAAATTAATGTTTTGGCGTTTGAATTCGCGTTGGATGTCATTTTATAATCATGCAAACCCTTGTTATAAACGTAGATAAGTATGAAACAATCAGAATCTTTCACTAATTTTTTCTTTTAGACAGAAGCGTTTAAGATTATGGACCGCTGCTACAACAGTCAATTAGAATAAATAAGAAAAATCAGCAGTCTTAATCTCATATTTTATAGGATTTCACTTCTTAAAGCGGCACACTAAAAATAAATATATTTTGCAATGAATTTAGTCATCTATGAGTGGGATTTTATTTTTTTAACGACATATCAGCTTCTAATAGGCTATTTAATGCTGAAATTTTATTAATTTGAGAATATTTGATTATTCCAACGTTCAATTACAATCGCAGATGTTTATTCATTTATTTTTTGTCTAAAATAATCATTTCTTAGCATAGAGGAATACTTGATACTATAACTATCTAATCCAAATAATTTGCACAAAGATATGGTTTCACATATTCCAAAGGAATAATAATCATTTTCAAACGGATGTATTTGACCCTAGATTGGAACTTAGTAGGTACTATCATTTTGGGTCATAGTGGATCTGGGAGTAATGGCAATGAAGGAGTACTCCACACTACCTAGAGCTCCAAAACTAGAACCTTGTTACGGTATGTTTAACCTAACACACACACACGTGTGTGTGTGTACGTAGAGTGTTCGCCAATGCCCCGGGAGACTGGGGTTCAACCCCAGGTAGAGTCATACCAAAGACTCAAAAAATGGTACTTGATGCCTTCTTGCTTAATATTCTGCACTATAAGGTACGTATCAAGGGTAAAGTAGAGCAATCCAGGGAAAGTAGTAGGGCCCTCCCCGACACCTCAGTGTAGTAGCTAATGAAAAGGAAGCCTTCGGGTTGCCCTTGACTACGATCACCTACATATATATAGGCACATGTCATGAGTAATTGCTCAGTGTAAGCAATCAATTGGCTGTAATAAAAATAGTACATCAACAAAAGCCTTGTCACTATAAGAAAATGTCTTGGATTATTTTTAAAATACATTTAGTTATATGCTGATGATAGTGCCTGTAGAAAAGAAATGTCATTAAAATTTACAAACTTTTCTCTGTATATGTTATACAGAAAAATAATTTTAAAGTTTTCATTTTCTAAATATTGAACGGACGAGTCCAAGCGTTTCAAGTTCACTAACAGCGACAAATCCAGACTCACCCACTCGGATCGAAGTTTCGGATCGGTCCCATCTCGACGTTTAAATTTCATAGCACGTGTTACAAGACTCCCTAATTCGAGCCCGAAACAACACAAGTTCTGTTTTGGATTCATTAAGAATCCATATGTCTATAATCACAAGAAGGTGTATACCGTAAATTTCGGGATACACTCGATCTCAAGATTTTAGCTCAAAATTCTGGGTTAGAGCTATACATGCTGCTTAAGTCGACCCCGAACCTATAGAAAGCTATTGTGATGTTCCAGTTTGTACTTACAGTTAGTCTATCAGTTTTTGGAAACTTCGAGTAATATATCGTTAATATGATTTGCGTTACTGTTTTATGATTTTCTTTTTATCTCCATTTTAATTTGGTAAATATGTTCGCTAAACACGAGTTGAAAATGTTTGTGGCAGTCTGTTGGAGTTACTGTAAGTGACGTATATAGACTGTTGAGAGTACTGTTTCACTGGTTGACCACTGTTGTAAAGGTTCGAATTTTAACTCGGCCGTATAAATCGACCCTTAATTTTGTAAAAAAATTTTCAGGCTTAAAATATCGACTTGTACGCGGCAATTTACAGTTAAAATGTTTGTGTGGACTTTCAAAATGACGATTACAAAGATATTCAAGATAAATAAGGGTTCTTCTTACTGAAGAGGATTCTGGGTATCCAACCTGCTGTGATATGGGAGAGCGACAACAACTACGACAAACGCTTCGTGATTTAAGAGAAAGTATAATTTCTGTTGCATTTTTCGTCCGTCATCAAATATAGCATATACCAGCGTCTCTGGCTGGGGATAGTCAAAGCGCATCTTTTGACCCGCATACGGCTTTGACCTTTTAATAGGGGATCATGGAAACATGTTGACCGAGTCTGTTATCCCCATCAAAGTGAATAAAAAAAGTTAAATAGGGGGCAAAAATTCAAGTTTCATTATCATTTACTGGGTTTGAACGGAGATCTCTCTGGTTTCAAACGTATGTTTAAGTGTTCATAATAAAAATATTTAAGAATCGAGATCCTAATTTTAATGTTGGATCCCATAAGACTTTGAAATAATATGATATTCGTTGCTTTGTTACATCATGTGAGTAGTGGTACAATTTAACCTATAGATAGCAGCGGGGGAGGGGACTGCGACCTCGTAGTAAGCGAGTTCGAACTCCAGTCGCACTATTACGTTCACTTTCGGACTAATATCGTTGGCAAAGGCATGAACCCTTATCCCCTCAGAACTCACTACGATTTAGCTGTCCAGTACGTTAGTCACAACGCCATTTAGACTCCCTATGAAATTTATGTGAGAGCACTAGATCACCTCTCTTTTAGGTTTTGGTTTATTTGCTTAACGGCATGTAAACCTCTTACTGGTTATCAAAAGTCGAAATTAGATCCATTTGTAAATACTTAATTATGACCATAAACATTTATCTAATATATACAATTTATACACAGTTATGACTTTAGTCATTCCTAATATTCATAATTTATGCTCAACTATATTTCGCTAATGGTTCGGGAGACGGGGTTCAATCCCAGGTCGAGTCATACCAAGACTAAAAAAAAAAAAAAAAAAAAAAAGGTACTTGATGCCGCCTTGCTAAACACTCAGCATTATAAGGTAAAGATCAAGGGTGAAGTGGAGCAATCCATGGAATGGAGTAGCGCTCTCCCCTACACCTCGGTGTGGTAGCTATTGAAAAGGGAGCCCTCGGGTCACTCTCGACCAAGGTCGCCAACTTTTGCTCATATGGCTACAAGTAACTATTTCCTATTAACCTTAGCTTTCAAACATGTATTTGATCCATAGATAGGACTTTAATAAGCACTACCACTTCAAAGTGGACCTGGAAGTAATGACAACGAAAGACTACACACAACCCCCTAGCTCCAAAACTAAAGCTTCACCACTGGTTGCATGTTTATATTATAAAAAGGATACTCATTTTGGTGGTGGTCTTACTCCTCTTCAAGGGACAGAGTCGACGTATTCTAAGACTGTCCATCTTTTGGTCATGTATTTCCCAAAGGAATTAGATTCATCCAGTATTTGAACTCATCGTGTCAAGTTCATTATCTATCACAACCGTTATGTCAATGGCGTCTTAGACCCCTTAAAATTACGCCCCCTCAAGAACTGGCACTCTTGTTCCAGTGACTCGTCTGCAAAATCTTTCGGGATCACCATCAGCTGTATCGTTACGTTTTCCTTGATCTCGTCCACCGGGATTTTAGGCTCGAGGAAATAAAATAAATCCTAAGGAACCAATTCTGGATTGTAGTTGTGGCTAACATATCTCGGTGATGCTCAGGTTTAGCAAAATGTTCCTGCATGGGAAGTGGAAAATCTACTTACTTGGTCACAAAGTACACAAACTTACCCAATGACGTCACATGGGCAATTGAGTAACCCTGAAGGAAAGGGAGTGTCTGTGCATGCACAGTAAGGTCCCCTTTGATTCGTTGCCAAGTCACGTCATATCCGCATAAGCGGTTCTGGAAATATTCAAAATGGCTGGATAGATTTAGTATGTCTGCCATTTTAGAAACCCTTTCCTTAAACAAGCGATATTATTTAGTCACCAATTAAATGAATGTAAGGAGAAAAAAAGTACCATTGAAATTAAATGATTTTTCATTAACTTAAATTAGGATCATGCAGTGGAGGGGGGGGCGGACTTAGCAGTTGAGCAGTGCCATCTGACCCAAAACTTTGTAAGGTCTAATATTTATTTCTGAAGTGGACTCAAATGAGTCTGTTTTACATCGCGTTGCTGTTGTAATTATGGTTCGATAGAAAGGATCGTACCTGTATTCCGTAGAAAAAAAAAACAAAACAAAAAAAACGCACCAACAGAGTTCTCTTTTTTTTTTTTTTTTTTTTTTTTTTTTTGAATCTTGCAACTTCAGAAACTCTTGTCAAATTAAAATTTTACACACCTATATGAAATAGGCGTTAGAGTTGGATTGGTTAAAGACTCGCGGTTCCAGATCACTATCAGCCCGTCCCTTGAATAACGGGTTCACTTACGCAAAAATTAAGTCATGCAATCAGAGTTCAAAATTTAAACGAAAAAAAAAAAAAAAAAAAAAAAAAAAAAAAATAGGATGGTTCTCCTGAGTAGTTCTCCCATGATTTTTATATTAATTGTGCAGTAATATACATACAAATTATCTAGAAATAGAATACTTATATTTACCGTCCAGATAAAAATAAGTTTCAGTCACTAGTTTAATTTTTTTTTCACAGAAAAGTTTATGGTTAAATTGCAAATTTACTATTTTGTCATTCAATATAATTCTAAACCTTAGAGGTTGAACGAGGGAAAGATTAAGGAAATATAGCCGACGGGTAAATTGTAGCTAGTTAAAGACGTAATTTTGCAACTGTAATTTAAAAAAAAAAAAAAAAAAAAAAAAGAAGCAAACTTATTCTTATCTGGACGGTGACTGTAAGTAATATATTTTTTTATATATCGTTTGTTTTACAATAACGCAGAAATAATGGAATTTCTTATTGTTGGGTTATTCTGGACTATCATGTAAAATAGTTTAAGAGACAATTTGTCATGAAAAAGATTGCTCTTTGGTCCCAATATCAGATAAATATAAAAACGATAAAGTAACAAGTAAGCCTTTCCCTACCTACACGCGAAAAAGGATACCCGTGAATTTTGCACTTTACTCCACCCGCCTCTCTGTATATGTCCATTATCTTATTTATTATCAATGGAGAGTGTCAAACCTGAATTATCGAAGACATGTTAATTGACAAGAAAAATCAAAGACCACGTCAACTTTTGCAGCGAAGAATGCACTGCTTATCTGTTCTAACCTTTAAAGTGGAGAATATATATATATATATATATATTTGTAGTTACTTTCATGTGAATATGTAGGTGAAGACAAATATTTGAATGAGATACGTGGACAAACATGTCATGAATGAATAATAATTTTTTTGGTAAACATTTTTTTTTAATTATCGGAGAAAACCCCGAAAGTGAATGAAGGTCTTTACAAAAATTAAGTAAAATGAATAAATTAAAAACATTTTTTAAAAATGAAAAAAATCAGGTAATTTTTTTTTTCCTGGTTGAGGGATGAAAAATTAGATGTTTGTTTAATTAAGGAATCTTATTGAATACAACATGTGTACCGTAACTGTTGTAACATTTAGCGTATAGAATTTATATGCAAACGCAACAACTACTATGAAACAGGTTGTAAATAAAATCAGAATATTTATAATATACACAAGTGTGGCACAAGGTTGTTTAAGTAGTCATAGATTAAGTTTTGTTTAATTTAGTACAAAGTCTGAAGTTTAGGGACCCAGTGATAATTGAACTCACTCTCATCAAGAGACGGCTAGTCTAGTTTGCTAATTATTGCATAACGTGAGGTGTCACAAGGCCGTTCAAGTTGGGTTGGGGGGGGTGATAAAAGTTTAAATTTTATCCTACATTTAACTAGACAAATGATATTGTATTTCTCTTTTACCAAAAGCAATCGACCATCCTTCTCAATATAACATCACGTTTACTCTTACGCACAAGTGGATGTAGGGGCAAAAGTAACGGGATACTCGATATTAACTTAGACCAGTCACTTTTTTCTTTTAAAATATGGTTTGTTTCCTTTTTATGTTGACTGTCCCATTATTTCTGCCTCAACCTGCAATTGTAGGTGAAAACGAAGATTGATGAGAGTGACGGGAGGATAAGATAACTAAATTGAGAAGTAAACGGGAGTGGAGGGTCTGAAAACCCTATTTTTTAAAGGAAAAAATAAATAAAAGGGAAGAATTTTTCTCCATAAACCTATATCAAATAAAACAAAAAAAAAAAAAAAAAAATGCCACAACATTTACAATCCATAAGTATACGAATAATAAAAGTACACATGCCAACATACTAATACCAAAGATGTTGCTACTTACCGAGTGCGCTAATCGATACCGCTTGTTTTTTTGCAAGTTTATGAGATTCAATTAATCCAAACCACCCGTTAGGATAAACGGGTGGGATTTGTCCAATTTGTCTTCTCCGTTGCACCTGGTTGGCGATTTCCTTCGCACTGAAAGTTCCGTCTTGTATATATCCAGTCGTACCCAGGGTTCTCACACGATCCATATACGTAAAGAAAAGGTGATACATATATTTTAAAAATTGATAGATTTCATAGAATATAATACCATAGATGATTATCCGAAGGCAAGTTACAATGTCAATGCTGCTCCATAAAATGAAAAGATTACCCCAACTGTGTCCAGTGACAGTGGTTACTGCATGCTTGCAAAATTCCTTCACCTCTAAAAGAGGTACACTAAAGATTTGTAACCCCAAGTTTTCTCCGAAGGCCGCGACCACGAAAAGCGCGAAAAAACTCAAAATGATGAATGTTATAAGAAAAATAAATCCTAACAAACCAGGCATAATTAATGATAGTGATTTATATATCGAAAAACGAAGTATTGTGATATGTAATATAAACAGCACCTATATTGACTGTCAAAATATGCACCCGGGTCGAATGTACTAAAATAAAAACTTTTAACTGAATGTCATTTTCGCTTTTAGATATCAAAATATAGTAATTTTTTTCCTCGCGGAAAAATACAAAAAGTAAAAACTATATTCGTATATATACATACACACACATATATATACATACATACGCATACATACATATATACATATATTTATGTATATATATATATATATATAAATATTTTTACCTTTCTTTTTCCATTGTGTACAAATTTTTAAAAAATTGCAAATGACGCTTGAAAAAAAAAAAAGACTAAATCGTTAAATAAATCAAACAGGTTATTTTTTTTCTTAATGTTTTTAAATACTTTTAAAAAAGTTCGATGGGTCTTAATCTAATTCGAATTCCTTCTTTTTTTTTTTCACTGAAATATAAGCGATTCGTAAACGTCCCCCCCAAAATATATTATTTAAAGAGAGGGGAGTTATTGTCAACTTAGACGACAGTTGAGAAAACTCTTCTCTATCCAAGCTCTATTTAACTATTTTATGTAGTCTATCAACACTACAACCAATACCTCTTCCTTCTTCATCATATTCTCCTCCCATTCTTTCTATTTTTTTCCCTCCTGCTACCACTTGGTAGTAGGTCACGTGACATTTCCCACCTCTTTTTCCCCTTTCTTAACTCTTTTTTTTTTTTTTTTTACTCTCTTGTTCCTTTTACACTCTTTCCCACTCATTTTCCTTCATACTCACCGCTCTCTTTCACTCTCCCTTTTCTTTATAATGTTTATTATTTATCACGAAGCTAAGTGTGATACTAGGCTGGATATGAGGTAGATGTGAAGATCATGGTGCGCCAATGTTCCAAGTTGAAAGGGCTGGTGTGCCTTGAAGTTGATCAACATTCAAAACATATCTCTCTCTCTCTCTCTCTCTCTCTCTCGCTCTATTTTATTTTATTTTTTACTTACTCCGGCTCAAATACCGGGGTGACACCTACGCAAGTATGTAGTCAATCCATCAAGTAGGCCCCTCATTCCAATGTTGCTCACGCAAACGCGGACATAGAAACCTGTGCATTACATATAATATTAACACCCACAAAAAAAAAAAAAAAAAAAAAATCAAAACAAAATTATAAAGTATTTGAAGATATGACAAGCAATTGATGTACACATATTCTAAAAAGAGTTACACACACACACACACAATTATTGCACATGTAACAACGACGAAGTCGGAAAAATTAAACCGTGCGGTGAAGTTGCTTGGGTTCTTAGTATAGATTTCGTTTAAAAGAAAGAAGAAAAAATCTAACTCAAATCGACAAATATCAAACTAAGATTAAAATAATAAAAAGATGTAAAAAAAAACAAAACAAAAAAACTGAATTAATAGGGGTTATTTAAATTACGATTTCTCACTTGAGTGTTTTACTGCAGGTGAACACATGCACGTATAAGACAGGAATAATACAAACCGCAGTTGCATTAATAGGAACTCACACTTACACACAGGCTAAAACAATCACGCATGCGCGAACACACACAAAACAAGCGAACGAAGATTTTGTTTAGCTATTTCCTATTCTTCTGCAAGTTTCTTTCTTTTTTCTTTCTTTCCCGCTTGTTTTTAAATTTTACGGCTCTTTAAACTTTAATTTTTTTCTTTCGCGTCTATTTTTTTTCTTTCTTTTTCTCTCGTTCTCGCCCTACGTATATACCAACATTTCTTTCTTTCTTTCTTTCTTTCTTTCTTTCTTTCTTTCTTTCTTTCTTTCTTTCTTTCTCGCTCTGCCTTTCTTTCTTACTTTCTTCATTTATTTATTTATTTATCTTTCTTTCTTTCTTTCAATTTGCCCTCTTTCTTTTCTCTGACTTTTTTTCATTGACCGTTCTTTTTCGTTTTTTTCTTCTTGTTTCTCTTGCTCTTTATATTTTCTTCTTAGCTTCTCAGAATTTTTCTTTAAACATTACATTCATTCGCTGATTCCTCAGCCTTTTCTATTTTTCCAAACTTTATTATTTAGAGTGTGCAAAAGTTTTCAGCGAATTTTACATTAAAAAACAAAAAAACAAATCTAGTTTCCTACAATTCAGTTCCTAGTTTTCAAATACATGAATGCCGAGAACTTATACACATATTCAATATTTTCCCTATTCCTATAAATGACCTCGACAAATTAAGAATCATAATCCCTATGATCATCAGAGACAAGATTAACATTAATAATGTATTTCCATCTATTTCACACGAGCCAGGCATCTTTTACGATGACGGTTGATGATGATGATATTATTTGTAAAAATCATGATGATGATGATGATCATCATCATCAATGCTTAATTAGAGAAAATGCTACACGCTGGTTAGCAGAGGAAGAGGAAGAGGATGAGGAATAGCAAAAAAGGGAAGGATGGAAAATTAATATTGATAATCGTGATGTGACCACGCCTACAGCAGTTGCTGATTGGTCAAACATGCGAAGATTCTTCTTTTAACCTCACTCCCGCCGACTGGCTTAAAATTCACGTCGTCACACTGGACGTCGGTAAAAAGACAGAGAAGGTTTAATGAAAGAAAACATACTGTACGACACAAGTGAGAGATATTGTCACACATCCGCTCAATGTTTTAAAATAATAATGTTGTACTAATTAGGAATAATAAAAACGAACTTCAAATGAAATATCATTCATATTTAAAAAAATAAGAAAATGGATTTTATTGAAGTAAAGAAGATACTAAATCCCAAGAAAAAAAAAAAAAAAACGACAAAAATAACTAAACTCATGTATTTTCGGAAGAAATATCCCCATTTTTCAATTTAAAATTTAAACTTAGGCTATAAGTAATATATCTTGTTATTCGGCGACAAGGACTAAATTTATTATTAGTCTTAAAAAAAATGGCACAAAATAATAATCATTATTATAATATTAAATATAATTTCTTTAGAGTCTAATTATTTTTATCACCCTTTGGCATGATGGTTAGAGTGTTCGCCAATGGCCCGGGAGACCGGATTTCAATCCCAGGTCGAGTCATACCAAAGACTTAAAAAATGGTACTTGATGCCTCTTTGGTTAACACTCAGCATTATAAGGTATGGATCAATGGTAAAGTGGAGCAATCCAGGGAAAGGAGTAGCGCCCTCTCCTACAACTTGGTGTAGTATCTATCGAAAAGGGAGCCTTCGGGTCACCCTCGACTAAGGTCGCTAACTTTTTAAAATGCTCATAGAGAATAAAACAATTTCTAGTCCCATCTGATACTAACTTATCATTATATAGGTTTTGTGTTTAAACGGAACGTCGTTTTTTGATCATCCAAATCCTCGATATAACGGAAATAACTATGAAATGCTAATTAGGACCTTTCATTTCTTCATCATGGACCGCTGTTACAATAGTAACACAACGGATTCATAGATCATTTTGTCCAGTTGTGAGAAACCTCCTTGTTTAAAGGCTGCATTGAAATTTATTGTCATGTTCAAAAGCCATTCTCAAATTTAGTATTTTTAAAACCAAATCCATTATTTGAATAATCTGTTAATTTAACAGTCCAAATTTAATCAATATATGCAACTTAAAAGAAATGAAAAACTTTACAAACTTTAATGTAATTTTTTTAAAGACAACCCTAAGATACCAGATATCTTCTTCAGCGCGCCGGTAAGTCCCTTAAACTCAACTTTATACACAGGGAGGACTGTATATTGTTATTAATTATTTTACGTGTTGAATAATAAATAGTTAGAATTAAACGAAGTATTAATTCATTTATTTGTTGCTTTAGCCTTAGAATAAATGTTATACTAACACGATATTACTTTTTTCAAAAAAGCTTTGGGCAAAATCTCCGTGACGTAGTGACTAACGTCGTAAGCGACACCGAACTCTAGTTGTGCTCTAAAAATCACTTTGGGATACCAAAAGTATCCTTGGGAAATGCATGAACCCCATTATCCTTTCCAGGATAAGTTCAATAGTACCACTAATATCCTTCTACAAGGATGGCTTTGATATTAAATAACCCAACAAGGTTGATATGCCATTAAACAAAGATTTTTAAAAAGAATTGATATCAGATTCTAAAATGAAAGTACGTTGTTTTAATCATTAATTGATTCGTTGATTTTAACATGTCAACCTGTCTGGGGCTATATTAAGCCTAGAATTAAGGGAATCGTGCGCATTGTACGTTCATAGTTCCTTTTTGTGTAGTTTAAGAGTTTATTCATTTTAATATTTCAGTTTAACAATGTGTCAAAATCTTCTGCAATAATTTTATTTATAATTACTTTGTATAACATTGATCATGCTTAATTTTATAATTTTTATATAATTTTATTTCCCTCAAAAGGGACAAAACGTCATCCATACTGACATTTTCAAAAACGTTATCTAATAGGAATTCCATTTCTACATTCTAAAAGATGTTTAACATTGTAGGATATTTGACATGTTATATACTGTGGTTGTTCCTCTTGTTTGATTATAAAGGAGTGCGTGTCTTGAGTGACCAATGCGCAATTCATATTTCTGTTTATAGAATTTTGGTATGTTAGGGCTTGGAAGAAAATTAACTTTTTATAAAAGAAAATTGTTCGAAGTGTACTTATCTAAAGGTGGAACTGTAGTTGCTGACGCATATAAGAAACACACACACACACACACACATGCACACAAACGATTGTGCATCCTTGTAACTCCACCTCAATCCCATCCTACGGGCAAGAGGACTTAAGAAAGATTTTATTGGTTCGATTCTGCACACTGCTATTTACAGAGAATGTTCTAATATAAAGCAAATTAACTTAGAACGTATTTACCCAACCTATCCTTTACGAGCTGGATGTGATTCAAGGTTAATTTTTAAGCCCGGTACAGATAGTTCGAATTTTTTCTCTTTCCTTGATTGGTTACCAAACCAAGGTTAGAGAACAGTCTGCCCTACTATTTACTCATTGGCAAGAGAATAAATGGATTCATGCCTTTCCCAAGGGCATTCGCACGAAGTGAAATGCAGACAGTCTCATTAACGCAGGTCACCATTTTTATTTCCTATGACGATAACCGTTGTGCTAAATCCATATTTACCAACCACTCTGCTCGGGCAGGATATGACACAAGGTCAATTTCTAAGCGGAGTTTAACAGGTTTGAATTCAGAGTTTTCCTTTTCTTAGACTAGTTGCCTCACCAAGGCTGAAGAAACCAGTCTGCCCTATTATTTACCCATAGCTGGAGGGAGAATAATTAGATTCATACTTTTCCCAAGGGTATTAGTGCTATGTGAAATGCAATCAGTCTTGTCCAGGATTTGAACTCGTGTCGCCGTGTCCATTTCCTACGACGATAACCATTACACCACGGGCACCTCCTGATAAATAAACTTAGTAGTTGGGTAGGGACACGAGCTTCCGCTGACACTCTTCCAAGTTGGGGAGATAGTGGTGACTCTGTTGCCCTATCAGCATTCCACTCGCAGAGAAGTTCTTGTATTCGTCACCATTTATAATTTCAGTAAATACAACAATCATTCGTCCACTTTAAGAAGGTCTAATTAAGATGGTGCTATTCACCTGTTGATCGGTGAGGTGGATGCAAAAGAACTGTTTCATCTTCTTCTTCCAGCAGACGACCATGGGTTGGCTCATTAGGTTGAGTAGAGAGTGTTGAAAAGGTTCCTAAAAGACGACTAACTTTTGTATTACGGACGATGAAAAAACAAACAAAAATAGTGCTTTTTTTAAACATTATTATTATTATTATTATTTTATTCCTTGAGAGTTTTTCACACCAGTATTAGCTGATGGTATTTCACTGGAGTTTGAGTGACAGCAAGTCTCCTCAAGTCTCTGGGACTTTTCTCAGTATTCTGGCCGATCTTGATAATGTAGTCTGGGTGGTCTCCTTTTGTCCTCTGATTTCTAAGTCCCTTTACCAAGCCCTTGGGGACAGTTTCGAACGTATCAATTACAATTGGTATCACCGTCACTTTCATGTTCCATAGGTTGTTTTTTTAGTTCTCTGGCAAAGTCTAAGTACTCATTTTTCTGGTCGCTTCCTTTTGTTTCCACTCTGTGGTCCGCCGGGACGACAAAGTTCACTATTTATTAGGTTTTCTTTAATGTTTCTTCTTTTTTTGTTGTTGTTGACGATTACTTGGTCTGGTCTTCTGGCTGAACTTAGATGATCTGTTTGTCTCTTAAAATCCCAGAGATCTTTGTGCGTCTCATTCTCCAGGACAGATTCTAGGTTGTGCATATACCACTTGGTCATATGGTCAAATTTCAATTTCTTGTACGATTCCTAGTGAATCATCTGCCCCACCTAGTGGTATCTAGTTTTCTTATTATTATTTGATAAAGCTTTGCTGATCGTCATTAGTCATCATTTTGACACGTCTTATCCTCAATCTTCCCAATTTTAGCTGCATCATATCACAACTCACCGAGGTCGTCACTTCGACAACCGCCCTGTCGATGGGACTAAAAATACGTTAACTGAATCCATGCAGAGTAGGGTAAGCCCCTTACAAAAAAGGTGGAGTCTTCTGGGTATGACACTAAACTGCATCTGATGGTGAAGTCCGAGTTCTGGAGATCTGGCTAGTGTAGAGTTTTCCTACTCTGCCAATAATCCCAGGCATACTCTGACCCGGAGCTGCTGGGAGTCCATCTATGGATCAAATAGATCTGTTTTAAAATCATTCGTAAATTATTTGTATTAAGAATAGTTACTTTAAGATATTGTTTATCAAGGACTATAATTATTATTAGTCCCTTGAAATTTTGAATATAATTAGTCACTTGAAACAAATCACTATTATTAGAGAGAAATAATTATTTGAAATCATATCATTATTAGTATTATATTGGAATACTTGAAAACATATAACTGTGTGTAAATTATTTGTATCAGATAAGAATACCCGATATCATATAACGGTGTGTTAATTCCGTAATTTTTGCCAGAAGGTAATAGAAACTGGCTTCCCCATGGCAGAAAGAGACGTCAGTTTTGATTGCACAAGGAACTTATTCTTTATTCTGGTTTTCAATGTGCACTGTCCTTCGAAATAACGAACCGAGTAAGCTGCAATAAAAAGTATAAAAGAATAGGACAGATAAAGAATTTTACTTTTCGAAATCTATACCTAAAGCGATTTATTCTGTTAAGTAAAATTTGGTAATTTTTTATGTCTTAATGGCTCAATCACCGACAATAAATGGATTAATAAAAAAAGTAAAAAGGTAAACGTTAAAAGTCGATGAATAAAAGGTATTTGATACCAGATAAAAAATAAACGATAATAGGTATTACACAATATATATTACACAACATGTATTACACAATATATGATGCGAATCTCTTATAATGTAATAGTTAATATGTATTCGACAGAAAGTGATATGCAAGAAATAGGATCTTAGTACTCTAAGGTAAAAGATGAATGGATTACAGGTAAAATTTGGCCGATGCGAACCAAACGAACAAACATTGGTAAGTCAAATCTATCAATCCCATCTGGCTGAGCTTTGAATATAGAAAATATAATTGAGGTTAAATATAATACATTTTGAAAGGAGACGATTCCTTTGAGATTATATGACGATATTTCAAATACTGAAATATTTCAAATAGTGTTGTATAGGGGCTCGTACCTCGTGACTTCCGGTATCACGGAAGTATAAAAGGCGCTGTGTCTCTTAAGCACGGCCGAAGCGGAAGCAGAAAGACAAGCAGAGAGACATCTCTGAAATGACGGCGGTCAGTAGTAAGACCAACTTTGGACTTAACACTAACAGCGCGAGACTTATAATACTAGTCGGACTGTACCACTTGAGTTAATAATAATTGACTCTATTTCACTGTGGATCTTTTCCTTACTACGATACAGCAAATAGTGAGGTTGTGAGCATTGTGAGTCCTTTGTAAAGTTGTGAAGGGTGTGAGCGTGGTGAGCCTGTTGCGAAGCGGCGAATCATAATCATCATCATCATCATTATCAAGTCGTGCTGATAACACAGAATCCCCTGACTCTTTCTCTTTCTCTCACCATTTGTTTCTATTGTCTATCGCTCCTGGCAGGTCCTCTAGACGGTATCTAGAGCTGATGTAAGTCTTTGCTGGTCGGCCAACATGTATCCATGTGTAGGAGTCCTCAGGAGAATGTCTCTTATGTCTTCGTCCTCACTTAACCAGCAGTATCCAGCATGTCTTGTTGGGATTATTTGGATGATTTGTGAGATAGAAGGCAGGTGGGCGTACAGTTGCTGTTTTGTGGGATCCTTCTCCCAGAATTTGTTCAAAACAGCACATAGCGTTTTTGTGTAATTCCCATCAAGCTTTTTCTCCAGGCGTTTCGTTTGAGTTCAGGCAGTACATCCCTACAGTTGTACCGACACGGCCTCTCCTTAGAAGAACCCCCGTTTTATTTTATAAGAGAGATCAGATTTCCATATGATTGATAACCTGTCAATAGCAGCCCATGCCTTCTCTAGGTGTATGTTGATGTCGCTTTCACTAGATGAAATATTGTTGCCAAGTTAATATATATATATATATATATATATATATATATATATATATAACTGATAACTATTTATTGTGAATTGCTAGACAGTAGTCGCTGTCTATTGAATTAATAGACAGTAATTATAATAGACAGTAGTCGTTATTAGTTTTTTTTTCAAAATTGGATGAATCACATCTCTCTTAGAAAATTTCAACTCGAAGATAAAATCTTCGAGGATCAAACTGCTTTTAATATTTTTTTTCACAATTACATTGTGTAACAAAATAAAAGAGAACAACGTTTTATTTTAATATTTCATTTATTATACTTTTTTTATGAATAAGTTTGCGTATTACATTTTTTCAAATAATTTTTGCTTTATTTAATGCCAAATTAAAAATTCCAGTAGGGATTTCGTGATTTTTGAAAAATCATGTAATGGGTTCCACAACAGAAGTTTAGGAACAACTGCACAAACATAATGACAAGAAATACGTTCCCCATACAGTAATATCCCTAATCACGAAAATAGATAAGATCACGCGTGAAACTTTGCTTCTTAGTGATGTTTTAAGCAACTACCCACATAAAATGAGGTGCTCATGGCATAAGGGTTATTGACAAAGGAAATGGAATCAGTGAGACAAGTTTAAATCTTGAATGAAACTTTTAGGGTTTCTCTTTGCGCTAATGCCCTTGTGTTATGGTCAAGGGGAGGTTCAAATGATAACACGACTCGGAAATGAGTGATAAGAACTATATTGAAAGAAAATTGTACATACATAAACGATAGCTGGGAGAAACCTCTCCTAAGCTTAACTCAATCATGAATATTACCGTTCTTGGTGACAGCTCGCCGAGACTGCGCTGAAGAGAACTTAGCCGGTATATGTCACATGAGGACGAGTTCATCTGTAGGGTTGACACCCCAACATCTTGGCATGAATCTATTTCTACTAACTCCACTTATGGAAAAATAGTAGGATAGACCGAGCTCTTTAATCTTTGTAAGGCAACCAGTCCAAGTGAAGAAAACTCTGAATTCAAACTAGCTGTACTCCGTTTAAAAATTGACCTTGTGTCACTGCCTATCGGTGGCGGAGAGGCTGGGTATATACGTATCTTAAAAAAAATTATTGTGTGTACATAATAAAAAAAAAAAAGAAAAGAAAAATTCTAAAACTTTTTCAAAACAGACGACTGCATCTCGTCGAGAAGAGATAGTGAGTAAATAAACAAGTGTTAGATTGATGACCGAGAAATTGTTCTAGGGACATACCTCCCCATTACACTGCTAATATATCCTGATGTCTACAGTATTACCTGAACGTTTCACGTTTTGGAGGCACTTGGCTACGTCAACAAAAACCCTTGAATTTGTGAGTATACAAAATAAACTCTAAAATACTTCATAGCTGAAATATCACACAAACATATATATATATATATATATATATATATATATATATATATATATATATATATATAATTAACAAAGTGAATTAAAAAGTATTAAAAAATAATCATTTTTGTTGTTGTTTAGACAAAAGGTGTGTGTGTGTGTTTAGGGACATTGCTTATTTATAAAATTGAAAAATAATTCAATTTAACATCAGTCATTTGTTTCCATACAGTTAAATGGTGGAGCAAAATAGATGAGACCCTAACAGGTACTACCACTCGAGGTTAGAGTTGGCCTGGGAATAATGGTACTCCATATTCCCTAAAATTCTTGGACTGAAACATCACAATTTGACCGTTTAGAGTCATATACATAAATTTCTTTCTTTTAATGTAAATATTGAAGAGTGTTTACGCAATATTATCTTTTCTTACGAGAAAAAACTGCCGCGGGTATCTACATATATTATTTCATAACGCCCACTTACTTCCGATTAGATCACATAATCTTCTTCTGCTTATTGACACTGGTGTATCTCTGATTGATGGCTCGGTCAACACTGTATCACTGACGGTAACCTAAGATCAAAACTAGTTAAGAAGAATAAAAAGAATTGATAACATAAAAGTAATATTCCGAATTGTCTTATCATTTTTATTCATCTTTATTTTGGCCAAGTCGGCTGGGGGAGGGCTTTAGAATACGTCGATTGCATTTCTGCAGAAGTGCAAGACTCCCCCAACGATTGGCCCTGTCGGCTGGGGCTGTAGAATACACCGACTGCATCTCTGCAAAAGGGTAAGACTCCCCCAACCAGTGTCCTGATATGACACTAAACAAACTGATGGTGAGGCTCCAGTAATGCTAGATCTTTGGTGGAAAGCGGAATATCCTTTCATTGCCATCGCTCCCGAGTTCACTGGCCCGGAATGGTAGCACGTAATAGGGTCCTATCTATGGGTCAAATAGAACTAAACTGTGTACTTAACAGAATTGTTGAAATAGAACTGTTTATATGTATAAAAATGGATTTGGCATTAAATAACCTGCAATGGTTGATATGCCATAAAGCCAAAACAAACCACTGGCTCATTGGTCTAGTGGGTAGAGTGTTCGCCAATGGTCCGGGAGACCTGGGTGCAATCCCAGGTCACGTCATACCAAAGATTTTTAAAATGGTACTTGATACCTCCTTGCTTAACACTCAGCAATATAAGGTACGTATCAAGGATAAAGTAGAGCAATCCAGGGAAAGGAGTAACGCCCTCCCTTACACTTCGGTGTGGTAGCTATTGAAAAGGGAGCCTTCTGGTTGCCCTTGACTAAGGTCGCCAACTTTACTTACTTATTAAGAGATACATTTGGATAAAGATGGTCAGTTATAGGGTCAGAACAAGTTAGAAGGATGCATTTTGGAAATTGTAACTTGCTCGCGCTTGCAGACACCAGTCAAGAATTTTATATCTACCCAACCTATCCATCACGTATAGGATGTAACTCAAGGCAAATTTTTTTAGTGAGGATGAATCTCCAACATACTTGTAAGATTATTTCAATAAAAACCGTGCTATTTTCACAGATACAAGAGGTAAGAAAACGCCATAAATGTTTTTTGAATTTGTGAAAAAAAAAAAGAGATTCGTCGCGTTTCTTTTCTAACTTTTCAACAGCGCAGATACCATAACAGAAGAATTAATCCCCCTTTTCCTGGGATAGACAACAAATCCTTATAATATATCGCTGTTATTTCTATAATCTAAGCTTCCAAGTTGAAGTCAACAACTGATGAACGTTTTCTTTACTAGAAAGCGATTCCCTTACTATGAGACGCTTGTGGGGTCTAGGAAATGGAATCGGTGAGCTGAATTCGAATTCTGGATGAGGCTGTTCGCGTTTCACTTCTCACGACTGCCTTTGTAAAAGACATGAATCCTTCTCTTCTTCTCCTCCTCTCCAGCTATGGGTAAATAATCGGATAGACTAGGCTCTTTAGCCATATTACGGCAATCAGTTTAGCGGAAGGAAAACTCTGAATTCACACCAACTTTACTCCGCTTAAAAGGTGACCTTGTGTAACATCTTGTCTATTGCAGAAGGCTTGAGCAAATATATTCAATGAGACGTTTTTGCATATTTTTTTTTCGAAAGGTTTTTCTTTGTTTCTTCATAAAACTCATAATTACGTTGTGTCAATCACAGATATACTGATATTTAAAAGATTTATTTCTGGTTTCTGATTTAAATTGCTTGATATCTAAAATGGACTTACAGTCGAAGAGTCTACACTATCATATCACAAATACGTGTGTTAGAGAGAGAGAGAGAGAGAGAGAGAGAGAGAGAGAGATTCATTGGCTGTTTATAATGTAACGTGAAGTGATGTCTATCAATCTTACATCATATGCAGACGAAATCTTTTTGATCTTGGCCTGTTTCACATTATTATTTTAAATGTAAGCATGCAGACTTGTTCGTTGATGAATATTTTCATCTATCCATGCAGGTTTGGTTTCTTTGTTTAATGGCATATCAACCTTCGTGGGTTATTTAATGCCAAAGCCATTATTCTAGAAGAACAGTAGTTGTACTATTTAACCCATACCTAGGAGGATAATGGGGTTCATACCTTTCCCAAGGGTATTTGTCCGAAAGTGAACGTAATAGCGCGACTGGAGTTCGAACTCGGTTACTACGATTCCGCAGTCCATCGCTTTAACCATTACACCACGAGGAGCCCCCTGTCCATGCAGGGAACAATCATTCATTCTATATATTTACCAACCCCTCCGCTCGGGCAGGATATGACACAAGGTCAATTTTTAAGCGGAGTTTAACAGGTTTGAATTCAGAGTTTTCCTTCTCCTAGACTAGTTGCCTCACCAAGGCTGAAGAACCTAGTCTGCCCTACTATTTACCCATAGCTGGAGGGAGAATAATTTTTTTGATAAAACAGAGATAACGATGAAATGCTAGAATCTATCCCTGATTTCCCGATAGAAGCATCAATATCATGGATTACTGTTCTGACCTGGCACTCCTCAGATTTTTGGCTCAGTTGGCTGGGACTGCCGAATACATCGACTGCATCTCTGCAGAGGGGTAATACTCCCCCAAATGGTGTTATGGATATCTATGGTGAGGTACCAGTAATGCTGGAGCGTTTAGGAATGTGGAGTAACCCTTTATTGCCATCGCTCCTAGGTCCACTCTGGCTCGGAGTGGTAACACCTGATAGGGTCCTATCTATGGGTCAAATAGAACTAAACTGGTTGCTTATGCTAAACTGAATTATTTGGAATAGAACTGTTTTGACATTTAAACTTCGTACTTATGCTGAACTGAATTGTTTGAAATAGTACTGTTTTGACATTTAAACTGCGTACAAAGTGAGTATGCATGCTCTCATTCAAAGGTAGAATACTATAATTGAAAAGGATGGAGACTATGTTGAAGACTAGTTTTGTAATCATTAGACTCTTTTTAATTTTTGGTATGCTTTATGTGCTTTTACTATTGAAACTGTTGTAATTCAACCCGAACAGCCATTTCTTAAGAGATCCTTGTATATATATATATATATATATATATATATATATATATATATATATATATATATACAAGGATCTCTTAAGAAATGGCTGTTCAGGTTGAATTACAACAGTATATATATATATATATATATATATATGTGTGTGTGTGTGTGTGTGTGTGTGTGTGTGTGTGTGTGTGTGAATATATATATATATATAATGCAATTTGCTCTATTTATAAATGAAGAATCCTCAATATCGGTGATAGAGCATATTTATATCTAAGTTATGATAGCGTCGATAGAGTCAACACCACTCTTTGTCTGATGATCACATTAGCGAGAAACTGACAGTCACGAAGCACCGTTGATTCTGTGTTTTCGCTATGCTAAGATCTATCTATCTATCAATCTATCTATCAAACTGTTGTGTTGTGAAAACTATATTTATATCTATCTATAAAGTTATTGGTTAATGGATAGATAACCCGTGAACCTGTTGTGCCCCCGTTTTAAACGCGGTCCATGATGATATTGATGATTATGTTTTTAGGAAGGGATGGAGAAGTCTAATTGGCATTAAAAAGTTATCTCTGTTGAGAACTTGGATGAATTGAAAATAACACTACAAAATTATTCATTTGCAAATTGGACTAGAAATTCTTTTATTTTTTATATTTCAAGTATATTGTTCTGATGAAAAATATTCCCCACGATATGGTTTTTTTCTGCTTTACATATATACATAACGAGTTTAAGTAATAAAAAGTACTTCAGTAAAATAATGGAGACACCTTGTTAAATGGCAGTTTTATTATTTAATATGGAGTTGGTCTTCATTTCGTCCTTAGAAATTCTTCTTTAGATAGAGGAATTGATTCGTACAGTTTTCGGGCAGTGGGTTTGATTTTTATTCGTATACAAATGCCTTTTGAATATTTTCCACTAAATCTCGGGTGAATTCTATGCCTAGTTTTCCTTTTCTCAAATATATTTTCACAGGATAGAGTATTCGCCGATGGTCCGGGAGACCTGGGTTCAATCTTAGGTCGAGTCATACCAAAGACTTTAAAATGATACCTCCTTGCTTAACACTCAGCAATATAAGGTACGTATCAAGGGTAAAGTGGAGCAATCCAGGGAAAGGAGTAGCGCCCTCTCCTACACCGCGGTGTAGTAGCTATTGAAAAGAGAGCCTTCTGGTCGCCCTCGACTACGGTCGCCAAGGTTAGGTTAGGTTATAATACAATTATCGAAATTCCAGGAAAAAAAAGAGAACCTCCATATTTATGGAGAGAAAGAAGTTCGTTTGACATTTCACAACGAAATCCCTTAACTAAAAATAAATAAATAAATAAATAAAAGCTCATTGTCAACTTTGCTTCCATGGAAGGAAAGATATTACGTATATGTGGTGTAAGTGAATATATATAATACTATATTCCGGTGAGCGGGAATATATTTATCTAAATCAACTGAGGTGTGGGAATACAACTCAAGCCATGCATCTCCGGTCGCATAAACGTCTGACCCCTCGTTGTGTTGGTTGGTTTTAAGCTGGTCGAGTCAAAATGCATGAGTCCAGGACGTTCCCAGCAGGAAAGAACAAGGCGAAAACAAAAAGTAGAATAAATATTTATGGAGAGAAAGAAGTTCGTTTGACATTTCACAACGAAATCCCTTAACTAAAAAAAAAAAAAAAAAATAAATAAAAGCTCATTGCTAAATTTTCGGGTCTCTTTTCTGGTATTCTCAGCCAATCTGCTTGTCTGTCTGTCTGTCTCTGTTCCCCATTCTTTGGTTTCCCCCGTCTCTTCTGTATCTGTTTTCTCAGCCCATCTCTGTATCTGTGTCCACCTATTTGTCCTCTGGTCGTATACCCTCTGCGGCTGCCTCTCATTTTTCAGACTTACCCTTCAGCCACCCAAGACTGGACATAAAACAGTCTCTAGGACCCTTATAGGTGTGATAATACATTTTTTAAGTCGTTGATGCATCTTTATCTGAGATCTGCATTTTGTACAAACAGGGAAGAATTAGTAGTGATTCCCACGCAAATATGTTTCGGCCCCCATATGGACGCGCACATATATACACACACACACACACATACCTACGGTCAACTCACAACCATATACATGTATACGCCCGCACGTATATACATACAAAGATACATGTATTCTCATAAAGCTAAGCCCGCATATAGTGTCACAGAAAACCGCTAGTTAGCTGTGAAACTTTTAGTAACGATTAGTTTGTATTTTGAAAATATGTATTTACACATGTACGATAGTTCTATCCATTTAATACCCAAAACTTTTTTCTCGCTTTGTACTCTACATCAGCATCTTTTTACTCGTTGACAACAATTAGAAATAATCAAACAAGAACAACAATAACACACACCCACAGACATATATTATTTTACTATTTTTAGAACAATTCTAATTGGTGGTTTTTCACAGGAATTTGACTGCGTGTCTCCTCAGGTTTCTAATGCAGTTATCTGGATGGTGTCGATTCTTCTTTTGATTCCCATTTCCTCCAGTCTTTTTTTCCTAGCGCACCAATCACAACTGCTACCATCGTCACCTTCATGTTCCACTCCAGAGATTTTTCAGTTTTCTAGCAAGAGAGAATTTGTCTATTTTTTTGCTTTCTTTAATTTTTACTTTATGGTCATTGTCGAGAACGTGTCGAGAACGTGGGTACTCCAGAGTTCTGGAGTTCAGGATTTGTTCTGTGCTCAAGGAATTTTTGAGTGGGTGGCCACGTCTTCGACAATGACCAAAAATGGTCAAAAGTATTCGAACACGGACTACTCTAGTAGAAACTTTTGACAGTTTTTTAATCGCTTTCAACCACAATTGCGACATTACGCTCACCAAAAAGAAAAAAACCAATAAAAAGCTGAACGTCAAATCTTTGTCTGTTATTTTCAACAAAATATGCCTACAAGAAAATCTGCTGCTTAAATACACACACACACACACACACAAACACACACACACACACACACACACACACATATATATATATATATATATATATAAAAGCGTAAAAGAGCATACTTTCTGAAAAAAGAAAGCAAATTGAAAATTTTTTATCCATATATTTATTATATAAGAATATAAATATAGATGTTATAATAATGCTTATATATTTTTCATAATCAATAGCAATTTTTGTATCTTCTATACCAGCATTTTTCAAGCTATGAATTGTAACCCAGTTGGAAGAAAAAAGTTTGGTCACTAAAATTTACTTTGTCAAAATCTTTGTTTAATGTTAAAAAAATTAATAACTAGTTTTTGTTAAAACAGAAATCGTGTGGTCTGATATAATTATCAGTGTTTGTATATTAAACAAAACATCCCAGAGAATATCAAATGGTTGTAACTGTATCGAGGCTGACCCCAATCGTTGAGTTGTGAGTCTCTAATCCAATAGTACATTGACACACAAAGCTTTTACAAGAGCGCATAAAAATTAGTTGGTAGAAGTGAAGGCCTCTATGTCTAAATTTCAGCATTTATATCAACATAGCTGAGGGTTCTGACAATGCAACATATCAGGGAAGTTTTAGTTAATATGCGAATATATGGAGACACGTTTCTTAGCTGAGAAGTTTGAAGTAGGTTTGTCTGAAGAGACTAAAATATGCATTCTTTAAATAAATGTTTTCAAGAAATAAAATATACCGGGATAGTTTCGTCAAGGATTCATGCTGAGGTTATAAAGATTGAGTTTACACCAAGTATCTCGATTATTTTGGTTGTAAAAACAATTCTTGTGTTTTCGTTTTTATATCAGTTTTATTAATTTCCGTTTTCACGTCCTTTCTCATTCATTTTTGTTTCCGTTTCATTTCTCATTCATTTTCGCCTTCGTAATCATTTCTTTTTTTTTTCCGTCTCATTTCTCCTTTTTGTTTTCGTGTCATTTCTCTCTCATTTTTGCTTTCGTGTCATTTCTCATTCATATTCACTTTCGCGTCATTTCTTCTTTTGTTTTTCCGTCTCATTTCTCATTTGGTTTTTGTGTCATTTCTCATTCATATTCGTTTTCATGAGATTTCTCATTTATTTTGGCTTTCATGTTATTTCTCACTCATATTAGCTTTCGTGTCATTTCTCATTCATTTTTGCTTTAGTGTCATTTCTTATTGATTTTTATTTTTGTGTCATTTCTCATTCATATTCGCTTTCGTGTCATTTCTCTCTCATTTTTGTTTTTGTATCATTTCTTGTTCGTTTTGTGTCATTTCTCATTGATTTTCGCCTTCGTATCATTTCTTTATCATTTTTGTTTTCTTTTATTATTACTTTCTTGTTGTTTCTAGTTCCTTTTCGTTTTCATATCTTTTATTATTAATTCCCTTAGTTCCTTTGAGGACTTGTCGTGTGTCATCGTGTCAAAAGTATTGAAATCGAATAATCAAACAGTTACATGTATCGTATATGGAAACTGTATTGAGAAAGAAGAAGACAAGCAGACAAACAAAACTTTAAACCGAAAGAGTACTTAGAACGGATTTATGCAGATACGAGGTGCCTTCAATAAGTTTCCAGACTTTTTTGTACAGGCATTTAAAATTGTCGTAGACTCTTGAAAATTCACTATGTTATTGCTATACATCTTATGAGATGGCTGACCAATTTTTATGATTTCAGGTTCAAATCAGCAGCTACTGCAGCAATTGAAATACACCCTACTAAAGCCTGATTGTCACAGCTGGTGAATTTCCAAAATGCAATCTGGATGTGAGGACACTTTAGAAGAACGATATGGAATAAAATTCTGTTTTAAACTTGGAAAAAATACCACAGAAACGTATGGAATGCTTCAGACTGCTTTTGGAGCATCTTGCATGAATGGAGAATCAGTTTTTGAGTAGCATAAGAGATTCAAGGAAGGCAGGGAGTCTGTGAGGGATGATGAGAGGTGTGGGAGGAGTAAGGAAGTCAGAACATCTGAGTTGATTGGCCAAAAAAAGAATTTCATAGATAAGGACCGTTGTGTATCTATAGAGACAATAAGTGCACAGTTTGATGTCAGTGTGTGAACTGTACACATGATTATTCGCGAGGAACTGAAGATGCGGAAGATTTGCGCGAAGTTTGTCCCAAGGGTGATCAGAGAAGATCAGAAAGAAAGACGTTGTCATGACAGCAGGGAGATAGTCGAGCTGATCAATTCATATCCCGCAGTTCTTGATGCCCTGGTGACCTGCGATGAAAGCTGGATCTACTGCTATGACCCAGAGACCAAGAGACAGAGTTCCCAGTGGAAGCATGCTGGCTCTCCAGACCCAAGCAGACCAGACAGAGCAAATCTACCCACAAACTTTTGATGATCCCTTTTTTTTTTTGACAGCACTGGCATGATCTACATGCACTGGGTTTCCACTGGACAAACAGTCAATAAGGAATACTATGTTGAGGTTTTAAGAGAGTTCAGGAAGATATTCCGTCGGAAGAGGCCAGCACACTTCAAATTGGGTCAGTGGCATTTCCATCAGGACAATGCACCAGTCCACAACTCCATCCTTGTCACAGACTATTTGACCAAGATGGGTATCAAGACAGTTTCTCACCTTCCCTATAGGCCAGACCTTGCTCCCTGTGACTTTTGGTTATTCCCTAAGCTCAAGGAAAAACTTAGAGGCTGTCGTTATGAGACAATTGAGGAGATGAAAGAGGCTGTGACGAAGGTCATTGACACGCTCACACAAGAGGACTTCCATGGGGCCTTTCAGAAGTTGTTGGAATGGTACAACAAGTGCATTGCAGTCGGAGGAGATTACTTCGAAGGGACTAGAGTTTCATGTGTGTCCTATCAATAAAAGTGCCCATACGAAAAAAGTCTGGAAACTTATTTATTGAGCCTTGTATATTGGGTGCGTCAGATCATTGAAAACAAATTCTAATGCGAAGAAAAAAAAAGGTATTCAATCGAAAGCAATCGGTATATTTCTAAAC
>OY757930.1:52124884-52205548 GCA_963585895.1 Sepioteuthis lessoniana
AAGAGCACAGAATTTGAGACAGAAATCAGCCAAAAATGAGCATAAATGACAAATTTCTGTTTATTAAAGAAAGGGTGTTTTATTTCCTCCATCAACTGAACAAAGCTACTTCACATCTTCCTTTTTGATACCGATCCAAAGAGAAAAAAAAACAAACTATAACATCGAGAAATAAACGTGAGTTATGACCAACGTGGCAGTTGTTCTTTCCTGCCACCGAAATGAAATGATTATCACCCCCTTTTTTTTTTTCGTTACTCCCGAATATTACACTTCACCTTCGGACAATTTATACTGGGTTTTGAACCGCAAGGCTCACTCAGTTTAGAAATTCAACGTAGAGACACTTTCCTACTAAATTACAACCAGTTTTTTTAAATAAGTTCACTTAAGCACAATAAAGTTTAAAAAGTAGCTCATAATTCTGGCGCCATTGGCTAAAAGTTTGAAAGTATATGACAGCTTTTTATTAGGTTCACACGATATAAATAAAAGGTATATACCAGACGACTCTTAATCATCACGGAAAAGAATAGTTTGTAAGATAATTGTTTACTTAAAGGTTGCTTTATGTTTTGTATATAAAATAGGACCTCGCCATCTGTGGAATCACCAATCGGAGTCTTGCTTATCAGTGTTTTGTCTAACAAACAAAAATTTTCTTTATCAAACTAAAACTACTTTGAAAACTATATTTAGAAGGAGTAATATGCACCCAGGTGGGTGGGATGAAAAATCCATATGATGGAGTCATATCTGCTGTTGATCACTTTTTGGGCAATGAGATCAAAGCACTGCAAGACAGATGAAAGTTGCCCAGTCGGTTGGGGCTGTAGAATACACGGACTGCTTCTCTGCAGAGGGGTGACCCCCCACCTCGAACGAATGTCCTGTATATGACACTAAACAATCTGATGGTGAGGTTCCAGTAATGATGGAGCTTTGGGGAATGCGGAGTACCCCTTCACTGCCATCGCTCCCCGGTCTACTCTGGCCTGGAATGGTAGTACATGATAGGGCCCTATCTATGGGTCAAATAGAACCAAACTGTGTACTTATGCTAAAGTGAATTGTTTGAAAGAAACTGTTTATATGTATAAAATAGATTTCGCATTAATAACCTACTATGGTTGATACGCCGTAAAATCCAACCCAACCAACCAACCACAGATGAAAGAAGTGTGAGAATAGCGAGGGGAACTATGTTGAAAAATAAACCTCCCTTAGTCTCATTGTATGAAAGTATTGTTGTGCCTTGAAAATCGCATGTCAAGACTCGTGATTTATTTCCAAAAATATATACAATTTTTGGGGGAGCATGAGCCCCAATGTTTTTGTGGAGGAGGCGAAGGGGAGCAATCATGCTAGACTATATTGTCTTTGGAGCCCTAGCTAGCCACATTCGCCGACCCAGACACACAATACAATAAGACATACATCGACATGCGCGCTGCATTTACCAAAATACCGCACTCGCTTTAGGAGAACCTACTTAAAACCCATATGCAATGAATGATTTATTTACAATAAAAACATATATACAAAAATGATAATGATAGGGAGGGGGGAACCGCAAAGAATACATTGGTAAAACAAGGATAAAACTCCGTTTGGTTACCCTCTTTTCCCCCCGTCTGTGATTTAGAAAACCGACTGTTTTCCAGTATCCACAAGGACCGAAAACAAGCGTAATGGGACAAAAGAAACGCTGGGAAGGGCGCAGCAAGGAATAGGTAGCATGGATAACAGTAATGTGGGTCCAAGTTCTTCAGAAAAAAGGGGGGATGGAGGAGAGTTGTGGTGATAAAAAGAATTGGGAGAGGGGAGATCTTGAAAACTAATAACTAGATGACAGGGCCAATGTCAAACATCGTACGGCTAACTAAGGGACAAAAAAGGTGGACAAAAAAACTTTACTTACCGGGGGTGGGGTTCCGAAATACCTGGACCATCGTCGTCAGGTGCAGGAAGAGGAGGGAAGGATGACTTCAAAGTTGTCCCCCCTTTCGTACGACCAGGCTCGCAGCATACACCCATCTTTTCTCGAATGTTATGCGGTCCAAGTGTTTTCTATCGCATCTGATTTTGACTCTAAGCTGATACCTAAAAAACAAAATCAGATCACGATGAGAAAAGTTTGCTCCGTCATACAATCCCTTCTTTCGCGTCGTCCAAATCATCATTCTTGCCACAGCTAGGATCTCGAGAAACACCACACACTTCTCACCTCGATACGGAGGGTCAACATTGTCCACGACCTAACCAACGTCGAGCAGCACGAGCTGTTTGGGATCGATGCGGGCCATCCACTCCCCGACGTGACACCAAAACGGGCCAATCTGCTTGCAGTAATAGAAGGCGTGCAAAGCCGTTTCTTCCTGGCCACTGCCACAGCGGAAGCAATCGGGCATGTCTACCAAAGCCCGCTTTGAATGCCCAGTCGGCAAGGATCAACGCGTTCCGTGCAAACCACTAGGTGAGCAAGAACTCGGAGTTGTTCAAGAAACCCGAACTTGGCGCCCAATTCCATTGAGAGCGAATCTCTTCCAGCAACGAGCCGAGTTGCTTCACGAGAGGATCCGAAGCGGAACCCACTACTAACTCCTGATACAGTTCCGAGAAAAGTCACTGGGCAGAGGAAGTTTACGGAGGACCTTTCGGCACTCGCGAGTAAACAGTGCGGCTTACGGTGGCCTTCAGCTTCGGTGTTTGACTCCAGGCGAGGAAAGACATCTGTTACCTTCTGTCCCTACACTGTGTCCCTCGACAAGGATTAGCCCAGGTGAGCCAGTCTTTCAGCGAGCCAGTGGGTCTCCAGATTGGGCATCGTTACACCCTCATTTCGAGGACGTTGGCATCAGACTTGTCTACGGACCGTCGGCTTTCGATGCTCCCAAAGAAATTTGGAGAGAAATTGTATTAGCGCCAGCCGGTAAACATTAGTTAGGGGAAACGGTAAAAGGATCGAGGGGAAGATGTACACGGCGCACACCTCCGCCCGGCCCTTTATGGACAAACGCCTTCGAAGCCAGGTACCCACCTGGGCTTCTACCTCAGCCCGTACCTCCAACCAATTTTGGAGGCCAGGCCCGAACCACACTTCGAGGATGAAGACAAGTCCGTCACTCCAGCAGAAGGGTCCTGGCAAGTGAACGCCACCCTTCTAGGCACCCAGACGTAGACCTTCGCTTTTATCAAAATTGATTTTGGCACCTGCTACTTCTTCGTACCTCTTAATCACCTTCTTTACCGCCTTTATGTCCGATCAGTGGGACACAAAGGCAGTGATATCATCGGCGTACGCAGAGACCTTCGCTCTGACCGAGCCAACAAAAAGGACTCTGCGCAGAGCTGGATTTGCCGTCCCATCCCTAAACCTACAGAGCAGGGGCCCCAAAGCAAGGACATAGAGAAGAGGCGACGGGGGGCAACCCTGCTGGACCGACCGCTCGAGCGAGAACGCCTTTGAATGCTCCCCGTTCACCTGCACCATCACCTGGGGGTTGTGGTACAATATGCTGATCCATTTGGGGAACTCTTGTTTGAATCCGGCGGTCTCCAAAACCATCGCCAAAAACCAATGGTCCACCCTACTGAAGGTCTTGGACTGATCCAAATTGATCAGCGCGGCTTTTGTGTACCAAATGCAAGTTGTCTTAGATCGATGTTCCTTTCACAGCAAAGTTCTGCTCTGATCCGATTAGATCGCTGATAACAAGTTGCAAGCGGTTGTCTAAGACCCGGGCCAAAATCTTTAACTGTGTTTAGCAGAGTTATGGGCCTGTAATCATCTAAGTCCTCCCAAACATACCTGCCACCTTTCTTCAGTAATGTGATCACACCCTTGGTAATGCTACCAGGAATGGCTCCCTGGGCAAACCAATGGTTGAATACATCCGTCAGAATAGGGACAAACATCTGTGACATCCTCAAGTACACTTTGTAGGGCAAACCATCCAGTCCTGGAGACTTGTTAAGGCCAACCTGCTTCAACGCATCATGGACTTCACATTCAGTAACCAAACCCTCACAGTTAGCCGCTTCCACCTCCTGAAGGCGGGGGAAGTCAGCTAAATAGCTGCGAAACTCCTGAACCGGGGGTCAAGACAGCGGGCAAAGCGATCACGGAAGTAAGCCCGAAAGGCTTCGCGCATCTCACGACTCGATCGTAGCACCTGCTCATCCAGGTACTTGACGAACTCGATGTGCCGATGGGGAAACCTTCGCACTTTTTCCTTACGCGTGAATGCACCATATTTCCCGGCTTCGTTGGGAACTCTTTTAAACATAAATCTAACAACGAAACCCTTGTAGCGCTCGCCTAGCTAGGTCTACGGCTAGGGAGCCCCCCTCTTCACCGCCTGGGAAAGCCTATCGTCTAAAGACTTCGCTTTCTTGGCCCTATCTAGATTGAGCTGTTTGCCGTATTTGATGGGGAAGTCCCTAATCCTATACTTAAGTGATCTCCACTATTTATTCTCGGTAACCGCCCCTACTTGCACCCGCTGAATTAAGGTTTCCAGTCGCTTCCTGAAGTCCTGTATCTCCATTGAGGAGGTATTGAACTTCCAGTGGCTGACCAGACTAGGCCTATCAACTTACCGCAGACTGACCCTAAGCAGTAATCGTGCTGGGCCATTAGGTCGACCAGGCTGCTTTCACACCTATCCGAACCACTAGCGCCCCATCCGCCCTTATCTATCTTGGGGTCACGGATCGCATTCCAATCGCCCACTAGAATTATCCGTTTCGGATCATCAAAGAACGACTACAACCGTCGGAAAAAGGAGCGTCTCTCGCCAACGCTATTGGACGCATAAACCGCGACCACCCTAAGCTCGAAGCTTTTAACAGGTTACATCGGGCACAACCAACCGGCCCCTGTCACCTGCCAAAACAAGATTGATAATCGTATTAAGGCTGCGTCCAACTAGCAGAGAGACCCCAGCGCTGCATCGGCTGCCGAATGCTGAAAAGACCTCAAAGTCGTCCGTCAGCACCCGACAGTCCTCTGTGCAAGAGAAGTGAGTCTCTTGCACTGCATCAATATTAACGCAGAGGTTGGAGAGTTCACCAAACAAGCGCACGCACTTGCTTGGATCCCTCAGTCCCCTCGCATTCAAAGTGGCAAGGTTTAGAGACATCAAACCCACTTGCCTTACTCACATTGGACTATGGTCCGGAAGTCGTCGGGGGTGAGGATGCCGACGGCGTGCCTCAGATTCGGTGCTGAGCTCAGTCGTGACTCGGCCGTCCCTGGACACTCCTCTGACATCTAGAGGATACTACAGCTTTAGGGACCTATAAAAAACAAGGATGAACATAAAAGGGGATCCTTCCTGAACAAAATGACAACATTTTTTTCAAGAAGGGGATGCTCCAACTCTGCCAACCTAATGTCTGCCCGACTGGTCTTCTCAAGGAAGTTCCACACAGCCTTCGTGCGGCTGCCAGCTGAGCGAACAAAGGTGGTTAACATTGGTGCACCCCTGAATAGGTTAAGTTTTGCTACTTTTTTTCCTACGAAGTCCAAATTCATGAGTGGTTTTAGTGCTCTGCAGAGCCTAAAGTCTGCGGGGGACTCCTCAGGATCCACAAAGCACTGTGAGAGTCCTGGGAGGCCTTGTCGGTCCTCCGTTGAGGCCGACTTGGCTCTCTGAGGTGGCTTGTCCCCACCCCCTAAACAAAAACAAACGATAATGGTTGGATTGTTTGGGGAGGGTCTCTGATGTAAGCTCTTGCTGTCTAACGTACGTATTCAACGGAAATCGGAACCGTGCTGAATCAAGCCTCGTGATTTCTCCGTCCCAAGTGCCCGAGGTTTGCTCTATTTATTCAGGTGTCTCATTTGCATACCATGCAATAAGTATCTTGGTCATCTTATAAACTTTTTAGTCGAAAATATGTATATATATATAAAACAGACATAGAGATACGTATTCAGTAATTTTAGTATTTTGAGAATTTTAAAAAGATATATCTTATTGTCCTTATTGATGTCAAAGTATGAGTAATCATATTTTGACCAGGAAGTTCTTTAAAATGGTGGAGGGTTCATTCATTGACGACTAGAATTGGTTTTTGTTTAATTGATTCTGTTTGTACATTTGGTTTGGTAATTTATATATATTTCTTATTAAGGGAGAAGAGCTGCCCATTCACAGTCATCAAAAGTGGTTTACAGTGTACAATAAAATAACGTACAGACCGAAATATTGGTTTCAGTATCACAATAGACGTGTTATTCTTTAGATTAAGACAAAGACGAGTAATACCAAGAGATAATATTTTCTCAAGTTTAAAAATACTTAATAACTTTTTTTTAATAAAAAGAGCGATTTCAGAGTGAAAATTTGAGACATCTTGTATATATGATTTGCTATTATCAGAAAACAAAACCAAAAAATCTCTTTATATATACAGGGTGTTTCAGAAATATTAATATCATTTAGCAATCTAAAAACAGTTCTCATTCAAAGTATTTCAAATTTTAACTGCACATATGGAAACAACATAAGATTTTGTTTAACTTCCAAACACTTTTTTCCCTGTAAATGGTATTTCTATAACTGAAAAGAAAAAAACATAAAACATTAAACAAAATTTTAACTTGTTTCTTTACACACTCTTAAACTTTGAGATAATTCGAACGAGAATTGATCAACTTATTAGATTACGAAATGATATCAGTTTTTCTGAAACACCCTGTACATCTCAAATGATATTATTTTTTAAACATCTTATAAATATATAAAAAAAATCCAAAAACTAGGGAAAAAATTCGAAAATATTTTCATCATAAAAGATACTTTAAACATTTATTTCTTGCAAAATACAGTATTCATAGATAAATTCATTCATACTTGAATAAACACAGGGAATTTTATAGAAATTTGATGAATAGCTGATTTTTGGACGACTTTTAAAAACGAGGTCTAATTCGCCGACAGATTTGCCTTCATGCAAATTATTACCCATAAACATCGTTTTATAGTCTAAATAACTTTTCAATTACAACATTTTCCTTTTTATTTATTTTTATATCATGTTTACATTATAAGTAATTTTTAAAACTGATTTTTTAAAAATCATTTTTATCGCCCTTTCAGTGGTGCTTAGAGGGGTAAGACTCTTCATGCATCCATCAAAAAAGAAAAAAAAAAAAGGAATTTCCTAAATATGACAATAAACTGCATCTGATGGTTAAGTTCAAGCTCTATAGCTCTGGGAAGTGTGGGGTACACCTTCATTGTCATTATTCCCAAGTCCACTTGGACCTGGAGTGGAATTAACGGTTAAGATTCAATTTATGGGTCAAATAGATGCTTAAAAGTTATTCGTATTCAATGGGACTGTGTGCTACCTCCACACACAAAAAAAGTCTTAAGGAACAGTTACACAAAACTGTAAATAAGAAAGAACAATGAATGTGATTCCTTAACCTCTAGTCATAAAATAACCCTAGATGGGTTGACATGCTTTTAAAATCAATCAATCAATCAAATCATTCTTCTTATGACGCAAAGTTTAATACAGAATTTTTCTTTTCAAAGACGTTTAAAACATTTTAAACAACACGTGTCATTTTTTGTTTCAAAAAGTCTTCCCTCACATTTTTTGAGAGGTGTAAAATTTTACAATATGCCATGAGTGCAGACGGATCAAACATCGATCACTGAGTACTTAAACAAATGTCAAAATTAGTGTATTTTTATTTCTTCATTAAGAATATGTATGTGCACGTGTGCGTGCGGGGCGTTTTTTGAGAGAGAGAGAGAGAGAGAGAGAGAGAGAGAGAGAGAGAGAGAGAGAGAGAGAGAGATTTGGCTCACGGCTAAAAAGCAATCAGAAATAGATATGAATAATGAAGCTTAGATAAAGAGAAGGGATGGGAACATTTGAAGATTATTAAGTTGGTAGATAAATAACTTGACCGATGAGAGTGAAATAAATAAGTCGAAGGTTGACGAGACGCTAATACACTAAATATTGAGTTGAGTCATAAATTATTTCCGTTTTAGAAAATATCATTCATTCATGAATAATTTAACAATTTCCCTTAACGGTAAATTCATCTTTATTTTGAATCACCTCTTGTTATTTATCAGATAGTTTGTTGATTTAGTAAAATTCCACTGGTTTCGAGTCCAAAAATTTTCCACAAACTTTCACCTGATCTCCTTAAATATTTTTTGACCCTCAGAATATTTTGTAGAGAACGAAAAAAATGGAAATCAATTGGTGCTAGGTCTGGTGAATATGATGGATGGGATTGAACAGACTAGCCAAATTCCAATATTTTTCTTGCGCGATTCTTGCTGAATGTGGCTCTGCGATATTATAAGAGAAGTACAATGTTTCTGCTATGGACGAGTGCGGGGCGTTTTATCAGAAGATTTTCATGAATCCATTGCAGCTGTTGAGAGTATAAGTCTGCATTGAGTGTCTGATTGTTGTTTAAAAACTCAAAATGAATAATATCGCAGTGATCCCATCATACATTCAGTATAAATTCTCTTCCATGAAGCTCTGCTTTTGTGGTAGATTGCAGAGATTCATCCTTTTACACCCACTGCCTTTTGCATGAACATTGTCGTAAAAGACCCATTTTTATCCCTTGTAATGATATTCTTAAGAAACGGGTCATTCCTCTGCTTTGAAAGACTTGACGCTATGAATATGTGATCTTTCTTATTTTTCTCGATAAGATTATGAGGAACTTAAACGCCTAGCTTGCTGACTTTTCCTATCTTTTTAGAGTGGTGGCAGATAGTAAATTGGAATGTGTTGAGGTCAACTGCAAACTCTCAAGTACTTTAGCACGGATTACATTCTACTGATTCTCTGAATCATTTTTATAAAAATTCGATGAGCATTCATGTCTGAGTTCATCGCCCGATTGAAACTTGCAAAACAAGTTTCAGCCTGGACGGTCAGTAATGACACGACAAATTATTTTGGCTATTTATGTGGTGTTTTTGTTTTAAATTCACACAACATTACATGTTGAATATGCACCTCCATTTCCTCCATTTTAGGGACATGAGATTATAGATTAAATTATGATGCACACTCTATCACTACTGAAATAAGAGTTACAGATGAGGGCAATTTTAATCAGGTAATTTCCGGTTGTGTTTAAAACCTTGAAAGTTCGAAATGCGTCGTTAAAACTTGCTTTTAAAAAACGAATATTATGTCACAACCCAATTGAAACGAACATTATTAAACGTAATAGTATTAAAGACGATGATATTCTTTGCTTAGTGTGTGACCCGGGACACAATAGGAGTGCATTCAGTGAGAATGCAACACAGTTGGTGGCGAAACTAAGTTACTCTCATTTTAGAGAAGGCGACTAAGAAAGACAGAGGTCCGCAGGTGGGGTTAAAAAGTAAGAGAGAGAGAGAGAGAGAGAGAGAGAGAGAGAGAGAGAGAGAGAGAGAGAGAGAGAGCTAACAAGACGTATGCACATACACACTACTCGAGCATTCAGTCAGATAAACATGGATCAATAAGTTCAAAGCCTGAACTGATGCTCTTGGTTTAATTGTGATCTGAAATGATGTTTAATCAGTGCGAATACAGTGTCCTGTGAATGACACAAAACTACATATGATAGTGAAGCACCAGTTCTGGCGATCTGGAGATTGTGAAATACCTCTTCCTTGCGATCGCTCCCAGTTTCACTCTGACCCGGAGTGGTAGTACCTGTTAGAGTACCGTCTATGGGTCAAATAGATCTGTTTAAAAACTATTCGTATTCGATAGATTGTGAGTAAAAAGACTCTTAAGAGACAATTGCACAAAAAATGTAAATATGAACGTACAATGAATGTAATTCCTAAACCTCTAAACATAAAATAATCCTGAACAGGTTGACATGTCATTAAAATCAATCAATCAATCAAAAATGTGAATTCACTTAATTCACAACTGAATTAAGCGCTTTGATAAGGAAGGAGATGACGTTGAAAAATAATTGTTGTGCAAATAAATATCCATGTGGAAAATAAATACATGTTTCGTCAAAAGGCTACAGATCTGTTGATATACCTACATATACACGATACTGGTATTCACACACACACACACACACACACACAGCAAAAAAAAATCGTGTAGTTTATTGTTTATTTTTATCTTTAAAAGCCACAATCTCATTACATTGAAGCGAAACCCACAAACGTCATTTTGTATGAGAAGAGTATACCTAGAGTAGTAACGAGTGAAATCAAAAGGTGATTAATGTAAGCTTGTAATAAACGTTGTGGAAGCATCTCATCGAACTTGTTCAAAATCTCTGAAGGTGATTTTATTGACCGTACTGCTAAAAATGGTTTCAGAGGTTTTTTGCAAGCAGTTACATTGTTTCAATCAACTAATAATAATCAAGTATAAACAATTATAGTTCAAGGAACTATTCTCATTACAAATAATTTTTACAGAATTATATGATTTTAAGTATTCCAATTTAATAATAATCATTTGTTTACGCACAATTATATGATTTTTAGTATTCCTGTTTAATACTCAAAATTTTCAAACAGAACTATTCGACAAATAGATAGGATTCTAAGAGATACTACATTACGAGGCCAAAGTCGACCTGGAAGTAATACATGTATTATGATTGTATTTAAACTATAAATGACATTCAGAGATAAATCGTGAACGATTTCTTTTTCTATTCGGAAATTTGGTAAATTACTTACACAGGATCTATCTATCTATCTATCTATCTATCTATCTATCTATCTATCTATCTATCTATCTATAATTGTTAGTAATTTATCATATATATATATATATATATATATATATCTCCAAAGAAGATGAGTCAGGAATGATTCTATTTGAGAATATATCAGATGATTCTTATAAATCTCCAAGTGTGCTCAATGTACGATGCTTAATACATAAATATATAAATTTCATACAGAGCAAATTGTGTCCTGAAAGAAATTTGTGGGGAAATAATTCTTCTTTCGGGTCATGGCGTAGTGTCTCAGGTAATAACTCACGAAATGACAATCTGTTTTGTTAATGAAAGACAATTTCGAATCTAATTCAAGTGATTAACAAGCGTTCC
Organism: Sepioteuthis lessoniana; assembly: GCA_963585895.1. NCBI lineage: Eukaryota > Metazoa > Mollusca > Cephalopoda > Myopsida > Loliginidae > Sepioteuthis > Sepioteuthis lessoniana. Next base: position 52,135,977 of record OY757930.1, read on the forward strand.
TCTGTGGGTTGTCCATTTTTGGAGACCCACTGTATAAGTAAATGTAATTAAGTCGTCATTTTCAACATAAAACAACTAACATTCTTTTTATTTTATCTCTTCATATTACGTTTCTTTCTCCGCCGTCTTGTCTCATTTACATACACGCATGCGCACAAACATGCATTTCCGATTTTTAATAGGTCGTTGTTTGCTTTTGGTTTTATTAATATGAAATTAAATAAGATTATATCAGTCGAGAAGACAGTTTTATTGCCAAAGTGTTGATTCAATTTTTTAGAATTTTTGTTTTTGTTTTTGTTTTTATTTTGTTTTTATTGCGGTTTCTATTTTCTTTATTATTTTGGTATCGCGTTACCGTTTCCATTAATGCAAATAAAACGGACCAAATATCCGCTTTCAATTTTTTCTTTTCATTCTGCAAATTAAGTTTCACAGTTTTATGACTTCTAAATGTCATTTTTTTTTCTAAACTGACTGAACTGTATGTTCTTGTTGAGGTAATTCGACCATCCCTTCTTATTCTTAATATTGTTAATGTAATATTTCGGTTGATCCATTCTTCGGCTTTTTTCAGGTGAAACTGAGAGAAAGAATATAAGTTGTCCTTCCCTTTTTAAACATAATGGAAAACTATATTTGGGAGTTGATACGGGAAAGTGATTTACATTCAACGTGATGGGAAATTATATTTGGGGGTTGATACGGGAAAGTGATGTAGATTACTGTCACAAATCTTGAAAAACTGCTCACTTCTAAACATTTGTTAATTTTTGTTCATATTTGTATAGATACAGGGTGTTTTTGAAAGAAAATAATCGGATGCAAATCAAGGACCATGAATGATAGAGTAATGAAAATTGTATTTATTGAAAGTTAGAAGGATAACATTTTAGGATCTGCAATTATTTAGTCTGGAACATGAACCAAAAACATCAAGAGGAACTCCTGATGTTCGCTTTTCAGTTGAAAACGTTGTTAAATGCGGCGTGCAAAAGTTGTTGATAACATGTGCACATTCCTCCTGGTTGATCGCTGGAATCTTCTCAGTAATAGCTGCCTCCAATGTAACAATGGTGTGAGAGTTGCCCAAGTAGATGAAATCTGGAGGATTCAGGTCAGGTGAGTGAGATGCCCATTCCACTTCAGTTTTGTGGCTGATGAGACGCTCCTCTAACATTTCCCAGAGCTATGCCATAGTAGTGAGAAAAGTAGCAGCATCCTACTGGAACCATTATTCCTCCTCATCAAGATCCTTACACTTCCTGAGCTCTTCTCACAACTCACTACTCAAGTATTGGAATGTAACGTACTTTTGTCACTGACTTTGCGTTACCTCGATCATCTTTAAAGAAAAATGGTCCAATGGTACCATGCATCCAGATGGTAACCCATCTCGAGTACATTTTTGAGTGCAAATTGCGTACAATGACTCTGTGAGGGTTCTCATTTCCTCAAAACACCAAAATCTTGGAGTCAATATGACCATTGAAGAGGAAGCGGGCTTCATCTAAAAACCAGGCTCATTCAACAATTCTTCACCGTCGATATTCTGCGTAAACCACTAGCACATAGCTACACTCTTTTCAATATCAACCTGGGTCAGTTGGTGTTTGATCTGGATCCAATAGGGATAAGATTTGATATCCTTAATCAGAATGCACCCAACAGAATATAGATTCTATATTCTAGGCTCCCCCGCTGTAAATTCTAGACGAAACTCGTGAACCCTGGTAACATTCTCAGGTGTTCGGATTGTTATCGGCAGCCCAGGATGGTGAGGAATCCGTTACCTTTCAATCTTCACAAGTGCCATGAGCTTCAAAGTTTATGAACAACATGAAAATCTGACTCCGGTTTGGAAATGTGTTGAAATTGAATTTCCTTCTGTATCTTGCTTGAACAATCTTGAAAGACTTAGTTTTATAATATATCTTTACACAAAGATTTTCTGCTCCACCATTCAAGGCATAACATTGCTATATTTGGTTAAATTTACAAAATGTTAACTATTCCCAGTAATAACCTGAAAAGAGAAAGAAAAAAAAATTCAACAGGAAGGATCTGAGAGGCCGCTACTTCGTTTCAACAATTGTGAAATATCCTGTATATATTTCTGCTTTAGGGGACGTGGGGCATGATGCTTAACGGCGAGAAAAATGTAATGAACGAGCCGAGTTAAAAATTCCTATTGACACTGGGTGCAAATGGTTTTTGAAAAAGGAAAACTCTGAATTCAAATTCCCCATAAGCACCTCATTGGCCAGAACAGCAGGATAAAGCCCATTACACGCCCATGGCTAACAATCATTGTGGAAGACTTGTATCCTGCAATGGACGGAGATATCTGTGGATGGTGATTCAGAATTCATATATATATATATATATATATATGAGGGTAATTTTTTTTTTGAAATTTTTTCCCATAAATGTAAACTCTGCATTGTTTCAAATTGGTTTATTATAAAAATTACTTTAATTTCACAAGAATTTTTGTTTTAAGACTATCCAAAATGGCGGCAAATGAAGCAGAGGTTTTGCTCAAAAACCCATTGGTTGACGATGGAATATGGCCAAATTGAAGTTTATTTTTCAACATAGTCTCCTTTGCAGTCCACATACTTCTTCCATTGCTGTTGCGGTGCTTGGATCCCATTGGTAAAAAAGTCATCAACAGCAGATATTTCGATATCATATGAACTTTTCAGCCCATACTATATATATATATATATATGTGTGTGTGTGTGTGTGTGTGTGTGTGTGTGCGTGCACACGCATGCAGGGTCTTGTGTTGATAGATAGATACCAAGTAATGCAGCTAGATTGATAATTAATTCGGCGCAAATGAACAGATTAAGATAGCTAGCTAGATATGAAAAAGATAGGCAGACAGACGGATAAATATGAACAGACTAAGATAGGCATAAACAAGATAGATGGATGGATAGTAACAGAGTAAGATAGCCAACATAAGATAGATAGATAAATAGATGGATGGATAGATAGATAGATAGATAGATCATTCTATGTGTTACCGTGACTGTGAATTAGAAAAAAATGGTAAAATGGGCGTGATTAAACATTTTTTTCTAGTTCGCCTGTCAATCAAACATTTCCTAAACGTATACAATCAATAAAAAATGTTCATTCATTTTTTTCATATTAACTTTAATGGCAAAGCTCCGTTTACGTATATACGGTTGATCCTTTGTATCCATCGAATGTACATCCGCTGATTCAATTAAGTGTGAATCGATTTTTTTTCATTCCAGAAAACTTCCAAAAAGTAAAACTTGAATTTTCAACTCTCTTTGCAATATTAATATATTCTGACAATTCCACAAAGTTTCGACCCCAAAACTTCTTATTGTTGTTCATTTGCTACTTGTATTTTAATGATTTCTTTGTCGCCTTTTATCAAATACCGACCGACAATTTTATCAAAATCCCATAATTTCGTGAATTGTGGTAGATTTTTTGTAAGCGAAGTGTTTTCGATTAAAAATCTAAAAATTTCGTTTGTTTACATTTGTGCTATCGGATACCAGAGTGCTCACTTCGTTAAAAGAGCTTTGCATTACGCGGGTAGCAGCCTTTAATTCCTTCGCAAGAGTACTCAACCCCCGGGAGGGGAGCGTATATATTGTCATCCACAGACAGACTATTTCATTGATTCACAACTCTTCTGTGTGGCTAAATACGAAGAACGCTTTAAGCTGGGATCGAAACCTGCCTAACTTTACGCTAGACATGGTATTAAACCGTTCTGTATATGTGTGTGGGTGTGAGGGTGTGCTGAAAGGTTCAGAGGGTGAAAGGTTTATATGATCACGTCGTATCTGCTGTTGGTGATTTTTTTCCCAATTGGATAGAAGAATGCAACACTGGCGCAAAAAAGGTGAGTGGACTGCAAGGAGACTATGTTGACAAATAAGCCTGATTTGGTAAGATTCCATGAGAGTATCTTGGTCAGCCTAGGAACTTTTCACCTGACCCTCGTATATATATATATATATATATATATATATATATATATATATATATATATATATTATAATAAATAACTTTTGACTCGATCACTTTTTACAAATATCTTTGCTCTGTCGGAGGGGGTTTAAAATACGCTGATTGTATCCCCTGCCGACAGGTAAGACTCCCATACATAAAAAAAGAGGTGTGCTGTTTATGATACTAAATTGCATCTGCTGGTGAAATTCTAGTTCTGTAAAACTGGGGAGTGTAGAGTGGCCTTTCGTTGCCATTACTCTCAAATATACTCTGACTCGGTGGCGTAGTACCTGTTAGGGTCCCATCTACGGCTCAAATAGTTCTGTTTATATATTATTCATATTTGGAAGGGCCATTTGCAAAAAAAAAAAAAGCCCTAAAAAACAACAACACAAAAAACATAAATCTGAACTGATCATGAACACGATTCCCTAACTTCTTGGCTTAAAATAACCCTTGATGATATGATATTCCGTTAAAAATCCATCAACCAATCAATTATATATATATATATATATATATATATATATATATATATATATATATATATATATATTCCTAATGAAATCAAATAATTCAGTAGATTAGTATTATACATTAAAACTATAATTTAGCGACATTACAATGCATACTGAAGTTTATAGATTTCGTTTCCTCTTTTTTGTAATTTTTGTTTTTTGGGGAGTTGGACGGAAGGGTACCTTTTTTGGTAAAATCATGTCTCCGCCCCTATTGAAGTGCCTACATTTTTGTATTTCTTTCATAGTAAATAAAACCTTTTTGTTTACTTTCTTCTTTTGCAGTTGAAGAGATTTGGTGTGCTGAAGAAGAACCGTTACGTCGGTTGTTCATTTATTCAGCGTTGCGGGTTCTAACCTGTTTTAGATTCATTCGGACCACTTCCCGATTTTCTCCAACCTCCACTCGATCTGATTGCTGGCATAATTTTCTAAACTTTAATATATATATATATATATATATGTGTGTGTGTGTGTGTGTGTACAACGGATAAACCATGCATAATGCATGAATAAAACACCGATCAACAAATCGATAAATTTTATCACTTTAAATTGAATGAAAAGTCTGTTGAAAAACGGAAAAAGATGATATTAGTCAGAGCGTAAATATTTCAAATGGGAAAGCAAAGATCCATCCATGAAATGTTGCAGTTCTGTTTATCCTTCAATCAAATAGATTTATTTTGCGTGTGTCAAAGATCTGTGAGTGAGTGTGTCACGATCTAAGAGAGAAAATATATTAATGTGTTAAATATTTATGCAACTGCAACAGAAATTTTCTTCAGCAAGCAAAGAGATTGTATTCACATTACGAATATTTATGTAAACAATAACATATTTGTTCAATTTTGGATAAAAAACCGATGTTGTTATTAGATAAATACTTGAAGAAAAAGAATGTTAGATTTTCTCTCAAAAGAAATAGATTCGAAAATTTTTGAGCAGGATACAGAATAATTCCGTAAAACTTGCTACTGGTATATGATTTTCATCGCTATTGGTAAGATTGAGGCTTATTGGTTAAAAATGTATTCTTAACAATCAAGGAGAGAAAAATTCTTTGATTATTTTGGATTTTGATCCTTTGAGTTTTTCGCGGCAAGTCGAATATTGTCGTTTGGATGTCTCAACGAATTTCTTAAAAATTGCGCGTAAACGCTGATTGGTCAATAAATACAAAAATACAGATACAAAAATTACAGCTTCTCAGGCTTATTTTTTGCACAAAAATAAAAAATTTCTTTTCGTAGGGAAATTAGTTGATTCAATATATATATATATATATATATATATATATATATATATATATATATATATATATTACCCAACGTGTTCAAACGATGATATATACACATATATATATATATATATATATATATATATATCCTTTGAGCACGTTCGGTAATCTTTCCGTTATGTCAATGCACAAAACAAAAACAATGCACCAAATTCCCCAAAGCATAAGCACCTGACCCCCTGTCAGCAAGCGCTGGTCTACTATACGTTCGACCGAAGCGGGACTCGTTAGTCAGCCAGGTCAGTTAAAATTTCCTCAAACCAACCATACTAATGCCAAGTTTAGTGCTAATCATTATCGCTATAAGGAAACGTACAACGGAACTGCGGAATCTTTTTTTTTTTTTTTATTTTCAGCCGGTCTACTAAACCTATTATAGCTGGGTGGAATTCAATCTTTTTATTCTATTCTTTCGGGTATTCTCAGGGTGCTTAGCCTGACGGTTAACGCTATAGAAAATGAAACCGGCCACCCGAGTTCGAAATCCTGTACGAAAATGTTTGCATTTCGCTTCACGCTAATCCTCTTGGTCAGATAGGATCTCTATCTTTAGTTAGGTAACCAGCCTCGGAGAAAGAAAACTCTGAATTCAAACCAGCTTTACTTCACTGAGAAAATTGTCTTTATGTTACAGCCTATCCGTTGCGAAGGGATTGGGTAAATATATACCATCGACTTGATAGCCCACTTTGTCCTGTTATTTTCCCATCGCAAGAACAAGAAGAGGAAAGAGAAAAAGAAGAGATAGATTCATGCCTTTCCCAAATTTTGTCCAGAATTTCAACCTGGCTTGTTGAATCCATTTTTCACAACAAGCATTAAACCACCCAGAAATCAGATGACCCTAGTATCGATAAATGCTGACTACCGCTTCACAAAACTCAATCGTTTATAATTTAGTGATTCCTTTCACAGGTTTAAAGGATCATTTACAACAGTAATTCAGTGAATAAATGCTTTATTAAATTCAATCACTTTATTTAAATTCATATATCAAAATATCGTTTTTTTGTTATTCTGTAATATTACGTGGATTGTTGTATTGTTTGGTGTCTTTTATCAACTCATCTGTTTCTTTCTTATAAATTTATCTATCTATTTATTTATTTATTTATTTATGTTCTGATTTGAGCTGCTGAACGCCTGGCTGAATCAACTCGACTACCACACGTAGATCAAAAGAAGAAAAACTTGCTAAAGAATAGAAAGTCCAGTTCAACGAACAAAATGATTCACAATGTTAGTATTATACTGAATTTTGTATTAAACGTGAACTGAACAGTTCACAATATTTGCCTTAGAATAGTAGAAGATGAGGTGAGGGGAATGGGATAGTAGACCGTGTTACATCGATCTTCAAAATAAGAGTGGGATTTATCTCCCTAGAAAATCAGCGTTGGATATTTTGGTTCGAACACTGTCTACTGGTAGAGGTGAAAAATATGTAAATATACTGATATCGAAAGAAGCCCGATCAATCGAACGGATTTTTATGCCTCAAGTACACTTCCCCACCTACATAGTGCGTGCATGCGTGTGTGCGCACGCGCGTGTTTGAAAACAGACATTTCCCCATTGCTTAGACAACAGGATTTTGAGCAAGTGGATCCACGTTAACGCATTAGTTTGGTTACTTTTCAAAATACTGTCTACTCAGATGAGATTTTAGAAGAACAAGAAAAAAATTTTTTTCCATTTATTAATTCAGTTTTATTCAAAATATTTTTCACACATCAAGTATGTCTTACACTGACTGCAATGGAATTTCTTTTTTCTTACATAATGTTCCTGTTTTTAACAATCAAAACAAAGTGAATAGGTTTGGTTTGGTTTGCTTTTTTTGTTTAATGACATATAAACCTGTGTGGGTCATTTAATGCCAAAAACATCCTTGTCGAAGAACAGTTGTGTCATTTGACCAACACACACACACACACACACACACACACACACACACATATATATATATATGTGTGTGTGTGTAACTACGTCCAATAAGGTCTTTAGACAAAGACAAGGAGTTCTAAATGTATTTAATAATTTTAATTCCACTTTTTCTCATAATTGCCGGGTGACGTCATCTGGCGCCTCACTTGTCAGCACCAATATCATTTGACTTGTTACCGTTACACGACGTCAACAACCGATTCAATGACCAATACCAACTTCATTTAAATACAAATGTTTAAAAAAAAGTCTAGTTCACACTACTCTTTAAATGATTTTAAACAAAGATGATTAACCTGGTTTAAATTGTATAAAAACAATTTGTACCATTTTTGAAAGTGGCTGATGACACACTGAAAAGTGCTTGAAACTCTGAACCATTTAAACGATTCCTACAATCATTTAATCCAGATTTATATTGTCATTCATAAACAAGGAAAGTGTTTTAAAATCCCAACTGCATTCCTTGTCTGCCTTGTTAAACCGAACATGCATTAACGAAAAACTGCCATCAAACTAAACATTGTTTAAATGAAATTAGACATATTCGTTAATTTGCTTCTATATCAAGTCTACTTCATGAATTTCACTACGAGTTCTCGTTCAAGAATAAATACGATTTCAAATCGTCATTACAATCAGGAGCTAAATTGGTCATTTGGATTGAATATTGGAAATTTGTCCAAAAATATAATAAAGTATAAAATAGGTACATGTTTGTGTGCCAGAATTTTGCTAGAAATCCATTCATGATATCGAAATAACCATATATTGGAAAGGATTTAATATCTATTTGACTTTTGACACGTACGTAAAAGTGCAAAAAAGAAAAAAAAAAGAAGAAAGAAATCAAAGAGAAATATGATTATTGATAAAACCCTACAAAAAACAAAGAAAGAGTATTAATATCACATGGTTTGTTTGTTGGGTTTAGTTTTATGGCATACCAACCGTTGTAGGTAATTTAACGCCAAATCCTGTTTATACAAATATATTGAATGTATATAATATGTTAAACCATTTTGTTGATAATATTTCTAAACGAGTCTGAGCTCATTTTTGCTCACAGTTAGAAGGTTTCAATATATAATACGAATAATTTACCATCAATCATTTGTTTCTTCACAGTTAAATGATTTCAAGTATTGTAATGTAACAGTAACAATTTAACACCAGTCATTTATTTGCATACATTTAAATAGATATATATGATATGTAAGAGATTAGTTCGCCAGAAATTTCATTCTTAAACGAATTAGAACTAATTTGTTCGGACACTATTATTGCTATTGTTTCTACACAGTAAAATAGTTTCAATTATTGCTATCTAACTCTTATAATTCTATTCGATATCAATAATTTGTTTGCTCACAGTGAAGTGGTTAAAAGTATTGCTATTTAACACTAATAATTCTATTCAACATTGCCCATTTGTTTGCACACAGTTAAATAGTTCCAAGTATTGCTATGTATCACTAATAATTCTATTAAACATCAGTTATTTTCATACATACAACTCAATGAACAAACAATTCTATTTCTAACAATTCATTTGAACATAAATCTTTTATTTGCACATAGTTTAAATGTACAACATTTTTATTTGACCCTATTAGGTGCTACCACTCCGGGCCAGAGTGGATTTTGGAGCGATGACAATGAAGGGGTACTCCGCATGAATATGTACATGTCCTGTTACATTAACAATCTACCAAAATAGTTACCGTTTGGCTGTCCAACCCGTTATGCACCTAATATAACACTAATCTTAACTTCTTTCCAATAGCCTCTAAAGACAAATACAAATAGAATAAACAACAAAGGCCACCTTTTCAAAGAAATTTTCCTCGACTACCAGATGATCTCGCCAATATCTGATTTGTTTCTTACGATCACTGAATAATTGTCTTTTCGATAAGTAGTTCTGCTTGATAACTAACTTCCCTAATGCCACACCTTAAATTTTCAGTCCCAAGTAATCAACAGTTGGTTATAAGAGAGGAAAGAGTAATACGTGTTGTATTATATATTTATTGACGAATGATGAAATGAATGAGGAGTGACCAGAATATGATATTTAACTTCATCCTGTGCAGAGGCACCAGTTTTGGATCTTTTGGGAGAGGAGAGTCATCCCTTAGTTGTTCATACTCCTAAGTCCACTTTGACCCGGAGTTGAAGTAACAGTTAGGGGTCGTCCATTTATGGCTCAAGTAGATCTGTTGGAGACTATGTTTAAAATGATTTGGAACAACATTATTACAGCAGCTCTTTTAGAATATTGATATTTTACAAAGTATGATGTGTTTACCGGTTTAGAAATGATTGGGATAACAATTTTATTTTTGTTTTGTACATAACTGGAGATCATAATTGTTAAATTGATTTAACAAAGGCTGACATGCCGTAAAACCAAGCGACCATATAATTGTTTGCAAATTATCAACTTGAGGTAGGAATACTTGAAAGTATTTAAGCGTATGCAAATTATTTGTATTTAAAATTGTTTCTTAAAGCTGTAATTGCTTGCAATTTGTTGTTGTTATTATTGTCATTATTATCATTATTAGTTGTAGTAGCAGTAGGAGGAGGAGGAGGAGAAGGAGGAGGAGAAGTCTCGTGAGTTCTTCACACAAGTTTTAACTGGTGTGAAGAACTCACAACTTACAGGGTTTGTTTTTTTTTTTACCGAAATCCAAGTGACAGCAAATCTCCTGAAGTTTCCAGGTTTTTTCTAATATTCTTGCTGATCTTAACAGTACTGTGGTTTAGATGATCTTAATTCTTCCTCTGATCTTCAATTTCCTTGGGGACTGTTTCAAGCGCACCTATTATTATTATTAGTTCTTACGAGTTTTTCACACTAGCGTTAGCTAATGGTCTTTTACTGGAATCTGAGTGACGGCAAGTCACCACAGGTCTCTTCTCTATGACTCTTCCAATCTTCTAGCCAATTTTGGTCTCAATTCTTTCTCTGTTTACCTATTCTTCCAGTCTTTTCTCCAGACTCTTGCGAACCATTCTAACCCTAACCACTTACAGTTAGTGTCACCGTCACCTTAATGTTCCACAGTTTTGTTTTTTTTTTTTTGTTTTTTTTTAGTTCTTCGGCTAGGTTCAAGTATTTGTCAATCTTTTCGCTTTCTTTTATTTTCATTCAGTGGTCTGCCAGAAGGGTAAAATTCATAAGATTACAAGTTCTTTTTTTCTTTATTAATCAATGCTAGGTCTGCTCTTCTGGCCGGAATTAAGTGATCTGTTTATATCTCAAAATCCCCGAGAATTTAATACGTCTAATTCTCCAAGACGGATTCTAGTTAGTGCGTACACTATTTAGTACTATGGTCAGATTTTAGTCTCTTGCACAGTGAATCAACTTCCCAGTGCCTAGTTTTGTACCCTTGTATTGATTTGTTGCATTCGATTATTATTTGATAAACCGTTTAATCTTTGTCACCACATAGACAACACTTTCTATTCTGTTGCTTATAATCAATTAATATAATATAATAATATAATTGTAATATAATTGATCTTCATGGCGTGTTTTTTTTTTTTTTTTTGCTAATATTAAAAAATTCAATTTCTCTTTAGAGATTTCTTTTTCTTAACCATGCCATGGTCTTCTCGTGTGAGATTTCGTCAGTTTGTCATTTGAAATATCCACACAGTTGTTTTTCTTCCTATTTTTGTTTCTAGTTTTTGTTGTTTTATTCTGTTTGCTCTTATGTTACTATAAGTAGTATTTTTTGCTCTTTCTAATGTAGTCTTTAAGTCATTGTGTTAATGCATCAATGCAATACACAAGTCATATTCTTCATTTCTGGACTTTTATAGTCTGCCTATGTCAACTCTTGTATGTGGGACCTGATAGATTTTCTTGTCCTTCGCTTGTTTTATCTGAGTTCCTCTATTGTCCATTTTAAGAATGGCCCAAAGTATCTCACAAGAGGGACTACTCAGGTGTTTATTCTTTTGATGAAATTACTGCTACAAAGCTTAGTTTTAAGAAGTTTTCTTGTTCTTTTGAAGAATTTTTTCTTTTATCTTTGTTTGTTTCCTTCTCTCCAAACGTTATTATCATTATTACTCTTTGCGAGTTTTTCACACACCAGTGTTAGCTGATGGTCTTTCTCTGGACTCTGAGTGACAATAAGTCAACTCATATCTCCAGGACTCTTTTCAGTATTCTGGCCGATCTCGACAATACTGTAATTGTGACCCAATAGGGTCGGGGACCAATCAGAGAAATTTTTTCAACCAAAGGAAAAAGAAACCGATTTGAATTTTGGAAAAATAGAGTAGTATATTACAATAGCGGAATGGATTTTTGAAATGAAGAGTAGATAAAAATTGTATTATTTTTTTAGGAGAAGTAATTTGACAAACAAGTCGCTTGATGAAGAGAAAAACAGATATATTGTTATTGTTTAAACTAAAGCAGTCAGAAAATAGATAAATTTTTTGACAGGTCATTGTGTTCTGGACGGTTAGAAGAGAAAAAGCGAATTCCGATCAAAGACAAAGTCTGTCAATCATCAAAGAATTGGAATAACCTATTTCCTAAATTCGGATATAGATTTTTTTTCATACGTGTCTGCAGAAAATTATTGAAATCCAAATTAGAAGAAAATTGATATTTTTGGTTCCCCGCTCACCACCTCTCAGATGAAAATATACATAAAATGACGGGGTTTATCCCTCACTGATGTAGACTAGCGAGAGACAAAGGGAAAGAGCAGAACGTGAGTCGGTTAGCAGTTTGGATAATTTCGGCTCGTCCTCCCATTTCCAACTCTTCTAGACCCCGTACCAAGCTTTTGGGGACCGTTCTAAGCGCATCAATTACAACTGGCATCACCGACGCCTTCATGTTACAGGGTTTTTCTAGTTCTCTAGCAAGGTCTAAGTACTTATCTCGCTTTCCGCTTTCTTTGATTTTTACTCATCAAAGCAAAGTCCTCTATTCGGCAGGGTCTCTTTTTTCATTGTTGACTATCACAAGGTCTAGTTTTCTGGCCGGAATTAGGTGATCTGTTTGTATCTAAAAATCACCAAGAATTTTGAACATTTCAATCTCCAGGAGGGATTCTGGGCTGTGCGAATGTTATTTGTTCCTATGGCCAAACTTAAATTTCTTGCACAACTCCCAGTGGATCGCCTTTCTCCCTCAGTCGTGTCTAGAGTTAAAATCTTTTTGCGCTAAAACTCTTATACTCTTATCATTATTAATATTGATGTAAGAAATTGGAATACGCTACGACTTAAAACATTAAATTTTATGTACGTGTTTTTGTATTATCTTCTCTATCTACTTTATGACCAATTTTTGTTCAACGGGTAAAGAAAGTTACTAGCATGTGATTAATATTTGTTATATATTTCCCTGTGAAGTAATATTCACATATGGCGCGTTTTCAATAAGCCTGAATAACTGTTTAACTCTACTTCATTAAATAACATCTTAGGAATCACATTTATAACTATTTTTTATAATTATTTCTGCATAAATTTTCTTTAATCTGAATGGTCATTGTTGACTCCCCTTTTACTTAACTCTTACACATATCAGTTGTGCATCTTGTTATTATCACAGGCTGTATTACTGTGTTGAAGCGGCTACTCTGGTATAATTCTTTCTTTTTATACTCAGTGATCTCTCCAAGAAAGGTCAGTCAGCCACAATAGGCAAATGGTAAGAAAATGACAAATAAAGAGTACAAAGGGACAACAATTAGTGTCTTACCCAGCTTCAGACTGGGTAAGACACTAATTAGCACTGAATCTAAAACGTCCATGGGTATAACTGTTAGGAAAACATTCGTAAGGGAATTTGATTCACATTGCAGATGTTCTTGGAAACCTGTTGGATTGAAACTCTCATCTGGTGTCAGAAGACCGAGAAAGAACAGACGCTGCTAGCTAGACGCAGAAAAACGAGTTCTTATTGAAAACCTTTCCAAAGCATTTCTATAGTAAAACTGATGCATTCACAATAGTAAAAAGATATAACAGCGACACATGGTAGTTATAAGTAAAGAGTATTCTTTTGTGTTGGACTTTCTACTCTGTAATATTACTATAAAATTCTTTGATAACTCATCTTCAGAGAAAAGCACATATTTTTAGCATTCAGGTTATATCATAAAATCATAATTATAGTGCAAACCAAATCGATATTATTAGATATCATCTATTATTAAACTCTACAGCCTTTAAACACTTTAACCACAAATGTAACATACATGACTGCAATTTTATTTTTGCTTACTGTATTTCAATGCTGTGGAATTTGTTAACAAGTAAGGCCTAATGGCACCTAATTGTTGTTGTTTTAGTAGCAACTACACCGAGGCGTAGGTGAGAGCGCCACTCCTTACCCTGATATGGCACCAAATAAGATTCATTTTTATTGTATAGTGTTCAACAAGATATAACAAATACTTATTTCTTTGAGTTAGATGAAAATTAATAGTTTTTATAGAATATTGTTATGAGTGTACTTATTTCAGAGTAATGAGAAGCGCATTTAGTGTCAGAATAATTGTCGTTGGAAATGGACTCGACGAGCTCAGTTCAATTCCTAGACTAGGCCTTTTGAGTTTCCTTTCGCGCTAATACTCTTTTTGCTCCTCCCCCATCAATAGGTAATTATTACGGTAGATTATGCTCTTTAATTTTGGCAAGGAGAAGGAAAAAACCCTGAATGCCAAACCTGTTTATGGGCAAATATTCTTTCAACAGACATTAACGAAATAAACAATTCAAACTCTAAAGACGTTGATTTTTAGCACTCTTAAAAAAAAACGTTCGTGGTGTAATGGCTATCGTAATAGGAAATGGAGTCGGCTACCCGAGTTCAAATCCTGAACGATACTGTTTGCATTTCATTTAGTGCTAATGACCTTGGAAAAGATATCCCCCCACCTGCCGCGATCAGGATGCAACACAATGTCAGTTTTTAAGCGGAGTAAAACTGGTTTGAATTCAGTTTTCTTTCTCCAAGTTTGGTTGTCTAAACAAGGCTATAGAACCCAACCTGTCCTACTATTCATAGGAGAATAGATGAATTCGTGCTTTTCCCAAGTGCTTTAGTGCCAAGTGAAATGCAAAAGACCTTGTTCAGGATTTCAATTGAGTCTATTCCATTTCCTTAGGTGATAACTGCAACGCTAAGAGCGCCTTGGGAAAGGTATGAAGCCAACTATTCCCCACTTCAGCTATGGGTAAATAGTTTGGAGGACTGGGTTTTTTTTACCTTCGTATGGCAACCAGTGCCGAAGTACGAAAACTCTGAATTCAAACCAGTTGTTGAGGTTAACCTACCCAAGACACCGAACATGTGTAACACTCCTACGATCAAACCAGTTTACACGAACAATGACGGTATATATATATATATATATATATATATATAACGGATATAGAAAGGATTTCAATATGAATGTTATACACGCGGAACCACCTTTCTCGTGTAATTACACAAAATCAAGAAACGGTTGCTATGACATCTAACGGCCGTAAGTAAACGCATTTTTGAATCACTAACTGCACCAAAATAAAGATGAACGAACGTCCAATGTAATGTCTGCTTTTAGTTTATCTTGTGTATACATAGATATATATTTCTTTTAAATACCCTATCCGGTGGCAAAAGCTGCTTGGTAGCGCCAGGAGTGGCAGTATCGCCTTGAGCTACCGAAACTGTGTTATCACCCTGGTTGGCGGCTGATGAGGCTAGGGTATCGCACGTGCTTTCACACGTTGTATGACGAAAAAATATATATATATAGGTTCACGAAGAGATTTATATTTTTTGAATTTATTTATTTTGTTCTTACATACGTGTATATGTATGTTTCCAGCTTGTTGCTTTCATCAGAGAACATATGTAGCAGAAAGCCTTGTTAATGGGGTACCTTGTGCCACATATGTTCTCTGACGAAAGCAACAAGCTTGAAGCATACACATATATAACACGTATGTAAAAACAAAATAGATAAATTCAAAAAATACAAATCTCTTCGTGGACCTACCGATTTTAAAATATATTTTTATTCTTTCTTTTGACCCACAATAAACATCTTATATATATATATATATATATATATATATATATATATATATATAGCCATCTGCTCATTGCTACTATTACCCCCTCTTAGTGTTTTTTTTTTCCTTCACTTTTCTCTATTACTCTACTTTTTTTTCCATTTACATTCCCCCTTTTAAGTATTTTTCTGGCGTTAAGATCTTGACAAGAGCCAGACGAAACCATCGTTCAAAAATATATAATTTTTAAAAAAATAATAAACATGCCCACACCTTCCATAGGCCTACATGTTTTCCTGGCAATCAATAAGTTTTTAACCACTGATAATTTGTTTATATATATATATGTGTGTGTGTGTGTGTGTGTGTGTGTATTGTTGTTTGGTGAGTTATATAACGTTTGGATATGAAATAAAAACATTTTTAAATAGTATATTGTGGGTGTTTTTTAAATCTCCTAAATTTGAGCTTTCTTCGTAAAAAATTCTAATCGATGAATATTATCCAAGATTATTTTTAACGGACGTTTTTTCAAAATTTCTTTTTAATTTGTTCACTTGAAATTGCTCTTTGACCTCATAATAGGAGTTATCTATATCACATTTTCCTTATATAATCAATAGACTGTGAAACATTCTTCTTAATCTCGAAAACCATTTGCAATTAAGCATGTGATAGGCTGTGAATAGTGTCTGTATGTGTTATAGTCAGTGTGTAAAAGAATGGAGATATGTATTTGTCTTTTAAATTATAGTCATAAAGGCCGGTAAGTTCACTTCTCTGAGGTTGTCCCAATCTTCTGGCCTTGAGTCAAACTAAGCTAAACTTCGAGAAGGACTGCTAGACTCATCAGTGAATATATTTCAGAGTTCGCAAGAAATTTCATTTCCATGAGTCGATGCGACAACAGAGGGTCTAATCACTTGAGTGAATATGACAGGATTTAAATGGGAACTACTATTAACATATAGAGGTATGTAACGAGCGAGGCTAGCAGTTCATTACTGGTGAGGTCAATTTTCATTGGTTGCCCCACACTAATAGCCTTGCTCCAAACTAATCACAGCTTAGAAAAGGACATCACAATTCTTGCATCGAGTTATAAATCCACATAAAAAAAAGAATTCTCAAATCAGGAGCAAAAACTTATTTTCTCCAAAGTTTGGTCATATATATGCTGGAAGTCCCGAAAGTAAAAAGTTCTTTTTATTTCCACGGAAGTTACGCACTAAACCAGGTCTTCAAGGAATATACAACGAGGGTAAAGAAGGATAAATCAGATTTGCCAATAGTAGCAAAAATAAAAAGTACATAACGGCAGACAGATAAACAGGAATTACGAAATCGAAAAAACAAAAATGGGGTGGTGGATAACTATATGTTCATTTCAGAAGAGACACTAAGGAGGCTGTGTACAAAATGATCTGGGCATGGTTACGAAGAGGAAACCTAAAGAGAGAAACGGAATCATTATTAATAGCAAGCCCAAAATAATGCAGTTAGAACTTAGAAAAATTAGAATATATAAGACCCAAGAGGATAGCAAGTGCAGTTTGTGTGGAGTAGAGACGAATCATGAAACAATGTAATAAGCGAATCCTGCAAACTGGCATCGACTATTGCAAGAGCAGGGAGAACTACGAGGGAAAAGTGATCCACTGGTAATTGTGCAAACTACTAAAGTTTGACCGTACTGATAAATGGTATAAGTACAAAACAACCTGTCCTGGAAAACAAAACCCACAAAACTCTTTGGGACTTTGAAATAAAAACAGATTACCCGATCATTGGAAAAAACTGATAAGCAATAAGAAACGAACGTGTAAGTTAGCGGGCTTTGCCATTCCAGTTGATGACTGAGTTAAGATACAGGAAAAAAAAAAAAAAAAAAAAAAAAAAAAAAAAACAACTAGATAAATTTCTGCAACTTGTCAGAGAGATTAAAAATCTTGAAGAACCTAAAGGTAGCCGTAATACCAATGATATTTCGAGCCCTTTGGGCAATCCTCCAGACCTTGATAAAGAGACGCTTGATAAAGAGAAGCAGAAGTGTAAATTTTAGGAAGAATTAAAACTGTCCAGAGCACAGCTGCGATTATTTAAGATACTGAGAAACGTCCTGGACAGTTGAGGAAACTTGCTGTCACTCAGATTACAGTGAAGGTCACCAGTTATAATTAATATGGAAAACTTGCAAGTAAAAAAATCTTATTATAATGAAAATTACGTGTCTGTCTGTAACCGAAACTACGTCACCGCCGATGTCACAATTCTCTTAGTTATTTACGTCACATTCTTCATGACTTCATTTTTTATTTAGATCTCAAGGATTAAAAAAATGTTTTGGATTATTAATACTGTTAGCCTTATCTACATACTTATAACATGTAACTATGTTTATATATACAACAAAATAGCGGTTTACAGTGGGATCATGAAAGCTAATTTGAATGTTTGTCTTAAAATTTTAATTTTCATAAATATTTACGTGGTATAATTCATTCTAGTTGTTTGGTTTTATTTCAATAAATATGCGCTAAAATTCTGTCGATAAATCTACAAACAAAAAGAAATAAATGCAATTTGATTTCTTAATTTCTAATTTAGTTAAATATTTAAAATTTAGTAATGAAAGCCGATAATGATGAGAAGAACTAACATCCAAGCTGTCAGCTTATAAGCCCTCTGTTTCAAATAAGTTTAAAGTGATAATTAATAACCCTGGCCTGTGATGTTTTCAAAGTCGCATATATAATTGATTTTAAGGCAGTTTTTTTATGCTGAATTCAAAAAATCATACTCGCTTTTTCTAATCAGATCTAATTTTTTAGATACAAGTTCTTATTTGAAATGTATAGAACAGTATTATAACTCTATTTATTTTCTTGTTGAATAAAACAAATAATACGAGATTTAAGGCTGATATATTCGCAGAAATACACTCTATGCTCGGCAGCTACTGCATCCCGTTTCAAGCACCTGCAGGAGTCAGCGAGAAAGTTTACACCCCACCATTCTTGGTAGCCCTCTTCCATAATGTGAATGTCTTGGTGAAAGCGCTCACCCTGCTCTTCACTAAAATCTCCACAGTTCTTTGGTAAGTTGTCCAAGTGAAACCGCAGAAAGTGCAGTTTCACTAACATTCATGTCCCGAGTTGGTGGAAACTTCAGTAGGTCTTCAATTTTCTTCTCGTATCCCGCATTCTGGTGGTTTCCCAGG
The DNA here is from genome assembly GCA_963585895.1 of Sepioteuthis lessoniana. Classification (NCBI taxonomy): domain Eukaryota; kingdom Metazoa; phylum Mollusca; class Cephalopoda; order Myopsida; family Loliginidae; genus Sepioteuthis; species Sepioteuthis lessoniana. The sequence continues at coordinate 52,155,022 of OY757930.1, forward strand.
AAGTTTGTAACTACTGATTTCAGTGACTGTCAGACGGACAGTTCAGCTTTGTTCAGTGCTTCGTCAAACATTGGGTCCTTCATGGGTTCTCTTGTTTAAGGTCCGTCAAATATACCAGCCTTGAGTTCCTCTATGCTTATCCGTGGAAACTTCTCCTGGAGAAGGCAAACTCACTGCCTTCCTTGTCCATTGCCTTCACAAAATTCTTCATTACTCCTAACTTGATATGTAAGAGTGGAAGCAGTATTTTGTTCGGTTCAACGAGAGGGTGAGACTGAACGTTTGCGAGCCAGGTTTTAACGCTTATCTTAACGGCCACTCTTGTTTAACATAATGTTGGTCATCAGCCCCGCTATCCTAGAGACATGGAAAACAAAGATACTTTTAGTACCCGTCTTGGAGCCCAAGGACCAGTTCAACCACCTTAAGATCTTTACAGATCAACCATTTGTGCTCTTGGTATTTAACAGCAAACATTAAATAATCCATGCTATTGTGAGTTTCTTTCATTTATACTGAATGCCCAGTAGGGATAGATGAAAAACTATTCCCATTATGTCGAAGAAATGCTTTGAGACTTCTGTTGGATGAGTCAATAAAAAGTCTCCATTCTGTGGCATCAAAGTCTTACATTAAAACTGAAATACTTGTGCGTGAAGGACGTACATTTCTTTAGTAGTAAGAATGCCTTCAAGTATTTCTATCTCATATTAATAATTTTCAAACAGATCTATTTGACCCAGTGATGGGGATCTAAGATGTACAATTACTCCAGGTCAGAGTAGACCTATTAGTAATGGCGACGAAGGAGTGAATTCAAGCTTCCTACAACTCCAGAACACAAGCCTCACCACTGGATATATTTTAATGTCATACCCAGCATAAAAGGTCATCATATGTAAACATGAAACAAACTTTGGGGTATCTGTAAAAAAAAATGAAAATACTATTGATACCCCCGAATATACAATCGTTTAAATTTATTCTTGATACTTTAAGGAACACTGTAACCATTTCAGTTGCATTTAACTAATTTGATTGATTGATTTTTACTGAATGTCAACCTGTCTAGGGTTATTTTATGCTTAAAGTTTAGAGAATAATGTTCATATTTACATTTTTTCGTGTAGTTTCTTAATATTTTTTACACGGTCCGATCAAATACGAATAATTCTTAGACGTCATTGTACGTTTTTGTGTCATAGCTAGGACGCTCCTTTTTTTGGATGGTGTCTTACCTCTCTGCAAAAGATACAGTCATTGTATTTTAAGTGCCATCGACAAAGCGGTAACTAATTTGACTGGCTTTGTTGATCATGAGAGAATAATCGATTTGAAATCTTCCTAATTATAAGAATGACATTTTCTTTGGTATATGTACGATAGAGAGGCGGCAAAAGAAAAAATGAAAGATATAAGAGGAAGATGAGAGAAAGGAGGAAACTGTAAAAAGAGGAAGGGGAAGAGAATTTGTTTTACAGTATAATCCCGTGGATGTCACACATTTTGCTGCATGCAAACGATCAATTCAAAAGTGATAAATTATATATTCGATAAGAATAACACCAACATAAGCAGATGAGATCGGTCAGGGATGGGCCGAAGACAATCAGAAGTCGAGTTTTTGTTTGGATCTTTATCTACTGTATTTTCTCGTTTATGAAATAAAAATGTGATTAGAACCCTTCATTAGAACCATCTCATAATGCATACGTGTTGTGAACAAACCTCTATAAGTACAGGTCGACCCGAGTTCAGACACAGCAACCCGAGATCAAATCCTGAACGAGACGTTTCTCATTTCACATTGCGCTAATGGCGTTGGAAAAGGTTTGGAACCAATTTTTCTGTATCCAGATATAGGTAAATGATAGGACAGACTGGGCTCTTTAACCTGTGTATGGTAACCAGTTTAGGAGAAGGAAAACTCGGAATTCAAATCTATTAAACACTGCTTAAAAACTGACCTTGTGTCGCCTCTTGCTAGCGCGGACAGGTCGAGTAAAATACATAACCTATATAAGTACAGTATTGCCCATAAATAAGTAAACCCCAAACAACGTTTTTGAATAAAAAAAATTAATTTTCATCTAAACTAAAGATACCAGGATTTTATAACTTCTAGTGGAACATGATACTATAAAAATGGATATTATCAGGTATTTTTATTAATAAACTCTACAGCATTGAAACCTTGAAAATGAAAATATGAATATTTATTACTCCAAAAATAATCATATTTACCCAACTCCTTCGTCACTGACAGGAAGCGACACAAGCTCAGTTTTTCAGTGCATTACTGCTGGTTTGAATTAAGAGTTTTCCTTCTCCTAGATCAGTTACCTAACAAGATTTAAAGAACCCAGAATGTTGCAGGAGAAGAGATAGTTTTATGCCTTTCACAAAGGCATAAATGTACTTCCAAAAATAAGTTTATCTTTGTGCGACTTTATTTTTGGTTACAGTTTTAACTTTGTTTATATATTTATTTATTTTTATTTTTTTTATCATGATACATCTCTCAGGTGACCTGGGTATATTATCTGTAATATAAAAAGTTCGTAAGCGATTTCAGGTCTTTCAATATCAGATCCCTTCAACTTAAGCTGGAGTTTATTATATCCTGGCTGTAATAATCCATGGTTTCACTCTTTTAATCCAGAGCCACCTTGTGTGTTTTTTCCGCTGATTTTGTAATAGTTCTTATGGTCTCTTTTTTAGCTGTCCTAGTCATGCCAAGTCAAGTCAAGGCAAAGTGAACACGCTGTAAAAATAAATAATACCTAATTACCTTCGTCCTGATTGTATGATATTCTACTAGAATTATAAAATCCTTGTATCTTTGGTTTAAAAGAGAAATAGTTCCTTTTTTTCAATATTTGGACTACACTAATTTATGAACGATACTGTAAGTGTAAGACAATGTTTTCAAATTGAATATAAATTTGAGGTAGTAATTGTTCCATTTAAAAACACTCGACAGAAATAATTTCAAACAGGTGGCTCGCAGTTTCAACTATATTCAAAGATCACGTCATATTCATTTATTTTGCTGACTCATATATGATCTCTTGTTGATCTTTAAAAGGGAAACTAGAATTATTCATTTAAATACAACCTGTCCGGTCATGAATGAATATTGTAATATATTCATCCACTGGTTTACGCTAAGTTGTTACTCGTCTCAATAACAATACATGCAATACTTCAAATATATCGAATAAATTTCTTACGATGCCAGTATGTGCTTGGGCACATGTTTGGATTTTCAACTATTCCACAATTAGATAGTACACCACCCCTTGAGAAGTAGATGCTAATGAATAAATATTTAAATTCCCAACCATAAAACATTTAATGAGAAATAAAACAAAAAGGATATTCTTAGCTGAAGTAATGTCGTAACACATTAAAGTTATATATATATATATATATATATATATATATATATATATATATATATATATATATATATATATATAAAGAAGAAGAAGAAGAAGAAGAAGAAGAAGAAGAAGAAGAAGAAAATGTTGACAAAAAAAGCCTATGTTGACAATAAGATCAGAGTACTCGAATGTTCGCAAGCAGAACGGTAAAAACTAAACAATATTGCAATATTACAAAACAATAAACAATATTACAATATTATTTTTGTAAGTTGAAATTTAGTCGGATTGATTTATAGATTGATTGATTTTAACGTCATGTAAACCTATCTTGTTTTCTTTTCTGCCAAAAAGTTAGGGAATCGTGTTCACTGTATGTTTATATTTACATTCTTGTGCAGTTGTTTCCCAATTTTTTTGTGCATATGGTCCAATTGAATATGAATAATTTTTAATTTTAGAAATATTTGACCCATAACTATCTATCTATCTATCTATCTATCTATCTATCTAAGTTTTATGTGACAAAAGGAAAAATGGCCACAATCATCAGAGAAGACAGAGAATTTCAGGAAGAAGTTATACCAATGGGGAAGGGAAAATATATTTAGGGTCCACTCAAAACAGTTGGGGAAAAACGATTGGACGACCTTAACAATAAAGAATATGAATGTACAACTGCATTGTCCAAATATTTTTAGTATACAAAGTAAAAGAAGGCACATTACAATAAACCAAATGAATCGTGAAAAGTGCCAAAATTTATACAGTTAACAGAAGCCAATATCAATTTTACTTGAAGAAATGTTACAGATTTTGATATTTAAGGACAGATAAGGTGTTAAATAAACGCAGCAAGCTAAATGCAAATATCAATTTAAATTTTGTTTTGCCCATTTAGCCACAGATAGATTTTTATTATATTCCCTGCCTACGCACAATTTGATAAACTTTTTATATAGGGTTGTCGGGTTAGTGCGTTTATATAAGCAAATATATATATATATATATATATATATATATATATATATATAAAATGTACTATTGAAGTAGCATATCCCTTGGTGTAATGAAGAATGTGGTCTGATCAAAGTTTCTCTGGTTGTTCTCCAATATATACATATCAGTCTCTCTGAGGTGAGAGCACCTGTTTTAATGTGTTTTCATTACGTATTGGAGAAGTGCCTTTCGAATTAACCGGGACTTGACCGACTTGTTTTTTATGTGAATTTTTGAATAGAAAATAAACATAAACGTACTATTCCCTATTTGTCTGATAACTTTTGTTCATCTTTATATATATATATATATATATATATATATATATATTCGTGCGTTTTCGTCTTTTTTGCACGTTTCCCTTTCGTTACCTCTTTCTTGCACAGTCCCTCCTTTCATTTAAGCATGCAGTTATTGTTTCCTGTCTACTCCCGGTCTAACACATAACCTCACATTGCCACTTATATTTGAATAGTTGAACTTAGTGTTTTATATATATGAATATATATTTATCAAGACGTGCAGATAGCACGAATTCCACTGACTCCCTCTCGCCATCTGTCCCTATCGGCATAGCTTTTGATAGGTCCTCTAGATGGTATCTACTGTTCTCACAGAGATCATGAACGTAAGTTTTTACTGTTCAGCAGACACTGGTGTATCCATGTGTCGGAGCCCTGAGGAGAATTTCGCCCGGCATATCTTATTTGTTTTACTTGGATGGTTTATGAGACGGAAGGCAAGTGTCTGTACAGCTGCGTTTTTAGGGGGTACAGCTTCCCAGATTTGTTCAAAACAGTACGCAGCATATGCGTGTAGTTCCCATCTTGCTTTTTCTACGTGCACTTCATTCAAGTCTTCGTGGTGCGGCCATACAATAGTTTTGACACTGGTACTGCTTAGAAGAATTGTGGTATACAACAAAGAAAGAAAACAACGCTGGTCTATAAAGATGTAATATTCTTCTTTTCTTTTCCTTTTATTACCTTAAATGTACGTATGGGTAGACTAAGAAAGAGTCGGAGATGGCTGAAATGCATACACATAGGGGCGACGGTGCGGTTTTTCTGTGAAACTTCTCAGCCTATCTGCTTTGTTCTCTTGGGTCGTAATCATCCCTGGCTTATTTGATTTTCCGGCCGCCCACGCAATCCTCGTGGTCACACCTCCCGCCTACGCGTTGCTCGTAGACACGCCTCCTGTCTAGCATGTCATCCACACAACTTCCGCAGCACTTCTGTTTACGTTCTGTTTACTTTTGGAAACAGGTGCTTACCCTATTATGCCAACCGTGCAACTCATGCAACATGTTAAAGGAATCTTTTCATGCTATTTCGACATCGCCTTCAGTTGATGAGATATTGCTGCCCAGGTATGTAAAATGGTCTACTAATTTATGAAGCCTGTCATTTAATGTGGTAATTGCACCATCTTGTTTGAATCAAATAAATTCTGTTCTATATAAGTTCACATAGAGACCAATGCTCTTTGCTGTCTGTTCCAGGCTATGTAACAGAAATTCGGCTTGGGCTGGTGTATTCTCGAAAAGCTCTAGTTCATTTGCGTAATCTGCATCCACGATAGTTTCTGAGGGATATCATCCGCTCGTTGTCTTTTTTTTTTTTTTTTGTTAGAGATCATTTTCATTTACTCGAACTATTGACGTTCATAGGCAGATTATATGTAGAAATGAAGCTAATGTATCTTCTTGCAAAACTGCAATGTCAAATGTCACTATCGATGAGCGAAAACATTGCTTTCGTGTTTTTGTAGAGCATCTTCATGGCGGTTGCAGTTTATTTGAGGAGATCATATACGAGAAGTATCTACACCATCTTTCCTCTGTGTATGGAATCAAATGCTTTGGAGAAATCTTCAAACAATAGTGTTGTTTCAAATTTTTCTGAACGTATTCCTTCGATGATTCGACGAATCGACAAGATATGAGAGGTTATGGATCAATATCTCCGAAAACCATTCTAACTTTTTCTGGGAATTTTCTCACTCTCAGGTCGGTTACAATTGAGAAGTAGGGCATTATAAATCTAAGCACTCCTGTCTAGCATGTCATCCACACAACTTCTGCAGCACTCCTGTTTACGTTCTGTTTACTTTTGGAGTGTCCTCGTTGTATAAAGGTTAAAGCGCTCAACTGCAGGACCGTAATAAGCGATTTCAAACTTTAGCCGCGCTATTACGTTCACTTTCGGACAAATACTCTTGGGAAAGGTATAAACCCCTTTGTCCTCTCAGCTATGGGTTAAATAGTACTGCAGTTGTTCTTCTAGAAGGATGGATTAGGCATTAAATAACCTACGAAGGTTGATATGCCATTGAACAAGAGAAACCAAACCAAACTAAACCAAATTTATTGCAGTACGAGTTATGCGGCTGTAGTTTTTAGTGATTTCGATGTCATCTATCTTAGAGAAGGGGAAAGTGCAACTTTTCATCTATTTCTCCATCGTGTTTTGTTTATGCACAACGTTGCATAATCGAAGATGGATGTCGTCAATTTTTTTTGTCTTCTATATTTCAGGAGGTATTTTGTTGAGACCAGAAGCTTTTCTGCTTTCTATTTTTTTTTCAGAAGTGCGTTTAATTCAACCTCAGTAAAGTGTACAAGTTTGATGTAAATCTCGACAGCATATTCATTAAATGATCCTTTCAAAATTAATGTAGAAAAATGGCTGTTTTTATCAAATTGTCATTAATCAAAGTCAAATGATCTTTTGTCAATTGTTTGAACCCTTTCCGGTTCTGAATTCAATTTTTTTTTCTCGAAGAAAATCTACGGATACCTTTGCTTGAAAACGACAACAAATAATCTAACAAATGAAGGGAATTATTCACTAAATGTAAGCACAGATACAAATTTTTGTTAGTAGATATGGTACTTTATTAAGATTTACAATGTTTTTCTTTTTTTGTTCAGGAGGTGCACTTAGTATAACGGTTATCGTCGTAGTAAATGGAATCGGCGAACCGATTTCAAATCCTGGAAGAGGCAGTTTGCGTTTCACTTCGGGATAATGCCCTTTTGAAAGTCATGGATCAATTTTATCTCCTCCAGCTATGGATGAAATAGTTGGACAGTCTATGTTAATTAGCCAATCTAAGCAACCAATCTAAGAGAAGGAAAACCAACTGAAAAATTCCCTTTGTGTCACATCTTGCCAGTGACGGAGGGGGTGGGTATATACAATATTTTTAATTTCACGTTCGTTGAACTACTGTAAAAAATTTTTACACACAACATTAATTTGTATTTTCATATTGACCGATTATTTATAGTGAATAATCAAGTAATTTTTGATAGTGAATAACCAAGTAATTATTTATAGTGAATAAACAAGTAATTATTTATAGTGAATAAACAAGTAATTTTTTTACTTCCTGTTCTATGTACCAACACCTTTTTTTTTCTTTATAGCCCTTCACTTAACCTTATTAATATTAGTTAATCTTGTTTTCCATTTAAATCCATCCGCCTCTAAAGGGTGTCTTTCGTATACACGTAAAACTTTTAATGAGAGATCTGTGAAGGAGAGTGAGAATAACAATTTTCGTGTGTGTATGTGTATGTGTGTGTGTGTGTGTGTGTGTGTGTGTGCGTGTGTGTGTGCGTGCGTGTGTGGTTAGAATTTAACGCCCAAAGTGTCTCTAAATCGTAAAACATTTACTGTGCTCACTATATCAAAATGTTAAGCAATATCAAATATATTCTCAATCATAAAAAAATGTAAGGCTGATGTGTGGATTACCGGCTCATCTGATGAACGAAGACGTGAAATTCAGAGCCGAGAGTAATTATTCTGCCATACATTTTTTTAATAAGTGATAATATATATATATATATATATATATATATATATATATATATATATGTGAGTATGTGTGTGTGTGTGTGTGTGTATTGTAAACTTTTGAGCCCAATAGATTGCTCAAAATGTGTGAGAACACCCTTATTAAAGAGAGCCGATTTAGCATGTTAAATGTTAAAAGATTCCAAAAGTAACTCTGAGTTTCAATGACCATGGACTGCAAGATCCTCAGATGGAGATCGGTATAATGTGGGCTTGTTTGCCTTTTATGTTAAAATTAGTGAAAGTTGAGGATAAGTTTATTTTTACTAATTCACTCATATTGATTTACCATTTAGTTATAATCTATTACAAGCAGTAGGCCCATTCACACACTATCCTTATAATTTAAAATCCTTTGATTAGATGAATAATAATTAATAAATGACTTAAATAAGGATCATTAGCAAATTTCAGAATGTTTTTCGTTTCTCATTTTTTAAAGTTTAATCACAATCGGTCATTCTAATTACGTTGCCATGACAAACTCATCGGCTGTTAAAACATTCTACAATATTTTTATTGAATTAATTTTTTAAAAATCATCTGATGAAGTTCGTACCTAGCGAAAGTATAAAAACATTAAGTTGGCTTTCACTACTTATTTTTATTGCATTCTGTCGGATATCTATCTATCTATCTATCTATCTATCTCTGAAGAGCAGAGGTCAATTTTTAAACGTAGTTGAACAGGTTTGAATTCAGAGTTTTCCTTCTTCTAGATCGGTTGCCATACCAAAGTTAAAGAAGACAGTTTGTCTTACTATCTATCTATAGCTGGAGGGAAAATAGTTGGATTCATACCTTTCCCAAGGATGTTAGCGCTTTGTGGTAGCTAGCTATCTTAATCTGTTAAATTAATTATCAATTTAGCTGCATCCTTGTATATATACATACATATATATATATATATATATATATATATATATATATATATATATATATATATATATATCGATCGATTGGTCTATCTATCCACACACACACATACGCACACCCAGACATACACACACATGCACACGCACATACATATTATATCCATTGTTAGTATTGACAATTGGTGTCTTGCAGTTCAGCGTTTAAAACCCTATCAATTTTGTTTTCTTTTTTTTTACATCATCATCCCCAAAAATGGCACTGTCCATTGTAATGGGCTTTACTCAGCAACTCTGCTCCATAAATTGCTGATACAGGATTTGAATCTATATCAATCTGTTCATCATATATATATATATATATATATATATATATATATATATATATATATATATATATATATATATATATATATATATAAGAATTATTGCATTCAAGTCGTTCGTCCTAGCAATAAGCTGAGACGAATGACCCGTTTAGAGGAGGCTTTTTATCTTGACTATCTGCCAAAAAAATAGCAAAGTTAGTTCAAAAAATGATGTTGTGAATGGACCCCATGCAACATTTCCGGTGTCTCTAAGTTTCATGTTCTGCATTCATCTGGTGGGAAGATGCTACTGATAGCTAAACAAATATGGTGGTCGCTGATGCCGACTAGGACAGAGTATGAATACTTTTAAAAACATAATTAGATATCAAAAATAATTATCAACAAACTGTCCCCCTCCAACAACAAAAGATCGAGAGGAACAGCCTGTTGCAAAAGTATTTGACAAAATGCTCATCTACACTGAATGCAAGAGCTTTTTGATATGAAAAAGTGCACACACACACTCACACACACACACACATATATATACACACACACACACACACACACACACACACACATATATATATATATATACATATATATATATTCGCCAATGGCCCAGGACACCGGGATTCAATCCCAGGTCGGGTCATTCCAAAGACATTAAAAATAGTACTTGATGCCTCTTTGCTTAACACTCAGTATTATAAAGTACGAATCAAGAGTAAGTGGAGCAATTCAGAAAAAGGAGTAGCGCCCTCCCCCAACACCTCAGTGTAGTAGCTATTGAAAGGGAACCTTCGGGTTGCACTCAACTACGATCGGCCAACTTACTATATATAAATAAATATATATATAGCAATATTTTCAGTTTTCCATTGCATTTTTTTATTTGTCTATAATTATTTGTTTGAAAATAATTATATGATATCATGTATTCCAATCTAATACAAATAATTTGTAAGCAGTTGTATTCGTCTCTGATACTAATAATTGATACATAATTATTGAGGGGATGTCTCTATGGCGTAGTAGTTTTTATCTCTCTAACACATCAAGATATAAGAGAAGAGTTACTGAGTGAGTACACAAGCAAACCACACTCCATTGGTTGTAATAACCATTGTTAGTACTGACTATGGGTGTCAAATAAATTATGTGAAAATTGATAATTTGCATGAAGAAAATCAGGTTTTTGAAAAACATGAATATTATACAAAAGTCTACAAAGGTGCATCTTTTATAATGTGTCATCACATACTATTTACAGGATGTATATATTGTAGTGTGTGTGTGTTCGCCCCTGTACATGCGTAAGTTTTAATATATATATGATCCTCATATATATATATATATGTATATATATGATCCTTATATATATATATATAATATATATATATATATATATATATATATATATATATATATATATGAGGATCATTAAATAAGTTTCCAGACTTTTTTCGTATGGGCACTTTTATTGATAGTACACACATGAAACTCTAGTCCCCTTCGAAGTAATCTCCTCCGGCTGCAATGCACTTGTTGTAGCGTTCCAACAGCTTCTGGAAGGCCCCATTCGAGTCCTCTTGTGTGAGCGTGTCAATGACCTTCGTCGCAGCCTCTTTCATCTCCTCAATTGTCTCATAACGACAGCCTCTGAGCTAAGGGAATAACCAAAAGTCACAGGGAGCAAGGTCTGGACTATAGGGAGGCTGTGAACTGTCTTGATGCCCATCTTGGTAAAATAGTCTGTGACAAGGATGGAGTTGTGGACTGGTGCATTGTCCTGCTGGAAATGCCACTGACCCGATTTGAAGAGTGCTGGCCTCTTCCCTAGGAATCTCTTCCTGAACTCCCTTAAAGCCTCAACATAATAACCCTAACCCTAACCATTTGGCCAATCAACTCTGGTGTATTGACTTCCTTACTCCTCTCACACCTCTCATCATCCCTCATAGATCCCCTGCCTTCGTTGATTCTATTACGCCACTCAAAAACTGATGCTCGATTCATGCAAGATGCTCCAAAAGCAGTCTGAAGCATTCCGTACGTTTCTGTGGCATTTTTTCCAAGTTTAAAACAGAATATCGTTCTTCTAAAGTGTCCTCACGTCCAGATTGCATTTTTGAATTTGACCAGCTGTGACAATCAGGCTTTAGTAGGGTGTATTCCAATTGCTGCTGTAGCTGTTCATTCGAACCTGAAATCATAAAAATTGGTCAGTCATCTCATAAGATGTATAGCAATAACATAGTGAATTTTCAAGAGTCTACGCCAAATTTAAATGCTTGTAAAAAAAAGTCTGGAAACTTATTTAATGCACCACGTATACATATATATATATCCACACACACACACACACACACACACACACACACACACACACACACACACACACACACTTTGTCTGAAGATGCAGATCTAACTAAAAGTATAGGGTCTGGTGAAATAAATATTATTACAAAAATATGAGTAATTTTTAAAGGTTTTTCTTTTATACGGAATTATTTGTTCTGTACTTTAATTCATTATTTTATATTGAGCTCTTTTTTGGATTTTGAATTACATGAAAGAAAATCAAAAAAAAAAAAAAGAATCGTTCCCACCATCTGCCAACTTGGCGTTGGATAATATATATATATATATATATATATATATTATATATATATATATCAGGGTGAAGGGTCCATTTATGCTCCGCATGCTCTGCATGTCTTACATTTTTTTCTGGATAAATAAATTGGTGTGATATAGAATTTTGTATTTTTTTCTTTTTTCTTTCTTTTCTTTTTTTTTTTTTTGTTTTTGTTGCTATTCCCCATTTCGCCATTTCTTAGGATAATTATAGCAGGTGATATTATTTAGGGAGCGTAAGTAGAGAAATCATCTGTTGGTTTAGTGAGAAAAACCACAAGTCAAAGCAATGGATTTAGTAGTTTCCCTATTGACTTTGAGAAGGGAGCAAGAGAGAACATAAGACTGGCCGGGTGAAAGAGAGATAGTTATAAAAAAGCAAAATTATGTTTGCTTGTATTCTCACCATGGTCAAAAATGGCGGTGGCTTTAGTTTCCCCAGTTTTATAATTCCCTTCAAATTGGATGCATGAAAAAGAAAGGCAGGACATAATTGTGAGTGGGTGAAAGAGAGATAATCGCAGAAAATGCGAAAATATTTTTGCTTGCGTTGTTGTCATAGTTAGGAAAGGCCGTGTGGCTTTAGTTTTCCTAGTTTTATCATTTCTTTCAAGTTAGGTGCATGAAAAAGAGAGACAGAATAAAAAAGCGGTGAGTTGGGTTGGGTTCACGGAGAGAAAGACACCGAAAAGCGAAAATTCTTTTGCTTACTGTTCAATGAAGTTATTGTTCACCTTGAGCAAAGATTTAAAACAATAAGAGTATTTAGATTTGTAGAATTGTTAAATCCTAAGCTTTTTCTCAAGCTAAATGCGAGTTAAGATCGGTTTATACAACTGATTTTGCAAAGCAAGCGTAAAGCATTAAAGAAGTCGCAGAGACAATATACGGGAACTTGAATTAAACTAAGCTCTGAAAGAAGTAACCATATTATTACGTCTGATTTCAACCATACTCGCCACATCAACTTCTTATGATCGTCTTCTTCACTAAAGCTAGTAAATAATTATATGAGGTGTTCTCAAAGTGAATAGCGATTAAGTAATTTGGTTTTTATTTCCATGAATAAAGACTTTTTGAAGATGAAGGTAGAGCGTGGTGCTGATACATTTTACAACAAAGTGATCAATGAATTTACCAAAAAGAAACGAAGAATTGAACTGATTTACAAATAAATTTTAATAACTCATTATTTGTAAATTACATTATTTTCTCTCGTAATCAGTAGTGGTCATCATGGCCGCCAGTGTATTGATAATGGTGCTGGGGACATCAAGTCCAGTTGATGGGGGGTATCAAGTCTGAAGAGGGGCCTGTAGGTAGAAGTATATTTCCTCATATGAAAAATACTTCACATCACATTCACAAATGGATGGCGAGGGGTGGAGAAGTTAGGTAGTTTTCCGGGAGCGCTGATTAAGGAACTCATTTTTCTAAGTCACCTTCACCACTGATATATATATATATATATATATATATATATATATATATATATATTTCAAAAATAAAAAATATATAACTCATTTATTTATCTATTTATTTATCTATTTTAATAATATCTTAATTTTTTTAAACATTGAAGACTTTTTAGAAAATTTCTCAAATCTATACACACGCACATATTCTCGTAACGCGCATATATATATATATATATATATATATATATATATATATATATATATATATATATATATATATATATATATATATATATATATATATATATATATATTACTTGTGTGTGTGTGATACATAGAATGTTAGGCAATATTGATCTAAGATATGTAACTCTATGTAATAAAACAATCTATCTCGCCTGGAAGAATGTTTTTCAACGTAATTTTGAAAAATAAGTGGAGCCCAAACGACAGACATGACCAAAAAATGAATAAATCTCAAGTTGTTGGAGTTTGTGTTTCACTGTAAGCGGAAAGAATAAAAGTTAACTTTATATTAGAAAATCTTTCCTGTTTATGTTCTTTCCAATTAAAAGAATTCTCTTTCTATTTTTTAAAAATCTTTTTCTTTCTTTTTTCTTTCTTTCTTTCATTTTTCTTTCTTTCTTTCTATTATAGGATTATTATTTCTGTTATGGTATTATTCTTTCTTTCTTTCTTTCTTTCTTTCTTTCTGTTTTTCATAGTTTACTGCTTGGTTTCTTTTTTGTTTCAATAATCATAGTTTTATATATCCTTTGTTCTTTTGCTTTTCTTTTTCTTTCCTATGATTTCAGACTCTTTCTTTCATTCTTTCTTTCTTTCTTATGTTTTTATATTTGTTTTCTTCTTCTTTACTTTTTTAGTTCTCCTTCATGTGGTTCTCTCCATTTACTCTCAGGTTATTAGTCTTTCTTTGCCTTTTTAATTTTCTACTTATTTACTTTTTCTTCGTTCGGTTTTCTTCTCTTTCTCTATCTCTTTCTATTTTTCTTTTTCATTTCTTATTTAAATTTATTTTTTCGTTTTTAGTTCTTTTTTATTACCACCATCTTCCTTTTCTGAGATACTATCATTATTTTTCTTCCTTTACACACACACACACACACACACACACACACACACACACACACACACACACACACACACACACACACACACAAGAAAAGAAAAAGAAAAATACACTTTGCTTAAGTGTCTTTCGTATTTGCTGTTGGCGCCATTTTACCGTATCAAGTGGGTCGACAGGTTGATCTCTGTGTGTCTCCATGGCAACTGCAAGTAAGCATGAATACGAATTCTCCAGCGCATTCACAAACAAATCAACCAAACAAAACAAAAATATAATTATTCTCCAACTCTGACCCTCCCGTTCGGGTTTGTCTCTTTGGAGGTCAACTCACAACAATGACCGAGGGTTTCAGAAACTTTCCCGGTATTCCTTTGTTATCCGTAGATATTTTAGACAAAATCGGAAAAAAATAATTAACTGCATCAAGTAGTACATTTAAAGATAAAGTTCAAAAGGGTTAAAGGTCGTAATGTCTTTGGCCACGACCCAAATGCTCTAATTAGAAAGTTTGTTATCTTGGGAAAAATTTCTGGGATGGGTCAAAATTTTGAGATGTTTGGCATTGCTTCACTTGGCGTGTGATTTGAAGTTCGTGCAGATGAAATGTGTAAGTAGTAAAGTAAAGTTGTCTCCCTTTAGTCGAGGGTAACCCGAAGGCTCCCTTTTCGATAGCTACTACACCAAGGTGTAGGGGAGGGCGCTACTCCTTCCCTGGATTGCTCTACTTTACCCTTGATCAGTACCTTATAATGCTGAGTGTTAAGCAAGGAGGCATCAAGTACCATTTTTTGAGTCTTTGGTATGACTCGACCTGGGATTGAACCCAGGCCTCCCGGGCCATTGGCGAACACTCTAACCGCTAGGCCAATGGTCCGGTAATGTAATTCGAGAACTTATGCTTTACGAGTTCGGACTGAACCATAACGCCGCTGAAGCCGCCAAAAACATTTGTTGAGCAAAAGTAGAAGGCGCAGTTGATCATAGCACAGTAACCAGATGGTTAAAGAAATTTCACTTAGGTTTCAAGAACCTCGACAATCAGGATAAGCCAGGTAGGTCTTAAACTGTCGATTCCGAGACCGTGCTCCAAACCATAGAGGTAAGTAACGATCGGAGAGGACATGGAGAGCTCGGCACTTGACAGTTCAGTGTGGCTTGTCACATTCTTAACCTCAGTAAAAATCTCCAGAGCTGCCGAATTGTGCTGCCATGACTTTGACAGACCGATTAGTTAGGGATTTCAAAACAGGATATTGCACCTGTTTAAATAAGGGATAGCCGAAAGAAATCACGTAAATTGAACACCGGAAGGAAAATGTGTAGGCGTTGAGAACATGACAAGACATCTGAAGTCGATTCAGAGATTCTGTCTGATTCGAAGAGCAGCCAGTAAGTAAACAGGTTAGCCTGAGTGAGAGTCAGAGGGGTCATTTTTTGGCCCCCTGACTGAGAAACTCCCGTCAAAGAAGAAAGAAGACGTAAGGCTCTGAATGTCTGTCTCCAACGCGGAGTCAATGATAGCAGTCCTTCGTCAGTCTCTCTGTCTCTCTCATATACAGCCATTTCAACTCTTTCGTTGCAGTATGAAAAAGAGTTTTATATTTTTATAAACAAAAGCGTTATGGTCTTTTCATTGTCATACAATGGTGCGTCACGTTGCCAAAATTTTGCAAAACTTTTGACTCACTCTGATAGTATGCACATTGCACAAAGATTAGAACTTTTCTGTATTTGCAGCCTTTCTTGTAAACAAAAAGAAATAAAGGTCCATCTTATTTGGAAGGACTTTCTTTTTTTTGCAAAAGAAAAACTTGGCTTAATGTGGCCCACAGATTTCACACAATTTATCTGCCCTGTTGACAGGACTTAGAATAAGTGTATTTACCCAACCCTTCCGCACGTGCAGGGTGTGACGTAAGGTTAATTTTTAAGCGGAGTATAACAGGTTTAAATTCAGACTTTTCCTTCTTCAAGATCGGTTGCCATACCAAGGTTAAATATCTCAGTCTGCCATACTATTTACTGATAGCTGAGGGACAATAACTGAATACATACCTTTATCTGGAGTGTTAGCGCTATATGAAATATAAACAGCCTCGTCCAGGATTTGAACTCGGGTTGCCGTGTCCATTTCCTAAAACGATAAACATTACACTATAAGCACCTTCAATATTCTTTATAATATGCTGACTTTATCCCCTGCGGAAAGGTAAGACCCTACCCGGCTAAAAATAGGGGGTCCTGGGTATGATTCTAAACTGCATCTGATGGTGTGAGGGGAGTACCCCTTCATTATCATTACTCCCTGGTCCACTCCGACCCGAATTGGTTGTAGCTGTTAACGTTTCATTTATGGGTCAAAAAGATCAATTTAAAATTTTTTTGCATTCGATTGGACCATGTACAAAAAAAACTCTTAAGAAACAACTACACAAAAAGTGTAAATATTAACGTACAATGAACGTGATTCCCTAACTTCTGGGCGTGAAATAACCGTAGACGGGCGGACATACCGCAAAAACCAAACTGCTTACGGATTTGTGATAACATTAGTTAAAAGAAGTCACCCATTTAATTACTGAGCTGGTTCATCGCTGTGTTAGTTGGGTGATCTAACAAAAATCGGTGCTTTAAGCGTGACTAAACCACCGGTTAGAAAGTCTCATTTTTAATTATTAGACTGATTCAAAAGTATTTTTAATTTTTAATCAGCTGGCGATTCCTAATGAAAATCTCGAAAGCCATTGAATGGTTTTGATTCTACATTGTGAAGGCAACTTAAAATATTGGAGATCCCCGGATGAGCAACCATTTAAAAGCGTATGGGAACTGGTGCATTTAAATATTGTTATCAAACGAGGAGTTTATTTTTTTTTTTTGCACTTGTAAAGACGGGGTGGCCTGGCACTTGATCCCTCGTAGAATAAGTTCCAGTTAAGATTCCCCTTTTGGGCGTAGGGAAACTGGCATATTATGTTGGTGTTAATTTGGGGCTAGACTGACCGCCGCTGGGAAGGGGTTTCTTCGAAGAGTATTTTCTCTTTTACGGGCTGGTGGAATTTTATGTATATATAGAGCTCTGGCTTGAAGGCATAGGCCCTTTTTGTCTAAGATTCTATTTCGCTTCTTCACCCGGAGTCTTGGCATGAGACTCGCCCCATCCGTTCACGACGACATTTCTCTTCAAAACTGATTTGTAGGGTTATGATCACACACACACACACACACACACACATATATATGTATATATATATATATGCGCATCCAATGTATTAAAACTGCTGGGATTTAAAATCACCATATACACAAACCTAAAAATAGTAAATTTCTTAGATGTAACACTAAACTTAAAGAAAGGCACATTCGAACCTTATAAAAAAGAGAACGATACACCCATCCACATACACATTTTTCAAACCTCCCACCCACAATCAAACAAATACCAAAATCAATTAGCCGTGGACAATCCGATATGTCTTCCAACATCGACATTTTCAACAAATACAAACACATATACGACAACGCACTAAAAAACATCGGTTATAAACAAACACTAGCATACACACCTCCAAAAAGCAGACCAAAAGCCAGAAATTGAAATATAACTTGGTTCAACCCGCCTTACCACAAATGCGTAGCATCAAACATCGATAGGGATTTCCAAAATCTAATAAACAAGCACTTCTCCAATCATAGCCCCCAGCTAAAATTTTGAACAGAAACAATATAAAGGTCAGCTACAGTTGTATAAGTAACATATTTCAAATCATAAAAGGCCACAACAAAAAGATTGAAACCATTCACACATGTATGAATTTTTTTTACCTGTGCTCATATTCAGATTTTTTTCCCCTCATCTAGCCTTCTTAATTATCGGTTCCCATATTGTATTCAACTCTATACTTGGTCTACTCAGCAGGTTATTGTAGCCCAACATATGTGCTGATTCCTTAAGGCGTCTAATCCTCCAATGTTCAGCCCTATCAATTATTTCACCTTTATCCCATAAGGGCAGATGATTTCCATTTTCCTTCCATATATGGTCCGCCATACCCGACTTTTCAATCTCCACTCGTACTATTGCCTAATCATACATAATAGTAGTAATTCTAGTCAAGTAAGAACATTAAGTTTATAAGTCCCCAAAATTCACTCTGCAGGACACATAGCGTAACGGTTATAGGCGTTGGTTACCTAAGCTTCTAAGTAGACAATCATCTGGAGGTTGCAGGTTCAATCCTCACTACAGGCGAGTAACAATACAGGAATACTTAACACTTGTACACGCTTATGGCTAACGGAATCCCCGTGGATTCAATAAAGGGCGTAGTTCGAAGTTCCGTGAAGGTTCCCGAGTTCGATAAACACCTGAAGAAGGCCGGAGGACTTATCGGCCGAAACGTTGTGGAAATAACAAGATGAAGACAATAGTCCGAAAACCCTTAATGATAAATAATACAAATTATTACTGCAATCTAACCCAAAACATATTCCAGCATAAAATACCAATTCAATATAATATTCCACAGTATATTACAATATTACATCACCAAGATATTTGTTGCGTTATGATCCATCATACTCCTTCATCTACTATGCTTACAAATCAAAACTTTCTTCGTAATGCAATGATGATGATAATTTGTTCCTTTGTTAAACTCACCACACACACACATACACACACCGGAATACAAAAAATAAAGATAAATAAATGAATGAATAATACTCCAAAGTATATTACAATATGATATGTCTCATCATCACGATATTAATTGCGTTCTGACCATCATATGCCTTCGTCAATTATGCTCATAAATCAAAACTTTATTTTCTTCGTAATGATGATGACATTTTGTTCTTTAGTTAAATTCATCACCACACACAGACACACAGACACAGACACACACACACACACGCACACACACACACACACGCACACACTAAAAAAAAAAAATCCTCGGTCAAACTGTCGCGATTTTAACAACACATCGCGACTCATCTATCTTGGAGACAACCTCAAATTTGCTGCGCGGCACATGTATCTTCATACACACACATACTAAATATCACTTATACGACCACATACAATAATACGCAAAGATAATCTACAAACACACACACACACACACACACACACACACACACACACACACACACACACACACACACACACACAGAGTTGTACACAATCTTAACGTTCTTTTGACTGCATTTTTTGATTTTTTCGATTTCTCCAATATTTTTCTTTCTCTGATGATTGTCGTTTATAAGACGGCATGAAACCTATGGTTGCAGACAAGCTTCCATGCTATTAGATATATATAAAAACTAATATATATTTACTTATTATTATATAATAGCACCATCACAGATATTGAGCACTCTCCAAATTATACCGCATTTAGTCTGCCACAAACCCACGAAGTGAGACAGTGACAACCAACACTGTCATAATATATATATATATATATATATATATATATATATATATATATATATAATGTCACCTCAGATTCGAGTATGGCCATCGCATGATATTTTGTGAAAGAAGGATTATTCATGCCATGAACGAATATGGGTTTTAATCCAGCTAAACTTATTAAGTTTCTGACATGAATTCGACACGCAAAAGATTTAATCTTATGGGAAGCAATATATGTTTGTAAATGTAATAAGTTTTTAGCAATATATAAATTCTATAGTAATACATACATTTTTAAATTTGAGCCTTTTCTGAAATTTCAGGCGAGGATTTGGATCCACTGGCAAAATATTTCAGCGATAAAATAAAAATCTATAATTTAAAATGGAGCTGAAAAAGTAATATTTTTTACAGTTAGAAGTAATGATTTCTAAGTAATAAGTTTGAAGTAAGAATTTTTTCTCCAATAACGTTTTATCTCCACCGAACATGTGCAAATTTTACTTAAAGTAATCAAATATCAGACGTGATAAGAAAAACGTATCGATGTTTAGAAATTGATTAAAATTTGAAATTTAAATGAAGACCAAAACAGTTGAGCAAAAGATATAATAAAATGATAATATTGATAGACATAATGCATTCAGTTGTCTAGACGAATCGATATCAATTTTCGATGCTTTTTAATCAGCAGACTCGATACTTTTTTATTGATAGTTTTTTTTTTTTTGTGAAACGCAAGACTGTGCAAGTGCAGCACCCTCCATACTTTCCAGATCTTCACTACTGTGAAACGTTTTTTTGCTTACAAAACTAAAAAATAATTTCAAAGGTAATATTTGAGGACGTGGAGGATATTTAAAGAAATGCGATAGCTTAGTTTCATACCATATCAAAAGAAGAATTTTAGAGGTACTTCGACCAATAAAAAATTTGCTGGAATAAGTGTGTTGAGTGCCAAGAAAACTATTTTAAAGAAATTTAACGTTTTATTGTTCATTTCTGTTTCGGTAAATACAACTTCAGTTTCGATACTTTTTGAACATATCTCATAAACAATTGAAATGTTTCAGAAATAAATGAGCTTCCTGTCATGGTCTGTAGAATAACATTTCCCAATCGGACCACTATCAAACTTCAAAACATGGGCTTGCGAGTTGCGTGGTAACAAAATAATTTAACTCTATAAAACGATATGTGTCAGTTGCCTCCCCACCTTTTTTCATTCTTTCTCATGTCTACTGATATAAATTATTCTTTTATTTTCAATATTCTTTTATTTTCTTTGTAAAAAAATGTGTTTTTCTTTCATGTTGATATTACATTCGTTAAACCCTTGAATATAAACTGAGTAAATAATTTGAATGAAGTACTTTTTCATGAGTTGACTCTTAAATAAATATTGTCGACATTAAATTTTATTTTAAATATGCCGGTTTTGTTTAGGTGAGTTTCTTCCTCTTTTAATTTTAACTTGAAGTTTGTAATATGAGTGTTTGCAACCCTATTAAGAAACGTATGACCAGGAATTAGTGGCAATTAATGTTTCATAATCTACCACCATGAATTGTGGATAATGAATTAATCGGGTCCCATTAAGAGTAAATACGAATTAATTAAGGCTTCGTCTAAAAGTATAAAACTATTACTCTAATCCCATTTATTATCGTTAAAGGTCTGGTTTGGTTTGTTAAATGGCATATCAACTTTTATGGGCTATTTAACATCGAAATCTGGTTTCATTCATTTATTTAACAGCATATCAACTCCCTATTGATTATTTAATGCTGAAATTTGGTTTGGTTTATTTGTTTAATGGTATATCAACTTCTTATGGGTTATTTTGTGCCAAAATTTGATCATTTTCTAGATGTTTATTGAAAATCTTATCTATATATTCCAGGTTCTTTTGCATTCTTAAAATTCCACTTCTTAATTTGTCCATAATAATTTGCTTATATAGTTATATGATATCAAGTTTTCCTATCTAATGCAAATAATTTGCACACTGTTATATGGTGTCAACATTTCTACCTGATATTAATGATTTATAAACAATTATATGATTTCAAGTAACTAATAATATTAATCCTTTGTAAATAATTATAGCTTCAACTATTGTGATTACAAATAATTTGTTCATAGATACATGGTTTCAAGTATTCCCATCTAATACAAATAATTTGCACACAGTTATTTGGCTTCAATTATTCCTATCTAATACAAATAATTTGCCCACAGTTATATGGTTTCAAGTACACTTATCTAATACAGATAATTTGCACAGTTATATGATTTCAAGATCTGAGAGGAATGGTAATGAAGGGATGACCCCATTCTCTCCAGAGTTCCCGAACAGGATCCTCGCTACCAGATTGGTGGTAGGGTTCTTACTCATCTGTAAAGGATATGGTCAGCGTACGATCGATTAGACGATTATTGTAGAATAAAAAATATAGCTAGAGTATCGCCTCAAAATAACTATATCCCATAATATTTTTTATAATGATCTTTTGCTTCTTAATCCAATATTACCAAACTCTATTGCCTTGAAACTTTATAACTAGAACACAAAAATGACATGAATATGTATATGTTAGTTATGTATTTACTTTTGAAGTACTACACATTCATATATGGTAAGAAATAGGACTTGAAACCTGAAGTTGGTGTTAAAATTGTTTTATTTCCTGTGTTATGTTTCGTTCTTCATTATACAAACATTTTCAAGTACGTCGTATGATGGAAAACGAAATGTTATACAGGAAATAAAACAATTTTAACACTAACTTCGGGTTTTCAAGTCTTATGCCTTATCATTTTGTTGGATGTTATATCCTATAAAATTATCTTATTCGTATATATATCATAGATTTTGTGAGAGAACAGAAATATATTGTGTTTAAATGCGGAATTTAAAAGACTTATCTCAGGGCTTCTTGTTCATTTGAGCTTGTTTAAATCATTCCAAAATGGACAATACATCGCCCACGTTGAAAAAATCCAAAAGGGTAGTGAGAAAAAAGAGAAACAGGGAGTTATCAGAATCAACAGGCCATTTTTTAAAATACGAAATGTGTGTTAAAATCTCCTTGCCGAATACTTAAATGACACATTCATGGCGTAATAGTTATCGTCGCCGGAAATGGACAGAGTGACCCGAGTTCAAATCCTGAATGAGGTCTTTCGCATATTCTGATAGAGGTAACCTACTTGGAAAAGGTATAAATCCAACAATTCTCCCTCCCCCAGCAATGGGTAAATAGTAGGGCAGACTGACTCTTTAATTATGATGCGTAACTGGTCTAGAAGGAAAACAGAAAAAGAATTAACCTCGTGTCGCAACCTACACATAG
The DNA here is from genome assembly GCA_963585895.1 of Sepioteuthis lessoniana. Lineage (NCBI taxonomy): Eukaryota > Metazoa > Mollusca > Cephalopoda > Myopsida > Loliginidae > Sepioteuthis > Sepioteuthis lessoniana. The sequence continues at coordinate 52,178,382 of OY757930.1, forward strand.
TGGAGGGGTTGGGTGACTACATACACTTAACACTTTTTTTTTTCATTATCATTATAAAATCTTTGTGTAATTTAAATTCTTTATCGCTGTTATATCGTGGAAAATATAAACAAGAAAGTAATGGTAAAGAGGTACTAGGTCTCAAGTTATAAATCAGAGTCTTGACGGAGTGTTTTGACGGAAGTCTTATCGGAGTCTGACGGAAGTCGGAACCGTGAGCCTCGAGTCTATGTATGGACTATCTTTTATATTGGTTATTCTGTCGACCGCAGGGGAGACAGGTCATTCCATCTCAATCGCTTTTGATATATATATGATAGAAATAATCGGTAAAAACTGAAGCTTGATATGTCTATTTAATTGTCGTCATTGAAAAGTTGATTGTAATTATTTATCAAAAATTGACAATAATTATTCATCTTATACAAATAAATTTGAAAATATATTCATTTTCGATTTTTTTTATTCATCAATGTTTTCACTTGAAGAGATAGTAAAACGTATTCTTTGGTTGGACTAAAATCTGTCACCGCAGTCCAGAGAAGTTTTAGATCCCATTACAATAAAGAGTTTTATATTTAATTGGATGAAAAAGTTTTAAAAATCAAGTGCTGTCAATAATAAACAATGACTTGGATAAACAAGTATTAGAGAAAGTATTACATCCACAGACTAAACCGTTTTGGATCAAAGGGTATTTTTAAAAATCCCCTTTGATATTTTCACTTTTCCTTTATATATAGATTCAAACTAATAAAAAATCAATTTGCGCAATATCTTTATGATTACCTATTGGATTTATACACGACATCCTCGTTTTATCATAGTCGACGTTAAAAGTGCGAGGGTTTGTTTGTATCTTGATAGTGTGGTTTGAAGAAAGCATGCGACACACAACAGCTCGATTAGACAGCAGATGTCATGGTACCAATTGCATTTTTTAAAGTCAGCATAAGCTAAGGCTTTACGTAGGTATATTAATTGATTTTATGTTAGATTAGTTGTTGCTTTAAATTTACAGTCGAGCTAATACCGAACAAGAAATATGTTCGTTGTACGTAGATGTAAAACCTCTAGGGATAAGGTTTGGAAATAAGGAGGCGGCAGCTCCTCCCCTCCCCAACACCAAAAAAAGAAATGTTGATAATCAGTTAGTCAGACGAATATTTTTGCAACGAACCAAACTCATTAAGAGACTGGCCATACATGCATTTCTACAGCAAAATTTAAACAAAAATTGATCAGATTGCTGTAAACGTTAATCAAATTTCTGTAACTTTCCACGTTTTTCTTTGCGAACCAATTCAGTTATCTGGTCTTTATTCATTCCACACTTTCTCGGTTTCCCTCCTTACGCATGCGAGCTCCTTATTTTTTGACATCCCATTTTAATTTTGTGTCATGGTTATCTCCCTTCTTGACATTTTACACTTATAACTCGCTTGAAAACTCTTTCACGCACATATGAAAATATAGAGAGGCACACTTAGCCTAACGGTTACCATCGTTGGAAGTAGAATTGAGGACCCGGATTCAAATCTCAAACGAGACGAATTGTGTTTCATTTCGCACTAATGCCCTTGATAAAGGCATGAATCCTTTTATTCTTCTCCAGCTATGGGAAAATAGTCGAGCACATTAAGTTCTTTAGCCTTAGTAAGGCATCCAGTTTAGGAGAAAGAAAACTCTAAATGCAAACCAGCTAAAAAATTGACCTTGTGTCACATCCTGCTCATGACAGAGGGGTTGGGCAAATACATACATGAAAGTATTGATAACTTTTAAGGTATACATGAACGTTTACATGCAGACATACAAGATTTCTTTTTTTCGTGACTCAAAAACAAAGAATAATAACCATTCTTTTATTACATAAGCAATTAAAAAATAATGAATACTATGCGGGAACAAAATTTGCGTTACATAGTGTAATATTTGAATTAAAAGCTTAAATAATTGCAAAATTTTCCTCTGAAATAGGCTCGGAATTTAGGCAAATATACAATATATGCAATGTTGATCATAGACAGATAAAGAAAAAACTGGCCAGTGGAAAGAAATAGCTCGATTAAAATATATAAAGTAAATTTAGCAACCGCAGTCGAGGGCGACCCGAAGGGCCCCTTTTCGATAACTACTACACCAAGGTGTAGAGGAAGCGGATACTCCTTTCCCTGGATTGCTCCACTTTACCCATGATCCTTACCTTATCAAGTGTTACGCAAAGCAGCATCAAGTACCATTTTTTTTGAGTCTTTGGTATGACTTGACCGGAGATTGAACCCAGGTCTCCCGGGTCATTGGGGGACACTCTATGCCAATGTCCGGTATTAAAATTTATAAAACAAATCAAGAAGCCTTAAAACAGATATGAATTAACCATTTAGGACCAGGATATGTTTGTGTGGCATCCAACCAGAGAATTTCGTTAAGCGCTCAACATATCTTAAATTACTATCCGATTCACAGTAAGAAAAAGAAAAAAAAAAGAAAGAAAATCCTGGACAAAGAAACTTCTCGTGGAATATCTCGTCAGAGAAAGTCAGTTGGAAATGTGCGAAGTGTTTCACAAAAAGGAAAATAGTAAGAATCATTACAACTTGTTTGTACCAAGTAATTTACAGGACATCCGCGTCTGTATGAACTAATTGATTCCTAACTGTAATTTGTAAACCGGGAATTCGTTGAGTGAGGTGCAAATGTATTAAATTGAGTTACGTTCCGATGTAGGAAATTTTGTATGAAATCTTTCAAAACAGAGAAGGAATAATAAAACAATGCTTAAAAATACTTTAATAATGAAAAGCAAGGTTATAATGTATAATAGAAAGCGTATAAAGCACTTCATTCTTTCGATGAAAACGATGCATTCTTTTTTGCCGGCCATGTTTTTTATGATGAAGGCTTCAAGTATGGGTTGTTTTGTTGACTTCTTTTTCTTATCCCAATAAGTTTTACGCTAACAAGAATAAGCCTTCATTTAATTAGAAGCAACTTTAGCGCTTTCTTCACTTCTTTCTTCAAATTAAAAAAGTTCTATTACAAGTGAAAAAGTCTGCTCCCCGGATGGAGACACAGACTACTTCGACATTGTAGCAGTTGAGCTGCAAGGAGACACATTAGCCCTATACCTCTTTATCATCCGCCTAGACTATGAACTTTGAACGTCAATAAATATAATGAAAGATAACGGTTTCAAACTAGCAAAGTAAAGTAGCAGAAGATATCCTGCACAAACAATTCAGACGCGGACTACGCCGATGACATAGCGCTTTTGGCAAATACACCCGCCCTAGTCGAAACCCTACTACATAGTCTAGAACGAGCAGCTGCTGGCATAGACCTCCATATCAACACAGACAAGACAGAATACATGTGCTTTAATCAAAGAGGCGACATCTCCATACTAAATGGTAGCTCTCTGAAACTAGTGGACAAGTTCACCTACCTAGGAAGCAGTGTCTAATCAACCGAGAAAGAAGCCAACATGCGACTAGCAAAGGCATAGAGCGCTATCGAGAGGCTATCGGTCATATGGAATCAGACATGACCGGTAAAATAAAACGCAGTTTTTTCCAAGCGGCGGTCATGTTGATACTGCTATGTGGATACACCACATGGACGCTAACTAAACGTATGAAGAAAAAGCTAGACGGCAATTACACAAGAATGCTGCGGGCTATATTGAACAAGTCCTGGAGGCAACACCTTGCAAAACGACAGCTGTGCGGCCACCTACCACCCATCACGAAAACTATCCAAGTTAGACGAACAAGACATGCGGGGCACTGTTGGAGAACTAAGGAGGAACTCATAAGTGACATACTCCTGTGGACCCCATCACATGGACGAGCAAAGGCAACTGCTCTATGCCGATACAAGTGGTAGCCTTGAAGACGTACCGGGAACGATGGACGACAGAAACGGGTAGCGAGAGAAGGTCAAGGAGATCAGTGCTAGCAGCATGACATGATGATGATACTATTTACCAACTCCTCCGCTCGGGCAGGATATGACACAAGGTCAATTTTTAAGCGGAGTTTAACAGGTTTGAATTCAGAGTTTTCCTTCTCCTAGACTAGTTGCCTAACCAAGGCTGAAGAACGTAGTCTGTCCTACTATTTACCTATAGCTGGAGGGAGAATAATTGGATTCATACCTTTCCCAAGGGTATTAGTGCTATGTGAAATGCAATCAGTATCGTCCAGGATTTGAACTCGTATCGCCGTGTTCATTTCCTACGGCGATAACGACTACACCACGGGCACCTCCATGACATGATGATGATGATGATGATGATTACAAGTGACGGAACCGACTCGACTGCCTCACGAACATCTTTTCATTGTATTGAGCTTACTGTGTTTATCTTGTTGCACCTTTGCATATTCTGCTATGCTGCGATGTCATTCCTAACGTTATTGCATTCACCAAATGCACGTAGGACAAAGGAAAATGAAAAGACGAAATACTGGAACTGTTCATGAATGAGTGTCTGTGAGTGTCATTTCAGGATCTTTAGATAACTCTTGCCCAATCTCTGCATGCGGCGCGAATTCTAACTTGCCACCGCTGTATCTATGGAACCGCTAACAACTATCTGCCACGTCCAACTCGTCTCTCTGGTCACCGATAACCACCAGAGCTGAACTGACAGTTTTCAAAACTCGATCCGTATATATGGAACCGCAACTCTTCCTACACCCAAATCTAGGCACTAAAAATGGCTAATCTCTTTCAATGCCAGAAGTCGTGTCTAACAAAGGAGATGAAAATTAATCTCTCTTATCCTGAACTTCTGACCAGCATTAACACACACACACACACACATCTTGGCCCCAATATGGATATATATTTACCTACACCCACCCATATATCTACCGTGATATAAATATACATATATATACTCAGGGATTATCTTCTCATCCTATTTCTGCAAAACCTAGCACTTTCCAACTTTGACCGCGTCACCTCAGACCATTCCAATCCTCCATTTCCTGTCTTTTAGTTCACCTACTCTTTTGCAATCGAAGCATTATTTTCCCCTTTCCTTGCTCCCTCCCCAATACCGATTGTTTGACAAAGGAGCCCGATGGGACCCCAGGATAGCAGCGCCAAGATCGAGAAAAACAATAATAGTACAATCAACATAGTGCATTTTACATACACCATAACAATACATAATTTGAGAAGCCCAAATCGCTCTTCGAACCAAAAATAAGCAAGTGGTGGTGGTAGTGGTGGTAGGGTAACCAATGTCATCTCCCAAAAAGTAGGTTAGTTTAATCATTTATCCCTTACACACACACACACACACACACACACACACACACACACACACACACACACACACACACACACACAAAGGACTTGAAGTGTTTTTTTTTTAATTATTCTAAAAAATACTGAAAGACCCAGTTCTCTATAATTTTTCTTCATGAAAACAAATTCTAGGGGACTTTTAACTCGTCCCCAAATCATATGAACCCAGAAGACCTTGCCATCCTGCAGAAAAATGAAAATAATTATAAGGGGACATAACTATCCTTGCACTACCGTAAGCTTCCAATATTCCACCTCAAACCCAATCAGATACTCACCCTTTTAGTAAATAAAAAAAATTTAAATTTTTTTATTATTAACGTAACTATTCCTGCATCGCCAGAAGCATCAGCTCACCTAACCGTCTAACGTTCACCATAACTGGTGGAGTCAACCCATCTGACCTCTCAACATTTCCCCTCATCCCTACATAAATATTTGTAAGGAATTTCCAATCAAGTAAAAAAATATAGAAAAACATCATAGAACGATTCAAACCAACTTTTAAAAATTGATTCAAATTTTAACAATTTCTAAACAAAAAAAAGACAGGCCCCTTACCTCACCCCTAGAAAAAAGAGCAAGCGTAAAAAGAAAACCAAGTCAATGTTACCAGCCCCTCAGCTTTTGATAGCCTTACACGTCCTACCTACCTGCACCGAGGCCTCCGCGATATATATTACCAATACGTATGAGTATTAGCGACGGCCACGCCTGTACCCATATCTCTGCACGGCTCTCCATTGACCAGTTACCTTGAAGTTAATACAACTTTCTCCATTTGACTTTTTTGTCTCATTAAATTTCACTCTCTTTCCCTACTGTTTATCTCAACCCTTTATAACCCCCCCCTCTCTCTCTCTCCACTTCTTTTTTTCTCTATGGTAAATTTCACTCTCTTCTACTCTTTGTAGAAAAAAAAAGCAGAAAATTTACCATAGATGAATAAAGTAAGTGAGTATAAAAAAAGAGAGAAAAAAACAGATATAAATAGAAATTTATATCTGTTTTTCTCTCTCTTTTTTTTTTCTTTCATTTTCCCTCCTTTTCATCGTTCTCTTTTTTTGTCTTCTCTTAATTTTTTCTATCTTCATTATTTTTTGACACTTCTCTTTTCTTTTCTCTTTCCTCCTTCCATGCTTTCTCTTCTCTATATCATTCTTCTTTCTCTCTCTTTCCCTCTCTCTTCTTTTCTCTCCTTCACTCTCTGTCAATTTTCTTTATTTTAAAGACAAGAACAAGTCAACTTCACTTGACTAAAAATGGAAGATGCCTTCGTCCTTGTTTTCTTTAATGGATGCATAAAAAATCATCAAAGAGAAACCTATGCAAAATATCGGGGAGTGAAAAAATTTCCCGGTCAGCTAATAAGGGAGTCTACACACACACACACACACACTCACATACACACACGCAGACACCTTTCGTCTTTACAAAAAAATGTCCCGGTCAGATTATAAGGGAGTCTATACACACACACACACAAACACACACATCCACACACGCACACTTCTTTCGCCTGAACAAAAGAAAAAATGTAACCATTTGACTGTGTGTAACAGAAAGAATAGAATTATTTGCGTTAAATAGCAATACTAGAATCTATTTAACTGTATGCAAACAATAGCAATACTTGAAAATAGAATTACCAATAAACAATTCACTTACAAATCATATGTATAAACATTTAACTGCATGCAATGATATGGCTGATGTTAAATCAAATTGTTAGTGTTAGATAGCAGTACTTGAAACCACTGAACTATATCCAAACAAATCAGTTCTGGCTCGTTTAGATATGTTATCTACGTTCTATGCGTTTGCAAATGATATATATTTAACATATACATAAATAGGATCCCAACAAATAATATTGAATAGAATTATTCGTGTTAGAAATACTTGAAATGTTTTAACTTTGAGAAAATGAATGTGCTCTGGTTCGTTTAAAAATGTTTCTTCCAAGCTATTTGCTTTCAAATCTCTCTCTCTCTCTCTCTCTCTCTATATATATATATATATATATATATATATATATATGTATATGTAAATATATATATTAAATATATGCATAAACAGGATTTGGCATTAAATAACCTAGAAGGAGTGATATGCCATAAAACCCAATAAACGAAACCTACCACATCAAAGGTTCATAGATTCCCAGCCTTTTACAGTGGATAGTGTTCTCAATGATTAGTGTGCCGTGTTGAGAAGGAAAATCTGGGCTTTTTGAATCTTTATGTTGTTAGGGATTTGCTTTGGAGGGATGGGCGAGGTTCCATCCTTTTTTAACCAGATCGAGAGTATCTCTTGTTACTGGTACTTTTGTGGTGATCAAGTCACACATTCTCTCAATTTCTATTTATAGATCTTTATATTTGGAGATGGTTTGGTTTGGTTTCTTTGTCTAATGACATATCAATCTTCGTGCCAGAGTCATGTTTGTAAAAGAACAGCAGTGGTACTTATTAACCCATAGCTGGGGGGATAAGGGGCTTCATATCTTTGCCGAGGGTATTAGCCTGAAAGTAAACGTCATAGCGTGACCAGAGTTTGAACTCGTTTACAACGATGTTGTCGTCTAACATGTTAGCCCCAATACCTCAGGAAGTTTGTCTTATATTTTGAGAGTAAAAACGTAAAAATTTGACCAGAAACATTTTTATTAAAAAAAAAAAAAATAAGAAAGAAAATACTTTCAAAAGTTGAAATTGCGATTCCGAGGTTTCGTGAAGCGAGAATTCGTAAGGTAAGGCATACTCGTATAATAAAAAATTAATAAATTTGTAGAAAGTTGTATTTTTTCCAGAGTTGGTGTGAAGGAGAAAAAAAAAAAAGAAAAAGAAAAGAAAAGGTATTTAGCCCCAAAAAATGAATTGACGCGGTTATAAAAAAGTTTTTCCTCAAAACTTTTGAATATATTTCAATATCTTGAAACCTAAATTCAATTTTTTTCTAATATAAAATTTATTGTAATCTCTTCAATAAAGAAAAATAGAAAAAAAGAATAATTTGAAAAAAGAACAGAAAAAGAAAGGATAAAAAATAATGAATGAAAGAAAGAAAGAAAGAAGGAAGGAAAGAAAGGGAACGAGGTTTTAACAGAAAAGAAAGAAATAAAGAAAAACAAACAAACAAATAAACAAAGCTTGAATAGAGGGAAAAGAAGATAAAGACGTAAATAAGAAAAAGAACTTTAGTTTTAACAGAAAAGAAAGAAAAAGCATAAAAGAATTGATTAAAATTTGCAAAAAGAATGTATAAACAAATGTATTAGATTTATTGTAATCTCTTCTATAAAGAAAAATAAACAAAAAAGAAGGAATTTAACAAATAGAAGAAAGAAAGAAAGAAAGAAAGAAAGAAAGAAAGAAAGAAAGAAAGAAAGAAAGAATGTAATGTATAAAAAATGAAAAAAAATTGAACAAAAAAGAAAGAAGAAAAAAAAAGGAAAAAGGGAAATATGAATAAAAGAAAGAAAGAAAAAAACGAACGGAAGAAGAAGAAAAGAAGTAAAGATTAAAAGGACAAAAACGAAAAGACAAAAATGAAAGAACTGAAGGGAATCAATATCGTTAAAAGTCCAATCGAGTCTCCAGAGAAATCAACTAATTCTTCATGTAAACGAGTTAAGAAAGGACAATTCATCGGGAAGTGAATTAACCCCCAAAACACATCAGACAACAGAACATACTAATTAGATGAGCGTATTAATAAACACAGACACACTGGAATACCGAGATGCTCGACAGGCATTTAAAAAATTCAACTCATCTTTGTCTGCGTGAGTGTGTGTGTGTGTGTGTGCGCGCGTGTGTGTGTGTCTCTCTCTCTCCCTCTCTCTCTCTCTCGCTCTCTATGTATCTATCTATCTAGTTCAAAAAGCTATATCTATCAAGACAAAAATGAAGTACTTATCCGACCTCCCACTGCCCCAGATTTGGCACAAGATTATTTTAATGAAGATGACCAGGTATGAATCGAGACTAAATCTTCTAAAATATACTCGATACCACCGGCATTTCTCTTTTGGGGCGCCACTGGTATTGCCTTGGAGGAAAGTCCCCTGGGACTCAGTCATCAACTTACAATAACCAACCCAGCGCGAATGCCGTATGAGCCCGCTTGAGGGTAAGTCAATAAGACAGAAATGAACAATAAATGAACTGATGTCTTCACAGTAGCACCTTTGGCATTCGGCATTTGCATTCCACTGAGTCTTTAGTTGGTCGAAGCTCTCTTAAAACACTTCTTTTGATACTGTGTGAGGCTACGCCAACGTATTTATTTTAAAGTCCTCCACGTTCTCAAATCTCTTGCCCTGGAAATAAAATTTTCAGTTTAGAAAACAAGAAAAGTGGTAAGAAGCTAAGTGTCGTGAGTATGAAGAGTATTCCACTTGTATTATCCTATTTCGGCCAACTCAACAAAAGCAATAACCACTGATCAAAAAGTATTGAGACTGTTGATCAAAATGTATTAAGAAGTGGCACTGAGCCATGCTGATGTCTAGACAGTTGTCTAGACGTCTAGATATCATAACTTTATAGTCTAATTTGCTTAGCTGTGCACGCGTCTTGGTTTACATTTTAAAATTTTAATTAAGATAATATTTTGAATAAAAATAAGATTCAGTGTAATGCCATAACGATCATTAACACACGCTAACAGAAGTGTGGAGGAGTTGTAATTTACTTAGCTTTTTGCATAGATGTGCCAGGAGGCTGCATGAATTAGGCACCCAATGTGACTCGAACTCACTCGTGAACGTTTGTTAGCCTGGCTTGCTAACCATTACACCATCCGGTGCGTCCTTGAAGTGTGGAGGGGTTGATGGATTGTCAAGATTAAAGTTCTCCTCGATTGAAACAAGCGATGAGAAAGTTTGAATTTTAAGTTTTAAGAATTGCAGTTCGGGCGAGCTACAGAACAGATCTGTTTTGGGGGTTTTAATGTTAGCTAGAAGCCCCTTTTAAAAGGAGCTTCGATAGAAACTTTTAGATGATGCAAACACTTTCTTGGTCTCTATAAAGAGCGATTCAGAAGTTCTCTGAGATGGCCTGCTTAGATTATCAAAACATTAATAAATACGAGAACAAACCTGTAAATACGTATATGTCCATTTCTTTTGTCACCTGGAAACAAGTGACAACCGGCTAGAGACACGCTATACAACCTCAGTCTCGATACTTTTTGATACACCGCGGATGAAAAATACTCGCGGATATTTTATTTTCTTAATAATTGCAACATTTTCTTAATGATAGAATAAGCGTTCCTTAATATTGACAGTTGGTATTTTCTTTAGAGTGGAATCACTTGTAAATTAATGTTTTTTGAATTTATCCAGTAACGAGTCTAAAGTTTATTTCAATAGAGATTTTATTAAGATTCACTTGTAAGTAAGAATAACCAAATAAAATTGATCACTTCATTAATTTAGAAGGAATATACTGTAAAACATACGGGGTGACCCCCCCTACAAAAAAACAGAACCCATATATTCTTGTAGAAGTAATAATGGGTTCTGTTTTTTTCATCACGCTGTATTACTTGCTATATTGTTATAAATGATATTATCCCCTTTAGTCCAACAAATAAACCTTCTCGCGCACGCGCGTGTGTGTGTGATGTTACGGGCTGTTTTGAATAAATTCTCGAACCAACAACCCACAAATCATCAGCTGAACGACCACTTACCTCCCATCTGAAAAAAAAACATACAAGTAAAACAAACAAGATATTTCAAGTACTGCTGGAGAAGTAAAGATGAACTCATAAGCGATATTCTCCAATGGACTACTGCCCATGGGCACACCAGTGTTGACCGACCAGCTCTGTGCGGATACTGGATGCAGCCTGGAGGACTTACTAGGAGCGATGAATGATAGAGACAGATAGCGAGAGAGAGAGAGAGAGAGAGAGAGAGAGAGAGAGAGAGAGAGAGAACTCCGTGTTATCAGCATGACTTGATGATGATGATAATACATATATATATATATATATATATATATATATATATATGTGTGTGTGTGTGTGTGTGTGCGTGTGTGTGCGTAAATATAAAATTATGAAAAAACAAGTGACTCAGTGGATATATCTATTTATGGTTTAATATTGTAAATAAACTTATCTTCTGAATAGCTTGTTTTTTCATATTTTTATATTTACGTAATGTTGGATTCATTTGAGTGTTTTTCACGTCAGCGTTAGCTGATGGTTTCTCACTGGAGTCTGAGTGACAGCAAGTCTCCTCAATTCTCCAGGACTCTTCTCAGTATGCTGACTGATCTTAAAATGCTGTCGTTAGGATCGTTTCCACTCGTCCTTTTATTTCTAGGTCCTCTAGTCCATATACCAATCACTTGGCGACTGTACTGAGCGCGCCAATTATAATTGGTATCACTGTCACTTGCATGATCCATAGTTTTTTGAGTCCTTTTGGTGTAACAGTTAAAGCGATGGACTGCAGAATCGTAGTAAGCGAGTTCGAACTCCAGGCGTGCTATTACGTTCACTTTCGGATAAATACCTTAAGGAAAGATATGAACCCACTTATCCTATTAGCTATGGGTTAAATAGTACCAGTACTGTTCTTCTTGAGGAATGTCTCTGGCATTAAATTACCTACAAAGGTTGATATGTCATTAAACAAAGACCTAAACTCAGTTCTTTTACAAGTTCTAGGCACTTATCTCTCTTTTTGCTTTCTTTCAGTTTTACTCTGTGGTCAGCCGGACGTCAAAATCCACTATTTGTCAGGTTCTCTTTTTTTGTTGACTATCACTTGGTCAGGCCGTCTGCCAGAGATTAAATGTTCTTTTTGTATCTCAAAATCCTAGAGAAGTTTGTGCGTCTCACTTTCCGAGACGGATTCCAGGACGGATATATCATTTGTTCTTATGGTCAAATTTAAACTTCTTGCACGCGCGCTCCTTACTAGCAGCCGAAAGAAAAAAGGTGCGTCCGTCTAAGCCGAGTCTTCTGTGGAGGAGTTTTTCTTTGACGCCAGAAAACCCTTCTTTTTTAGGCAAGTACCGATTTCGCTTCCTGTCAGATGCCTCCTGAGAAACTGCCACTTTTGCATTTATTTATTTTATTTTTTTAATTTCTTTTCAATCCTTACGGGTGTACTTATATATATGGACGATGCAGTATGTTCTTTTTGTTACATATAAATCACGTCAGTCAAAAATAATCCACTTGTACATCTATGTACTCGTCTATTTTTGTGTTGATGCAACTACCATAGTTTCATGATATATATATATATATATATATATATATATATATATATATATATATGTATATATATATGTGGAGGGTGTATGAGTAAGTATAAAAGTATGGAAAAAGAAAATCTTCAAAGGATGTCATTTTTTATATGAAATTTGCCAACGTTTCGGTGTTTACGACCATGCAATGTAGTATCTTTAATATCGTAACATTAGATTTTTTCTGCAAATTTAATATTTTATTTAATACATATACAATATATTTTATTGCATTTTTATTTGTCTTTCATGAAATAGATATCTTGATTATTGTGAAATTAATTTTTAGAATGTAAAGTTTGAACATTCAGATAAGTGACGTGACTAAAAACCGATGCATTATGGCTGACGTCATATCATGGAAGTAATTTTCCCTCATGTGTACTTGCCTCATAGTACATGCACTAACGCTGAGCTAAACACGTCTCAGGGATGGGGAATCACTGCCTGCCCAGGATCATTCGGTGCAGTGAGATGTCCGCTGACCATCCTGACAGAAGGGTACCAAAGAAGTGATTCAAGAACCGCTTGAAAAAAATCCTTCAGCGCCTGTCTCATCAAGCATAACCGATGGTCCACCTTAGTTGAGAACTGTGACGCCTGGCGTCACCATGATGTTGTCTCCTCCTTTGAAAACATCCATTGGGCCGCAGGAGGAGAAACGTCAACACTATGCTATCAAGCCTTGATCTGACCTTCAGTTGCGGCCTCTTCGACCGTAATTACCTGTACCCCATTGGACTTATCAGTCACGAACGTACCTGTAGTGGGCGTGGGCTGGCGCCTTCTTGATCTTCGTTTCATGAAGCCTAGCCAAGAAATGCTCTAAAAAAAGAAAAAAGAAAAAGAAAAGAAAATAGAAAAGAAAAAAAAAACAGTAATTGCTGAAAGTGTGAAATTTGAAGCCGGCTAAGAGCAAGTATTGATATTTGTAATTATGTTTTTATAGCAAAACAACAACATAGGCTAGTAAAAACTAAACTAATTACTCTTCATTAGTATTTCTTTCATTTTTATTCTAGTTGCATTTTATTGCAATTAATCAGACTGTCAGTCCAAGGCCATTAGTTAACTATGGTTTAGAAAAAGAAAATAAACTCTGGGCGAGATTCGAACTCGCATCAAAATAACAAAAATCAAGACAAAAGAAAAAAACTAGAAAAGTTGATAATAACAACAACAACAACAATAATAATAATTGCACTTTGCGGAACTGCTCATCTCCTTAGAAGAGTATTATCGATGTGAATGAAAAATATCCTGTAAAAGTGGCAGCAAAAAACATAAATACGTAGAATATATATAATCACTACCTTCCCTAATCCTAAATCTTGAATAAATATCCTGCAATTTACAGCCATGATATAGAAATGGAATTTGGCATTGAAAAATATGAAATTCTCATAATGAAGAGTGGGTAAGAGAAATAGTTGAAGGAACAGACCTGAAAAAATCAGGAAAACATTAAAATTCTTGGAGAGAAGGAAAATTACTAGTTCTTAGGAATATTGGAAGTCATCATCATCATCATCATCTCGTGCCGCTTCCATGGATTTCCCTAACACTCTATCGTCTATCGCTTCCGGTAGGTCTTTTGGACGACATCCTGTGTCCGTACTGAGCCGTTGTAGATGAGTTCTAGCTGCTCGTCCATGAAGGGGTCCATTAGAGAATGTCGCTTATGAGTTCATCCTTACTTCTCCAGCAGTGTCCCGCATGTCTTGATCGTTTAGTTTGGATGGTTTTGAGGTGGGAAGTAGGTGGCCGTACAGCTACTGCTTTGTGGGATTTGTTCAATATACCTCGTAGCATTCTTGAGCAATTGCTGTTAAGCTTTTTCTCTATACGCTTAGTCAGCGTCCATGTGGTACATACATATAGTAGTATGTACATAACTGTTGCTTGGAAAAATTTTATTTTATCGGATTGGCCAGACTTCCATATGACCGATAACCTATCGATAGTTGTCCATGCCTTTGCTAGTTGCATATTGATGTGATTTTCGTTAGATGAGACACTGCTTCCGAGGTAAGTGAACTTGTCCCCTAGTTTCAGAGAACCACCATTTAATGTCTCCTCTTTGATTAAAGCACATGTACTTCGTTTTGTTTGCATTCACATGGAGTCCTGTGCTATCTGCTGCCTGCTCCAGACTATGCAGCTGGGATTCGGCCTGGGCGGGTGTATTTGTTAGAAGGGTTATGTCATCAGCGTAGTCCCTGTCCGGTATAGTTTGTGCTGGGTATCGTCTACTTCTAGCTATTTCTTTTGTAAATCCATTTTCTTACATTAAATCTATCGACATTCGAAGTACGTAGTCTAGTCAGATTATGAAGAAGTATGGAGCCAATGTATCCCCTTGTAGAACACCTCTAACAATATCAAAGAAGTCTGTTTTACTTTTACTTTCTTGTTTTTTAACAGCATCATTATGACTGTGACGGTTTCTTTGGGGAGACCATATGCTAAAAGTATTTGCTTTATCTTCTCTCTGTGCATGGAGTATTTGACTCCATTCACAGTAGAAAGCTGGAGAAATCTTTAAATAAGAGTGTTGCCTCAAGTTTTTTTGCACGAACTCCTTCTAGAATTTGACTGATGGTCAGAATTCGTGATGTGGATCGGTTTCTCCGAAAATCATTTTGATTCTTCCGGAGAATTCAGAACAAAAGATAGAATTCCGCGGGAGATATTAAACACCTGACAACGTGAAAACGGCATCCTTACGTAATAAAATGTTCCCAACTAATGCCAATGCCCAGAAACTTAAGGCACAAAGAGAAGTAATTAATGGATACCTAAAAGAACAAACAGAATGCATCCAAGACCAGATCAATTAAATTAGAAACTCGGTTGAAGATAGACAATCCCGAATAGCGTAGCAGACAGTAAGTGAAGTGAGTAAAAGGAAGAGCACTTCTCGAGCTAAACTAAAAGCTACCGGCCAAGAAGAACGAATACACTTGTGGAAAGAACATTTCAAGAATCTGCTTGGAAAATCCTCCAAAATTACGGATACACCTACCACGAAAATTATTAATAATCAACAAGACATCAAACTAGGACAATTTACGCAAGAAGGACTCAATGTTGTACTAACAAAATTTTAAAACAGGAAAGCAGCCGGTCTTGATGAAATACCACCAGAAGTATGGAAAACAAAGAAAATTCGACGACGTACTGCTCCGATACTGCAACGCCGTATTTAATCAGAACACAATAGACGGATTGACAAAAGGTTGCATCTTCCTTTTTCTAAGAAAAGTGACCTCAGAACTGTCAAGAACTACCAATGTATAACCCTTACTTCCATAGAAGCTAAGATTTACAATGGTCTAATACTCGACAGCATCGAACCAGAAACTGAGAAAATATTGGAAGTAGACAGCATCAAATAAGCGGAGATGAAGGAAAAAATAAGAAAATAATACCTTAGAAGAATGAGAAAACCAATCTCTGCAGCAGAAATCTCATCAAAGAAATAAAGACCTAGGTACTGAGGATCATTCTTAAAAGGAACAAGAGGAGGAACAAGACAAATGGACTAAAAAACAAGAAAGTTGATGGTTATCTATAAGGTTTTACATCCTAGAGATGGCATAGACTGACAATGAGTCATGAAAAAAAAAAAAAAAAGAAAAAAAGAGCAACAAAAAACTCGTGCACTCTATTAAAAAGATCAAAGAAAGACTGATTACAGCAGCCAGTAACAGCATTGGCAACATAAGTACAGATAGAAAAACAGCAAAAACTAGAAAATAGAGATGAGAAGAAAAACAACTGTATGGATACTCCAAGTGACAAATTGAGAAGATTGCATACGAGAAGACATGGATATAATTACGAAAGGGGAACCTCAAAAGAGAAACTAAATCTCTCCTAAAAGCAGCACAAAAAAACCATTGGGATCAATTATATCAAAGCGAAAATCGATAATACGCAACAGAATAACAAGTGTAGGTTATGCGGAGACAGAGATGAAAGGATTAATCACATAATAAGCGAATGCAGCAAACTACTACAAAAGGAATACAAGGCTAGCCATGACTGGGTGGGAAAGTTGTCTAAATTTCTGAGACGAAGCTTGATGATTTTTATCATTAAGGGTTTTCGAACTATTGTCTTAGTCTTTATTGTTATTTCCACAACGTTTCGTCCGATATGTTCTTCGGCCTTCTTCAAGTGTTTGTCGAACTCGGGAACCTTCACGGAACTTCGAACTACGTCCTATATTGAAATGACATAGAAGTGTAGTACTTACATATACAATCCAGATAAAAACAAGGTTCAGTCATTGCCTTTTATTTATGAATTTTTACGCACCCAAAAAAATAAACAATGCCAATCTTAAAGGGTGGCCATACTGATTTCTCCAATCATTTTCCCACCTTACTATGATGAAATCTCAGAAGGAAAGTGATTTTTTTTTCATTTGTTGGACTCTCAGAATTCATTTAAGACATACATTTGGTAATTCAAGATTTACACATATAATTAATTCACCCTAACCTTAACCCTGAACCATTTAGACATATAGTTAATTCGCCTTAGCTACAACCCAACCCCAACTTAAACCTAATTAATTAACCATATAAAAATATGATTAATTCAGCCTAACCACAATCCTAACAATTATATTAACATTAACCAATTCCCCATTTAAACACATGAATCCAATAACAAAGGTGCATTCAGCTTAATAAAGATGTATTCGTATTTACTGCATTTTATCTTTTACCCCCACCAAACACATACACACACACACACACACACACACACACACACACACACACACACACACACACACACACACACCACTTTCCAGTTGCGGGATGAGGGATTATCTTGTTCGGAAAATCAATATGTCCGCCTTTTAAAATTGGATGTTGTTCATTTTTTGAGTCTGTCATTGTTCATAAATAAAAAGAAGACAATGGTTGAAACTTATTCTTATCTGGATTGTAAATTTATGTAATACATTTTTGAATTATTCTTTGTACATATTACAGCAGCAATTATTTTTTAAGTATCCAACTTTTAAATGAAAAAATTAAAGAAATTTAACTTTTTATTTCATCTTGACGTTTGGAAATTACTTTGAATTAATTGTAGAATATGATATTTTTCAAATGTCTTCCATTTTCAGTCTCATGGGGTTTTTCTTATTTCTAAAATGGTAACTTTTATTCCACTCTGTATTTGCTTAACATTTTACAGAAGAAAAAAATCGTGGGAGGATAGATAGAAAGATAGATAGATAGATTGTTTTTTAGTGTGTGCGCACGTGAATGTGTACGTGTGTGTGTGTGTGTGTGTGTGTGTGTGTGTGTGTGTGTGTGTGTGTGAGAGAGAGAGAGAGAGAGAGAGAGAGAGAGAGAGAGAGAGAGAGAGAGAGAGAATAAGGAAAATGAAAAAGAAAAGATATATCTGAAGAACGTGTCTTGTAATTAAGAGTCCCTGATATGCAGGGCGAAATATCGTGGGAAACTGGTCCTTCAAGCAACAAGCTTTCATTAGGTTTATCAAAGAGTGAGAGGATAGTTGATTAAAAAAGGAATTACGACCGCCACGAGATGAATGACCGCCAATTCTAGATGCCCCAAAGTGGCCATTTGGATTTTATTGCCTAAAATAAAGTTGCTGAGAGGTTAAGAACCTAGACTCAATGAAACAACAGACGTTTTGCTACTTCACCCAGAAACCAGGAAAGAATACCAAAAAAAAAAAAAAATAGGGGGATAAAAAACAAAAACAAAAATCAAAACAATACAAGTAAAGGAATTATAAGTTCTTTTTGTATTCGAGACTTGGCTGAAAAGTTGAATGACTCACCAAGATAGTCTCATGGAAGATAATCAAATTAGGTTTATTTTTTAACATAGCCCCCCCCCACCTTGCCTCACTTACTGCAGTCCACACGCTTCTTCCAAAAAACATGACTGAAAAATGAAAACCTAGTCGTTAAACTTAACAATTATTTGTACGCTTCGCTTATAGGATTGCATTAGATATTGCGAAATTGTTTTTAAAATAACATGTTTGTTTAGATAAATCATCGTTGAAACAGATGCTAAACGTCGTTTGCTTGCTTGCTTTCAACTTTTAAATTTGAAAATATTTTGGATTTTTGTTGTTATTATTTTACTCCTTTTCGAGTTTTTCACACCAATATTAGCAAATGGTTTCTTACTGGAGTTTGAGTGATAGCTAGTCTCTTCAAATATCCAGGAATCTCTTCAGTATTCTGGCTAATCTCAACAAAGCGGTAGTTTGGATGGTCTCCTCTCGTCCTCTTATTTCTAAGTCCTCCACGCTTTTGTATGTAGTCTTCGAGCCGTAGCATCTATGTGTCCTAGCGGTCTTAAATGCTGGTAAGTCCTTTTCCTGCCTCTCTTCTTGACACATAGTCTGTCAACGTCATCTCTTAGATGCAATGCCTTGTGCATGGTCATTAGTTTTCTTGTTCTCTGTTCTATTTGTTTAAGTTCTCAGGTCCACTTCAAGAATGGTCCCGAGTATCTTACAAGGGGGACAGCCTAGGTATTTATCCTTTTGACAGGGTTCCTGCTATAGAGTTTTGTCTCGAGTAATTTTCTGGCTCTTCTGAGATACATTTAAAAAAAATTTTCTTTCATTTCCTGTTTTTTGATGGTATTAGCTTCCCAAATCCCAAAGTATTTGTAATTTCCTTTTTCTCGTTCTGATGACCCCACTTGAGTTGGTAGTTCGACTCCTTCCTTTATGTGTCATTTCCCGCTTTTCATTACTAGTATGGCGCATTTTTCTATGCCCAATTCCATTCCTATATCTTGACTGTATATTCTCACAGTTTATATTAGGGTTTAATCTAATTTCTGTTTATTTATTAATATTCTCATTCGCTTAGTGGGTAGAGTGTTCGCCAATGCTCCGGGAGACCGGGGTTCAATCCCAGGTCGCGTCATACCAAAGACTTTAAAAGTGGTACTTGATACCTCCTTGCTTAACACTCAGCAATGTAAGGTACGTATCAAGGGTAAAGTGGGTCAATCCAGGGAAAGGAGTAGCGCCATTCCCTACACCTCGGTGTGGTAGCTATTGAAAAGGGAACCTTCTGGTCGCCCTCGACTACAGTCGCCAACTTTACTATTAATATTCTGTTTATCTCAATGTCAAATAAACAGAAATGTACAGTATCGGCCATGAATAAGTACACCACAACCAATTCTTTTTAAAGAAAAGTTAATTTTCTTCTAAAACAATTGGGTTTTTATAATTTCTAGCAGGACCATTAGATAATCAAAATGTTAGGTATTCTTATTTCTTTAGGTAATTCCGTGTGTACCCCCCTCTCTTCCCTTCCAACCTAATCCCAGTTCGATTTCTTCTTCCATTTCTTCCCTAGGTTTCTTTCAGTTTATTCTCGAGATTTGAAAGGATTTCAATCGATTGATGTTCGTGCGTTCTCAACATACCAATACAACTGATCTCATCATTAGACTAGATGAACCGATCCATACTTAATCCTGGTGGTTTCGTTTGGCTTCTTTGTTTAACGGCATATCAAACTTTGTGGGTTTTTTAATTCCAAAGTTATCCTTGTAGAAGGAGAGTTGTGGTTCCGTTTAACCGATAGCTGGAGAAATAATGGAGTTTACTCCTTTCCCAAGGGTATTAGTCTGAAAATGGACGTAATAGCGCAACTGGAAATCGAACTGGCTTAACTACGATGTCCAGCATATTAGCTACTGTACTCAAAATTTGCAGAATGGGCCAGATTTTTTCACAAAGAAATAAAAAAAAAATTCAGTTGTTTTGAAAAGGGCCACAAAGATTTAAATAATTATTCAGTTTAGCTCTTTTTCTTTTCTTTCTTTTTTGATTAACACACACACACACACACACATTATTGTTACAATTTTTATTTTGCACTGCTGTATAAAAAACTCCCCAAAACAGAAGCGTCTTTTCCTTTCCTTAAATATTACACTAGAAGAAGGTCGGAAAATATACCAGTTAAAAAGTCGCGTGGTCAAAAATAAGGTGTTCAATTGTCCGAATAATAATTTTAAAATTATTCATTTACTGGTGGAGTAACTTGAGAAATATGAGAAGTATTCCATGAGATACGGGAAAGTTTGTGTGACCTTTTTTAGCTATCAATAAATTATATTAAGCCACTTGGTTAGTTTATAAATCTTTCAACATTCAACGTGCCATCCCAAAACTTCAAGGAATCAACAGATTCACCTATTTGTTCATCTAACAAGTTACCCAAAGTTTCCCTAGTCTCGCTGTACATTTTTCTCTTTTCCTTCCGAATTCCTGAATATCGTTATCGATCTCCTTCAAGACGGAAGCCACTCAGAAGTCAGCAACAAGGATATAAACAAGAAGGTACAATTGTCTAACAGAGTCACTTAGAATGCAAATAATTTCCCCTTTCCACCCAGTCAGTCATGACTTGTTTTATTGTAGCAAACAATTTTTTCTTTTTTTAATAATTCCCTCTCTTTTTCTTTTTTCTTTTTTCTTTTCTTTTCTTTGTTGTTATTTCGTTTTTAAATCAACATGAAATCGTCTCCAAGTATTTGGACAGGTCAAAGAAACACTGTCGCTACATATCTGACGCCTCCGGTCTTTCTTTCTTTCTTTCTTTCTTTCTTTCTTAGTATCTATCTATCTATCTATCTATCTGTATTAACCCCCAGCGCCTAGTGACGGATATTTTGGTTTGATTGGATGCCTTTGTTTAATGGCATATCAATCTTCGTGAGTATTTTGATTTAATAACCATCTTCATAACGCCGTAAAGTTAAAAAAAAAAAAAAAAAGTATACGCAGCAAAGTAATGAGAGAGTAAAATTTAATGCAAGTATCCGGGTGAATATTAATAAAATTTTAATGTTTAGTTATTTTTATTACGACTATTATTATGGATTAAATTTCAAATAATTATATTGAATGTAAGAATGAAATGAAAGGAATAAGAAAAATGTATAAGAAAAAAAGGATAGTAAACTTTAAAAATTGAATTTAAGAAAAGATTTAAACAATTATTGGCTGTACAGGATAAAACTCCTGTAATTATTTACTTCTATTTTTAAGCAATACTTCGCTATGCCATTATAAGATGCGAATGGGTCACGAATGCGTCTACCTAAGTTTGCGATAGTTAAAAAAATTATCAACCTTTTTTACAACCCCAATTTCAACTTTGTGCCTAATTGTATCTAAGTAGAATAAATAAAAATTTCCTATGTCGTTGATTGTGTTATTTTCCTATTTGTTCCTTCTCCTATTTTTTCATCGATTAGAATGTGTAAACGGCAAAAACCTAGTGGTGTGGCTTACCGGAAGTTGAAAGCTATCAGAGAATTCGAGGAAAGAAAATGTGCTACATCTTTACATGTTTTTCTATAAAGAAATATGCCGCAAAAGCTAAATGCAAAGGCATGGATGCTGAATGAACATCAGAAAGGGAGGAACATGGAAAAAATGTGAATATGGTGGTGACAGATGTAGAAATAAAAGTTAATGAGGAATTTCCTGCAGGAATTAACATTGTTAAAGAAATTGAAGGTGACAATGATGATGTGCCAAAGGAATTGAATTCCAGTGGATGTAGTAAGGAAAGGTAGAATATGAAGAAGGAACTGATGAAGTTACTGGAAATAAAGAAAAAGAATAGGAAAACACAGAGAGGGAATGTACGAATCATTTTGCTTTCAATTGAAAACTTCATCTTCATGTCACATTTGTTTTACTCGGGATAAATTCTGGGATAAATAAATCTCATCCAAAAGAAACTTCAAGAATCTGGTATTGGTTTGGATCTGTGTGTAACCAACATGGATGCAACCAGAATTTTCTTTAACCGAAACAGGGACAGGCTGGTGTGTGAATCGATTTATCAAAGTAAAACAAAGTGCAAGGAAATAGAAATTCCAGTTGAAAAGCGGGTTAGAAGAAAGAGAAAGCTACTTTGGGAAAAAGAAGATTATGTATGTCAAAAATATTTGTGCAGAATGTAAAGGGAAATCTTTACTAATGTTATGATCGACTTGTAAATGAACAGGAAGCACAATTTGATTCCATGTCTCCTCTGCAAACTCCCTTGCTTGACTATCATCGCATGCAATCCTGGAAGATACTGAAGGTGATTTGGGGCGAAAATTTAAAATTCTCAATAGCAAATACGGTGGTGACTTGGTCGTATCTAGGCTATCTTTTGAAGTTCTCCGACTTAGGGATTTTTCAGCGGCAGCTTCCAAAATGGAACGTAACATGACCATGATGACCAAATCATTGGCTATCGAATGGCGGCAATGCATTTATAGATGGTAAATACAAGAAATAGGCTGTTTTTGACACTCACGGTTTTTGTTGCTACAGTTGAAAGAAGCTTCTCAAAACTGAAAATCAATAAAAATTACTTAAGATCATAATCATAAGATAGTTTATCCAAGTTGTCACTCATTTCAGCTGAACTGGAAACTGTGGAGAAGATAGAGTTTGACAAAGTTTTAGTAACTTTTGTTTCTGAAAAAGCTCGAAAGGTTAAAATATGATGACGCTTGTCCACCTAATTTTTTAATTTTGTTGTTTTTCAAGTGCTAATAAACGCCATTATTTTTTCAAGTGCTAATAAACGCCATTATTTTTCCGCCAAAAAAAAAGGGGGGATGCCATAATAAATACGGGCCCCGGGCGGCACTTTGCCTCAGTACGCCCCTAGGTGTACCAATTAATTATCATTAATATGCTAAAAGGTTTGTGTGTTTTATGAAGGAAGTAACATTTATCAATCAGTTGAATAGATGTGTATTCAGGTCAGTATGGATTTCAGAATGGAATGGTTTTCACAATAGTATGATTTCATAATGGTATAGCCATTGTAACAAAAGAACTGGAGAGCCTGTAAATATATAAATATACCCCCAAAAGGGGTATAATGGATATGACACTAAACTGCCTCCGGGGTGGAGCCTCCAGTTCTAGAGCTGTGGGGAGTGTAGAGTCACTAATTCTGGTACTATGTTACGCATGTAACTTGGAAAGGGGATTGGCACCGCCAAATAAAAGCAATTGCCCGTTGGAAAGGGGAATTACTCGACTTTGCACCCAAGTAACCTAATGAAAAATAAGTTATGTGAAATATTAATTCACACGTTCAACCCTTTCTGTCGACAGTGGGTAGTACACAATTATCTCAGTATCGAGGCGCACTCACCACCATTGATCAGCTATCATAATCATTTCCAAACATCACATACGTCTTTTTCTTATGCTTTTCCCTCTTTCTCTTTTTGTCTCTATTTTCTTCTTTCTCTTCTTCTTACTCCTCTTCTTCTACTACACAGTCTCTCTCTTTCAATCAGCCCTTTCCCCATTTATTTATTTTTTTTATTTTTCATTTCCTCTACCCTCGTTACCGTCTTTATTTCCTTTTCTGTAAGGGGATTCGCCTCTCAAAATGGATTCACGTTTCTCTTTTTTGGGAACACTCTTCTCACATTTTATAGCCTGCCGTATGTACGTGACTAACTCTTATCTTTATATATTTTATTTTTCAGCCTTTCTTTCATTACCCTTCAACTACCTACCTTTCCCACTGAATTCCTAAGACTGACTGCTTTACATTTAAATATACCACTATATTATAGTTTGCATCTTAAGCCAACTGAGTTCGAGTTTCATTGGGTGCTCAATTCATACGGCCTTGTGCCACATTTAAACAAAAAGCTCTGTAAATTACAAGAGAGAGAGAGAGAGAGAGAGAGAGAGAGTACGTAGACAAGCCGGTTAAATCAATGACTAGTTGTTAAATTATACCTTTTAAGAAAAAACAAGACAAAAAGAAAAAAGTGCTTTGTGGATGTACTTCTTGGTGTGTTAAGCTAGCAGTGAGTTCGTTTCCCATTGGGTGTTTCATGATTCTGGCTTTGCTTGGTTGGTTGGTTAGTTTTTATGGAATATCAACCTTTGTAGGTTATTTAACGCCCAAACCATTTTTATGCAAATATTCAGTTCTATTTCAAACAATTCAGTTCAGCTTTAGTACGCAGTTTCAATGCCAAAACAGTTCTATTTCAAGCAATTCAGTTTAGCATAAGAATATAGTTTAATTGTCAAAAATATTTCTATTTCAAGCTATTCAGTTTACTCAAAACAGTTTTAATTCAAATAATTCAGTTTAGCATGACTACGCAGTTTAGTTCTATTTAAATCCATTTTATACAAATAAGCAGCTCTATTTCAAACAATTCAGTTTAGCATGAGTACACAGTTTAATAGTCAAAAACATTTCTATTTCAAGCTATTCAGTTAATTCAAACAATTTTAATTCAAACAATTCAGTTTAGTATAAGTATAGGTTTTGTTAACACAGTTAAATCTCTAAACAGTTCTATATTAAACAATTTAGTTTAGCAATAGTACAGTTTCAATGTCAAAAACAGTTCCATTTCAAACAGTTCAGTTTAGCATAAGTACAAAGTTTAATTATCAAAAACATTTCTATTTGAAGCAATTCAGTTTATTCAAACAGTTCTAATTCAAACAATTCAGTTTAGCATAAGTATGCAGTTTAGTTCTATTTAACCCATAGATAGGACCCTATAAGGTGCTACCGTTTCGGGTCAGAGTGGACCTGAGAGCATTGGCAATGAAGGGGTGCTCTGCATTCCCCAAAGTCTCAGCATTACTGGAACCTGACCATTAGATTGTTTAATATCATATCCTGGACACTAGTTGGGAAGGGGGTCTTACCACTCTGCAGAGGTGCAATCAGAGTGTTCTACAGCCCCTGCCGACTGGGTTATACACAGAGTTAATGTCAAAACAGTTTTATTTCAGATAATTCAGTTTAGCATAAATACACAGTTTACATGTCAAAACAGTTCTATTTCGAGTAATTTAGTTTAGCATAAGTGCGCAGTTACAATGTCAAAACAGTTCTATTTTAAACAATTCAATTTAGCATAAATACGCAGTTTAAATGCAAAAAACAGTAAACTCAAGAAACCATGGTTTAGTTCTATTTAACCCATACATAGGACCCTTATCAGGTGCCACCACTCTAGGCCATGGGAGCGATGGCAATAAAAGGGTACTCCGCGTTCTCCAAAGCTCCAGCATTACTGGAACCTCCCCATCAGATTGTTACGTGTTATATCCAGGACACTGGTTGGTGGGGGTCTTACCCCTCTGCAGAGAAGCAGTCGGTGTATTCTACAGTCCCAGCCGACAGGGCAAGATTCTGGTTTTTGCCAAATCATCTAAACTTGGTCAATATCTGCAAAAGAAAAAAAAAAGAAAAGAAAAATACGCATCGTATTGTGTTATGATTATCTCGTTTGGCTAACCGACCATTGTTATTAAATTCGAATCGCACTGAGTTCCTCAGACTTTTGATCTTGTGCTAAAATCATTTAACTTTGTAAGTGACAATATTTAAAAAGAAAAGAATATTTCCAATATAGCCAATCAGTAACACCAAAAATATTATAAACATTCAGTGTGTTTCAAAAAATTTGATCTCTTTTGAGATCTACAGGGTGTTTCATCATCTAATAACCTGATCAATTCTCGTTAAATGATCACAAATTTTGGCATCACAAAATTACATGCTTAATGTTTAATGTTTTTATTCTAGTTTTAGTATAAATTCTATTAACTTGAAAAGAAAAAGCATTTAAACATTAAACATAGAATTTTGAATTGTTTCTACACATGCAGTTGAAATTTGAAATCATTTGAACGAGAATTGTTCAAGTTATTTGATTACGAAATGATATCGATTTTTCTGAAACATTCTGAATAACAAACTCCAAAACTTCTATAGAAAAAAACTAAGCATGAATTCCGTTTGAATTGCTTTTTTTTTATCCGAACACTGAATAGATTTTTGCGAACTCTTATGTTTGTTATGAACATAGGTTGATTGATTGATCGATTCATTGATTCATTGATTTTAACGCTATGTCAAACCATCTAGGGTTATTTTATGCCTATGGGTGAAGGAATCACGTTGATTGTGCATTCATATGTACATTTTTGTGTAGTTGATTCTTAACAAGTTTTATTTTCTTTGCACACGAATTTATCGAATCTAACGAATACAGATACTTTTGACACAGATCTATTTGACCCATAGATAAGGCCCTAACAGATCTATTTGATCCATAGATAAGACCCTAACAGATCTATTTGATCCATAGATAGGACCTTAGCAGATCTATTTGACTCATACATAGGACTTTAACAGATCTACTTGACCAATAGATAGGACCCTAACAGGTACTGCCACTCCGGGTCAAAGTGAACCTGGGAGTAATTTTAATGAATATATATGGCACACTTCCCAGAGCTCTAAGATTGGAGGTTCACCATACCAGGATGCCCCTTTTTGAAGGGTAGTTGATCTTACCCCTCTGCATGGGATACAATCAGTGAATTCTAAACCTCACTAATTGGCTGACAAGGTTGATGAGCACTTTTCTCGACTAACTGAAACTTAAATGCCTAAAAAAGGCACCTCATAGTAAAATAATGGCTACTGTTTTGAGTTCCATCCTCATTGGATGC
>OY757930.1:52205748-52308248 GCA_963585895.1 Sepioteuthis lessoniana
CTAATACAAAAATGCGTAATAATTCCCGAGCTGGTGTAGGACATCTAAATGGCTGAGTGTTAAGATATTAAGTCTAGTGTAAAGTTAGGCGAGTTTCGATCCCAGTTTGAAACGTCCCGCGTTTCTAGCCACACTGAAGAGTTCCACACTGAAGAGTTGTGATATAACGAAACACTGTCTGTGGATGACTATATATATATATATATAAGAAAAGAAGATTGAAAACAAATAATAGAACATAGTTATTCATCTGCAATGCTTTTGATTAGCTGTTTTGGTTGCTTTTTAATGAGCGATTTCTAAATCTAAATATGTTGTATTTTGGCCTTCGATCCGACCAAAAATGCCATTCCAAGGTGATGCACCGGAAGGAAGTGACACGTTCCAATGGCAGTTATGAGAGGAAATCGCGTGGGCGGAAATTGGCTAACAAAATGGGACAAGCTAAAAAATCCCATGATACTCTCATAGACTGACGCACCGGAAGAGAGTGACCTCTGAACTGCATGACAGTTATTTACTCTTGATGATGATTAAACATTCGATTTCAAAGATCGAGTGGTCGTCGAACGATTATATAATTCAGTTGAGTTCGACGAGCCAGGAGTTGCCAGTAGAGTTCCAGACAGTTGGAGACGAGATGTGGTAGGGAAAGCCACACCCGACCGAGGGGGCCCTCGGGAACCCCGATGGAGTTTGGGGTCCAGAGAAGATGCTGATAAGATGCAGTAAAGAAAGCCAGCATCCAGCAGAGTGGGCCCTAGGCCTCCGGTTGAGCAGCCCTAGAGAACAAGAAGGACACAACGTGACGGTCATAACAGTGGGGTCAAAATATTACAGTTTATGTTCGATCTCCAGCTCCCTCCCACACGCAAACCTTGAACAACCCTTTCGAACCCTTGCAATAAAGTGAGAGGTAAATATTGTTAAAGAAGTCTTCCTGCGTCTTTCTGCGTGCGTTTATCATTGCGTGCGTCGTTTATTACTGCGTGCGTCGTTGTTCATCGCGTCGGTATGTATCCAGCATATATATGTATATTTCTGCATGAATCAGCAGATGACAATACAATAAATATACAAATTAGTTATATATTAGGACAGTGGACGTATTATAGACAATATATACAGTTCAACTTTGTGGCAAAAATAAGTGGTCAATTAGGTAACGTGAAGAAAAGAATTGAATCTGCACAAACACAGCAGCTTTATAGATTTATTTAATTAATTTTATTTCTTATTTTTTACTTGAAGTGGATCGTTATTGAAATGGCAAAAACTTTTCCAATATTGTTAAAATGAAAAACACTACTAAATGAGCAAAATGTAAATGAGACAGGATTTCAGAAGTTTTCGTTTGTTTGCTTGTTTGTTTATTTGCTTGAATGCCTTTCTTATGAAAGTTATATCCAAATCTATGCTTATATATATATATATATATATATATATATATATATATATTGGAGCTGTAATGTTCCAAACAAACAAGTTGTAATGAATGTGATATGGACATGGAAAGTCTTATTGATTTGTTAATCAACATTTTTGTTTACTTACAAATGAATTTATATAAGGATTAAGGAAAGTGAATAAATTCTTAATAGTTTTGAACTGAGTCCAAGCGCTTCCCACTATTGGCAAAAACAAGAAATATGAGATATGGCTGTTGTTGTCTTCAAACAAACTGAGATGTTGAACTATCTCCTAGAACACTAAGTTTTGAACTAGATTGTTAAATTTAAGAGATCTTTTGGTTTAATTGTTGATATGACAATGTTTTTGTTTGATTTAACAATGTAAATCAAATCTTAGCGTCTTAGAAAAGAGGTGCGGAAGACAGTCCAACACTCTGTTGATCCGAAGATAACAGCAGCCATGAGTCATTCTTGTTCTTGACAATGGCCAGAGACTGACAGAAAATGCTGGGGTCCTAACGAAAAGATTATGGAGAGTTCATATATCATTTTAATCCTTCGGTACAGAAGAAAAGTTTAATTTATACAAGGAATATTGTATTTGTTTAGAGTTAATTTTACCAAAGAAAGAGAACTTGGTCTTTATTTAATCGTATTAGAAATAATGCGAGATTCGACAATCTTTCTGTATATATATATATATATATATATATATATAAAGTGATTCTTCAGAATCTTTCTGTATATATATATATATATATATATATAGTGGTTTTTCACGGTACGTATTGTCTTACTAAAAGTTTCATGTGTCAAAAAGGGACATTGTCAAATTCATCAGAGAAAACAAAGATCTTACCGTGTTTGATGACTGAAAGATTTAGGTTTTATAGTGCTTTGGTTTTAGGCATTCAAGCACTTTGATTTTCTTACAAATGCTCACTTTTCAGATTTGCCATACTTTTAGCAATACATTAATGTACTACTTTTTTGTTTTGGTATTGATTTGATTTCCAAAGAGTGAAAGGCAAGAGAGATTATTATTGTATTATTATTGATTAGTATTGTGTGTGGAAGATCTAAAGATTTTGGGATACATGGAAATATCCATAACTCGGCTTCCGGTTGC
Source organism: Sepioteuthis lessoniana (assembly GCA_963585895.1). Classification (NCBI taxonomy): domain Eukaryota; kingdom Metazoa; phylum Mollusca; class Cephalopoda; order Myopsida; family Loliginidae; genus Sepioteuthis; species Sepioteuthis lessoniana. The sequence goes on from OY757930.1 coordinate 52,208,290, forward strand.
GGAATCGACTCGAAATCAATTTCAATTTCATCGCCAGGCAAATCTAGGATTATCTTATCATAGAAATGTTTATACAAAAATATAACAATTCGGTTACACACACACACACACACACACACACACACACACACACACACACACACACACATGGTGTCTCAATAAAATGTATTCCAAGTATGTTTGGATATCTCTAAAGGTAATACTAATTAATATACAGTCTTCACAAAAAGTAGTATAATCTACAGACAGAAGTAAAATGCATTTAAACACCTAAAAACGTTTACACAAGTAAAATAATTAATATAATGCAAAATTTAATTTAATTCTATTTTTGAGAGATTTTGCTATCGCCTGTTTTTAAATTAATATCCATTCTAGTCCAGACATCGTTGAGAAACTTTTCAGTGTCTTTTTTTGCTGTCTTGGGTTGGTTGATGTCCGTGGTCTTCCAGAACGGTTCTTGTGTACATTCTATACTGTTCCATCAAATTCAAACTTATCAATAATTCAAGAAATGGTTACGCACGTAGTTGAGTCTGACTGAAATTCTCTATATATCTCTAAAATCCTCTCTATCTCTCTCTCTCTTTATATATATATATATATATATATATATATATATATATATATATATATATATATATATATATATATATATATATATATATATATATATATATATATATAACGTAAAGCTCTTCTAACGAATTGACCACTTATAAACAAATGGAAAAATTTAATACATATACATTAAATTTTCTCACTTACAGTGAAAGTGATGGTGGCTGTGAGGTTATGTTATCAGACTAACGTAAAATTTATTGGGTTTCGATAACAGCTTGAGGCATCTAGTGTGTCTAGCCACACTGAAGAGTTGTGATACAATGAAACATTCAGTCTGTGGATGACTATATATATATATATCAATAAAACTTATGCACTTACATCAGTTGATTAACTAAACGTAAAGTCGCATTAAGACCGCTGATTTCTGTCAGATCAATGAAGTTACGTAGCTGTGACCCGGTTCAGTTTTACGATGGGTGACCATTTAATTACATAAGGTATTGTAAACAACCTATGGCCTGTGAGATAGATTATGCAAAGCTTAGTAAAAAAACACCCCCCTTAAAATTGCATCAACCAAATGCACTAAACTTACCAGCAAAAAGAAATAGCTATAATGGATACAATTTAGTGGCACATCGTCGAATGATAATAACAAATACACAAAACTGATTATAAAAAACAACTTTAAACTTTTGTATCATGAATAATGCCAAACCCCAGAAATCTATTTAAAATAAAACCAAAGTGATATATGTATATTTCTTGCCCTTTATATATATTATACTTATTGCTGTACATAAACATCTCAGTATCCCTCTCTCTTTCTCTCCCCCTTCTCTCTCTCCCATATATATATAAAATGCCTGGCAAAAATATAGACTCACCACTCGTATGGAGCATTTCTCGCGTTATTTTTAATCATTGAAAAATAAACTAAGCATAAATTTGACACAAAACCAATTTTGTTAACCAAATTTTCTAGTTTCATAGACCATACATTAGATTATTCAAAATAATCTATCTAAATTAACAATTGAGATTTTTTGAACATAAGTTAAAGGAACGACTCATGTAATCAATAGATTATGAAAAAAAAGGAAGGAATCATGTTTTTAGCAAGAAATATTTTAGCTCATTGGCCTAGTGGGTAGAGAGTTGGCCAATGGTCCGGGAGACCTGGGTTCAATCCCAGGTCGAGTCATACCAAAGACTTAAAATGGTACTTGATACCTCCTTGCTTAACACTCCGCATTATAAGGTACGTATCAAGGCTAAAGTGGAGCAATCCAGGGAAAGGAGTAGTGCCTTCCTCTACGCCTCTATGTAGTAGCTATTGAAAAGGAGCCTCCGGGTCACCCTCGACTACAGTCGCCAACTTTACTTACTATATATATATATATTGATAATTGCTATATATATATATATATATATATATATATATATTAATAGATTAAGAATGCCTAATAACAGTGATAGAGCATATATATGTCTAAATAAGGATATCGTTGACATAAATTCAAAGTAGCTTGGTGACTGTCAGTTCCTCACCTATGCCCTATGTCTACTATTGAGTACAATTTTCTATGCGTAGACTGTGATTAATATGCTTTAAGTCTAATGATATATATTCAATATATTTATAATTTTATTAGTATATTTATTTTTCTAGTTTATATTCATATATATATATATATATATATATTAATAATATATATGAGTGTGTGTGAGTGTGTTGTGTGTGTTGGGTATGTGTTGTGTCTGTGTGTGTTGTGTGTGTGTATGTGTGTGTGGAAGCGCTTGTGGCATAATGGTTACCTTCGTAGGAAATGAACCTGATGAACCATGTTCAATTCCTGGACGAGGCTGTTTGTATTTCATATCTCGCTAAAACCTTTGAGAAAAGTATGGATAACTATTCTACCTCCAGCTATGCGTAAACAGTAGGGCAAGACTGGGCTTTTTGATCTTGGTATGGCAACAGGTCTAAGAGAAGGAAACCTTTGAATTCAAACCTGTTAAACTCTGTTAAAGAATTGACCTTGTGTCGCATCCTGCTAGTGCGGAGGGTTGATAAACACACACACACATATATATAGGTAGGTAGGTACATCAATAAATCTGTAGCCTAATAAGGAAAATAGCATTCATTTCACATAAATACTTATTTTTCCACTTTTAAAAACTTTTTTCCTTATTAATGAATTTAATACTTATGCTAATCCCGTAGACCAGAGCTTCCCATAACCGGTCTGCCGGACCAGTGTCGGTTCGTAGAATACTACCTGCTACTCCGCAGGTGCCATACACGATTTTTTAAAAATGGACAAATTAGAAGCAGTTCCACTGTTCCCATTGACTGTACACTGGAGATTAGTTTATATTGATGATAGATTTCTGTATTGAATAAAGCTAATTTTAATATGCCTGCATAAATACTTTTTATTCGAAGTTTAACAAATTCTTTAATTTTATAAACAAACAAAAATGTCAACCGGTCCACAAATTCCAAAAGTTTGAGAAGCACTGCTGTAGACATTAAACAGAAAAAAATTCCGAATCAAAATCCAGTCAACAACGACATAACAGACTATGGATTTATTGATCTACCATCGTATATATTTCATCATATAGCACAGATTCCCTTGACTTTCCCTTTCTCCATTCATCTCGGTCGTCCATTGCTTTCACAGAATTCAGAGTCTGCAAAGAGCTGATGTATGTAAATTTTTTCAGTTCGGCTAGCACTGATGTGTCCATATGTTGGAGAACGTCATTTATGAGTTTCGTTCTAGCTTCTCCAGCAGTGGTTAGCATGTCTTCTTCGTCTTGGATGGTTTGTTAAATGGGAAGTAAGTGGCCGTACAGTTGCTGTTTTGTGGAGAGTTGCTTCCAGGATTTGTTCCAAATAACTTGCTGCATTTGCATGTAGTTACCATCTAACTTATATGACTCGTATATTTACTTAAACTGACCTTTTGGTCAGTTTAAGTATAAGTAACACCAACCAGGATAACTTGGAAAGTGCATAAAAACGGGTCCCCCAGAAGGTGTAATTTTCTAGAGAATTTTTGGCAACAAGTTACTCAGGAGCAAGATCGGATCTAGGACGATCTTATGATATTTACTCCAATTGTCACCACGTAGGATATAACACAGAGCCGTTTTCGTGGTGTACGTTGGATCGATAACAAAAAATCTGCCTCCCTCCCTCGGTATTTCATTTTGGAAACCCTCAGTCATCAGCGATTAAACCCAAACACGACCCTGCCAAATACAATGAAAAGATGAAGCTTGGTGTGTGTGTGGGGGTGAATCTACTGGAGCTAGAAAGTTGAGAGAATATTTATTCATACCTGGAATTTCGGCTGATTTTACTAGAACAAAACTATTTACAATAGTAATTTACTAAATCTTTTTGTTTAGATGTGGCTCAAGGCCGCATGAATAGGGCGCACAATGAGACCCAAACTCACTCGTGTAGGTGTGCTAGTCTAGTTTGCTAACCATTACACCACCCGAGGTGCCCACTATTTACAATAAGATTCTTGGATATGATGGCATAAAAGCAATGTCGACAGTTGTGTGTGTATTTACATATGAATTTAAAATAAATCCCTACCTTTTTTATATTAAAAAGGAATTTCCCCACTACAGTCATATATATATATATATATATATATATATATATATATATATATTTCAAAGAAATCTCTACCCACCTCCGTCTTAAAAGGATCTACTTCTACCCCCTACGGACTCTATCCCGTTTCTCGGCCTCAACCTTAACTCCAGTGGTCAATATCAAAAAAGCAAAATAGCTATTTCTTTTTTTTCCTTTTTGCTCGTGGGACTTGTTCGCCGGGGAAGGTGGTGAAGCGAGACGAACGAAGATAACTGTTAATTTCCTGTTGTTTTGGGCAGATATTACGTTATACAACCGGATGTAAGTTGTGGTTTGTATCGTTTGATTCAATCAGAGTTTCTCGCCACCACCCGTTTTATCTTCTATTTTCTAAGAGCAGCCAACTGTCTTCACACCAGAAACATAACATTCGTTTCGCAGTTTAAACTAAAGAAATATTTTCTTTTCTTTATCCAGATCTACATCTATGTCTTTTGGTTTGCATTGAACAACATTTTATTTTTTCTTTAAATTCTTGTTTTTTGAGACAATCTTCACACGACGAACATTAATTTGGAAAATATTACAAAAATGTACATACAAATTGTAACTTTTCTTTCCTATTAACGTGCTGAATTGAGCAGTGCAATGATTAACAAGTTTGATTGGCAAACTACTGATAACGAGTTCGCTTCTCACTTTGTGCAGCATTCTTCTTCTTTGTACAAAACTAAGCTTAACGCCTTGTCAGTTAGACTTAAAATACACAGGCTCGATCCCCTGCAGATGGAGAAAATCCTCATCCCCAAAAGAGGGGTCTTCTGGGTATGACACTAAACTGCATCTGAGGGAGAGAATCCAGTTCAGGAGATCTAGGGAATGTGGAGTATTTCTTCATTGCCATTACTTTCAGGACCACTCTCATCCGAAGTGGTAATACCCGTTAGGATCCCATCAAACAGATCTGTTCCAAAAATATCAATATTTGATTAGAAGTAAGTAAAAACCTCTTAAGAAATAACTACAAAGAAAATGTAAATATGAACGTACACTGAACACGATTTCCTAACCTCTAGGCATCAAATAACCCAGGGTGACCACTGAGTAAGAGCAGTTAGCCTCTTATATGCCTGACTTGGTAAAGCTTAGTAAATCACTTCGTTTGTAACTAATTCTTTTTAGTTGTTGATAGTCGACTGGCGATTAAAGCCTTCATTTGATGGATTATATTTTAGGCTTTTCAGCAATCACGTAATAGATCTTAGTTCTAGGGGAAAATGGCTTCTTTTTTTGTATGATGGGCACAAGTGTCTCCTTATCGTACGTAGCAATGGGGAAATAAGAAAAGGCTTCTTTGATTCTCTTTCGATTTCATAAAATATCCACAACTCTCTTTCGGGTTTCAGCCATTTTTAGGGTATTACTTGTCTACGATAAAGCTTGATAATTGTTAATACTTAGAATATTCGGACGATTGATCTTATCTTAATTGTTATGCTCACAACGCAGGGATAAGGTGTTTGGTTGGAAAGTGTTTCTGAGCGAAATCATTTGGAGCTTGCAAGTTCAATCCCAACAAAAGGTAGGAATAAAAATAAGAATACTTACTATAACTAAACACTTGTGCCTGGTCATGGTTAACAGAATTAGAACAGTCAACCCCTGTGGTTCAAATAAAGGGTTCGAGATTCTGTGTGGACTCCTGAATTCGACATGAAACACCTGAAGAAGGCCTACGGACATATCAACCGAAACGTTGTGAGTATAAAGATGAGGTCAATAGTCCGAATATTCTAGGTAATGACAATTTTACGGGGATCTCCTCCTTCTGTAAATGAGCATAAAATCAGGGACCCTTATACATTGAATGTGTATGAATATCAAGTATCATAAACCGAGCACAAAGTCGGTGCCTAATAAATCATCATATAGTTATTGCTAACTGAACCCCCACTTTAAGAAATAGCCTTTGGAATGTATATGATTTTAAGTTGTTTTTTTTATCCCCTGGTCGGCTGGGCTTAGAAGACGCTAACTGTATACCCTACAGAGGGATAAGACGTCCCCCCTCAAAAAGAGGTGTTCCAGGTATGACAGGGGTAACCGTTACACCACGAACGCTTCCATACAAAATTGAGGAGTAGTTAGAATCGAAAACTGATTTACAGACTCATGCAAGTCATTGACAAAATCCCGGAAGTTTTAACTATTAATTAACGACGATTTTATTTTGTATCATTTATTTAGTTCGACTGCCTAAAGCCATTGATCGTGCCTTAGGAGTTTTAATTGAATCTAAGATTACAGTATTCTCAATTTAAAACGACGATGAACTTACAACCCTGATGTTAAGATGAGGGGTGGATAATATTGAAATGAAATGAATCGGACAAAATATGACAAAAGAATGGGTCTCTAGACATGGAAATAAAAATACCCTTTAGAAAATGGCACTGATTTTAATTGGACTTAAATTTCACTGAGTCACGCATACTGGAAATTGTAAACGGACATGCGTTCATGTTCTGAGAGATCAAAGAGAGATACTTTTTTTTTAAACGGCGTTTAATCACTTGCTTTTGTTTTTGACGGGAAAGAGTCAAGACATCTTTAAATTCGAATTGGACTGAAAACGTGCAGAATTACACGCAAATCATTGTCTTTTGGCAAATTCACACAATATAATTTGATTTTGTTAAAAAATGACGGGTTTTGTCAAATAATCAAGGTTTAAGAACATTTTGCCTTACACCGTGGCAATCAATCTGTTAGTAACTTGATATAGCTCAATGATAAAACCAGCTGAATAGTGGTCGATTATTTTGAGATAACTGACAAGTTAAAGAAGCTGCAATAAATTAAATAACCATAAAAATCTCTTGGTATGCGCCAAAAACATTTTCAATTGTTTACATTGTTCATAAAAGAAAATAAAACGATAAAATTTTATACAACAACTACGGAGAGATTATTTAAAACGGTGTAGTGTTTCCCTTTTATTTGGTGGGTTAAAAAGTTCGCAATTTCATTTGATTTTCTCAATTGTCTTTTGTCGCGATATTTTTTTGTTTTAACTTTTCTTCGTATTCGATGTCGCAATTACATGTTCAAAAATGAAAGTGAATTCTCGAGTTTCATTGTTCCTTCTTCATTTACTTCTGAGATATATTTCCTAGTCGACATTTCAGTAAAATCTACAAAGTCTATTCTAATTTTAATGGCTATGTTTACTTTGTCAACCAGAAGGAGACATAAAAAGCTTTGATTGTGAAGTACAAATATATATATATATATATATAGTATATATATATATATTATATATATATATATATATATATATAAATTACGGCTACAATAAGTTCGTCTTCAGACGGTGGTGCGGTGAAAGTTGCCAGTCTAATATCTGAAGATTGTGGAAAACATGAAATTTAAGTAACAATTCTAATATTTTTAGGTCTATACCAGCTCTGCTATTATAGCATTAAATAATCTCTTTATGAAAGTTTTCTTATTTGTTCTTCTATCTTTATATATTTGAGAAAAATGGAAATAAATCCGACAGTGAGTTAATATGAAAAAAAAAACGAGATGTTCAGAGGATGTATATATTTATATATGTATAATATGCCATAAGAATTAAGACATTACTTAATTTTTTTTACAGCAAATACGTTAGCATTTTGAAAAAAACAAAGCCAAAAAACAGATACATAAATTAAGCAAAAATAAAATAAATGCAATAAAATAAATTCGAACACTAATTACGTCACATACACTTTGAAATAGAATGCTATTAACGATAGTTTTCATCATACCACGTGCGATACCCTGCGCGCATCAGCTGCCAAACAGGGGTGATAACACAGTTTCGGAGCTCAATTTTGAAACAGAACGCTATTAACGATAATAGAACACAATGAATTTTCACATTTTTTCCTTTCTTTTTTTTTTTTCATTTAAAAATAATTTTTCAGACGAGACAATCTCACATACTATTATTGCCTTGAAGATGGCTTAAGAATCCCCCCTCCCCCCAAAAAACATTTAGGTATGAAACCCGTTACTCATACATCAAAATCAAACAATTATTAAAAAATAACCAAAAAAAATTCTTTCTCCGATACAGGTATATATGAAATTTGTTGTCAGAGCTGTAGCAAAATATACATATAGGGGAGACTTCTAGAAATCTAAAAAAAGGAAATATATGAACATAAAAAAGATTCTAAATCTGGGAACACATCCAATTATTTAGTTTATTTCAACCGGCTTTGCATGTGACTTTCAGAACTCAACCAAAATTGCTTTCATACATGATAAAGATAAACGTAGAATAATTGAAGCCTGTCAAATACTATTTTTAATACAATTTTTCAAATAGTAAGATTTTATAAAATATCACCTTTTTTCAAAAATGATATTAAACGATTTCAAGATCCATAATCAATACCAGGCTGTTTTTTTTAATTGCTAACCGTTTAAAAAAATTTCTCGAAAACTTTAAGCGAAGTTGCTTTTTTTTAGAAAAAGAGATTCCATTTTATGACGTAATCACTTTCGAATTTATTTTCTTGTATTACTCGTTTTTTAAAATTTTTAAACATTTGCCTTAATGACGACTTTTTAACTTGCATGTTAAACATCATTTTTATTATGCTCATTTTACTTTAATACTTAAAATAATTTTAGATGGAAAAACTTGTATGTAGGCAAAATATTTAAGTCGAAACACGTGTCGGTAATAAATTTTCACTTACACCAATTATATTTCTTTTTTCCGTTTATTTTTCAGTATATATATATGAGAGAGGAGAGAAACCTCATTATATATCGTAACGGTTATCGTCGTAGCAAATAGAATCGGTGACCTGGGTTCAAATCTCAGATGAAGTCACTTTGTGTTTCATTTCGCGCTAATGGCCAAGGGAAAGACATGACCCCCCCCAACAATGAGGAAATATGATCGACTGATTTCTTTAGCTTTGATTTAGCAACCAGTCTAGAAAACTGAATTCAAACCAGTTCTACTCCGCTTAAAAAATTGACCTTGTATCACATCCTGCCTGTAGCTGAGGTATATCATATGATATATATATATGTGAAGAAAAAGGTAGATTATGATAAATTTGACAAGATGATGAAAATAAGTTGAAAAGGGAATAAACCAAACCTTTACAACGGGTTTAGTTGTGAGATTTCGTTCGTTATTCAAGGAAAAACTTCTTCAGACTTCTTGAGTCTGAAGAAGTTCTTCCTTGAATAAAGAACGAAATCTCGCTACTAAACCTGTTGTAAGTGTTTGCTTTATCCACGTTTCCACTTATTTTCATTATATATATACACATATATATATATATATATATATATATATATATATATATATATATATATAAACTATTTTCTTTTTTACAAAGAACGTTAATTTTCTTCTAAACTTCAACCAAGATTTCATTTCCCGTGAAACTTTATACAATTAAAATTGTTTAAATGTTTTCTATTTATGTCATTGGATGTTGAAGAAACACTTTGCAGGTTAGCATAGCTAAAAAGTAGGGTTCATTACTCGCAATATATGATGAAAATACCTTTTGTAGTTAAGAATTATGGCTCATTCGTTACATGCAATCATTACTCGATTATATCTGGTATATACGATGTATCCCCCCCCAATGGAACTGTCCAAATCTTTAACTGTTTCTTTGTATATGAGAAGGATTGATATATTTAGTGGAGAATGGGAGTATTTAAGGTGGGTACAACTCAAATTGATTCATTTCAAGACGGAGTTTTATAATAACGTCACCGGTAATTTAATATTTGAATATCTAATATTTTACACTAAATATGAAATTTTCTTTTTCTTTTCCTTGAACGACCATCCTCAAAATTTTGACTGAAAATGTTATAGCTTCATTTATTTTATCTTATTTCTGTTATGGAATTTAAAAAATCATTATAGTTTATTTTTAACCACCATAAGAGAAACAGTTATAAAACGAGAAACAACAGATTAAGAAAAAATATAATCCTGCTATAAGAATTTTAAAAATAATTAAAAAATGATTAAAGTTCTAAACCAAAAAAGAAAGAAAGCAATATTTTTTTAGTTTGTGCAAAATATTTGAATATTAAGTCACCGTGATATCATATGCGATGTCAGATGGTGTATGGTAAAATTTTAACCGGCTCCTCGCACCTCTCTCTAGGACGATAGTGATGGGGAAAAAAAATAAGCATAAACTATTTTTCAACCAATTTGAAAACCGCTATGTTACTTTCAGCAAAATCGATTTCTGAGACGATTCGATCCGCTTTAATGATATGTAAGAAGATATAATTTGACCCTGCACTAAGACGGAAAAGGATCCTGGTAGCAGCAACTTCAAAGAGATGCCGAACGATCAGAAGTTGTTAGCAACCTTCAAAGACATGTCAAACAATCACAAAGCAGCAACTTTAAAGAGTTGCTGAAAGATCACTAACAAGTAGCAGCAACAGCAGCAGCAGCATACTCAATGATGACGCGACCACAACTCCACTATGCGATAATAACTAAATTACATCATGTACGTTACGCGATAACATTTTACTATCATATGTAAAGTCAGCTGACTACAATATGTACATTAACTGTGAATAAAATCTTTTTTTAAAATCTCAAACAAGTCTTATCTCCATTGTTATCTTCTCACTATTTTACGGTTAGTACGAATTATAGTAGCCAAAGACGATGACATTCGTACAAAGCCAATCCTTATTGATCGTTACAATTGGTTCTGCAACTTGTTGAACCTTAAAAGGTCACTCGAAATTTACTCTCTTGAGATTTTAGTCTACGAACAATCATTATAAAATCGTTTTCATTGATATCTAAGGAGATTGTAGATTTTACTGATGCGTAATATAATAGGTAGAGTGTTGTGAAAATTGGTTGGCTGGTTGATTGGTTGGGTTTACGGTATGTCAAATCTTATTGGGTTCTTTAACAGAGAAATAAGTTTTCTAATTTTTTTAAAGAAATTATGCGGTTTCAATAAACTAAGGATGAAAATCATTTTCAAGTAATTGTAGTTTCTTGTAAAAAAGGAAGCGCTCCTGGCGTAACGGTTATTGTTGTTGGAAATCGACCCGGCGAATTGAGTTCAATTCTTGACGACGTAGTTCGCCAATGGTCCGGGAGACCTGGGTTCAATCCTAGGTCGTGTCATACCAAAGACTTTAAAAATGGTACTTGATACCACCTTGCTTAACATTCAGCAATATAAGATACGTATCAAGGGTACAGTAGAGCAATCCAGGAAAGGAGTGGCGCCCTCCCCAACACATCCATATTTACCAACCCCTCCGCTCAGGCAGGAAATGACACAATGTCAATTTTTAAGCGAAGTTTAACAGGTTTTAATTCAGAGTTTTCCTTTTCCTAGACTAGTTGCCTCACCAAGGCTGAAGAACCCAGTCTGTCCTACTATCTACCCATAGCTGGAGGGAGAATAATTGGATTCATACCTTTCTGTGTAGTAGCTATCGAAAAGGGAGCCTTCTGGTCTCCCTCGACTACTGTCGCAGACTTTACTTTACTTACTTATTGAAACCTGCGGAAGTCAAACTCTCTACAGAAAATATCGGATAATATACTGATAATTTGTGTAGTTACAACATAGTCTCGCAGACCATTGCAACTGTTGTGAGTTCGATCCTTACTGAGTGCCCTGTCCTTGTCTAAAAGATTACATAACCACTAACAAAGGTTAGCCAGCTAGTCTCGTGAGCCATTACGAAAATGGTGAATTTCATCCTCACTGGGTACCTTACACATGTAATCTAAAAGATTATCTAATCGCAGAACAGTGATTATCAAGCTAGTCCTGAAGACAATTATTACTGTAGAAACCTCGGAGCTCCAAAATAGCTGACTTGTGCCCGACTAAGTTTAGCTAAATAGATGTCGTTTAGAGCCCACCCCGTGTGCTTATATTTGTATACTTTACACGTGTTTAAACACTGATGGCTGGAGACGGCGGGGTCGGTGATTCGCGGGTTTTAAGGGAAATGAAAACTGTTTCGTGTTCTTTGACCTGAAATTGTGGATTAAATCAATCATTTTAAACAAAGTCAACCAAGTTTGTCGAACGCTTGGCATCTGTTTTCGAGCAGTTTCCCGCTTTCACAAACGAACATCCTCAATCCTCAATCTAAAATACACACACAAGCACAGAGAAAAACGAAAAGAGGAAATTAGTGAGAAGAAGGAGGTGGTGTTACACCAGTACTCCTGGTGGGAAATACGCAACTTTCTCAACGATGTGTCCAACAGGACTCATGGCGCAACGGATATTGGCGTTTGGTTGAAAAGTGCTTCTAAGTGAGATCATCTGGAGGTTGCAGGTTCAATCCCAACTACAGGTAAATAACAAGGAAGACTTATTATAGTTTAGCCCATATACCCGGATATGGTTAATGGAATTGGAACAATCCACCCCCATGGATTAAATAAAGGGTTTTGTTCGAAGTTCAGTATGGACTTCCGAGTTCAACCTGAAGAAGGCTGAAGGACGTATCGGCCGAAACATTGTAAAGATAAAGACAATAGTCCGAATACTCTAAGTGATAAAAATTACCACGCTTCATCTCAGAAATTTTAACATATAATTTCTCAAACAGTATTACTGATTCCGCAAGAATGATCTCGCAGGTTTGGAATTAAAAAGGCAACATTCCGAGTCTAAGAAAGTTTTTGCTCCCAGGATTGGTTCAAAACAGCACGTAGATTTCTTGTGTGGACGGCCACCTACCTCCCATCTCATAAACCATCCAAGTAAGACGAACAAGACATACGAGGCACTGCTGGAAATGTAAAGACGAACTCATAAACCACATTCTCTTATAGATTCTTACACATGGACACTCCCAGTGTTAACCGACCAGCAAAGATTTACATTCATCAGCTCTAGAAGACCTGCCAGGAGCAAAGGATCATAGGAATCAATGGCGAGAGAGAGAGAGAATCAGAAAACCCCGTGCTGTCAGTGCGACTTGATTATGATAATGTTAAGAAAGTACAATATTTATCTTTTTGTTTTATTGGTGTCACCACTTTGTTTTAAAGATTGTATTCAAATGCTTGCCCTCATGTTCCATACACTCCTGACGCCACACTGGAAGTTCTGCATTGCTCACTAGTTTTCTGGTGTTGCTATGACTTGAGCATTCAGTTATCCCTGGATGAATACATATTTCTCGACATAAACTTACCATGTAAAATGTTGTGTACTGTCTTTTTCAATTTATAGCCTTAAATACTTCTATTAGTTGAGGTTCGAGTACTGATGAAAAATGGATTTCTAAGGTTAGTTTTTAAAGTCTTCTGTGTCATCCAACTTGGATGATTAATATTTTTCAGTCTTTTGACTCGCCTGTCTATGTAACGTGTAAACATTGTACGTATACAAGATAAACGTATTCTGTTTATTTCTTTGTCAAGCAATAAAAGATAGAGGCTTATGCAACCCAATAACGCAGATGGTTTATTAACAGTTATGAATAATAAGCAATTATGTCAGACAAAAGTAATTCATCGAAAAGAGTGTGGGTAAAACATCCGTGAAGAATAAAAAGTAGTAATAAAAAAAAAAACAGTTTGGTTTGTTTATTGTCCGTTAGAATGCCGATAGTAGCGGTACTGAAGGACCTGATGATGAGAATGAATCAATAAAGTTATATATATATATATATATATATATATATATTCATATTTATATATATATATATATCATCATCATATCGCGCTAGTAGCACGGATATCCCTGACCCTCTCTCGCCACTCCTCCCTATCGTTCATCGCTCTAGGTAGGTCTTCAGGACAACATCCCGTATCCTCACATAGCTGCTGAATGTATGTTCGTGCTGGTCGTCCTGCTTTTGCACGGCCATGTGTGGGGATCCATAAGAGTACATCTCTTATGAGTTCGTCCCTGCTTCTCCAGCAGTGTCCTGCATGTCTGGTTCGTCTAACTTGAATAGTTTTCGTGATAGGGGGCAGGTGGCCGTACAGTTGGTGTCTTGTGGGGTTTTGCCGCCAGGACTTGTTTAAGATTGCACGTAGCATTCTTGTGTAATTGCCGTCTAGCTTCTTCTCCAGCCGTTTTGTTAGCGTCCATGTAGTGCAGCCATATAGCAGTATCGATGTGACCACTGCCTGGAAGAAACTGCGTTTCATTTTATCGGTTAGGTCTGATATATATATATATATATATATATATATATATATATATATATATATATATATATATGATAGTAGTAAAAAGGAAAATAAACTAGTGAGTGGGGATTGATCATTATTTTCCCCCTCATTAATTGCTGCTCTTATTGTTTTAAATGAACCGGCGTAACTATTGATAAAGTACCGGACGAAAGGGTCCCTTTATTTTTTGTTTTTTGGTTCTCACTAATAAACATGATTCCTCTTTTTACTATTATCATAAAATTTTGTTATACCAAGAATTTGTTTATATATATATATATATATATATATATATATATATATATATATATATGTGTGTGTGTGTGTGTGTGTGTGTGTGTGTGTGTGTGTGTGTGTGTTAATCCAACCTCACCGCCACACGCAGGATTTGACACAAGGTCAATTTTTCAACGGAGTTGTGTTGGTTTGAATTAACTTTTCCTTCTCCTTGACCGGTTACCTAACTAAAGCTAGAGCTCAGTCTGTCCGATCAGTAAGAGAAGATATTCGATTCATCCCTTTCCCGAGGGCATTAACGCGAAGTGAAAATCACTTTTTCAGACGATGACCGTTCGTTACGCTATACGCCTCACACACACACACACACACACACACACACACACACACACACACATATATATATATATATATATATATATATATATATATATATATATGACTAGGGACTCATATGACCCCCACGTCATTGGATGAAAGCTTTGTTGGCGGCACAGCCGTTTTTTTTGTTTTGATACTGTTTCAGCATATATATATATATATATATATATATATATATGTATATATATATATATATATTGAGAGAGAGAGAGAGAGAGAGAGAGAGAGAGAGAGAGAGACGTATATCTATTCTTAAATGAAATATAGAAAGAAAAAGAGATAGAGAGATAGATCTGTGCTCGTATGAAAGTTAAGATCAATATAAACATCTATTAACATTCGCCAGGTCTTTTGGATTAACAATTGGAGGAAGAAAAAACATTTTTGAGGATAGTATATAAATGCATATTGTAGTGAAGAAATAAAAGAAAGAGAGAAGAAAACTCTTGGTTTAAGATGATTTATTTGGACTTAACAAATACCTGTCCTTTCTTTTGAGGCAACGCATTTGTAAATTATCACCCAGTGACTTTAGAAAGGGAAAAAGACGTTATAGGAAAACATAACCTTGTCGCTATAATGAGTTTAGAATAAACATAATATACAGTATTATGTGTCCTTCAAATACATTAATATAGGTTTATACTTAAACACATAACTACATATATGAGCTAAAAGATATATACTTATATACGAAGGTGTAAGCCTTCTCACTATTATGTAATTGCTTATACCTAGCAAATTTAATAACAGAAATAAATGTAAGCTCTTTTTCTCCATCTCTCTCTCTCTCTCTCTCTCTCTCTCTCTCTCTCTCTCTCTCTCTCTCTCTCTCTTCCCTCCTTCTAGCCTAGTCGGCTGGGGCTGTAAAATATACCAACTGCATCTCAGCAGAGAGGTAAGATTCCCCAATAAGTGTCCTGATATGACATTAAACAACTTGATGATGAGGCTTCAGTAATGCCGGAGCTTTGGGGAATGCAGAGTACCCCTTCATTGCTCTCAGATCCACTCTAGCTTGGAGTGGTAGTACCTGATAGGTTCCTATCTGTGGGTTAAATAGAACTGTTTAACATTAAACTGTGAGCAAACAAATGACTTATGCTTGTGAGAAATAGAACTATTTGATCATTAAACTGTATGCAAACAAATGACTCATGTCTAATTGAATTGTTTGGGATACATAGTAATACTTGGAAACATTTGACTGTGTGCAAATGAATGAATAGTATTCAATAGAATAATTAGTGTTAAATAGCAATACTTGTAAACCCTTCACTGTCTGCAAGCAAATGATTAATATTGAATAGAATTATTATTGTTAGATTGCAAAAATTGAAACCATTTAACTGTGTAGGAACAATAGCAATACTAGTGTGCAAACAAATTAGTTCTAACTCATTCAAAAATGAAATTGCCTACAAACTATTCACTTAAAAATCATATGTAGATCCATTTAAATGTGCGCAAACAAATTACTGAGGTTAAATTGTTACTGTTACATAGCAATACTTGAAACTATTTTAATGTGTGCAAAAAATGACCCTAGGCTCGTTAAAAATGTTATCAAGAAAATGTGTTTACAAATCATATAGAGGTAATATATATGTATAAGAGGATTTGAGATTAAATAACCTACAATGGTTGATATGCCACAAAATCTCTCTCTCTCTCTCTCTCTCTCCCTCCCTCTCTTTCTCTCTCTCTCTCTCTCTCTCTCTCATGCACAAATTTTCTTTATCTCTCTCCACACACTACCTATTAACGAGTCAAAATTAACTCAATAAAATATACATTAATCGACCACCCACTTCGCGGTATAATATTTAACTCGCGCGGCTAGAAATTACTAATTTGCTTGTAAAAATTTCTTTATAACAACAAAAATTGCTGGGTCATGCAGGCTGGTTGCCAAATATTTGTTGTAAAATATCACAAGCCTTGTTTTATAAGCTTTTCCAAATTCGTGTATGGTGGAATTTACTAACCAAATAGAGAAGTACTTAGAACATAGAACCCGGTGATTTGCCGCTCAAACTCACAAATCTGTAACCAAATATTCGTGATCTCCTCAGCGCTCACCAAACTCATCCTTCCAATTAAAAATCAGTTAAGAATTAAAAGGCTCTGCATTTACAGTTTGCAGATTCTTTTATCACGTAAATTTTATTAAACAATTGTAAATCAGTTACGTTTTATGGTTTAATATTAAGTTGATTTAAATAAGAGTGAATGGAAATTATATTTAATTACTTGGAATGTATTAAGTAGAAAGTCTGAAAAAGCTCAGCACGAACAAAACCAGTTGGCCTCCACAGGTAGTTTTACAGAATGACAAACGTAGGATATGGATACATAAAAAAAAAGGAACACTGCACCACAAAGCAGAAATCCAGTTTGAGACAGAGTAGAACATTTATTAACCCTGGACTTAAAAAGTTGTAGCTGAGTAATGAAAACTTACGACGAAGTTTGGTCCACAGTGCAGATGTTTTAGAAGCTGTTTGAATGGAATATGTATCTAGTGTGGGGAAGATTTAAAAAGAACAGGTGCTGTTCGCTTGAGACTGAGAAACGAGTTTTTTTCTGGAAATTTTCAAATTGGTTAAAGCAATGATTACAACTCATCTGAACATTTTCCATAAAATTAGCGATTGAAGTCTACCTACATTCAGGCGATGGGAAAGAAGCTGAAAGGTCGACTTGTGGTCCTCCCCCACAAGGTCACGCAACCGGTCTAATAGACCAAATAAACTGAAAGAAACTTGCAAAAATATGAGAACAGTATTCCTACCGATGGGTAAATGTGGCTTTTGTATAAATCTAACAAAACATCGGATGTTAGATATCGAATGCTCTTGTAAATGACAGGTAAGCATTTGTGTGAATAAAAACGTGCAATATATATGTATAAGTTTGGATCAAATGATTCCCCGTTTCATTGTAGACATAAGCTAATTCCTACTAATATTAAACATACTTTATGGGGTTGGATGGTGGTGTTTTGTGGCATATCAACCCTTGCTGGGTTATTAAATGCCAAAGTCAGTCTTGCTTTTGTTTTTTTCAAATAATTGCACAGTTTCAAGTAAATAATGATAAAAATCATTTGTAAAAAAAGAGGGTAACTATTATTAATGCAAATAAAACAGCGGGTAGCTATATAATCTCAAGTATTTTTATCTAATACTCATGATTTATACACAATTATATAATTTTAAGTAACTAATTACAATAATCTTTTGTAAAAAGTTATTGCTTCAAGTAACTATTCTTAATGCTAATAATATGTACTCAGTTTTTTGGTTTCAAGTATTCCTATCTAATAATAATGATTTTCAAACTAATCTATTTGACTCAAAGATAGGATGCTAACAGATACTATCATTCTCTAGGTGAAAGTGAAGCTAGGAGTAATGGCAATAAAGGAGTGACTCCATACTCACCAGAGCTGCGGAACTGGGGTTTCACCACCGGATGCAATTTAGTGTCCAAAATAAATCATCATCAAGTTGGACCCAAATGCGTATGTTCACTGGTGGTGCTTGTGGCGTAATCATTATCATCGTAGGAAGTGAACACGGTGACCCGAGTTCAAATCCTGGATGTGATTGATTGCATATTCATATAGCGGTAATATCCTTGGGAAAGGTATGAATCCAACTATTCCCCCTTCTGCCATGGGTAAATAATAAGGAAGATTGAACTCTTTAACGTTGGTATGGCAACCAGTCTATAATAAGGAAAACTTTGGATTCAAGCCTGCAAAAATAAAGTTGGCAACCGCAGTCGAGGGCTACCCAAAAGTTCCCTTTTCAATTGCTACTACACTGAGGTGAAGGGGAGGACGCTACTCCGTTTCCCTGGATTGACCCACTTTACCTTTGAAACGTACCTTATAATGCTGAGTGTCGAGCAAGAAGGTATCAAGTACCACTTTTTGAGTCTTTGGTATGACTCGACCAGAGAATGAACCCCGGTCTCCCGGGCCATTGGCAAGTCCGCATAAAAACTGACTTTATGTCACATACAGCTCTCACCGGAAGAGTTGGGTAAATATATACGAGTATTTACGGAGAAGCAGCAGCAGCAGAGAGAGAGTGGGGGTCGACGAAGACGACGAGGTAACTTTACGGGGAAAAACGGGAAGTAAATGTTTGTCGTTTCCATTTTCTAAATGCACTGGCAATTATTCCTTATGTGGAGGTGGAGGTGGATATGTGTATAAGCCAGATATTCCCAAAATATGTGCTACTTGATAGCTAATCGAAAGAGCATCGCTGAATACTCGATTTTTATTTTCTGGTAATCGTAATCCAATGTGCTGATTCATGGTTACAATGATAGCAAGTGACATCTAACAGATAAATGGCGAATCACTCAAGCCATTTAGTGTTGACCTTAACTGTTTCAACACTAGATGGGGCTCGGTCGCAAGACAAGGTTCACATCTGGATTGTTCGAGAATTGTGTTTAATATTCTCAGTATATAGAAATTGTTTCTTAATAACAGCAGATTCTATGCTGCTCTGTTGAAGATTCAGTTTCTGAAATATGGGGTGATCAAATTAAACATCTAAAAATAGTAAGTTTATATATATATATATATATATATATATATATATATATATATATATATATATATATATATATATAAAGTAGATGAGGACTGTGAATATCCAAAGAATGAGTGCTCAATGCACGGCTATTTAATACAAAATATACCTGTGGAGCAATATATATATATATTTTGTTTAAAAAGCAATTTAAGATACAATTTCTAAATTTCTTGTTTTTTAAACAATATATATATATATATATATAAAGACAATTGTCAGAGAATGTTCTATTATTTATTCAAGTAAAGTTTCATCTGATGATTGTATTCTCTATTTGTTTTAGTTTGATTTCTTTGGGGTAATGACATATCAACCTTGGTGGGTTATTTAATGCCAAAACCACTCATGTAGAAGAACAGTAGTGGTTCTATTAAACCGATATTTGTTATATTTGAAAGAAGAGAAGAGAGCAAAAAAAAAAAAAAAGAAAAAAAAAGAGAAAGAACGAAACCAAAAGAAAGTGGGTGAAGATAGGTTTTTGGTGAGTAACGAAAATTAGAACGGAAGTGTGGAAGAGAAGGGGTGTATATTTGTGTTTTGGCTGGTCCGGGTAGTGATTTGTGATGGCTGTTATGTTTCAGTTGTCTCTGAACAAACAAATGATACATGAATGTTTCTAAGAGATTTTTGCAAATATTCGTTGAGATAGAATGTCTGTTGATCAATTCGACAGTTTGCGTCCAGGAGGGAAGAGTGTGAGTATGTCTGTGTGAAAGAGACAGAGAAAGGAATCAGTGAATGAGAGTATGAACTATTAGATAAAAGTCAACACTAGATAGACAAGAGGTACTAAAATGTCCTCGATTCAACTAAGAATGTAATCTCGTTTTCCTTTGAATTTTTATTGGTTTTAAAGGGTAAAATAGATCTGAGAATCTGATATGGAAAGTGTGTTGAACTGCATTGTATTTTCTTCGGCAGTACATATACTAAAAGTGTGTTGAACTGCAGAATGAATGTATGGAATAACATATCGTTTCATAGCCTTCTCAATGTCTTTTTGGTCGGCCCTAGGGCTTTTTAATGACCCAGGGTATAAAGATAAGAGATGTATTGGCTAACGTGCTGGACTGTGATTTTGTAGTAAGCGAGTTTGAACTTCAGTCGTGTTATTGTGTTCACTTTTAGACAAATACATGGGAAAATTATGAAGCCCCTATTCTCTCCAGCTATGGGTTAAATAGTATCATTGCTGTTCTTCTATATGGATGACTTTTGCATTAAATACCCCACGAAGACTGATATGCCTTTAAAATTAGAAAATAAGATCTTTTATAATGAAGTATACACTTATGTGTATATTGGCCAAATGAGTAGAGTGTTCGCCAATGGCCCGGGAGACCGAGGTTCAATCCCGGATCGAGTCATACCAAAGACTCAAAAATGGTACTTGATGCCGTCTGCACTATAAGGCGAGGATCAAGGGTAAATTGCAGTAATCCAGAGAATGGAGTAGCGCCCCCTCCTACACCTCGGTGGGATAGCTATTGAAAAGGGAGCATTCGGGTCACCATCGACTAAAGGGAGACAACTTTACTTACTTTTTATACACTTATACCTTTCATTATAAAAAAACATCTTAATATATATGAATATATAAATCTTATATAAATAGATATTTATATATATATATATATATATATATATATATATATATATATATATATATATATTATGTGTGTGGGGTGTGCATGCGTGTGTGTCTATGTGTGATTGCTTGGTTTTGTTCTATGGCATATCTACTCTAGGTTATCTAATGCCAAAGCTCATTTGCTATCTAACACATTGTTTTATTTGCACACTGTTAAAGGTTTTCTATCTAACACTAATAATTCTATTTAACCTTATTCATTCGTTTTCACGCAGTTAAATGGTTCTAATTATTATTATATATTACAAATAATTCAATTTAACATGAGTGATTTGTTTGTAAACAGTTAAATGGGTTTCAAGTATAGAAAATGTTTAAACATTTCTATTTGACCTACAGATGAGACTCTAACAGATATTACCAATCCGGCTCTGAACCTGGAGATTCACCATCGGATGATTTACGGTCATAAATCCGGATATTCGTTGGAGAGAAGAGGCGTCTTACCCCTCTGCAGAGATGCAGTCGGCGTATTCTACAACTTCAATCAACTGAGCTTGTGTTACTGTACGAAAAATAGACAGATGAACGCGAGTAAATAAAGTTTATAACTCATCGGTTTCAGCCTTAGAGGTCAAGTCTATTCACACACACACACACACACACACACACACACACACACACACACATATATATATATATATATATATATTCTAATCGCCTTGTGAATCTGAAGAATTCCCGTCGGCGGGCCAAGATGCTTATGCTTATGAACAAATGAGCAAATGAACGATTCTGTAAATTTCTATGATTCCGTATGACGTTCAGCACAAACGCTGACCTCACAACAGTATCATTCAGTTCAAAATCGGACTGCAAATTGCTTTATTCTCCGAGTTAGAGTACTTTAAGTGCATTGCTCTAATAAAAATCTCACCATGTTGTGCTGATTTTTGTAATATAATGAGAATATTAGTATCGAACATATATAAATAAGTATACATATATATCAGCTGTAGATACTTTGTGTATGCTTGTGTATTCACAATAAAAAATATTGATGCAGAAGTCCCAGTGGCCAAGTGGTTAACGTACTGAATTGCGACATTGTAGTAAGTGAGTTCAAACTCCAGTGGCACAATTACATTTACTTTCCGACGAATACCCATAGGAAATGTATGAATTCCCTTATTTCCACCCTTGAGCTGTATATTAAGTATTACCACTACTGTTCTTCTACTAGGATGGCTTTGAAATTAAATATCTAAAAACAAAAAACAAAAAACGAACCAAACTAAAAATAATGTAATAAAAAAAAAACTTAGTATAAATTTGTGAGTGAAAAACTTGATCCGTGAGAACTTTTGTGCACATGTGTGTATATTCATCCATGTGCGTGTGTGCATGTGTGTATAAGATTAAGAGTTGAAGTAGGTGTATGTACGCTTATTTTGTAGCACTTGTTATTTCTTTCTTTCTTGCTTTCTCACTTAACACCGTTTTCTGAGTCGATAGGTCAGATTAGGTCAATATCAGGTGAAAGTAAAATGTCCAGTGGAGTGGAAGTTAGGAGCGCAGGGTGGTTAACAGGGTCGGTCGATCGAGCACATAATTATACGTCTCCAACACCATCACCCAGTGACCTCATCAGACATCTGCGTAATTACGAGTGATCAAGACCGGAGTTCTATACCAAGTTGTTATCGAATGTACCTTAGTCCGTTTATGTGTGTGTGTGTGCCTAAGAAATAAGATTAGAAACAAAAGCTCAGCGCAGTGCGTGTGGCATAAAAATGTTTTGTGAATCAATGATCTGGAAGTTAAACTAACCTTAACAAACAGAAAAAGATCATGTTTATTCAGTGTTCCTCCTTAATACCCTGGGTATTTCTCTTTATAAAACCCAGTATCCGTTTCTTTGATAGGCACAAAACATGTTCGCAGAGCCAATCCAAATCTTGCTGTGGTTGGTAGTTGATTTCATGCGAACGATTTGTTTTTCATTTATTGTGCCAAATTCAAAGCAGTTATGTTAATCACTTCAATACGTTCTTTGTTTAATGGCATATCAACCTTTGTAGGTTATTTACTGTCAGAGCCATCACTTCTGAAGAACAGTGGTAGTACAATTTAACCCAAAGTTGGGAGGATAAAGGGGTTCATACCTTTCCCAAGGGTATTCGTCCGAAAGTGAACATAATGGCGCAACTGGAGTTCGAACTCGCTTATTACGATTCCGCAGTTCATTGCTTTTAACCATTACACCAGGAGGACACCCCCTCTAAATGTGTGTTCCCAAACATCTGGCGCATTCTCTCTCTCTCTCTCTCTCTCTCTCTCTCTTCCTTCTCGCTGTGTGTGTATGTGTGTGAGCGTGTATGTGTAAAACTAATTTTATATCTCTCTTATTATTACTTATTTTGAATTGAAGTTCAATTCTAGAGAGCCATTCATGCATATATCACTTGCCTCTTCGATTAAAAAAGAATAACTCAGATTTATTGCTTGATGGGCCCCTTTCTAAGGGAGGAGAATACCGACAAATATCTTACGTTCCAAATGTAATGTATGATACAAACAAGTTCTTCCATGTTAGTTGGTGGAGAAGGTCTGGCAACTGGAAGGAGTTCTGATTTTATGGCTTTGCCAATTCTTTTCAGATCGAAACCACGAAAAACCTTCAGGTTTCATGTTTGCTCAAATGAATGTATGTGGGTACGAGTGCGTGTATATTAGATTATATATATGCTGCTGCAGCAAGAATAAATACATTAAATAATAAATTAGATAAACAGCAGCTGTGTCGTGAAAAAAACCTTTATCTGATGATGATACTGAGGTCAAGCAATGTTTCGGGGACAAAGTATTATTATCACAAACCCAGATCGCCCTTGCAATATCTCACGATATCATCAGATTTTGTTGTGGGAATGCCCGATAAAAATGCAGCCTCTTCGTATTATCTTTTGTTCCATTCACAACTTTCCAATCAAGGTATATATTATATATATATAATTATATACAATTATCAATTACAATATTAAATACACACACACACACACACACACACACACACACACACACACACACACACACACACACACACATATATATATATATATATATATATATATATATATATATATATATATATATATATACAGTATTATTCGGTCCAATTAAACCGGAGTTGGGAGTAATTCCATCAGGACAAAAAAAAAAACCATTCAACAGTGACCATTTAAATTTTCCTGGTAAAGAATTCAATGTAACTGACATTACAGAGCAATAATTTCTTTAAGAAAAAACAAAAATCGGTCACATTAGGATTATAAATTTATTTCCATCCGGAAACACTAAAAAAAACCCAAAAACTAACAGGAATTCTTCAGATCTTATGGATAAGATCTGAAGAAGTCCTGTTAGTTTTTTTTTTGGGGGGGTGTTTTTGATTTATATCAAAACCTATAGCAGGATGGAAATAAATTTATAATCCTAATGTGACCGGTTTTTGTTTTTTCTTAAAGAAATCTATCTATCTATCTATCTCTCTCTATATATATATGTGTGTGTGTGTGTGTGTGTGTGTGTGTGTGATTCATATAAATCAAGTCTAGAATAAGACTTATATGGAATAATTCATGAATAGAATATATGAGAATTTTCAATAAATTCCAACAGAGTGCTCAATATATGGTTATTAATATAGAAATATATATAGAAAAACTCACATACAGAGCAATTATACATTGCTCTCTCTCTCTCTCTCTCAATATATATATATATATATATATATATATATATATATATATATATATATATATATGTATGTATAAACACATAGTATGTATAAACACATAATTCTCAATACTATTCAATGTACTTTTATTTCTATATGTTATAATGCCAGATACAATTATGTCATAATTTCATACTGGGCTTCAAAGAACATGAAGTTATTCACACAATGAAAACTCGTGTGAAATTGTATTAGAGACAGAGAAAGAAAATGGATCTTTGCCGTTTTGTTTTAAATCTGCCACAGAAAGTGACTTTATGTACACGAAAAAAAAAAAAACTCCTCCCAAAACAAATAAATATTTAATGAACGTAATAATGCTTTCATTAATGTATTCATATATATAACATGAACGGTTTTAAATTTTGGAAGAGCTGTAATAAGAGATGATTAAAACCCTGATTTCAAAACATTCTATTTTTCTTGAAGATGCCATTTTAAAGAGTGTCTGCAACCTGACTGAAACGACTGGAATCTTGATACGAATAGGTACACTAGTACTTTTGTATCTTGTTGCGAACATGGTCATATGGTCACATCTATCTATCTATCTATCTATCTATCTATCACGGTTGGCATATCTAACCAGAATTGTGTGTGTGTGTGTGGAAAATAAAAAAAGATTAACTGTTTTAAGTACATATCGCTGATTGTCTATGTGCGTGAAAAAGTTAACAGCGAGAATCCCATATATAGCCGAATGGAGTTCGAGTGACCAGTTGTGTGAGAATAGACGAGAATAGTATTTGACCAGACAAAACGGTCTTGTTGGAGTAGGACGTACGCTAGAGAACTGAAGGATGTGTACCCTTTGTTCTCTGCAACAGAGCAGAGTTTGAGGTAGGTCACAGGGTTAGAGGCAGGCCGCAAAGTCTCACATCCACACTTGTCTTTGTTCTTTTTTTTTCATTTGTGCCACCGTCTTGGGCTTGTGCACTTTAATCAACATCTGTAAACTTAACGACGTGGAAGCCGACATTGTTTTGCAGCAAAGAGTGCAAAAAGTCGAGAAATTGCATCATAGAGGTGATGACAGGGCGTAACATTCGAACATATGTGTTCATGCCTGATTCTATAACCTGGTAAGTCAAATTGCTAGTGATTTTTCGAATAAAATTGATTAAATTCTATATCTTAAAATACTATATCAAGTGATGGCGATTAAAAAACTGTAACTTTGTTTTCGTAAATTAAACAAGAATAATCACTTAGAAAAATCAAATGAAATCCAACTAGGTCCCTTAATCCGGTAAAGGGAATTCATTTGACGAAATGTCCTGGGTATAACACTATATTGCATCCAGTGATGAAATTCCTGTTCTGGAGATTTGCCGTTACTCCCAGGCCCACTCTTCCCCTGAATGATAGTATCTGTTAGGGTTGCATCTATGAGTCAGTTCTCGGAAAATTCTTAGTATTTCATTGGAAAGTTTAAAACAAGGTATCTGTGTGCAAACAAATGATTATTATTAGATAGGAATTTATTTGAAAACCTATATTTGTATATAGATCATTAGTATCAAATATCAGTTTGAAATAACTCATAAGGTGTTTAACCAATAAACCAAAACAATATGACAGATTTTTTTAAACATAGAAATGTTGCAGTTAACACAGACAAAGACTTCCTTTGGGTTTTTTTCGAGAATGTCTGAACCCAAACGCTCTGAGAGTATCCTTTTTTACAAGTAATTTTCTTATTTTTTCACCGGTAGATTTCACATTGTTTACTGGTAAATTCCATATTTTTACCAAAAAATTTAACATTTTTAGCGGTAAATTTCACATATATAATATAGAAAATTTTGTTAGCTGGCTACCTAAACCAGTAAATTTTTTTACGAAATATGTACTGTTACAGACATTACCGTCATTATTCATGTATAATACGTACTCACGTGTAATAACTTTAGGCTTCGAAATTTAAAAAAAAAGAGATTTTAGACGTACCAACAATCGGTGAGAACATTGATGACTGTATAACTAAAGTTTGACGAGACGTTCTTTAGATTTTTCAATTATTATGACTAAATAAAAACAAATCCTTTGTTTTACAACATAGAATTATTACCTGACAACCAAAGCCATGTAGCTATGTTATTTAATCGCTAAGTGGTTTATAATCCTTACGAACTTGTGTGTCGTTTAAATAAAGTAATAGGAGTGAGAATCCTTTCACTTTCTGGGAACAAAACCCAACGGTAACTATCATTTAAATTCACTTTTTTATTGAATGGATTATTGGAATGTTTATTTAATGGTATTTCCCTTATAGAATGTAATTTTGACCACCAGTCAAAGGGAAGCTTACACTGCATGCGTGAACACGAATTTTTTCGTGTGGTGTCGGTTGAGAGATACCACCTACGGTGATTGTACACATTATTAACGTTGCATTTTCAATTTGGTTTGAAACTTGAGCATCTGTCTGCAGGAAAATATTCGAATGATTACAAAAGATTTCAGGGATGATTAATTAAAGAAAATGCTTTATATTCAAGCAAGAATCGAGCTCTTTCGGCGAGCCTTAAAATACGTCGATTGAATTCCTTGCGAAGGGGTAAAACCCTTCCTAAAGTAGGGGTCTCTTGAGTATAACAATAAACTACATTTGATGGTGAGGCTCCAGTTCTAGAAATTCGGGAAGAGTATAGTACCTCTTCATTGCCCTTAATCGCAGAGTGGTAGTATCTGTTAAGGTCCCATGTATGTTTCAAATAAATCTGTTTGAAAATAATTCGTATTCAATAAAACCATGTGCAAAACAAAAACCCTCTTAAGAAACAATTACAAAAAAATATAAATATGATCCATATTTTGAAAGACGTTCAGCAAATTGAACACTTAAAAAACAACAACAAAAAAATCTTGAACAAATGTGCGTTGCTGTCAAATGAAATTGACAGGAATCAAAAAATCAGGGGATTCATCTTTCTAATTTACTTCCCAGATTTGTCTACCTGAAACTTCTCGCCGTTAAAAGAAAGATTATTTCAGTCTATGGACGAGATTAAGGAGAAAACCACGATAGATCTGATGGTGAACCCGAACTGTTTTGAAACGTTGAAGAGGTGTTGAGATAAGAGTGTGAGGAAAGGGTTTTGAAAGAGACAGAGACGCTACTGCCCTGGGAAGGCTACTTAAATATTAAACAGATGAAGTAACTTCGAATAATCTTCTTGCATGAATAAAACGAGAGAATAGTTGTTTTTCTTTTACCAAAAAATTGTTTAAGGATGAAAGCTGGAAATTTGTTCAACAAAGTGAACTGTAAAAGAATGAACATTTTTACCTTATGTATTTTGCCATTTTTATTGAAATAGAAAAGTCTGTACCTTTTTATCTCAATGAATGCACCATATGTGCATACACATTTCTGCATATACATAAACTCTCATCTATATATGTACACATATACATATTTCAAATTATAGATACACACTATGTACGTACGCATACATATTCTTGCACATACATAAACTTACTACTAGCATCATAGACACATGTACATATACATAGACTTATATGTATAATCGACCAGGGTATAAATCTGATGGTGAGGCTTCAGTTCTGGAGTTCCGGAGAGTATGAAGTTATCCCTTCCTTGCCATTACTCCCGGGTCAACTCTGACCTGGAGTGGTCATCAGGATCTCATCTATAGATCAAATAGATCCGTCAAATAATTATAAGAATTAGATAGGAATACTTGAAATCATATAAATGTGTGCAAGCAAATGATTATTATCATTAAATAGGAATAGTTAATTCAAACCATACTGTCCATAATTTATTAGTATTTGATAGGAATACTTGCAACTGGATGAAACTCCGTGGCCTAATGACTAAAATGCTGGGACTGCGGCTTCGAAGTAAGCAAGTTCGAATTTTTGTCATGTTCACTTTCGAACGAATACTTTTGGGAAAGGTTTGAATCCCTTGATTCCTCAAGTAATGAGTTAAATAGAATCACTGTTGTTTTTTTTTTTTTTTTTTTTTTTTTTAGAAATGGCTTTGGCTTTAAATAACCCACAAATGTTGATATGCTATTGAACAAAGAAAAACCGAAACTTTTAAACTTGCACATTTGTGCAAACAAATGATTTCTATCATCAAATAGAAATAATTAATTGAAACGATATTTTGCATAAATTATTAGTATTAGATAGGAATACTTGAAACCATGTAATTGTGTAGGATTATTTGTGTTAGGAATTGTTACTTGAAGCTAAAATTGTTCACCAAATATTATTATCTGTTACTTGAAACTTTGTAATTCCTTGCAAAAAAAGAAAAAAGAAGAAGAAGAGACTGACTTCGGCGACAGATAACACCATAATGTATAACATGCAATAAAACCAACCAAACCTTAACTTACCCATACGTATACAGAATTCGGCAGAAGTGGACCTTTTAAGCTAAGATTACGATTTCTTTAAAGTGCTTAAATTCTATATTTCATTTTTACATCAAATAAAGTTGTTCTTTTTTTTTTTTTTACCTTTATCTTTCTTACACACGCAATAGATACTTACGTAAACTGAAATACATAGATAGTCACATTTACACTTAGGCACATAGAAACTCACATGCATATATATGTAGCCTCACATACTCACTTACGTATACTCAGACATGCACTCACATATATATGCTTTGACTCACACATGCACATATATACGCATACGTAAATTCACACACAGACGTATTCTTACCGACACATCTACGACCTTTCATATGCACAAACGAACATGCGTACATTTACATATACGTAGACTGTAGAACATCCGCAGCCTCGTGCACAGATGCAAATCTACATACAGAGACTCAAATACATACAGGGGAATCCATGTGGCATCGAAGCAAATGTGCTGGACTACAACATCGTTTGAAGCGAGTTGGAACTTCAGTTGTACAATTACGTTCACTTTCGGGCGAGTACTTTCAGGAAAAGTATGAATCTTTTTATACTCCAGGCTATGGGTTAAATAATACCACCACTGTTCTCCTCTAAGGATGGTTTTCGCATTAAATAACCCACCAAGGTTGATATGCCATAAAACAAAGAAACCAAAATCAATCAAATACAAACATACATATGCATAGACTCAGGGGCATGCACACACACACACACACACACACACACACACACACACACACACACACACACACACACACACACACACACGTTTGCCCCCCCCGTGAAACACGCGTAGATTCACATGTTTTGAGTCGTAGGAATATGTAATGTGGTATGCGCATTTGTCTATTTTGGTTGACCAAAATAAACATGACTAACCTAAATTTACAATGTTTATTCTTCTTATAATCAAATCGAGCGAAAATCCTCCATTCTTCCCTTTACGATAGACAGTCTTTGTCGATTTTTTGACCTGAGTGTCGTATAGGCCTGCAGCACTGTTACTTTCAATTGTCATAAACAATACGACCTCAAAGAAAGCGGAAGAGTAATCAGTACTAAACATGAAAATTTATTCAGATAATAACAAATAAGCCTGCCAAACCTGTAACAACATTTGTCTTTCATTATTATATACAGCTAAATTCGACTATAATGTATTGGTGATAAATTTTAGATCAAAGTGGTGATCTATCTTGTGGTTGGAAAAATCACAAGTTTCTCCTCGCTGCCACAGACTGGTGTTCGATTCTAGGTAGAAGGTAAAAGCCAATTTTTTGAATGCTGATTTTTTTAATCAAAGCAGGCTCTTCCAATTTCAAAATCCTTTAGCTTTTCGCTGTATAAAGCAAAGTTTAAGAAATATTATTCTTATTTATTCATTTACATATTTTAATCAGATTCACTCAATATAAGACTAAGTTGTTCGCGACTCAGTAAAGGGTTATGATGCTATAACATAGAAATTTATGTTGGTTTCTTTGCTTAATGACATATCATTAGAAAAGAAAAGGGATAGATAAATAGATAGATAGATTGGAAAGACATGAAAAACGTTTATTTTGAAAACTTATTTCGGAAGTTTATTCATTTAAAAATATGATTGTTAAGTCAACAAATTATTTAATTTTGATAAAACTTTCGGTACTTTATTAACAGCTGAAAATAAACTGAACACTATATCTGAGCAAGTCTAATCAATCACAATTATATTAATTTATATGGCGGAATATTTTTAACACAGAACATTCTGTAGCGAACACTGACGTACGGGATTTATTTCGAGTATGTCCGGACCTCTTTGCTTTGATAATACCAAAAAACTGGCCCAATTTTTTCAGATAGGAACCCATTTTTAACTAAAGCAACCCAAACAATATCACGTATACATACGGGTGGATGATATTAAGTTGTTCGCCTGGTCCCACGGGACCCTCCCCTTGTCAATGCCTACTTAGTAGGGCTAAGTTTATCTCTGGGCACTTGAGGCACCCCAAAAGAGGGATACCGAGAGGATCAAGCATTTTTGTGATGGTCACACATGAGTCACGATTGGTGCGTGACCCCCTACACAAACATACACTCACAAGAAAATGACATTGTGTCAAATCTGACCGAGTGAGAGGTCAGATAAATCCTTCACGTATACGCAGATTATTACATACAGTCAGAAATACAAACTGAAACACACACATACTAACACACATTTACAGAGAGACACATATATACTCAAAATTTGATACATAGACGCTCTCACACAGACAAGCAGAAATACAAGTACACCTATACAAAGGGATGCATACACAATCTTTCTCGCTAAAGATACGCATATATAAACTGAAGAAGACCTATACTAACTTTCTGGCTGTCTGTCTATCTGTATATACATCACGCACTTAGAGAAATATTCATACTTACCTGGCTTTAACTGCGCCGTCTGGTATTCGTGCCGGATGGGGTATCGAAATCAATGGCAGATTCGAGACCGAAAGGCCCGCCAGCATCGGCTGAGCCACCTTTGGATGGGCAAGCTGCAACATTGACACCTTTGTCCCCTATGTATAGCACTAAACCTTGCTGTCTAGTTTAAGCTATAACCCGGCATCTGTGCCTGGACCCAGATTTGGGTCCAAGAAACAGTTTGGTTCATTAAACCCACATTGCACAAAGTGGGTCGATGAGCAGCACAGACCAGGAGGGTTCGAGCCCCGGCTCGTTCCCGACCTTCCCCTCCACTAAATCCCCACGATAATCGGCCTTCGGGTCATTGACCTTGTGTCAAGTCCTGTCTGGTGGGAGGCAGCGACAAATATCATATTTACCTTGGGGTGTCCTCGTGGTGTAATGGTTAAAGCGATGGATTGCGGCATCGTAGTAGGCGAGTTCGAATTCCAGTCACGCTATTATGTACACTTTCGGACAAATACCCTTGGGAAAGGTATAAACCCGCTTATCCTCCCAGCTCTGGGTTAAATAGTACCACTACTGTTCTTCTCCTGGCTTTGGCATTAAATAACCTACAATAAACTACATTAAACAAAGTAACCAAACCAAACCGTACTTACCTGGCACACTCATGCCGGCTGAATGAAAAATTGATCGTCTAGTCCCAGGGGTCATTTCCCCAAGGCAATATCTACTTCGCAAGGCTGGGCGCCCAAAAATGGGGAATGCCGACGGGATCAAGCAGTGTTTTTGTGACACGAGTCTCGATTGGTGCATTTTTCCCCCACAATAAAATGACCTTGTGTCAAATCCTACCTGGTGGGAGGTTTGATAAATAGCCTTAGAGAAACACACGTAGACGCATATATTTTGAGTTGTATGAATGTGTGCTTATGGTATGCGTATTTTTTCTATTTTGATTGACCAAAATAAACATGGCTAACCCAAATTTACAATGTTTATTTTTCTTATAATCAAATCGAGCGAAGATCCTTCATTCTTATATTTACAATAGGCAGACTTTGTCGATTTTCTGACCTGAATGTTCGTATAGGCCTTGCTATATTGTATTTAGAATACATTTACATTAGCCGTAAACAATGTGCTCTTCAAAGAAAGCCAAAAAAAAAGCACTCAGAGTTAAACATAAAAAACATATAAAGTCAGAACAGGTCCTTAAATTTGTAACAACGTTGCTCTTTCATTGTTATGTACAAGACGACATCTAAACGCAATTATAATGTATCATTGATGAGTTTTAGATTAGCTTAGAATTGCCCCTTGCGGTTTAAAACACACGCACACACACACATGCGCACCGTGCGCACACACTACAATCGTCTCAAATATATAAATATAAACTATTTTTTTGCAAAAACTTAATTTTCTTCTTAGCCAAAAATACCAGGATTTTATTATTATTTTAATTTTTACGTGTTTTTCACACCAGCGTTAACCGTTTGTCTTTCACTGGAGTAAGTGACAGCAAGTTTCCTTAGGTTTCCAGGACTCTTCTTAGTATTCTGGCCGACTTCAGCAATACTGTAGTCTGAATGGTCTTGGCTCGTCCTCTGATTTCCAACTCTTCCAGCCCTTTGCCAAACATTTGGGGGTATTATTATTATTATTGCGAGTTTTTCACTCCAGTGTTAGCTGATGGCCTTTCACTGATGTCTAAGTTACAGCAAATCTACTCAGGTCTCCAGGACTCTTCTCAGTATTCTAGCCTATCATAAAAATGCTGTAGTTTGGATGATCTCGATTCGTCCTCCAATTTCCAAGTCTTCAAACTCCATTTACAAGCTCATGGGGAGGAGGCGTTCCAAGCGCGCCAATTACAACTGGAATCACTGTCACCAAAATGTTCTACTGCTTTCTTAGTTCTCAAGCAAGGTTCAAGTATTTTTCTCTCTTTTCACTTACTTTTATTTTCCCACTGTTGTCCGCTGGGACGCTTAAGTCCACTATACAGTAAGTTCTTTTTTTTTTTCTTTTTGTTAATCGTTTCTAAGTCAGGTCTTCTGGTTGGGATTCGGTGATCTGTTTGTATCTCAAAATCTCATTTTCTAGGACATATTCTGGTTTGTACTTATACCATTTGTTTGTTTGGCTAAATTTCAATTTCTTGCACAATTCCCAATGGATCACCTTTCTCACCCAGTCATGCCTAGTCTTGTATTCCTTTCGTGCTAGTTTGCTTCATTGGTTTATCATGTGATTAATCGTTTCATCTCATTCTCCACATAATCTACATTTGCTATTCTGTTGCTTATCATCAATTCACGCTTTGATATAATCAAATGTGGGCTGTAATGCTGATCACATTACGGTCGGGTCACCCTTCAAAGAAGTATGTTGCACAGACCCGAAACTTCTAATGACAAGGGAGCAACAACACTGATGACATATCCGGAGGCAGCACCAGAAGGTGTATTATAACAACATCGGTCCTTGTGGCGTTGTTTTGTGCTGTTATTTGAAATTTAGTGACTCTCGTGAGATTTCTCTTTCGTAACCAGGTCCATGTCTTCCCGAGTGAAATTTCGCCAGTTTGTCGCTTAAAATATCCATAGTTTTTCTTCCCATTTTTGTTTCCAAGTTTCTGTTGTTTTTCTATCCGTACTTATGTTGCCAATTCTGGTAGTGGTTGCTGTAATCAGTCTTTAGTTTTTGTTTAATGTTGTCCGAAAGTTCTTGTATTGATGCATTTGTGCAATCTTCAAAGCTAAGCGAGTCTTCTTACTTCTTTTCTTGACACATACAGTCTCTATGCGTCATCTCTCGGATGTAATGCTTTGTGCATAGTTATAAATTTTCTTGTCCTTTCATCTCTCTATCTGAGTTCTTCCCGTGTCTTTTTTAAGAATTACCCCGAGTATCAAACAAGGTGGACTGTTTATGTGTATATCCTTTGATGAGATTTCTGCTGCAGAGTGTGGTTTCGAAAAGGTTTCTCATTCGTCTGAGATTCTCTTATCTTTTTTTTCTTTACTCTTCGTTTGTTTGATTGTGTCTGCTTTCAATATTCGCTGCAACTTGTAATTATCCTTCTTCCTTAGCCTTCCAAATGCATTCTTGATTTTGTAGTTCTATTCCTTCATCTGATTCTCTTTTTCTACTTCTTATTATGAGCATGACACATTTTTAAATACCAAATTCTATTCCCTTATCCTGGCTGTGCATTTTCATTGCTTGTATCTAGGTCTCCAGTTCTTTTCCATTTTTTGCAAATATGTCATCCATATACATAAGGTGATTATTCTTTTCTGGCAAGATTTGCTGACTCCGCACATTTCATTATTATTATCATTATTATTATATTACTCATGGCAGGTTTTTCACACCAGCGTTTGCTGGTGGTCTTTCAATGGGTCTGAGTGACAGAAAGTCTCTTCAGTTCTTCTAGGCTCCTCTGAGGATTCTAGCTGATCTCAACAATACTGTGGGCGGATGGTGTTGATTTTTCCCCTGATTTCCGATTCCTCCAGTCTTTTTTCTAAGACTTTAGGGACCATTTCAAGTGCACCAATGACACTTAGCATCACCGCATGTCCCCCAGTTTTTTTTAATTCTCTGACAAGATCCAAGTATATGTCTATTTTTTCATTTTCCTTTATTTTCACTCTATGGACCGCAGGAACGGCAAAATCCACTCGATCTCTTTTGTTAATTAAAACTTAATCAGGTCTCCACGCCGGGATCAGGTGATACATTTCTATCTCAAAATCCCAGGGAATTTTGAATGTTTCATTTTCCAGGACGGATTTTTCATTTCTTGCACAATTCCCAGGAGATCATTTTCATCTCTAACAATTCCTAGTAGATCATATTATGTGATGAACCATTTCATCTCTGACTACACACAACCTACACTTGATATTCTGTTACGTATTTGTGTAACGAAGTGAGTTCTGGGATTGACAGAGGGAATTTAATACCCAGAAAAAGGGAGGAAAGTTTATATGGACTTTAGAAGACTGTTCAAAATCCACTTGTAGTATATTTTGAACAGTCTTCCAAAAGCTTTTGAACAGGCTGTGTAAAAAACTTTTTTTTGTTTATCTTATCATGAACATTTCTGCTACGGAATCGATGTTGACGTGCCTAGATCAAAATAAGAGCTTGTCAAATATCGGAATTATTGATTATTGATGAAAATTGTTATTTTTGATTATTGTTATTCGGTTGATGTAATAAAAATACTGTCGAGACGAAGGCTATTCCAATAAAAAAGGAATTCTTTTTCGTTTGAACGTGAAAATAGAATGTTTTCATTTCAAAGCTAATTGATTAATCAAACGAATTCTGAATCTAAATTTAGCTCAGGAATATGCCGTGTAAAAATTTACTACGAGTGACGATTTTTGAAATAGCCCCCTACACCGCCCTAACCTAGCTATGAGAATACATAAATTAAACTACAAGAGAAACAAGACAGATCGATCGATCGAGAGCGAGAGACCGAATTACGAGAGAGGTAAGGTGACTTTCCCCGATTCTGAGCTACTGGCCTTGTATCTTACTGCCGCTTTGGAGTAAGAACTAACACTATTATTATCGCAAAGCGGTGTTGGTTTGTTTATGTCACTGATTTTCTTTTCTCTTTTTTCTCTTACGTAATTGGGCAGAGGCGTCTGTCTAATTGCTAAAACGGTTAATGGTTAATTCACTGTCCGAATCTAAAATCACAACGTGGGCGGATAGCGGATTGATTTTGGCTGTTCAAGGAATTTCCTGGCACAACCAGACAAGGATATGACTCCAAGAATAACCCCTGTGTTTGGCAAGGCGACCCCCCCCTGTCGTGTCATATTTGGTGCCGTTTGGATCAGCATACGACCCAAGTGGTCTCATTTGGTTTAGACAAACGCCCGCCGGATTACATTTGTAATTTTTAACCTTAATATAATTGATCATTATGGCATTATTTTGAGTTACTATCAAAAGAGATTTAGTTTCTCTCTTTAGGTTTCCCTTTCTTAACCCTACCCAGGTTTTCTAGGATGCAATCTCCCCGGTTTTTCGCTTGAAGTATCCATACAGTTGTTTTTCTTCCCATTTCTATTTTCTAGTTTCTGTTGTTTTCTGTTTATTCCTAGATCGCTATTGCTGTTACTGGCTGCTGTAATTAGTCTTTCTTTGTTTTTTTTAATACGTTTAGGAATCCTCAAAGATTGTGAGTCTCTTCTTCCTCCTTTTCTTAACACATATAGTCTGTCTACATCATCTCTCGGATGTAAGGCCTCGTTCATCATCATCATCATCATCATCATCGATTTCCGTGTCCTTTTGGTTCATTTGTCTGAGTTCCGATTTCAACCATATCAAGAATGGTTGCCCTGGTGTTTTTTTCCTTTGATGAGATCTCTGCTGTAGAGCTTGGTTTCGAGAAGATTTTTGTTTTTGAGAAGTATTTTTCTTTACATTTTCTTTCATCTCAATTCGTTTGATGATGTCCGCTTCCAATATTCCGATGTACTTGTAAATTTTTTTCTCAAAAACTTCTGAAACTTTCCTGATTTGGTTGTTCTATTCCTTCCATTGTTTCTTTTCTCTCCTTTTTCATTATCAGGATGGCACATTTTCCAGTCCCTTATTTAAAAAAAATCATTATTAGAGTTGTTTTTTACACCAGCAGGAATCTGAGTGGCAGTAAGACTCTTCAGGCCTCAAGGACTCTTCTAAGTATTCTGATCGATTTTTAGTAATGCTGTGGTTTCTATTCTGCATCTAATCTCCACTTTATCAAGTCTCTTTTCCAGGCTCAATGGAATTTTTATAAAGCTCTGAGTATGATTGGTATCACCGTCACCTCCATGTGCCACAGCTTTTTTAGCTCTTGGAAAGCCAGGGTATTAATTCAGCTTTTCGCCTTATTTCAACTTCACTCTGTGGTCAGTTGGAAAAACAAATTCCTCGACGTAACATATTCTTCTTTTTCTTTTTAATTAAAACTAGGTCTGGTCTTCTGGCCTGTATTTGGTATTTCTTGTTCGTCAATAGTCCGGGAAACCGGGGTTCAATCCCAGGTCAAGTCCAACCAAAAACTCAAAAAATGGTGCTTGATACCTCCTTGCTTGTATCGCCCTTCCCTACACCTCGAAAAGGGAGCCTTCAGGTTGCCCTCGATTACAGTCGGCCAACTTACTTATCTTACGTATCTCATAGTCCCAGAGAATTTTATACATTTCGTTTTTAAGGACAGATTCTGGTTTGTTCAAGTACCACTTATTAGTTTGGTGAAATTTCAGTTTCTTGCACAATTCCAAGTGGATCAACTTACCCATCCAGTTGTGCCTATTCTTTTGCTCATTTTGTGCTAGTTTTTTGCATTTACTTATGTGATTAATTGTTTCATCATTGTCAAAACTTGCAATTCTTCCAAGTATTATCAATTTTTGATTTGATATAATTACTTCCATAGAGTTGTTTTTCTTCCCATTTTTGTTTTCTTGATTTTGTTATTTTCATTGTTTTGTTGTTATTGTTGTGACACCAGTAACAGCAAAAAGACAATAAAATAACCAAATCTCTATTTGCTCTTGTTTATACTTTGAGTCCTTATCTTGCTCCATCAACGCAGCCCTCAATGCTTGGGAATTCTTTTCCTCTTTCTTTTCCTGTCAAATAGTCTATTAATTTCACCTCTCGTGTGTAAGGCCTCGTGAATCGTCATCAATTTTTTCTTCCTCTAGTCCACTTGTCTGAGTGTTGTGGTCTGGACAGTCTTGATTCTTCCTCTGATCTTCAATTCTTCCGAACTTTTTTAGGCCCTTGGGGACCGTTCCAAATGTACCAACTACAAATAGTATCTAGGATTATCTTATTATAGAAAATCATATATTTCACAGCTTTTTCAGCTCTCCGGCAAGATCCAAGTATTTGCTCATTTTTTCGCTTTTTTTTTATTTTCACTCAATGGTCCACTGGAACAGTTAAATTCGTTTAATTGACAAGTTCTTTTTTCTCGTTAATTAACACATTCCTTTTCCTTTTCCTTTTCTAAGGATGGTCTTTTATCTATGGATAATATCTATTCAATTATCTATTTATGTATTCATTTCTTCTAAGATGATCTTGTTTTTTTTTTTGTTTTTTTTAAGGATGATCTTATTTTTACGCTTGACCTTAAATCCTCAGCCATAGATTTTAATATCCATGATTGAAGATTTAAGGTCAGGCGTAAAAACTATGAAATTTATAGTATATCACTCATAATTAAGATTTTTCTCCTATAAAACATGACACTGTGGAATACAAAAATTCTATCTGGGCCATTGCAATAGTGTAAAGGCATCTGGAAAAAAATAAACTGCAGGATAACTTTTCTATGATAAGATAATCCTAGATTCACCTTGCGTTGAAATCGAAATTGGTTTCGAGTTGATTCCGATACGGAGAGCCGAGTTACTTTTATGTGTTCCAAATTGAAAAAATTTTCAAACTTTACACACACAGCTACAATTTTCTCACTAGATTATGCTGACTTTATTCCCTGGGGAGCGATATGTATTTACCCAGCCCCTCCGCACGAGCAAGAGTGTAAACTTACCCAACGGAGTGTAAACTTACCCAACTTACCTGCGGAGCGATATGTATTTACCAAACCACTCTGCTCGTGCAGAGTGGTTGGGTAAATACATATCGCTCCGCAGGGAATAATGTCAGCATAATCTAAGCCTTACCTACAGAGCATTCCATTTGCAAGTACAAATAAAATAAATGAATGAATCAATTAATTCTGAAGAAATTTGTTTTAGAACATTTTTATTATATAGTGATATTATTTCCTCTACCCAGGTTACGCCGAGTGTCCCTTTCGTAGTATGTTATTATGCACACTATTTTTTTACATATACTAATTAATTTGGGAATTTCCATGGCTTCAGTAAATAAACTTAAATATCTGCTAACAGTGAATCCACCAAATTTTGATTTGTAAAATAAAAAATTCTTGGGGGTCTTGGTTAAAAACAAGTGTTCTTTTACTTTTGTAATGCTTTTTATATGCATACCACACACACCGACATCATGTTTTTGTACTATATATATATATATATATATATATATAGTGCACAATAAAAATAGGTCAGCGGACGTGATATTAATTTTCTCCTTCAATGAAGAGGATAAATGCAGACTTTAGAAAATGACCCAAAATTCGTGAAAGGTGACATAGACAACTAAAAGATAAGCGAAAATACATCACGAAAAAGAAAAATAAAAAGAAAAAGAAAGAAAAATCATCAAAGAAGTTTGAGAATTCTACGTAGATGCATCAATAAGTTCATAACATTGATACTGCCAGAAAATAGAATTGCAACACTTTGAATTATGGGCTTTAATTTACTCAAGATTAAATCTACAGGTAATGTAGCTGGATTACGGTGAATGATCACATATACTCGGTCAATATACACACAAGTTCCAAAATAAGGGTTTCATAAACAGACTCTCTCTCTCTCTATATATATATATATATATAATTGTGTTGATAACAGAGTAAATCTCACACCGAGATTGTAAGTCTCACACCGAGATGATAAATCATTTGAAGACATCTACAGTCAGGAGTTCCCCCACAGTACACAAAATTCTTTTGTTTATCGCTACAGGTTACCAATTAAAAAATAATCGTTTGAACTTGAGCTTCGTTAAAAGTTGTCTCGACTTTAGAATGAATTTGATATTATCATTAACGATCCCTTATTGAGTACACTCACTTCACATAATTTCATAAAAATTCTATTCTTGCTCACGTTCAATGCAATGACGTGGAATCTAATCAGTTAATTCAAATTTTCTTATTATCGAATTGGCGCTTCTTTGCCGGAAATTTGTGAATTCAACAAAGGCTTATACAAAGAGGCTTCATCTTGATCTGGCATTGCTAAAATGTAACTGATTGCATTGTAAGATAATGCTGGGGTGCTGTGGATGTGGTTTACGTTATCTCTGAAACCATGACCCCAGAACCATCATCTGATGATAAGTTTGTCAGTCAGATTGGTTTTTCTTTTTGTATTTTGTGCGACATACATACATATATATGTGTGTATATTTACCCAACCCAGCTCGATTTTAAGCGATTTTAACTGATTTGAATTTAGAGTTTTTCTTTTTCTAAACCGGTTGTCATATCAAGGTTAAAGAGCCCAGTCTGTCCTACTATTTGTTTAGAGTTAGAGGGAGAATAGTTGGATGCATAACTTTCTCAAACGCTATGTGAAATGCAAACAACCACGTCCGAGTTTTGAACTGGAGTCGTCGTATCCATTTTTTTATGATGCTAACCATTACACCTCGAGCACTTCTTCACACACACACACACACACACACATATATATATATATATATTGGCTCTTGGCTGTTAACCAGTTTACAATATATGTGTGCAATATATGTAAGTGACGCAATATTTGGACACTCCCGTGTCCCTCATCGACGCAAATTGCAGGATATTAGAATCTGAATTATTTAAGAACTGAACACATTATTAAAACAAGAAAAAAAAAAAAAAAAAAAGAAAACATAAACAAAAGCAAAACAAATTAAAATTCTCACTTACTGAATCCTGAAAAAATTCAACTGGGTTATTTGGTATATATATATATATCAGGGGCGGAGACGGGACTAGTGCTACTTGTGCCCGGCACGACCAATAACTCGGTCAATGTTATTCAAAATGGATTAAAAATCATCCATTAATTTCAAGCAAACATACTTAGTCTGATTTCAATTAAATTACGAATCTATTCAAGTTTCGATAACTAAGTAGCCAAAAGTTTATAAATATATCTGGGAATAATACAACGATGCTGTTTTGAACGGATGGTCTTTGTCCGGCCATCGTCAGATTCATTGAACATCCCATAAAATCGGCTATAATGTTGAACGCCCGATCCGTGCCAGGCACTAGACCCTTATAATAACAGTAATGTTAGAGAAATACGCTTTTGGCCGTAGCCAATAGCAAGAGCAACCCTACCACTGTGCTCAAAAATCTTAGCACGTGCGACAGTTGATAGATATATTGGGAAGAGGGAGAGGGAGAGAGAGAGAGAGAGAGAGAGAGAAAGAGAGAGAGAGAGAGAGAGGATAGCAGATTAGAGCAGTCGCCGACGTCATCATCATCGCTATGGTAAATGTTGGTTAAACGGCGTGTTTTAATTCGTTTTTTCACTAACAGATGTCTATTTCTTTAATGAATGTTGCATATATTACATTCTGTAACTAAAATTTGTTTATTTGAATACATTTTCAACAAATAATCTTTATTTTAAGCGAAATT
This sequence comes from Sepioteuthis lessoniana, assembly GCA_963585895.1. Classification (NCBI taxonomy): domain Eukaryota; kingdom Metazoa; phylum Mollusca; class Cephalopoda; order Myopsida; family Loliginidae; genus Sepioteuthis; species Sepioteuthis lessoniana. Next base: position 52,250,503 of record OY757930.1, read on the forward strand.
GAAACTGCTAGCTGTGTCTGTGTATATTGTCATCAGTTTCTTTATTCTAATAAACATATTTTTCTCGTCATAGTAATGAACATCTTCTCTTTTCTTCTATACTTTTGAAAGGAAAAAAATTATCTTATCTACTGTATTAACAAGACTACAAATTATTTAGTATCTTGATTGTTTACAAAAAAAAACACCATGCAAGGTACGTTTGTCAATCTGTGCTATACAATGGAGAATGACGCAATAGCAACTATGATGACTTACTTTGGGTCCACGGACCACGGGTTGGGAACTGAAGTTGACAGAGTGTGTGTGGGGGGGGGGGGCACGAGTAGCAAAAATAGGCTAGAGTCGCCACTGATATATATATATATATATATAGTAGTGCGTAGTAAGCGAGTTCAAACTCCAGTCCCGCTATTACATTCACTTTCGGACAAATACCCTTGGGAAAGGTATGAACCCCCTTATCTCTCAAGCTGTGGGTTAAATAGTACGAATACTGTTCTTGTACAAAGATGGCTTTAGCATTAAATAACCTATGAAGGTTGATATTCCATTAAACAAAGAAACTAAACCAAAGCAATATCTTTCCTTGTCAATGGACTTAATTCGATGATAGATATCAATCACATAGATCGAACGATTATGCCTCGAAAAATTTGCATGAAAATTCTGCTAATAATTCCGTGTAAGACTATGGACTTTTTGATTCAACCTCGTAAATTATTTTTCATTTTTAAAGTAGTTTAAATTAGACTTAAAACGACCAGAATTTACTTGATTATGTAAATCATTGTTTTCAAGTATGAGATGACAACTGTATTACTTAGATCGATGTCGTTACGTCTTAGCAGTTGTGTGAGGTGGTGACCAAGGGACGATCCCTAGAGGGCAAGAAATGGATAGAAAATCTGTATATTGGACTTCTGACAATGGGTTTGATTTTTGAATATATATCACGTGACAAACATTAAATGGAAGAGATAGAAATAAAGACACCGGGAACAGCCATAGCTTCGATAGCGAGGAGTGAATTTCTTCGTTGCTAAGAGAGATCGAATGACGGAGAAAGAATATGTATTTTAGTCAACCGATTAACAGAGGTTTTCCTCCTTTCAAGCAATTGGCTTGTAAACCAACGTCCCCAAAAGAGGCTTGAAGGTACGGAAGAAAGTGGCTATGAATTAAGATACGTTACCACTCTTCTTTCTTTCATTGTGTAAAACCGGCTGTGTTCATGTAGCGATTCACGACTTTGGCGATTACAACCTTGTTACCCATTTATTCATCTCTTTTATAGTTAATTCTGTTTCCACTTGGTGATGAATTTTAACCAAACTAGACCATTCTGTGGTATTGATATATAAAAAAGAAAATTGGTGGAAAGAAAACAATTCTATTCCCGAAGGTGTGGCTCGACAACCCGAGTTCCTCGTGAGAAAAGAAAATGGGCACATTTTCTACTTGACTAAAGAATAATGATATCGGTACAAAAGCACATTCAATAAGGAATAACGCATAAACTTATAGTGCTATAACTGTGCATTTATGAATTCTATTCGGAAAAGTAGCCAACATCGGATAATGGCTCTAACTCAGTGTCCCTTTCATTTTTCAAAACACGATGCAAAGTCCTCGTCCGTGATCACTATCAGCTTACTTGTGGCGTTTTCTATAATCTCGTCCACGGTCTGAAATCTCTTCTCTTTCAATGGTGATTCTAGCTTTGGTAAAAATTCAGAATCAACCAAGTTTTAAAAAAAATGTTCTTACCTTGTTACGTTTCTTTCTTTCTTCTTTTATTATATTTCTTTTTTTAATGTTTAGTTATTTCATTCTTTCTCCATTTCTATGTTTCTTCTTTGTCGTTTTCTTTCTTTCTTTCTTTCTTTCTTTCTTTCTTTCTTTCTTTTATTTTCTTTCTTTCTTTTATTACAACACACTTTATTCTTATCTTCTTTTATTTTACTATGTCAAACACAGATACAACCAATGCTGGACTGTGACATTGTAGTAAGCTGGACTGTGACATTGTAGTAAGCGAGTTCGAACTCCAGCTGCACTATTATGAAAAGGCATGAACTCCCTTATTCTCCTAACTATGGGTTGGGTAACATCTCTATTGTCATTCAACAAGGATGGATTTGGCATTGAATAACCCACAAAGATTGATATGCCATTAAACTAAAGAAACAAATTGGTGAGGCTTAGAATACGCTGACTCTAGCCCCTGCAATGAGGTAAGATATACCCACTAGGAGAAGTTGGTATGACCACGGCCAACGAGTAAATACGGCTGCGCACGTTACATTAACAGGCCGAAGTAATGTAAACAAAAATTAAATAAAAAATAACCCATTCATAGCTGCATATGAAATTAAGCTAAAAAAAAGAATTAACTTTAAAAACTGAATAAAGAAAATGATATGATCATATTGGTAGAATTTATCCAACGTTATTTTGAAATCATAAAAGCTAGATAACTCACAGCCGTTTATAATTCCTGGATAATTAAAAGACAAAGTATAAATATACATTTTAATGTTGAAATGAATGAAATTAACATCGGATAAATTCTACCAAATGATTATATTATTCTATTGTTCAATTTTTAATTTCATATGTGGCCATCAATGGTCATTTTTTGTTTGTTTACATTACTTCGGCTTGTGAGAATTCAGCCTGGTGACGTAACATGCGGTGCTGTATTTACGAGTTGGCCGTGGTATGACACAAAATGATATGACCCAAAATGGTAATTGATGGTAAAGCTTCAGTTCTAGATATCTGGAGAACGTGAAGTATCCTTTTATTGCCATTACTCCCAAGTCCACTCTGATCTGGAGTGGTAATACCGATTATGATCCCATGTATGGTTCAAATAAATGTTTAAAAATCATTTGTTTTCGATAGGCCCGGTTTCTTTTAGGAAGAAGTGAACGATTCTCATGACGTTTTATCGTTATCACTATTGTGTCGAAATTATTCACCAGGCTGAATTCTCACAGGCCGAATAATTAAAAGATGATGTTTGGAGTGAACAAATCTTATCCCGACTCGCCAAAAAATCATTCAGTTGCCAATTAGACTGGAAATCTTTATTCTCGAAGTTATTAACGAAACTTTGCTCAGTGTATCAGCTAACTTCAAAGATCTGATGGCAACCGATGATTTCAATGTGACTCGACTACAAGTCAGTTTCAGAATTTGTCACTGTAGGTAAAAACTTGAATTGTCAGTCGGTGTCATCTTTATCAGTAGTGTCAGGAATGAATGCGAATATTAGATATCAAAAATATGAATACAGTTTTTTACTTTTATTATTTCTTCTTTTATTGAAACTAAACTTAAAAGTTTGCAGATTTTTGCAAAACGTTTCTTCTCTCTACTTCATTATGAGTGTGTTAGCTGAATTTTTTTTCAAAATAATTTTTAAGTATTTTCTCATAGACTTTTGTTAAACATTTTTAGGGCTGATTGACTGCTTTAACTAAGTGGTTACTCGCAGCTCCTTTCTGATATATATATACGAGGATCATTAAATAAGTTTCTAGACTTTTTTCGTATGGGCACTTTTATTGATAGTACACACATGAAACTCTAGTCCCCTTCAAAGTAATCTCTTCCGGCTGCAATGCACTTGTTGTACCTTTCCAACAACTTCTGGAAGGCCCCATCGAAGTCTTTTTGTGTGAGCGTGTCAATGACCTTCGTCACAGCCTCTTTCACCTCCTCAATTGTCTCATAACGACAGCCTCTGAGCTTAGGTAATAAGCAAAAGTCACAGGGAGCAAGGTATGGACTATAGGGAGGCTGAGGAACTGTCTTGATGCCCATCTTGGACAAATAGTCTGTGACAGGGATGTAATTGTGGACTGGTGCATTGTCCTAGTGGAAATGCCACTGACCCGATTTGAAGAGTTCTGGCCTCTTCCCTAGGAATCTCTTTCTAAATTCCCTTAAAACCTCAACATAGTAACCCTAACCCTAACCTTTTGGCCAATCACCTCTGGTGTATTGACTTCCTTACTCCTCGCACACCTCTCATCATCCCTCACAGACTCCCTGCCTTCCTTGAATCTCTTATGCCACTCAAAAACTGATGCTCGGTTCACGCAAGATGCTCCAAAAGCAATCTGAAGCATTCCGTACGTTTCTGTGGCATTTTTTCTACGTTTAAAGCAGAATTTTATTGCATATCGTTCTTCTAAAGTGTCCTCATGTCCAGATTGGATTTTTGAAATTCACCAGCTGTGATAATTAGGCTTTAGTAGGGTGTATTACAATTGCTGCAGTAGATGTTCATGTATAGTAATAACATACTGAATTTTCAAGAGACTTGGGAAATCTTAAATGCCTGTACAAAAAAGTCTGGAAACTTATTGAAGGCACCACGTATATATATATATATATATATATATATATATATATATAAACTTACATTCATCAGCCCTCTGCAGACACTATATATATATATATATATGTGTGTGTGTGTGTGTGTGGTGTCTGCACCGAGCTGATGAATGTAAGTTTTCTTGGTCGCCCAATACTGGAGTATGTATATCAAGGAGCCCACAGGAAAACGTCACCTATGAGTTCGCTCTTAATTCTCCAGCAATGCCCAGCATGTCTTGGTTGTCTTATTTGGATGGTTTGTGAGATGGAAGGTATGTGGCCATATAGCTGTTATTTATCCTAGAGTGATGGCCGTCAGGGACGGATAGTGAGAGACAGAGAGACAGACAAAGACAGGGACAGAGAGGAAATCAGGGTGATCCGTGTAATCAACACGACTTGATTATATATATATATATATATATATACAAGGTGAGCACAAAAATATCCCTCGATTTCAAGTAGTCATAACATTAAAACTTATCGGAATATATTCATAAATATGAGGACATCATATACATAAACTGAAAATATTTCTTTTCACACCTGCACAATGTGTCAAGTGCAATGAAATTCAAAATAGCGCTCACTTTATCGCAAGATGCTTTTGTGCTCAGCCTGTATATATATTTGAGAATGTTTCTTTAAAATTTCAGTCATGTTCTATAAGATATACGAATCACTAGATTTTGCCTTAATCTTAATTTATACCAGACTACTTATCAACCGATGTGGTTCTGGTGTAACAGTTGTTCATGATTATATGGATGCTTCTTTTTAGGAAGGAGCGAAGGATTCTTATAAGTATTTTTTATTTTGTTGGTTGTGTTTTATGGCATATCAGCCTTTGTATGTTATTCAATGCCAAATCCTGTTTATACATATATACTAAATGTATATTATTTGTAAACGAACAGGTAACATTTTTAACCGAGCCATAGATTATTTGTTTGCACAGAGTTAAATGGTTTCCAGTATTGCTAACTCTATAAGTTCTGTTTGGATACAGGTAAATGGTTTTAAGCATTGCTATCAAATACTAATAAATCAATTCAATATTAATCATTCGATTGCACACAGTTAAATGGTTTCAAGTATTGCTAACTCTATAAGTTCTGTTTGCATACAGGTAAATGGTTTCAAGCATTGCTATCAAATACTAATAAATCAATTCAATATTAATCATTTGATTGCACACAGTTAAATGGTTTCAAGTATAGTAAATGATTGAATAGTTCTATTTGACCCATTGATGGGATTCATACTACGAAACCGAATGGACCAGGGAGAAATAGCAATGAAGGGGTTCTTCACATTCCTCTCAGCTCCAGAAATGGATCCTCACCATCAAATGCAATTGAGTGTCATATTGAGGATACTCGTTGGGGAAGGGTTTAACCCTCTGCAGAGATGCAGTCGACTTATTCTAAAGCCCCAGCCGACTGGGCTTAATATTTCATTGTTCTCTGTTCTATCAAGAATTTTGATAATTATAAATTAGTTACAAATTAGACTATGTCTACTTTTCTCTCAGAGTATTTTAAGTGTAATGATTGCTTTAATAAAAAATTTCACTATGGTGTGCCGTTTTAGCTTGGGTGGTGTAACAGTTATCGTTGTAGGAAATGGAAACGGCAGCATGAGTTCAAATCCTGGACGAGTTTGATTGCATTTCCAAAAATACTAATATTTTGGGAAAGGTATGAATCCTCTCATTCTCCCTCCAGCTATGGGTAAATAGTAGGACAGACTGGATTCTTCAGCCTTTGTAAGGCAACCAGTCTAGGAGAAGGAAAACTCTGAATCCAAACCTGTTAAACTCTGCTTAAAAAAGACCCAGTGTCACATCCTGTCCGTGTAGAGAGGTTGGGTAAATACATAGATAGAGAGTTGAACTGACGTATTCACCGGATGGTACTTATCCTGGTCGACAGTCCAAAGGTAAGTATGTAATATTTTATGTCTGACTATATTTCCTCTTTCACATATAAAAACACTTTGGGATAAGAGTTTGTTTTTTTTTTAGCCGGGCCCAAACATCTGGCTGGCCTTTCCTTTTGACCACATTCCATTGATAAGTGTTCAAGGACTACAATGAAACAGTCAGTTAAGCAAGAAGATATGTTATACAATATCATCTTCATTAATTCGACAACCAATAAATTGCATTATAATTTCACCCACATTTCTCCCTCCCTCTTTGACATCTATCTATCTATCTATGACAACATATAAAACGTACATTACGAGTTCTTAGGACTTGATAGTGATGATGTATCTGGCTTTGAAGATGATTAAATTGATTAATTGTTTTTCAGGGTATGTCAAGCCATTTATGATTGTTTTTTTGCGAGGAGCTTAAGGAATCGCGTTCATTGTACGTTCATATTTATATTTTTGCATAGTTTTTTTTTCTTAAGAGGTTTTTCCTTTACACACAGTCCTATCGAATACGAATAATCTTGAAATAGATTTATTTGACCCTAACAAATACTATCATTACGAGTCAAGGAGTAATGGCAATCCTTAGATCTCCAAAACTATCAGATGCTGCTTAGTGTCATGTCCAGGACTTCCCTCTGGTGGGGAGTCTTACCCCCTTTACAGGGGATACAGTCAGCGTATTCTTAGTCCCACCGTCTTGAAGATGATTAAACTTTTTGTTAATGTTCAACTCTGATGCTAATTTAATTTTTATTTTTAAAAAATTTGGTGTTTTTTTTTTCTTTTGCAGTAATTTGTTAATACTACAAATCATGACAGGTTGACATGCCGTTAAAGCCAATCAATCAAAACTAACAAGCTGTACTCCAACTTTTTCTCATTATTGCTCAAATTTTGCTTGAAAATAAGATGTTCAAAATTCGACCAATACCCGAGTATATGGGCCACTTTCTGCTGTTTTGTGTGAATTCCAGTCTCAGATCTTACCATCTAATTCATCCAGCTTTATGAGTGGTCACACCCTTAAGAAGTAACGGTTATATCAAGCTGACTCACTTTTCTCTCTTAGAGGAAACTCATGACCCAGGAAATTAATTACTTCTATGCCTTCAACAAAGTAATCCCTTGGTTTAATTGAGAATGATGTCGGTAACGCTCATGACATACCCCACCTAAAAATGTCATTTGCACAGGCCTAGGTTTTTTCTACCTACCGATCCTATAGATAAGTAGAAGTGTTTTAAAACCGAAACCGGCCATGGTTGCCACTCCTTGCATTCACTGTACAAGAATATCTCTGTCTCTTGTCGGCTTCAGCGACCACCGGCAAACCTGCTACAAATATGAAATCTTCTCTTAAACTTTACGCCCGCTAAGTTAAGCCATGATAGATAAGCGCTCTTAAAAAAAAAAAAAAAAAAAAAAAAATAAAAGAATATATTATTATACATTGAAAGGGAAAAGCTCAGGCGTGACAGATTTTTTATGTTTTGTATGAAACAACTACACAACAAATGTAAATATCAACTTACAATAAACGCATAAAATAACCCAAGACAAATTGACATACCTTTAAAATAATCAATAAAAACATTTTTCTTCTTTCTGTAGAGATTCTAGAGGTTCCCCATTCCTCTTTTTAGACAAAGCATGAATATTTTTTGTTTAAAAATTACAGGGGATTTTGAACAAAATTAATCTGAATTAAAATGGTGTCAAATAAAAAATATTTTTTGTTGGAATTTAGATTAGAAATGACTGTAAAAATTTTGTTCTTTATCATAAAAAGAAAAGAAAAAAGTTTAGAATCCAAATGTTAGCTGGTTTGGGGTAAAATTTTAAGATTGTGATACATTTTTGCCTAAAAATCCTCTCATGGTTTACACAGTGGAAAATGACGTTTCAAACACAAATATATCTGCTTCTATAGAGGTTATTCAGAAAAATATTTGTTTCTATTTTTTTTTTTGTTGAGATTTTTCTTCTAAAATTTGTCAATAGAAACAATATATTTCTGCTCTTTCAAACATTTTTTCAATTTGTTCATTTTTTGAAAGACTCTGTATCACGACAGGGAAATTGTTATGTGGAAGGCACAAAATAAGTAAGAGCTAAAATTAGAACTAAAGACATATTATTATTATTATTATTATTCATTAGAGTTTTTCACGTCAGCGGGACAGTATATTATTATTATTATTATTATTTACTCATTAGAGTTTTTCCCATTAGCGTAAGCTGATAGTCTTTCACTGGAGATTAAGTGACAGCAAGTCCCCACAAGTCTCCAGGACTCTTCTCAGTATTCTGGACGTTCTCAATAATGTTGTAGTTTGGATGGTCTCCACTCGTTCGCCAACTTCCAAGTCCTCCAGTACCTTTAGTAATCTTTTAGTTATCGCGCCAAAAGCACCAATCACAATTGGTATAATTGTCACCTTCATGTTCCATAGTTTTTTCAATTCTCTAGCAAGGTCGATGTACTTATCTCTCTTTTCACATTCTTTCAGTTTTATCCTGGGGTCAGCCGGGACAGCAAATTCGACAATTTTGCAGGTTTTTTTTTTTTTTTTTCTTGATTATTACAAGGTCTGGTCTTCTGGTCGAGATTAGGTGATCCGTTTGTATGTCAAAGTCCCATAGGAGTTTGTGTGAGTCATTTTCTAGGACAGGTTCTGGGTTGTGCATATACCATTTGTTGGCAGGGTCAAATTTAAATTTCTTGCACATTTCCCAGTGGATCACTTTGCCCACTCAGTCGTGTCTAGCCTTGTACACCTTCAGTGCCAATTTGCTGCATTCGCTTATTATGTGATTGATGATTTCATCTCTGTCATCGCATAGTCTACATTTGCTATTTTGTTGCGTCTGATCTATCCTCGCCTTGATATGATTGGTTCTTATGGCGCTGTTTTGTGCTGCCATTAGGAGAGATTCTGTTTCTCTCTTAAAGTTTCCTTTTCTTAGCCATGTCCAGGTTTTGTCGTGTGAGATGTTGTTTATGAGTCGTTTAAAACGCCCATGGAGTTGTTTTTGTTTCCTAGTTTTTGTCATTCTGTTATCTATCGTGTTGTCAGTATTGTTTCTGATGACCGTAATCAGTCCTCGTTCGTCTTTTTCTATGTAGTCTTCGAGCCGTTGTATGGATGTGTCAACGCTGCCTTCGATGCTGGCAAGTCCTCTTCCTCCCTCTTTTCTTGGTACATATAGTCTGTTAACGTCGTCTCTGGGATGTAAGGCCTTGTGCATGGACATTAGTTTTCTAGTTCTTTGGTCCATTTGTCTAAGTTCATCTCTGGTCCACTTGAGAAAGGGTCCCGAGTATCTAACGAAGGATACAGCCCAAGTATTTATTCCTTTGATAAGGTTTCTGCCAGAGAGCTTTGTCTCCAGTTGTTTTCTAGTTCTCCTGGGATATTCTTTTTGAATTTTGTTTTTCATTTGCACTTGTTTGATGGTGTCAGCCTCCAAGATTCCTAAGTATTTGTAGGCATCATTTTCTGCGAGCGTTCTGATCTTGTCTTGATTTGGTAGATCTATTCCGTCTGTTAGATGTCGTTTGCCACTTTTCATGACGAGCAGAGCACATTTTTCAATGCCAAATTCCATCCCGATGTATATTCTAACTGTGTACATTAGGGTTTCCAGTTCTTTTTCATTTTTTGCAAACAGTTTTATGTCAACCATGTACATTAGGTGTTTGATATTTTCTTGCGATCTACTAAGTTTGTATCCGGCCGTGCATTTTCTGTGTATGTGGTTTAGTGGCATCATGGCAATTATGAATAGTTGGGGTGATAGTGCATCTCCTTGGAAAATCCCTCTTTGGATCTTTGTTTCGACCAAGCTTTTTCCTCCTGCTATTAATTCGACTCTCCAGTTTTTCATGGTTTTTTCGATGAAGTTTATGATTTCATGTGATATTTTGTACACTTTGAAACAGTTTATTATCCAGCTTTGCGGAACCATATCATATACCTTTTCGTAGTTTATCCAGGCCATAGCTAGATTTTTCCGTCTGTTCTTGCTTTCATTTAGGATGTGTGGATCTATGTAGAGTAACTCTGCTGTGCCTCTAGATCCTTTGCGGCATCCTTTCTGTTCGCAGAATCGGCTCATTATCGAGTAGTATATCTCTTCCCTTATTTGTGCTGTTAATATTTTCCATATCATCGGTAAACAAGTTATGGGTCTATAATTGTTTGGGGAAGTTCCTTTACTTGGGTCCTTTTGGATCAATGTAGTCTTTCCTTTGGTCTTCCAGTCAGGTACTTGTGCATCTTGTAGGCATCTGTTCATTTCTAGTGCTAGTCTGTCGTGAATGGAGGTGAATTTCTTGAACCAGAATCCATGTATTCCACCATATCCTGGCGTTTTCCAGTTTGATATCTTTTTTAGTGTCCTTTTGAGTAGTTCGATGTGTATTTCCGCTTTGGGGCCTTCCTAAAGTCTTTCTAGTTCTCTTGTCATATCGTTTATCCATTCAGCCTTTTCGTTATGTCTTTTCGGTTGCCATATTTTCGTCCAAAATTGTTCGGTTTCTTTGGTGTCTGGTCGTTGGTATGTTTTTGCATCATGCCCTCCCAATTGTTGATAGGATTTTCTTTCGTTGTTTTGGAATGTCCTGTTTTGTCTGTATTGTTTTACCCTTTGTCAATATCTCTTTAGTATCCCTTCTTTCGCCAGAACCTTCTGGTTTATTTCCTCAAGTTGTACTGTTATTTTTTTCTCGTGTTGTCTTTTCCATTCTCTCCCCACATATTCCAGGATCTTTCTTTTATACCATTTTGGCCTGTTTTCGAAGATTTTTTTAATCTGAGTTTCCAGTCGAACTTCCCACCCTGGTTTTGACAGTTTCTTCATGCTTTTTGAGGGGACCCCAATTTTTTCACACGGTTCATAATTCTTTTTAGGTTTTCTAGATTTGTCTCTGGTTCTTGTGATAGTGTTTTGGTAGGGTTACTTGGTACTGTGGCGTATTCATTTTCAAGAGTTGGTAGTTCATTTCTGATATGTTGTTTTTGGTTGGCGCCACTTGATGTGTTTGGAATTGTACTGTCTTGCGTCTGTGTTTTATGGTGTATTTCTAGTATTTCAAGGTCAGAAAACCATCCTTTTTTTTAATTATTGTTTTAACTTGATCGGCAAGCCTTTGGCTTGTAGTCTGAAAACTAGCACATTCTTGCCAGATCTTTATCATTCTTTTCCTATACCCTCTTTGTGAAGGTTGCTCTTAAAATAGCAGTGTAGTGCAAGATGATTGTCTTCCCTGGTCTATGTTTTGCGTTTTGGTCTCTGATCGTTGTGGTTGCTAATATCGTCATTCATGTACCTGAAACGAGAGCAGCCAACATTCGCAGGATGACGATCGGGTCTCCCATGTTGGCTATCAGGAGAGCCCGTGCCGATATTATCCAAGTTGAGTGTTTGTAAAAATATGAGATCTGATGAAATCCATCCAAAAATATTAAAATATTTATAATCAAATGAAAGCTTTATGAATACTATAAGTAAATTGTTTGAGAAATGTATGGAATATAAAATGATTCCATATATTTGAATAACAATAATTGTGATACCGCTATATAATATATATATATATATATATATATATATATATATATATTCAAAAAGTAATTACCGACCAGTTTCTCTAACATGTTACATGGGTAAAGTTTTTAAAAAATTGATTAGAAATCACATAGTAAATTATTTTGGGGAAGATAAGAATTGTGATCAACATTATTTCCTCAAGGGTAAATCAACATTATCTAATATTTCAGAAAGTGTTAATACAATAAATGAATATTTGATGTGGATACTGTATATTTAGATTTTTGCGGGGCATTTCATTCGATATCTCATAAGTGTTTACTTGTGAAAATAAAAAAAACTTGAATATTTGTTGGGTATCACCCACCTTTTTCCACACAATGAACTATTCCATCTGTCATATATAGCAGTAGCTACTAATACCAGGACAGACTAGAAGGTGAAGAGCAGCTTCTTATAAGAATAGTATTAGAGCGTTGGAGACTGGAGATCGCACTAGATCACCTTACTCGCTACCGTAATAACGGAAGCCAATACTATCGTTGGACTATATCTTTATTCTCTATTCACTAATCCTATGTTCTTGTCTACTTATAGTCTCTCTATTGTATATACTTTTTTCCTGAGAATATACCTCTATTTCCTCTCATATCGTGGTTTGTCCTTTAATATTACAAGCGTTCACTAACCAGAACGCCACAGTATTTCTTTAGAATATTGTAAGATACTTTTAACAGATAGAACTATGAAAGTAGAAATTGGCAACAATTATTCTAAAAAACAAAATATACCTTCCATGTTCCACATGCTTCAGTACTAGAACCTTTGTTGTTGTTTTTTTATATATATAAATGATTTATTTAATGGCATAAGATCAGAAATAAAACTATCTGCTGATGATATTAAACTATTTGTTAGACCATAATCAAAAGAACACTGATGGATCTAAATAAACAGTCATATTAGGAAGATATTTGGTAACTAAAATTCTAAATAGAAAGAAGTACTACATATTGGATCCCAAAATATTAAACTTGAATATGAATTAAGCAACAAAGAAATCAAAAAAGTAAATGAGGAATACGATCTAGAGGTCGGCTTTGATGATAGATTTAAAGCTGACAATCGTATTTTGTCAACTGTATCAAGAGCAAATGGAATGTTCGGCTCGTTTCAAGGGAGGTAAATATTGTTTTAAAAATAGAACTCTATTAAGACCTCATGGAATATTGTACTCAGGCTTGGGATCCAGTAATTAGAATATAATATTGAGATTGGAGGGCATACAAAGAAGAGTGACAGAAATAATTTTTAAAAAGTAAAAAATTACAGTTACTGGGAGAGATTAGAGAAATTAAGATTAACTACTTTACAAGAAAGAAGAATCAGAGGTGATATAATTAAAACTTTTAAAATAAATAATGGAATTTATTATTGTGGTTGACATTTAAAACATATTTTTCCTCGAACTGTAAATATACTGTCCAGAGAGATTTAAAAAACAAACGAAATGGATTTTTTGTTAATAGAGTAATATATTTTTGGAACAAATTGCCCTATCAGATCAAAATAGCAAGAGTGTAAAAAATAAAATTAAATTGGATGCGTTTCGAAAAAAAAGATAAGAAAAATTCCTTTTCTCACAATTTTTTCTGCAACTATCCAATTTTAGAGGAAATTTTTTGACTACTATCAGCTGAATTTCTTAATAGAATTCGATCTATATCTATATATATATTGTATTAGTAGTGTATATGTTCTAAGCAAAGATCTTTTTAAGGTTGAAGTGAAAAGATAGTAAAAAGGGAAAATGCTCAAGGAGTCAAAACAAATAAACAAACAAAAAAAAAAAAAAAAAATAAAAAAAAATAATAATAATAATAATAATAATTATAATAATAATAATAATAATAATAATAATAATTCACTTCCATCCACGACATACTAGCTAACGAAATGAACAGATGTCTACAATAAGCAAATATACCTAAATGGATGACCACTCTGATCCAGAAAAACACCCAAAATGAACCTCCCCAAACAACTATAGACCTATAACGTGCCTACTGATGATGTGGAAAGTATTAACGGCACAAATCAGGGAGGAGATTTACTATTCGTTAATAAACAGCAGACTGTTCTCCGAGAAACAGAAAAGGTGCCGCAAGGGAACCAGAGGGACTGGAGAACTATTATATATTGATCAACACATCCTCAAGGAGAGTAAAGCAAGATGGAAAAATTTAGCTATGGCTTGGATTGACTACAGAAAGGCTCACGACATGATCTTCCAGAGCTGGATGATACACTGTCTCGAAATGTACAAAATATCCAACGAAGTCATTAAATTAATCGAGAAAACTATGGAACCTGGAGAATGAAATTGACAGTAGGAGGAAAAAGCTTATCAGAAGTGAAAATCCAGAGAGGGATCTTCCAAGAAGATGCGCTATCACCATTACTATTTGTTATCGCGAATATGCTACTCAAACACATACTCAGGAAATTTACAGGCAGGTTCAAACTTAACAAATCGCAGGAAAAGACAAATCACCTAATGTACATGGACGACATCAAACTGTTTGCTAAAAACGAAAGAGAATTGAAAACCCTAATGCAGGCAGTGGGAACATACAGCTAGGACATAGGGATGGAATTTAACATAGAAAAATGCGCCATGCTAATAATGAAAAGCGAAAAACGACACATGACAGAAGGAATGGAACTACTAAATCGAGAAAAAATCAGAAAGATTGGAGAAAAGGAAACTTACAAATACTTGGGTATATTGGAAGCTGACACCATCAAACAAGTGGAGACGAAAGAAAAAATTAAAAAGGAGTGTCTCAGGAGAACGAGAAAATTACACGAAACCAAACTATACAGCAGGAAATTCATAAAAGGAATAAACACCTGGGCTGTCTTCCTCGTAAGATATTCGGGACCATTCTTAAAGTGGACGAGGGGAGAACTTAAACAAATGGACCAGAGAACAAGAAAATTAATGACAATGATTAAGGTCTTACATCCCAGAAATGACGTTGACAGACTATATGTGTCGAGAAAAGAAGGATGAAGAGGACTTACCAGCTCTAAGGATAGCATTGACGCATCGATACAACGACTCAAAAACTACGTAGAAAAGCGAGGATGAAGCTACCAAAAATAATACTAAAAACAGGAGAATCAGCAGAAAGACAATAACCAGAAAACAAAAATAGGAAGAAAAACAACTGTATGGACGTGTTAAGCGACTAACAAGCGACATCTCTCACAAGAAAACGTGGAGGTGGTTAAAACAGGGAAACGTCAAGAGAGACACTAATAGCAGCTCAAAACAACGCCCTTAGGACCAATCATATTAAAGCAAGAATAGATGGGACGCAACAAAATAGCAGATGTAGATTATGTGGTGACAGAGATGAAATGATCAATGACATAATAGTCCTGGGGACTTGAGGAGACTAGCTGTCACTCAAACTCTAGTGGAAGACCATCAGCTAACGCCGGTGTGAAAAATTCGAAAAGGAGTAAATAATAATAATAGTGATAATACCGATAATGTGGAAAATTCTAACTGCACAAATTAGGATTTACTATTTGCTAATAAGCCGTGATCTGTTCCCCGAAAAACAAAAAGGATCCCACAAGGGAACCAGAAGAACTGAATATCTACTATACATTGATCAACACATCCTCAAGGAGATCAAAACGAGACGAAAAAATGTAGCAATGGCATGGACTGACGAGAAAAAGGCATACGATATGTTTGCGTAAAGCTGGAAAATACATTGTCTCAAAATGTACAAGATATCCGACAAAGTTATAAAGTTTATCGAAAAAACCATGAACAACTGGCGAGTGGAATTGACAGCAAGAGGAAAAAGTTTAGCTGAGGGAAAAATCCAGGGAGATGCGCTATCATCATTACTATTTGTAATAACGATGATGCCACCCAGTCATATACTCAAGAAATGCACGGGCGGCTACAAACTAAATCACAAGAGAAGATTAACCACCTAATGTATATGGACGACATCAAACTGTTTGCCAAAAATGAAAAAGAACTGGAAACCCGAAAACGGGCAGTGAGGATATAGTCAGGACAAAGAGATGGAATTTGGCATAGAAAAATGCGCCATGCTATTAATGAGAAGCGGAAAACAACAAATGACGGAAGGAATAGAATTACCAAACCAAGAATGTAGTTTGAAAAACTTGACTAAGTTACAGAAACACGCAATATGCCTTCCGTTTCAAAAAACTGTTTCCATTTCTTAGAGTTCCCTTTTATCAAACCCGACTATCTCATTTGCATGAGATACCCGAGAGTCTGCGCTACTTTAAGCGAAACTAAACAAGTACAAAAGCGACTGTGCGTTGCCATTTTGGCTTTTTTGTTTTTCCTTTTCAGCCACGCGCAAGTCCGGTAAGTCAAAGTCATGATTTTTCCCTACAAAGAAAAAATCTGAACGCTCGGAGAAAAGGAAACTTACAAGTACTTGGGGATATTGAAAGGGGACATCATAAAATAGGTATGGATGAAAGAAAAAATAAAAAAGACCGCCCATCTCAGGAGAACGAAAAAACTACTCGAAACCCAACTCTCTAGCAGAAATCTCATCATAGGGATAAACACCTCGGCAATCCTCTTTTTAAGATACTCGGGACCATTCTTGGAGTGGACGAAAGAAGAACTTCAGCGAATGGACCAGAGAACACGAAAACTAATTGCAATGCATGAGGCCTTACATCCAAGAGACAACATAGACTATATGTCAAGAAAAGAAGGAGGAAGATGAATCGCCAGTATGGAGATAAAGTCAATGTATCGATACGACCACTCGAAGTCTACATAAAAAAAAAGAAAAACAATTACAGCCACCAGAAACAACACAAATAACACAAGGATCAACAGAACAAAAATAACTAGAAAACAAAAATGGGAAAAGAAGCAACTGTATGGGCTCTTCAAACGACAAATGGGAGAAACCTCTTACGAGAAGACTTAGACATGGTCCAGAAAGGGAAACCTTAAAAGAAAAGCTGAGTCTCTTCTAATAGCAGCTTAAAATAACACCATAAGAACCAATCATATTAAAGCAAAAATAGATAAGACGCAACAAAATAGCAAGTGTAGGTAATGTGGTGATATAGACGAAGCGATAAGTCACATAACAAGCGAATGCACCAAGTTAATGCAAAAAGAGTACAAGACTAGAGGGGAGACGATACACTGGGAATTGGGCAAGATATTGAAATTTGACCATAGGACCAAGTGGTATATGCACAACCCGGAATGTATCCTGGAGGATAAGATACACAAACTTCTTTGGGAGTTTGAGATACGAACAGATCACCTAATCTCAGCCAGACGACCAGACCTAGTGATAGTCAACAAAAAAGAGATCCGGCCGAATAGTGGACTTTGCTGTCCTTGCAGACCACGGAGCAAAATTAAAAGAAAGCGAAAAGAGTGATAAATACCTAGATCTTGCCAGAGAACTAAACAAAACTATGGAACATGAAGGTGACCGTGATACCAATTGTAGTTGGTGTGCTTTGAACAATCCACAATGGATTGGTAAAGGGAGTAGAAGACTTGAAAATAGGTGGAGACCATCCATTATTGAGATCGGCCAGCATACTGAGAAGAGTTCTGGAAACTTGTGGAGACTTGCTGTCACTAATGGAAGTCTGATCTTTCCTAGAGAATAAAACGAAATTTCTTCGAAGCTTCGGGGGACGGATTCTGGGTTGTGCATATTCCATTTGTTCGTATGATCAAATTTAAACTTCTAATACAATTCCCAATGGATCACCTTCTCCACCAAGTCGTGCCTAGTTTTATACTCTTTTTTCACTAACTTACAACATTCGCTTATTATGGGATTGATCGTTTCATCTCTATCACCACATAAGCTACATTTGTTGCGTCTTGTCAACTTATTATCATTATCGTTATTTTAGCCCTTTGTGAGTTTTTCCTAGTAATTCTATTTGGTGGTTTTTCATTTTCCCCAAATCTTTTGGACTTTTCTAAGAATTCCAACTGATTTTAACACTGTTGTGGTCTAGATGGTCACGCTTCTTTCTCTGATCCTCAGTTCTTGTCAATGAACACGAAGTATGATCTTCAAGTCGGTATTTTGGTGGGACGTTTCTTTGTCAAAGCCCCTGAAAATTGTATGTTTCATTTTTGAGAATAGATTCTGGATTAGGAATATCTTTTTATCATTGAGGTCAAATTTTAATCTCTTGCACAATTCCCGGTAGATCACTTTTCCTACCCAATGTTGCCTCCTTTATTATTATTATTATTATTGATACTTTTTTGAATCTGGGCGATAAAATAAAATTTTCTACAAATTTGAAGTTGTTTTTTCTTTGATAAAAAAATGTATAAGTATCTTGTGATCTCAGACTACACAATTTTTTTCTCTTCAAGTCTGGATCACAACTGACTTTCTGAATGCAAGTCTCTCAAATCCCATATAACTGCCTAGGACCAATCAACGAGCGCCGATTTGATTTCAACTCTTTTTTGGAAGGTGGGAAGATGTCCGGTGGCGTAATGGCTCAATCGCTGGACTGCATTCACTAATTAAGCGAGTTCGAACTACAGTCACCCTATTACGTTCACTTTTGGACTAATATCCAAGAGAAACTTATGATCCTCCTTATCCCTCTCCCCACCCACCTCAGCTATAGGTTAAATAGTATCACTGCCATTCTTCTGGCGTTAAATAACTCTTTCTTTTATGAATTAATTTTCTTTTTCTTTCTTCTCAATTTACTTCTTTTTTCTTCTCAATTTTCTGGGTTTTTTACCCCTTTCATCTTTTTCTCAGCTTTCTTTTTTTCTTTCTTTCTTTCTTTCTAGATTAATTTTTCAAATCTTTTTCTCCTCAGTATTTTTCATTTTTTTCTCTTCTATTCTTCCTTTTTACGTAATTTACTTTCTCATTCTCAATTTTCTTCTTTCTTCATCATTTCTTTAACCTCTTTCTTTCTTTCTTTCTTTCTTTCTTTTCTATTTTAATCATTTATTCCCTCCCTAACGTCTCTGTTCAACTAGAAACTTCCCTCAGCCACACGTTAAAAGTTATTTATTGCATTTTGTAAATTACACTTCTGCTCCTTTAAATCTGGCTATTTTTATGGCCACCTCTATTAGTCACTGTCCTTGGAGACGATTAGAAAAATCCAAATCTTTGGACAATTGCGGAGGTCTCAGGAGAAAAGGAAAAATTTTCTTCGCTTTTTTATCGTCTTTGGTCGGGTAAAATAGAAATATCTTCCCTATTGAGGATAATTACATTTTTTACTGCTTGACAGAATCTAAAAAAGAAGAAGAAGAAGAAAGATGCAAAAGAAACTAAAAAAGGGACAAGTAGAAAAGGTGAGGAGAATGAAGAGTAAGAAAAGATTAGGAAAATGGAATGAACGAGAGAAAGAAGGAAAAGAAAAAAAAGATATGATGTAGAGGGAAAATGAACCTGAGAAAAGAAAATGGGAAATAGAGCTGATAAAACGAAAAAGGAAGAAAAAAAGGAGAGGTAATAAAGATGAAGAGAAAATAAAGAGGAAATAAAAAGGGGAAAGAGGAAACGAAGACAAGAAAGGAGGAAAATGAAGAAGTGGTAAAAGGAGATGAAGAAAAAAGGAGATGAAGAAAAAAGGAGATGAAGAAAAAAGAAAGAAAATGAAGAAGTGGGAGAAGGAAATAAAAAAAAGAAAAATGAAGAAGTGGTAGAAAAAATGAAGAAAAAAGGAAAGAAAATGAAGAAGTGGATAAAGCAAATGAAGAAAAAGAAGGAAAATGAAGAAGTGAAAGAAAGAAGATGGAGAAGTGGAAGAAGAAAATGTAGAAAAAGAAGAGGAAGATGAAGAAAGTGAGAAAAAGGACATGAAGAAAAAGAAGAAAGGAAACGAAGAAGAGGAAAATAGAGATGAAAAACAAAAAGAGAATGGAAAGAAAGAAGTGAACAAAAAAAAAAAATGAAGAAAAATAAAAATTAAGAAGTAAGATAAAGAAATGCTAAATTAAATTGACAAAGTGCAATGGAAAAAACTCGAAGAAACCAGAATATAGAAAGAGAAAAGAATATAGAAATAATGGGAGCAAATGTCTTTTAAAATAAGAAAGTAAAATGGTACAATACAAGAACAGAAACTTAAAAACAAAGAACCAAAAGTCGATTTGATCTTTTCCTTGCAAATACCGTCAGGGGTGGGAGGCTTACTGTACCTACTGCAGAGGAGTATGACCAATTGTCACCAGAAAGGGATGTCCTAAGTATGACACTAAACTGCATCTGGTGATGACTCCTATTTTCTAAAACTCGTGGGGAATGTGTTGTACATCTTTATTCCTATCAATGCTAAGTCCACTCTCACCCAGAGCTGGTATTCCATCTATGGTTCAAATAAATCTGGTCGAAAATTATTTATATTAGATAGATGTACTTGATAACATATAACTGCATGCAGATTATTTGTATAAGATAAGAATTCTTCATAACATATGTGTGCAAATTATTTGTATTAGATAGGAATACTTGATATAAAATAACTGAGTGTGAATAAATTATTATAGACGAATAAAAAAGGGTGATTATTTTAAACAAATCCTATGGAACATTGAAAATATAGTTATGATTGTAATCAAACATTTAGAAATGAATCAAGTTTCAGCATTAAATAACCCATAATGAAGTGATGTGCCGTTAAAGAAAGAAATCAAACCAAATGAATCAGATTTTGTCATTAAATAACCTATGAATTGATATGTCGATAAACATATAAACAAACCAATTTATTTGTTTATATATATATATATATATATATATATATATATATACTTTTTTCCACAATGGTAAAATAAACAAATTAGAAAAAATAAATAAATATGAACAACTAAATAAAATAACGGTCTTCAAATATTCAATTTTTGTTTTAAATGTATGTATTAACCTAACCCCTCCACCATAAGCAGGATGTGACAAAATGTCAATTCTTTGGAGGAGTAAAGCTGGTTTTAATTCAGAATTTTTATTCTTCTAGATTAGTTGCCAAACTAAGGCTAAAGAATCCAGTCTTTCCTTCAATTTACTCATAGCATTATCGTAAAGTGAAACACTGATCGGTTCACCAATTCTATTTTTTTACCATTTTGCTTTAAATGTAAACCCTGTTAGATTTTCTATCGATGTTTTTCTTCATTTTTAACCCTGATTTCCTGTTGAGCAACTTAAGGGAAAATAGAACCCTTGAAGCAGTCAATCAAAATGACCCTTTTGCTAGCTAATTGAAAAAAAAACTCCCTTCCGCAGTATCCATCAATTTGACAGTCTTACTCTAAAAAGTAAAATACCGACACCTTTATCTCCCCCGTGGCAGAAATATTTTGTTGTCAGTAAATTTTGTGTACTTTATATTCATAAGTAACTAAATCAAATCTGAATTTACGACTGGGCTAGAGTGGTGACGTCAGATATTTGCTAATTTCATGGCAAATTTTGAAAAAAAAAAATGCCAGTTTTAACCGATCCATCATTGCGTGACATTCGGTTGATTAGATAATTCGCTAAAACGTAGAAACGTTCCAATATTTTATTCTTTCTATCAAAACTGCATCGTGACAGAAATGTAAGCAAGTTTCCTCCATGTGTCATCGTCGCAAGTCATTTGAATTCAGAAAACTGATTTCAAAGCTCTTCCTGATTGATTGATTTTAATGGGACGACAATTTGTCTAGGGTTATTTTATGCTTAAAGGTTAAGGATTCGCGTTTGTTGAACGTTCATTCTTTTTTATAGTTGTTTCTTAAGAGTTTTATTAATTGATTTATTTATTTTTGTATACACGATCCTAACAAATAGAATAATGAGCTATAGATGGGACCCTAATAGGAACTACTGCTCGGGGTCAGAGTGGACCTGGGAGTAATAGTAATAAATGACTACTCTACCCTACCCAGATCTCTAGAACTGGAGTTTCACCATCAGTTGCAGTTAAGTGCCTTACCCTGGACATCACATTTTGATGGGTGTTACCCTTCTGCTGAGGATACAGTCGGCGTATTCTAAGCCCTAACGAGAGGGCAGAGCCTTGCTAAATAGAGAGTGGGTAGCGTTACACAAACTTCAGTTTTAAGTATTAAGATAGCCTAAGTACGTGGAAAAAATGTGATACCAAAGTACTTTATATATATATATATATAAGTTATGAGGTTTAATCAGACAGATATGTTGTATTTTTCATTCCGTTTTCTTTAGAAAACGGAAAGAAAAATACTTATAAATGGGCGAGAAAAGATTTGGTTGGTTGGTTGGTTTGATTTTTATGGCATATCAACTTTTGTAGGTTATTTAACGCCAAATCCATTTTTATGAAAATAGCTCTAGTTTAAATAATTCAGTTTAGAATAATTACACAGTTTAAATGTAAGTACAGTTTAATTGTCAAAAACATTTCTATTTCAAGCTATTCAGTTAAGTCAAGCAGTTCTAATTCAGCTAATTCAGTTTAGAATGAGTACAGGTTTTGTTTACACAGTTAAATGTCAAAACAGTTCTATATTAAACAAATCAGTTTAGTGTAAGTACAGTTCTATTTCAAATAATTCAGTTTTGTATAAACACGTAGTTCAAATGTAAGTACAGTTTAATTGTCAAATACATTTCTATTTCAAGCTATTCAGTTTAGTCAAACAATTCAGTTTAGCATAAGTATGCCGTTAGTTCTATTTAACCCATAGATAGAGCCCTATCAGGTGCTACTACGCCGAGTCAGAGGAGACCAGGGACCAATGGCAATGAAGGGGTGCTCCGCATTCCCCAAAGCCCCAGCATCACTGGAATCTCACCATCAGATTGTTTAGTGTCATATCCAGGACACTCATTGGGGAAGGTGTCTTACTCCTCTGCAGAGATGTAGTCGGTGCATTCTACAGCCACAGCCGATTGGGCAAGAGAAAAGATTAATTAATTTATTAGTTCCAACTTGATTAGTTCCAATGACACGTTTCGACAGGATTGTTTAAGATATGTAATTATGAAAATTTACGAAGGCTCTACCCTGTCGTTAGGACTTAGAATACGCTAACTGTATCCTCAGCAGAAGGATAACACTCATCAAAATAGTAACACCCATCTATTTAACCTATAAATAGGATCCTATCAGGTGCGATCACTCCGGGCCAGAGTGGACCTGGGAGCTATGGCAATGAAGCTCTTGCATTACTGGAACCTCACCATCATATCCAAGATACTCGTTGTGGGAGGGCTCTTACGCCTCTGCAGGGAAGCTGTCGGTATATTCTACAGCCCCAGCCAACTGGGCAAATGACTAATAAAAGTTTTTTTTTATTTGTATTCTATGGTTTTGTACTTAGCAAACACTTGTGCCAAGTAAGCGAAAAATTGAACGCTTGGTCTCAGAAGGCCGTCCCCAGACTATACTTGCTTAGCAGGTTTGAGTATATTCATCGACGCTTGAGGCGTCCGAATTGGGGAATGCCGACTGGATCAAGCATTTTTTGGTCTGACCGCGCATAGGTTTCGATTTTAAAATGGCCTTGTGCCGCATTTTGGCTTTGTAGGAAGTCAGTTAAATTGTAGTCAGAGCGGCCGTTTGCAGCCTTAAGGCGAAAGGAATTCGTTACCTTTCTCTGGTCATCACACACCGACCAAAACGCCTTACCTCAGCCATCAACAGCCGATGCATCAGTTCGGTCCGATGCATCAGTTCGCTGAAGCAAAACACGACCTAACAGCCATAGCAGCAAATGCACATGTGCAGCCAACAACGGTCTTGCCTTTACGCCAGCTTTCTCTTTTCCCAGTCCTTTTCAAGACTATAAAATCACAAAAGTCTTTTACCAGTCCTTTTCAGAATTAATCCGAAAGTCTTATCGTCCTTTAAGGACTACCCTCGTATCCTTCAACTTACAACCCTATTTCAGGGTAGTAAGACTCACTAGTACCAAGCGACACGAAGCAGCAGCCCGATTCCTGCGTCTCAACATGATGATGTCATCAGATAGGTAACTGCTCGTTTCTTGCACGTCGGCACGCCAACGTCTCCTGACAAGCAACAGCACCGATTCCTGCATCTTGGCATCTCAATTTCTTCGGAGAAATCAGCAACGTTCCCTCCGGAAGTTGAACAGATACGCCTGGCAACTATCTAACCTAGCCTTTTAAGCCACAACCTTGATCTACGAACAGACCAACAAACACTCCTTGTGTACAATTCGCCAAATAAAAACTCGGCATTTCAAATTCACTGTCTTGTCTTTGTCGTACGGGTGTAGTTTGTGTCACATCACTTACTTTATAAAAAAAAGTTAGTAGGATCGACATATTTATTGGCCCCGCCACAGATGTAAGCACTTATTGTGTGATATTGGTTTATAAATATTTTGAAGATTTGTTTTAAATTTTATGTAGCTGTTGTAGACTGAAAATGGTTAAAATTAATAGGTTTATTATTTTGTTTATTGTAAACATAATTAATATTGTGTGAAATATGTTGGTAATTTTAATGGGCACGACTCATTTTTAAAATTTTAAATTTACATTAAAAAAATCTTTAATGAAACAGTATTTGTGAATTTATGTATGAAAATAAAAAAAAACTTAATGAAACAAGGAAAAAGTTGCTTTTTAGTCTGGCACGTTGCTTCGTTTCAATTTATACTTGTCAAATTTAATGAGAGAAAGAAAACGATGAAAAGATATAGATGTAAAAAAATCTATACAAATTTTTCTTCTTAAAACTTGTCTTAGATTTTTTAAATGTATAAAAATGGTTCTTCCTAGTTTGAAAGAAAATCGATTTTCAGATGTAAACAAATTTAAATTTGCATAACTCCTTGTATAATTAACGTATATTATTGATTTCACAATGTCTGTTTTTTTAAAAATAATGAAGATCAATTTTTCTAGGTCAGTATATTCTTGGATTTTTTCCTGTATATTTTATTGAATGGCGGTTCCATTTTTCGGCTATATTTTAAATGTACACAGCTATACTAAGATATTTACTTAAAACAAAACAAAACAAAAAAAAAAATAGAATAAAGGGAAGAGGAATAAGATTTTATGGAATGGATAATTATTTTTTCCTAAATAAAAAAAGAGACGAATAAACAAGATCATAGCGTGTGTGTTTAATATATTTTTCTTCGAAAAACAAAACAAATGACATCAGGAAAGTTTGTTCTGCGTTTGTCAAAAAAGAAAGAAAACGAAAAAATGTAATTAAAAATGTGGCTTCCCTAGATGACGATATAAGGCAGATAGTTTTATAAAAATATAAGGAAATTAATAGAAATAATTTTTAAATGAATTAAAAGAAAAGTATAATATCTAATTAACTGTTTTATTTCAATTTTTATTTTAAATAGCAAAAGGAAAATAAATACCAAATCACTACCTTGACTGTTAACTTGTTATTGTCTAAAGTTTTATTATTTTTTTTTTAAATTTCTAAGGAGGGTGTCTTTCATTAAAGACAAAAAATTATAACAGTACAATGTGTTTGTAAATACCTTGTCATTACAATGGCTTCAGTATCGATGCAAAAATCGAAAAATAAATAAGAGAATTCTTTCTTTCTTTCTTTCTTTCTTTCTTTCTTTTTTCTTGTCTTTTTTCTTCTTTTTATTTTACTAATCTTTCTTTTGCTTTTTTGTTTTTAGCATAATCGACTACGACACTTTTTTCGTTCTCCGCAGCTAACGCTCGCCAACACACACTCATTCCCCCCCTCTCTCTTTCACACACACACACACACACACACACACACACACACACACACACACTCTCTCTCTCTCTCTCTCTCTCTCTCTCTCTCTCTCTCTGTTTCTATCTCACTTTGTATTTTTCTTTTTCTTCCTTTCTATTCTCAATGACATGTTTTGTTTTTTTTTGTTTTTTTTTACTTTTGATGACATGGGTTTGTTTTACTTTTGATATTTTCATTCTGTAATAAACATTTTTCTTTTTCGTAATGTCTTCGTTCATTCTTTGAATTTTCATTCAGTTCCTTCTTTCTCTTTCAGTCTTTCATTCATTCACTCAATGTTTTTTAAAAAAAAATTTTAAACTTTTAATTATTTCTATACAAAATTCTTTTTAGTTTGATCGTTATAAAAAATTGCCGTAAAAAAAACTTGAAAAACTTAATGAGAAATACATTCAATTAACACAAACTTGAAATGAAAAATCCTTGAGTCTGGTTCACTATTACTTGTAAGGTTGCCATCTTCCTTGCAATTATTATCATTACTGCTACTCCTTTCTTTCTTTTACTATTATCATTTTGAAAACTTGGTGTGCAAGTCACCAGTTACTAATCAGCTTAAAATACTAGAGATCAAAAACTCCACTGAAAGAAGGATGGCAGTGGGGGAAAAAAGCAATTAAGATGGCGTCTTTTATATCGTCTGTACTTAATTGTTAAAGAACAAAAGCCTTAAACTGAATGATCCAGACTCAGTCGGAAAAAAAGCGTCCAAAATAATCTTTTTACATTTTATCTGAATTTATTTATTTATTGCATTGATGTTAGTTTTTTCATCGTCATAGAATGATGAATATACTATGTTATCAAATATTGTGGTGATTGGCACTGATGCTAAAAATAAAGAAGCAATCATGGTGGTATTGTAAGCTATTCCAAAGGCTCTTTGGATTAGTGGTTGTGAATCTTTGGTTCTGAAGCTTTGCCTGACACCAGTGTTATCATCTGAAGAAGGCTTTGTTTCCCACACAGCTGTTGTTGTTATTGTTGTTGTTGTTAGCATATATATATATATATATATATATATAATATTGACTCTACAATTCCGGGAAAGATCGGATGACAGAAAGACTAGTGACTCTTACCACATCATAAAAGAATGGAATAAGCACCCGCCGTGTAGGTGGAGAGGGGTAGAATAACATCACGTGAGAAAACTATGCAGAACCATCTCACTAAAAGAATTCCTCGGTATCGATAACAACGTAAATCTCATTCAGAGATTATGAATTGATTGTAAATCAATTGAAGGGATCCAGAGTCATGAGTTGCTCACAGTACACAAGATTACCTTGTTTATCGACACAAGCTACCAGTTTTAAAAAATGATCATTTGAACTTGAATGCCGTAAAACACAATTAATCAACCCACTAACTTCTTGCAATGGGTGCTTGGACCTGATAAGTTACCGACTTACGGAGAGGCTGGTGACTCTAAGTCACACCTTGACTGAGGAGAATATGAAGCAATCCAGCGAAAACTTCCTTGATCCAGACCTTTCATGCCCAAGAGAAGTGCTTTTTTAGATCCTTGTGGAGAGTTCCGCTTCAGACCCACTTGAGCATTGGCTCAGCTCGTCAGTGGAGGGGATCCACTGTTAGTGAAGTTGGGCGCAATGTACAGGATATATCAATGATTCAGAGTTTTCTCTAACCTGCCGACTCCCTCGTAATGCGTTACACCTTTCTGACGTACTTTCAATGCAGAAATCGAAGACATGTCCGATTGCCCCCGTTATGACAGAGGTTCGGAGAAATGAGCCGAGAACACCTTCTTCCATTGACGCAAGAACCGTTCGCTTTAGGATTATGTCTATAAGATGACAGCTTGTATCGATTCCAAGCATTTCATGAAGCTGGATGACACGTGCGTTATTGGCAATATTGCTCCCTTATGTTTAGGAGTGAAACAAATGGTGTTTCTGATGATCCAAGCCGTGGTTATAATAATGGTATGCAACACGCAGCTACAGAAATTGTATGATGAGGATTTTTTTTTTCTTATCTCAATCTTATCGGTTTCTTTAAACATCAGCTTAGAGTGAAGATGAGATGTGAGAGGAAAAGTCTGAATTCTATAGAATTTGGCAAAAGGTGGATGAATGCAGCGTGTCTATTCTCACGCAAGGGAGCTAGTTGGGAGTCTACATTCCCTCCGTCAACTCTGTCCGGGTTCTTCTCCAGGATCTCAGTTCGGGTAAGTTAATTTTTGCTAGTAAAGTGAATGTGTCATATCCCCGATATGACACATTGTTTTTCTTTATCTTTTCCACGGCTCCCGCTTTTTCAGCTAGTCGAGTCAAAATGCATGAATCTGATACGGTTCCACAAGGCAAAGTACAAGGTGAAAGCAAAAATAATTTAATAGAGGGATAGGTGTGTATGACACTTTGCAACATGACAGCTTAGGGTGTCCTCACTTTGGCTACGTTATTCCCTTAACGAAAAACTAAGGCTAAACACTAGATTTCGAACTTGATGCTACCCACCCCCATGTCTCTCTGGTCCTTTCTGTATCTGTGGTCCTCTCTTCCAACGACCCTCTGTAGGGGTGAACATTCCTATATCCGGACTTTCGACCACCCATAGACAGGACACAAAATTGCTCCGAGACTTTATGTCTCTAGGAGACCATAAAAGGTGTGATAATTGATTTTTAAAAATCACAGATTCACTTTTATCTGACATCTGCTCTTTATATTGGTAGGGCTGAATAAATGGTTCCCACGCAAATATTTCGGACTCTATATGG
The DNA here is from genome assembly GCA_963585895.1 of Sepioteuthis lessoniana. NCBI lineage: Eukaryota > Metazoa > Mollusca > Cephalopoda > Myopsida > Loliginidae > Sepioteuthis > Sepioteuthis lessoniana. The sequence goes on from OY757930.1 coordinate 52,278,956, forward strand.
AAGCACACATAAACACACATACGCATATTTATAACTACAATCAACTTATAATCATACACATGTATGTACATACATACACACACATGTACTCATGTCTACTCATGTTTCCACAGATATGCACATATAGAGCCAAGTCAGTATATTACCATCAATAGTGTCACAGTACGACTGGAATTCAAACTCGCTAACTTAAAGGCTGCAGTCCGGCATATTAACAATTACGCCATCGGGAACCTTCCAAATAGTTGGTCAGACTAAGTAGGATGTGTAGTTTTTAGAGAAGAGAAGAAAAATTCTGAGCTAACACCAGTTTAACCCCGCATAAAAATTGACCTTGTGTCATCCTACCTATGGCGGAGGGGTTGAGAAAATATGTGCATCTTGATTAGATATTTCCACGATGTGACGGAAAGCCAACAATGTTTGGTCGTATTGTAAGACACTGCTAGGGTGCTCTGGTTTGGTTTGGTTTGGTTTGGCTTTATGGCATATCAACCATTGTAGATTATTTAATGCCAAATCCCGTTTATACACATATATTAAATATTTATGATATGTTAACGCATTTGTTGATAACGTTTTTAAACGAGCCTAAGCTCATTCTTTAGCACACAGTTAAATACTTCCAAATATTATTATGTATCACTAACAATTCAATTAGACATCAGTTATTTATTTACACAAAGTTAAATGATCAAACAGTTCTATTTCAAACAATTCAGTTTAGCATAAGTCATTTGTTTGCACACAGTTTAAATGTCAAACAGTTTTATTTGACCCTTAGATAGGACCCTATCAGGTGTTACTTCGAAGTTTTCTCTATCATAGTGAAAAAGATTAATTTGGGATCTTTGGCATCAACTTGATGATAATTATGTCCATCTTTTATAAGTTTTACGAGAGACATATCACAGAGACATGTAGAGTATTTTTCTCATACCACTGTATAAGTTTGAAAAAATATTCCGAAATTTAGGGAGTGTGTAGACACGCCCTAATTCATTATTTCTCTTACTTTGCAATAACGCCAACAATTCCCGCCAAAAACAATCCGGAAATGACGAAACAAAAACGTTCGAGATTTTTATGACGGCTAAATAAATCAATGTTGACATTTCTGACTGAAAATGTTTAATTGATATTCTCTCATTGGCTGTTTTTTTTTTTTTCATTCTACGCAAGTTTTACGCATCAGTTTTATCAGGTGAGTCTTCGATTATTATTATTTGTAGTATTATACTCGCTGCAAGTTATTCACACCTGTAGTAACTGAACCGTTCTAAGTGCACCAACTACAATTGGTATTACCGTCGGCCTCAGGTTCGAAAGTTCTTTGTTTTTTTTTTTTTCGCTTTATTTTATCTTAATTCCCTGGTCAGCTGAATAGACAAAATCCACTGGATGACAAGTTCTTTTTTCTTGTTAATTAACGTTAGATCTCGTCTTCTGAACGGGATTAGAGGATTCATTTGTGTCAGAAAACCCCGAAGAATTTTATGCGTCTCATTTTCTAGGATCGATACTGGTTTGTGCATACACCATTTAATATTATGGTCAAATTTTAATCTCTTGCACAATTCCCAATGGATCACCTTTCCAGCTCAGTAGTACTACGTCTTGGACAACTTTTGCGCTAGTTTGCTACATTCGTTTCTTATGTGATTAATCCTTTCATCTCTGTCTCCGCATAACATACACTTGTTATTTTTTTGCGTGTTATCAATTTTAGCTTTGATATAATTGATCCTTATGGTGTTGTTTTGTGTTGCTGTCAGAGAGATTGAGTTTTTCTTTGAAAATTTTCCTTTTGTAACCATGTCCAGGTCTACTCGTGTGCAATCTCACCAGTTTTCGCTTAAATTATTCATTCGGTCGTTTTTCTTCCCATTTCTTTTTTTCTCAGTTTTTGTTATTTTTCTGTTCGTTGTTTTTCTATTACAGGGTGCTATAATAAGTCTTTCTTTGCTATTTTTAATGTTATCCTAGAGATCTTGCGTTAATGTATCTATGCAATTCTCAACGCTGGCGACTCTTCGTCTTCCTCCTTTTCTTCATCGATGTCATCTCTCGAATGTTACGCCTTGGGTATAGTCATTAATTTCCTTGACTTTTGATCTATTTGTTTCACTCTTGACCATTTTAAAGATGCTCCAGCATATCTTAAAAGAGGTACTTATTTCTTTGATGTGATCTCTGCTGAAAAGCGTCGTTTCGAAAAGTTTTCTTGTTTTTCTGAGGTACTTTTCTCATTTTTCCTTCAACCCCATTTGTTTGATGGTATCTTTAGTATTGTAGCCAAAGGAGAGTAACTCCTAATTCCATTTCAACTAGTCACTCCCCTTATCTGGAATCGGAAGTTAAACCATATTACCTGCCTTGCGCAGAATAGACCCGGAAATAAAAAAAAGGTCCGGGAAAAACAAATCAGTTTCATCCAGTGCGTCCAGGTGTTTGTTATCTTTCTTCACACGCACATATTCTTTGTTTCTCGCGAGCCGAGTTTAAACATTACATTCGTGTCGGGCTTAGGTTTTTTTCATCCCTGGGAAAGAAGACGACACACACACACACACACACACAAAGACAGAGACATGGATGGCTGAAACTTACCTATTTTTCCGAGTTTCAGTGTGCACGCTGACTAAAATACCACCAGCATCGGTTTGAGGAAATTGATAGACAAACTAGAAAACTACTTCATTGCCCAAGACATCAACAACGACAGAAAACGAAGACGAAGTTTTTTACATGTACCACAATTTCACTGACCAGCAGAAGAGAATTGGAGCGACTACTGTATCGAAGGATGGAATTACAATATCTAACGAATACGAAATCACAAAAAAAATCACTAACTATTCAAAAAAACACGTCGTACGAGATTCAAATTCCGACGATTGACACAAAACCCAGATGAAAACTTATATTCGTACCACGTTGGGTTACGAACTCTCGCAGCCACATGCGACTTCCAAGACATACATCAGGAAATTCTGGCTCAGATTCTACAAAGGTGTTCGTCCTCTAGAGTTAGAAGAGTGCTTAGAGATAACTCTTCTCTCAAATAATTATTACACGAAGCTAGAACCATAGAAGTTGCTCAAAAACATGATGCAGACATTGAACAAAGAGAGTCTATGCACTTTCGTTTTACAGCCGCAACCGAAACAACGTGAGTAAGAAGCAATGCACATACAAAGACAGCAATAGCAGGGATAACAACTCCAGCAGCGACAGTGGTCCCAGACACCCATGACAGAATAGCCGCCACGCTACCCAGAGACCCTGACTACATGGGAGACTAAATAAAGATGGCGGACAGACTTGTCACTACTGTGGATATTCGGCAACATACGCGTTGTGACCCGCCCGGTGACAGGAGTGTAGGAACTGCCTTAAAAAGAACCACTTTGACCGAGTTTGCAAGTCCAACCCGATAAGGCAAACTTCTTATTCCTATTCTCATGAAAACTATATCTCCTTTTATGTCAACTGATGAGTCAGTGTTCCCAGTGAAAATTCCTGCATCACCATGAACACGCAAGGTCACCATTTTCGTCAATGACTCTCCAGTGACCTTTGTTGTAGACACTGGTGCCAGTGTCAACATACTCTCAGGATGCTCATTTGACGATCTGCAGCACTGACCAACAATACATGACACAGCGACGCAGATATTTGCATACCGATCCAAACAAGTGATGCCTGTTCGTGGATTCATCATTACCAATATTAAATCTAAAAAGAAATGCTGCAGAGAAAATAGATTCATCGTCGACGACGAATACACCTTGCTCGGACACGAACTGCAAAACCTACTCAGTGCAACTTAGCCGAGGCATTGGGTGTAAGTAAGTAAAGTTGGCGACCTTTGTCGAAGCCTCCCTTTTCAATGGTTCCTTCACCGAGGTGTAGGGGGGTGCGCTACTCCATTCCCTGGATTGCTCCACTTTAACCTTGATCCTTACCTTTTAATGCTGAGTGTTAAGCAAGGCGGCATCAAGTAGCATTTTTGAGTCTTTGGTACGATTCGACCCGGGATTGAACCCCGGTCTTCCGGACCATTGGCGAACACTCTGCTCATTAGACCAATGGCTCGACTTCAATTTCACTTTTCACGTGATGTTTCCCATTCCCTATTTGACGGGAAGATGGGAAAAATTTTTGGATCAAACATAAATCTCCACATTGACCCCTCCATCCCACCAGTGACCCAACGCCACCGCAGAATTACCTTCCACGAGAGGGAGGATGTTGAGGCGGAGTTATAACGCTTCAAAGAAATGGATGTAATCGAAGACGTTACTGGGTTTACTCCTTGGATAAGCCCCGTGGTGATGGTTAAAAAAAAACTTGCATCGATATGAGGAAAGCTAACGAGGCCATCCAAAAGATTAAACACCCTATGTCGACCGAGGTCTCTTTGATTGCAGATCTAAAGGTCACAACAATATTCAGCAAATTAGACCTGTCGAATGCATATCACGAACTGGAACTGGGGGAATCCAGCAGATACATAACTACATTCTCCACACACGCTGGACTATTCAGATATAAACGCCTACTTTTCAGAATAAATGCGGCCTCTGAAATATTCCAAAATGAAATTGCAGACCTCCTGAGACGCATTCCAGGAATTAAAAACCTCTCAGACGACATCATCATCCACGGATGGGACCAAACCTCACATGATAACAGCTTGAGGTCCACATTGGAGCGTCCCTGAAATGCTAGGGCCAGACTGAACAGAGAGAAATGCCTTTTTTCAGTGCTACAGCTAACTTTCTTCAGCCATACCTTCAGTGAAAATGGGGCGTCACCAGACTCAGAGAAGATCTCAGCAATAGTCAACAGTAAATCTCCTACAAACGTTGAGGAAGTCCGCTCATTCCTGAGCATGGCCCAGTATGTAGCGATGAATGAAGCATTGATAGGAGCTGGAGTCGTGGCCTACTTTGATCCAAACAAAGAGACCAATGTCCTCGTGGACGCGGGACTTGTCAGATTAGGCGCAGTACTCACACAAAATGGAAAAGTATTGTGCTATGCCAGCCACGCCCTCACAGATCTCGAGCAGCAATATTCGCAGACTGAAAGGGAGATGTCGGCCGTGGTATATGCTGCTGAACATTTTCATCTCTATTTATATGGGTCAAGGTTCATCATCACTTCTGACCATTGACAACTTCTCGGGATTGTGTAGAGCCTCAAACCAAACTCGTCCAAGATTGGGCGCTGGCGTCTGCACCTCATGCCATACCAGTATAGTTTGATATACCAGCCTGGGAAAGACGACTAAAACCCAGCAGATTATCTCAGCCGACATCCCCATCACAAACCCAAAAGAGATAATGCAGCTGAGGTATATATAAGGTATGTTACTCAACACATCATACCAAAGTCAATCACCTTGAAGAGATGAAGCAAGCCACAGAAGAAGTCCCCTAACTGCAAAAAGTGATGGCTGCAATTTCAGACGGCCACTGGAATGACTAGTTGCTATCCCGTTTTATTCAATTCAAAAAGGAACTATCAACATGATGGTCCCATCCTTCGAGGCCACCGTCTTATGATTCCTTCCATACTACAGAAGAGAACAGTCGACATAGCGCACCTTTCACCTCAGAGAATCGTCAAGACAAAGCAACTTATAAGAGAAAAGGTCTGGTTTCCAGGAATCGACAAGTTAGTAAAAGAGACGGTGTACAGTTGCCTTGCCTGACAAGCCTCTAATCCGACACACTAACACCGCGAACCCATACACACCACCCCTCACCACCCCATGGACTGAAATATTCCTGGTCTTTGCCGGTCCTTTCCCGTCGGAAGATTATTTACTAGTTGCCACTAACGGCTACAGCCGGTTCCCCTCATTATCTCTTGCCTGGACACAATCTTTGCCCGACAAGGCTACTCTGGTATTGTCAAGTCTGATAATGGGCCCTTTTTCAAGAACAGGAGTTCAAGGATTTCGCCATGCAGTCAGGTTTTCTACATAAGAAAATTACACCTTTGTGGCCTAAGGCAAATGGAGAGGCCGAAATATTCATATGGACTCGAAAGAAATACTTTCATACTACCATTGTGGGGGGCTTAAAGAGGAAAACCCAGCTGTCCCATTTCTTAAGATGGTATAGAGTCCCCCCCCATACAGCACATCAAAAACATCTCCATTTGAAGCCCTCACTGGAAGGAAAATGAACATCAGCATACCTGATGCTCCTAAAGACCCCATACCAACGCTAATCCATACCCACATGACAGAGAACGATGCACGAGAGAAGGACAAAATGAAAACATCAGTCGACATAAAGAGACGGACAAAGCTCTCACCGCTCAGCCTGGGTGACAAACTCCTAATTAAACAAATGAAACAAAACAAGCTATCTCCACCTTAAAACCATCAGCGTTTTACTATCATAAAAAAGGGCAGCATGGTGACTGCACAGAGAAAAGGTTATCAAATCACCCGGAACTCCTCTCTCTTCAAGAGAATAAACCCAGATGCTTTTCCTGAAGAAGAAGAGGTAGAGTCAGAATGTGACCACCACCCACATCCACCACCCACATCCACAGTCAGAAAGGCCCCCTGAAGCACCTACATCACCAGGACACAATCCACTACCAGTAAGACGCAATCCGCTGCGGAAAAGACTCCCACCTGCTAAATTCAAAGACTTTGTTAGGAAATGAAAACAATGTTAATAGATTGTACATTACACTTTATTGTCCCTATTATCTATACAAATATACACACAACACACAGTAGCCCCATTTTTCAGTTACACACCCTAATGAAATTTGGACTCTACACACACAAAGATTTTTATATAATCCTCTTTAACATTAACACATATTAAATATTAGTAAGCAAAATGGACTGTTCCCCACACCTCTTCCTCATAAATACGATAAACTTTATATATACATATTTTTATTAAGAATGAGAGGGTATTAGAATTGTAGCCAAAGAGGAGTAACCCCCTAATTCCATTTCAACAGATCATCCCCTTATCCGGAATCGGAAGTTAAATCATATAACCTGCCATGCGCAGAATAGATCCGTAAATAAAAGAAGTCTCGGGAAAAACAAACCAGTTTCATCCAGTGCATCCAAGTATCTACACTCAGTATTTGTTCTCTTTCTCCATACGCGCATATTCTTTGTCTCTCACGAGCCAAGTTTAGACATTACAGTATCCACTTCCAACAATCTCAACTACTTGTAGTTTTCCTTCTCTTCAAATGTTCTGATACTTTTCTGATTTGGCAGTTCTATTACTTCCGTTATTGCTCTTTTCCCACTTTTCATGATGAGCTTAGCACAATTTTCTATGCCAAACTCCATTTCTATATCCCAGCTGTATATTCTTATTGTTTGTATAAGAGTCTCCAGTTCTTTTTATTTTCTAAAAATACCTTGATATCGTGCATATACAAAAGGGATGTTTTCTATTGATTCTGTAAATTTTTAGCTCTTTATACACAGCCTAAATATGAAATCGATTGGCATCATTGCTATAATAAAGAGCAGAGGTAAGATTGACTCTCCTTGGAAGAGGACTCTTTGGAATTTCACTTCTGCTAGGATTTGTCCTCCTGCTATTAATTTCACTTTACAGTTTTCCATGGTTTTTGAGATGAAGTTTATAACTTCATCGGATATTTTATACATCTTCAGAAGTTCATTATTATTATTATTATTATTATTATTATTATTATTATCAATAATATTTAATTGATAAATTAATTAATCATTTTATATATATATATATATACGCAAAGATCCCTACATTTGACCCATGGCTTCCCATGCTGATTCAGCCGTGATGAACTCGATTAATTACGCCCCTGCAAATGTCTGACAATACCTCCATCCATAGTGCCAATGGTATTGGGTGCTATTCACTCTGGAAGCACAGGTTCCTGTCAGAACATCGATGTTAAGTTACAATGAGTCCGTTCCCTTCTGAGATGGGTGACTTAAGGAAAAGCAGGTAACCTTGGGCCTCTGTGCCAGACTAAGGAAAGCTTCGTAAATTTTCAAGTCGCCTTTCTCGTATTAACAATCTATACAGTAATCCCATCTACAAAGTTTATTTACTGCAATGATGTTATGAATTGAAATGCCACTTAAAATCAACAATTTACTACTATGTATTTCGTCATTTGCCTTGTTTTCCAGTGTTTGAACTATAAAACAACAAATGCACACATATACAAATTTAATTTGCACCTAATGTTAAAGGAAAATTATATTTCTCCTATCTCTAAAAAACATGAATAATTTCTCTTATTGAGAAATTTAAGGTTATCTTTTTTGCATTTCCTTCCGGTTTGTGTCCTCAATCACATTCCTTCACACACGAAAATATCACTTTTTCCCTGAATTACAAATTTTAGTTGCGGGTAGACATGAAAAGGTGATTGAGATAAAAAGGTTGTCACTTGATCTTGGCGACAAAAGAACACAAAAACACGTTGTAACAAAAACTAACTCACGTTTATTTTGGATGTTACAAGTTCTTTTTTAATCTGTCTCTTAAAAAAAGGAAGATCTGAGATAGTTTCTGTTCAGTCAAAAGAGGAAAGATTGATTCTCTTATAAATTGTAACCCACTCCCAATAGGAAGGCTCTGTCTCGCTTGAGATTAAAAATATACCCCGGTTTCCCTTGACATCTAAAATTCAACTATTTACTTTTTTTTAATCAAACCAAATCTTTTAATTCACTCGGGGCTGATCAAAGTCAACAACAAGGAATCCGTCGACTGTTACATTGTGGTTTCTCATAGATTTTCATGACCTGATTGAACCTTGAAATGTCTTCTGTCGATCATTCCTGTGCGAATGTTCACTACATGGATAGGTTGGTGTTGATAGAAGAGGCCAATACATAACACAAAATTTGAATCAGATTTCTCAACTATAGTCCTATCAAGAAATTATATCACATATTTTGGTAACCAGCAATATTCCTTTAACAGATACAAAAAAAAATTCTAATTCATTTTAGCGGTTATATATATATATATATATATATATATATATATATATATATATATGAAAAAAATGTATCTTTAGTTTTTGCTTGTTGTTCTAATATTTTTGTTTTCCGTAAGAATTTTCTGTAATTCTGTTGTTGGGCATGAATATTTTTTTAAATGATGTGCTATGGAACTAAACCAAATCGTATATATCTAATATATATGTATGAAAAGGATTTGGCATTAAATAAATTACAAGGGTTGATGTGCCATAAAATACAACCAAACCAAACTAAATAGCTGCATTATATAAGAAAGATAGCAGCATGGATGAAATTTTTAATAATTCATTAAGGATTTTTTAAATAATTTATCAAGGAGACATATATATATGGGAAATAATTTTTTGCTAACGCCACCGGTAGACTCAAAAGTTGACATTTGATACAAGAAATGAATAAACAGGACGAAATAAAATAACAGAAATAAAAACGCTAGGCCATAGTAGCATAGAAGTATTTTGGTTTAAAAAGTTCACATCCATTAATGATAAATAGGCTTTCCTACTAAGTATATCTCCTGAAGAAGTATATATACTCTGATCCAGAAAGATCCCCACCAAAAAGAACCATCCCAAACAACTATAGACCAATAACGTGTCTACTTATAATGTGGAAAATACTGATTGCACAGATTAAAGAAGAGGCATATTGCTTTCTTGTATGACGGGGACTATTTCCGGAAGAAGAGAAAGGCTCCTGCTGGGTAACAATTGGAACAGGTGACGTATTATATAAAGATCAGCACATCTTCAGGAAGACCACAACGAGGCGGAAAATGTAACCATAGCGAAGACTGACTACAAAAATGCCAATGATAGGGTCCTACCAACTTAGATAATCGAATGTCTGAAAATGTACAAAATATCCACCATAAACTTCATTTCAAAGGCAATGAAAAATTAGAAACAGTCGGCGTAAAAACTTTAGCTGAGGTGAGAGCCCAGGGAGGCATCTTCCAGAGAGACTCACTGTCCCCACTGCTATTTGTAAGAGTAATAATGCAATTACATGTTTAGTAAGTGCACTTGGAGCAACAAATTTACAAAATAACTATAAAAGATTAATTACCTTATGTGCACGAACGAGATCAAGCTATTTGCAAACAAATGAAAAGTAACTAGAGACCCTGATACAAACAATAAGAATATACAGTCAGGATATAAGAATGGAATTTGGCGTTGAAAAATGTGCCATTTTCATAATGAAAAGTAAGAAAAGAGAAACAACGGTAGGAATAGAACTGCTAAATTAGGAAAGCATCAGAACGTTTGGAGAGAAAGAAAACTACAAGTAGCCAGGAATATTTGAAGCAGACATCATCAAACAAGTGGAGAGGAAAGAAAAGAAAAGAAAGAAAGAAAGAAAGAAAGAAAGGAAAGAGTAGCTTAGAGAAAGTTTCTTGTAACCAATCTCTGTCGCAGAATTCTCATCAAAAGTATAAATATCTGGGCAGTTCCTCTCTTTGTAAAATACTCTGGACCATTCTTAAAATGCCCAAGAGAGGAACCCAAACAAATGGACCAAAGGACAAGAAAGTTGATTACTATACACAAAGTCTTACTTCCGAGATATAGCGTAGACAGACTGTATGTACCAAGAAAAGGAAGAGGAAGACGATTCGCCAGCATTGAAGATTGTGTAGCGGCATTAATATACGGACACGGGGACTACATTGAAAAAAACAAAGACAGACTAATTACACCAGCCAATAATATCATTGTCAACATAAGAACAAACAGAAAAACAACAAAGACTTGGAAAGAGAAATGAGAAGAAAAACAAGCGTGTAGATAATTCAAGCGACAAACAGGAGATTTTTGCACACGAGAAGACCTGAACATGGCTACGAAAGGGAAATTTTGATATAGAAACTGAATCACTTCTAATAGCGACACAAAAGCGAAAACGATAATATGCAACAGAAGAACAAGTGTAGTTTATACGGAGAAAGTGATGAAACGATCAATAGGCGAATGCAGCAAACTAGCGCAAAAGGAGTACAAGACTAGGCATGACTAGGTAGGAAAGGTAATCCAGTAGGAATTGTGTAAGAGATTAAAACTTGACAATGGTAAATCCATAAACCAGAATCTGTTCTAGAGAATGAGACACATAACACCTCGGTGATTTTCCGATACAAAATCCGACTAGAAGAACAGACCAAGTGTTAGTTAACAACAACAGCAACAACAACAACAGCAAAAAGAACTTGTAATATAGTGGATTTTGCGTCTCCGGCCGACCACAGAGTGGAAATAAGATAAAGCGAGAAGATAAATAGATACTGGGATTTTGTCAGAGAACTAAGAACGTTGTGGAACATGAACGTGACGGTGATACCAATTGTAATTTGTGCACTTGGAACGGTCTCCAAAGGCTTAGAAACAAGACTAGAAGAATTGAAAATCAGAGGAAGAATCGAGACCATCCAAATTACGGCGTTGTTGAGATCGGCCAGAATACTCAAAAGCGTCCAGGAAACTCGAGGAGACTTGTTGTCACTTAGACTCCAGAGAACAACCACTAGGTGACACTGGCGTGAAAAATTCTGAAGGAGTAAAAAATAATTATGAATTATAATTGACATTTAGATTTACTTTAATGCAATTTCATATTCAATGCAGTTATTCAAATGGCTCATTTGAATAATTGTATAGAATATGAAACAGCTTTCATGGACTATTCAATAGCTAAATTATATATATATATATATATATATATATATAAGTATTCTAAATATTTTTGCTGATCTCAGCAATACTGAGGTTTGGACAATCTCAGTTCTTCCACGGGTATATATATATATATATATATATATATATATAGTGGCATTGCCAAATTCTACAGTCGTGTGGGAATGGAAAAAATGATCAGATTTGGATTTTAACACACGATCTATTTAAAGAAAATATACAAAATATATTCACTAATGTTATCACAATTCTACCACTCCCTCGTTTAGGCAGATGGGGATGAAAAGGAGAAAAGCGAGCGATATGTAAATATTCTTTGTGGAAAATAGAGCAAAGGAAAGGTAGAAGAGGGGTTGCAATGGAAAATATTTCTATACTTCTTTTTTTAATTTTTTTTTTTTTTTTTTTTGCATATGAAACTAATCTGTGTTTGTATAAGATTTAGATGAAAAGAAAACATGGATAGAAAGCGAAGATGGGAAGGGATACGGGAAAAATGAGAAGATACTTGCAAAAGATAAGAGAAGATCAGTGGCATGAGATAATGGAGTTGTCGATACCAGTGAAATTTCCACGCATCCAACTTGTTAAGATGAATGCATTCAAGTCAATTTGCGTGCGAAGTCAGAAAAAGGAGGAAAACAAAAAACAACAACAAAAAAACCACGTTAAAGAAAACAAAACCTAACACTAGACAGATTTTAAGAATCTTGACGCCTATGGATACCCCATTTTGGACACCTGGTTGTAAAATTGCAGAAAATATAAACTGGTGTCAACTGTTATTTAACTTCCTAATGGGTTGCATTTTTTAGGCAATAGAGATGTAGAAATGGGGATTCTCCGGCTGACCTTCAATCTTCCCTGGTATAAGTTCTTCTTGATCGTAGTACAAATACCAGGCAAATGTGCTGGGCCATAGCTCAGATGTAACTAAGGAATGTATCTAATTGCTCATAAGCAACAGCAAAACAGAAATGGAGATTCTCCGATTCGAATTCAAGTCGGCCGGATTACATAGCCACACAATTAGAAGACATTCGAATTGTAAAGGATAAATTTAGAGTGATACAGATTTTCAAATAAAAATTCCTTGATAAATTTAGGCATAGGCGATATATGTAAGATTTTATTTTATACAAATTGACTCTTGCCACAATCATGATTCACAAAATGGATATGGTGAAAATGAAATGAAGAATATAGTATTAAGAATATGGCTGGAGTATCTGTCCTGCCTTTAAAACTTAAAAGAAAGAAAGTTTTCATTTAACTTTCAACAAACTTTGCATCAGTTTCAAAAATGAAATAGAAATTAAGAACATCCAGACGTTAATTTTGGAGTGAAAATCAAACCCATGCGGACGTAGTTGTATACAAACTCACGAGAAAGTAATGATTAATTAACTACATGGTTCCCAAAGGCAACATGTTTCAGCTAATGGCAATAAAAGTCTAAAAGTTTAAATTTTGGTCTGGCTGAATCTGCAGGTTTATTGTAAATGCAGCTGATGAAACCTTTTCTTCATAGATCAATCCAGTCTCCAAAGAAAGCACGACAGACCACTTTAGACACCGGAAGATAGCTGTTGGCCATACACCAGAACGTCACAGATTGCCCTGTACTAAGATGATAGCAGTCAGCCATACACCAGAACGACACTGGTTACCCTATGCCAAGAAGATAGCAGTTGGCCATACACCAGAACATCACGGATTGCCCTGTACTAAGATGATAGCAGTCAGCCATACACCAGAACGACACTGGTTACCTATGCCAAGAAGATAGCAGTTGGCCATACACCAGAACATCACGGATAGCCCTGTACTAAGATGATAGTAGTCAGCCATACACCAGAACGACACTGGTTACCTATGCCAAGAAGATAGCAGTTGGCCATACACCTGAGCGACATTGATTGCCCTACGCCAACGACACTGATTGTACTATACCAAGAAGATAACAGTTGGCCATGCACCCGAACGACACTGACTGTCCACGCCAAGAAGATAGCAGTTGGCCATACACCTGAACGACACTGATTGGTCTACATCAAGAAGATAGTAGTTGGCCATACACCAGAAAGACACTGATTGGTCTACATCAAGAAGATAGTAGTTGACCATACACCTGAACGACACTGATTGTGTTACGCCAAGAGATTTGTAAATAGCGTCCATTTTAAGTTTATATTTTCCTTTTTGTGTTGTCTTTTCTTAAGAGTTTTAGATAATTTCTAAATTTTATTTTTTTAGAATCTATTTTAACACTTAATTTAGATAATTTTTAAATCAAATTTTAAAAAAAAATTATTTTCCAACATTTAATTTAGATAGTTTTAAATTATTTTTTTTACATCCAATTTAGTTAATTTTTTAAGCAAGTCTATTTGACCCATAAATGGTAACGATTTAATTTAGCATAAGTCATTTGTTTGCATACAGTTTAAATATCACAGTTCTACCCACTCTGTGCCAGAATGAACCGAGGAGCCATGGTAATGAAGAGGTACTCCGCATTTCCCTAAGCTCCTGTATTGCTGTAGCCTCACCATCAGTTGGTTTAGTGTCATATCTAGGACACTCGTTAGGAGTCTAGGAGAAGGAAAACTCTGAATTCAAACCTCATAAACTTCGCTTTAAAATTGACCTTGTGTCATATCCGGCCTGAGCGGAGGGGTTTGGTAAATATGGTTGGGGGAGGGGCTTTTACTCCTCGGCAGAGATGCAGTTAGTGTATTCTACAGACTCCCATCCTCTCAGCCAACTAAGCGATAACTGATAAGAAGATCATGGTATTTGATAGGAGTATTTGGAACGTTTTCACAAGTCGTCGAGCATATTCTAAAAATATTTCAATTTAATCATGAACTGTTGTTAAGAGAGGACACCAGTGGGCTCCCAGAACGTTTGGAAACACTCGCAATGGGATGATAGAAATAACATTTTGATTTGATACGATTTGTTTATGAATAAATTTGTTCATATGATTTGATCGGATTCTCAACGGAGCTGAGGTAAGAATTCTGATCATATAAAACTGATAAACTTAAGCTCTTCATCAAGATATCGCCATCTGCATTGATAATTATTTCTATGATTGAAAGGGAGAGAAAAATGAGGAGAGGGATTATGACGACAAAAGGATTTGAAGTAAAATGAGAATAAATAAGGGATAAGGAGAAATGATATGTTGAGATACGAGAACGGGAAAATATAATAAGTAGAAGTAAATTCCCAAAAAAGAAGAAAAAAAAACCTTCTTCTTGGCATGAGAGTAAAAGTGTAAGGGGAAGAGTGAGTGTAGTTCCGAGTGTAGTTCAACATAACAATACGATGGAGAGGGATAGGGGAATAGATAAAGAACATGGAACACTAAAAGTCAGGAGAAGACCACATGAACGACAAGTAGTAAGGTAAAAGAGATAACTAAAGTAAATTTGGCAACCTTAGTCGAAGGTGACCCGAAAGTTCCCTTTCAATAGCTACTACATCGAGGTGTAGGGTAGGGCACTGCTCCATTCCCTGGATTGCTCCACTTTGCCCTTGATCCTCACCTTATAGTGCTGAGTATTAAGCAAGGCGGCATCAAGTACCATTTTTTTGAGTCTTGGTATGACTCGACCTGGGATTGAACCTCAGTCTCCAGGACCATTAGCAAACACTCATTAGGACAATGGCTCGTTAATTCTCTTGAAGCTTTTTATTGCAGTTTATATATATATATATATATATATATATACGTGTGTGTGTGTGTGTGTGTTAATTCTGGTTTCTTTCATTGGAGTTCATTTGTGTTATAATTTCTACAACAGCAAAGAACAGCACACACAAGAAAAGAATAAGTTCCGATTGAAAATCGAACTCATATCCCCTGCTACTTTTGGAAAGCGTGCTTCTCTGTAAAAGCTGAGAGAGCATTAATGATATCGCAGAAGTTCTAATAAGGCCTATAAAATTACTCAATGTCCTTGTTTTCGATTGGTCAGCACTTTATTTGTTGTTATTATTTTACACACAAGTACTGTAAAGAATATATATATATATATATATATATATATATATATATATATGTATAGAGAGAGAGAGAGAGAGAGAGAGAGAGATTCATCTATAAACAGACTACTTTTATAACAAAACTCTTTGTGAGGCTAGACACGTTTCAACCTGGGATCGAAACCCGGTTGACTTTACGTCAGTCGGATACTTTACCCACTATCATCATTCTCAGCATAAGCGAAGGAATTTTTTTAGGTATATATTCACATACACGCTATCGGCTATTGGAGTGTTCAATTCATGAGAAGAGCTTTGCATTTACGCGTATGTGGTAGCTGGCAATTCCTCACTCGAGGAGTCAACCCACTGGTGGGAGCATTCCTATTGTAATCTAGAGACAGATTTTTTCGTTGTATTACAAGTCTTCAGTGTGACTAGACAAACGAAATGCTTCAAGCTGGGGTCGAAACTCTGCTGACTTTACGTCAATCGGATTTCTTACCCCAGACCCATCGTCATTCTTAGCGTTAGTGATGGAATTTTTTTCCTAAATTTTTTACATATACCTTATCGGCTACTTGAAGTGCTTAATTCATGGAAAGAACTACTGCATGTCAGCGTATGTGGCAGCCGACAAATTTCTTCTTTTTCTCTCTCTCTCTCTCTCTCTCTCTCTCTCTCTCTCTCTTTCTCAGTATATATATATATATATTAGGGATGTTTCTTTAAAAACACAGTAAAGTTTCTTTTTGTTATTTTTTACTCCTCATTTTACAAGATTTTTTAAGTTTGGTTCAATTTTATGCAAAAATTGTTCCGCATTTTTATTTTGTTTTGGTTGGGTTGGGTTGGGTTTTATGACATATCAACCACTCTAGGTTCTTTAATGCTAAATCCATTTTTATACATATAAAAAGTTCTATTTCAAACAATTCAGTTTAGCATAAGTACATTTTTTGTTTACACACTGTTAAATGTGAAAACAGTTCTATTTCAAACAATTCAGTTTAGCATAAATACACAGTTTAAAAGTCAAAAACAGTTCTATCTTAAACAATCTAGTTTAGCATAAGCAGACAGTTTAGTTCTATTTGACACATAGATAGAACCTTATTAGGTGCAACCACTTCGGATCAAAGTGGACCCGGGAGCGATGGCGATGAAGGGGTACTCTGCATTCCCTAAAGAAAGATTAATAAGATTTTGACAATTCAAGTGTGTATATTGAGCGTCCTACGTGTCTAACCACACTGAAGAGTTCTGATAGAACGAAACAGTCTGTCTGTGGATGACAGTATATATATATATATATATATATATTGTCATTCCCAGACAGACTGTTTCATTGTATCACAACTCATCAGTTTGGCTAAACACGCGAGATGCTTGAAGCTGGAAGAGAGCATCCAACTGCTGGACAAAGTAAAAAAATAACGACGCATTGCAAATGTGCAATATACTGGCAGTTTCATTATATATGGAACCCAAGTGACAGCTAATTACTCTACTAATAATAATATAGGGCGTCTCAATATACATAGGACTCGTGCGACTGCGAATAACTCTTCTAATAATAATGTTAAATTCTTTTTTTGTTTGTTTCAGATTTGAAAATAGTATATTATAACAACTAATAATCTTTGATCACAATGCCTTGGATTAGCGAGGAAAAATATTTTGCGTCACTACTTATTTGGAGACAAAATCATTCAAAACTGTCTCAAAATGGATGCAACCCATTGATAATGATTTATTACTAAGACAAGAAACTAAAAAAAAATTGCATGTTCTGGAAGCTGATATAATACCAAATAAAACCAAACAAAAACATTAATTAGATGTCTCTAGCTCAAAGGATGCATTTTTACAGGACGTGTTCCAAATGGCCGCCATTGCGCTTGTCTCGGTAATAAAACATTATCATATTAATGGATTGCATTATTTTGAGATACCGGCGAGACACTTAGTGAGGATCGCTATCACTAGGTTCTCTAAACAGCTTTTATACGGCCACCTATGAAACAGCAAACGTCCTCTATGTTTTCCTCTCTTGTGTTACAAGAACAACTTAAAAGAAAAGATCTAGTGTTAGATAGACTTTAAGTCGTTGGAAAGCGTGACTAAAAGAGTAGGAAGTCATTGCATTATTTTGAGATACCGGCGAGACACTTAGTGAGGATCGCTATCACTAGGTTCTCTAAACAGCTTTTATACGGCCACCTATGAAACAGCAAACGTCCTCTATGTTTTCCTCTCTTGTGTTACAAGAACAACTTAAAAGAAAAGATCTAGTGTTAGATAGACTTTAAGTCGTTGGAAAGCGTGACTAAAAGAGTAGGAAGTCACATGTTTCACTGAATAAATATCATTTGAGGAAAGGCGACAGGAACATTGAAACGAATTACACATTAATCTTAAGCAAAAATATCAGCTTAATGCTATCACAACCAACCACATTTGTCAATGTGGGTCCGTTGCTAACAGCAGAGTTGGCCTCGTCAGCCACCGGAGAAAACTACAAGTAGGATTGTATCTTTGAGGAAAAACATTTTATCAACCATCATTTGTCGTTTACGACAGGTTAGTCCAGCTCTCTCTCTCCCTCTCTCTCTCTCTCTCTCTCTCTCTCACACACACACACACACACATATATATATATATATATATATATATAATGATTGTATTATGAAACCTTTTGTAATAAGACTTATAAAAAGAGGTAAGATTTTAATTTCTTTTGGATTTTATTCTGTTCCGTTGGTCAGCATTTCATTTACATAACGTTTATTTTCATCAATTTACTATATATATATATATATATATATATATATATATATATATATATATATATATATATATGTGTGTGTGTGTGTGTGTGTGTGTGTGTGTGTGTGTGTGTGTTGTCCAATCCAAACAGAGGTTTCTCACCCGGAAGCCTGACACAACACAATCTTTCTAACTCAATCCCCTCTGATAATTTGTCTTAGTAAAGCTTAGTAAATATCGAAAAAGAAAGAAAGAAAGAAACAAACAAACAAACAAACAAACAAACAAAGGGTTAACTAGAGAAAGTAAAAGCAAAGGAAAGAAAGGGAGAAAGGAAGAGGTAACCAAAAAAGAAGAAAAGATAGAGACATTAGACATAAAAAATGAGTGGGACTAAGTGAAAAGGAGAGAAATAAAAGAAGTATGGTGAAATAAGAGAGGGAAATAGATAAACACACAGAAAAATTCTGAGAGAGGTGGAGAAAGAGTAAGAGAAGGAAGAAATAAAAAAAATAGAATGGTGTAAGATAGATAGAGAGAGAGAGAGAGAGAGAGAGAGAGAGAGAGAGAGAGAGAGACGGAGAGAGGTGGGGAGATGATGCAGGAAGCAGGAAGATAAAATCAAGCTAAAATGATACAGTCTGAAGCGATTGAAAGAGAAATAGTTTTTAAGCATCAGTTAGCACAAAGGTTACGGTTGCTTGGTGGTGACGATCTGACTCACTAAAAATAGCTTGCCGGATCGACTTGCTAACCATTTATCCACGACATTAATTATATGTACAGAAATATTGACGACGTAGAACCGATAAAGAGATAAATAAAAAAATTAACAAAAAAGGATAAAGAGAACGAAAAAAAAAAAGATGAGAAAAAGAAACAGAAAAATATGTTAGACTATAAAGCAGTTATCAAGAAATTTGTTTTGCAGACCATTGCTAATGAAGAAAATTTGATCTTCATAGGGTACCGGAAACTTATGGCCTTTTGCCATACTAAGAGGGAGACTGACAGACAAATAGATATGCTATACTGTAAACCAGTAGTAAGGAAAATCGTTTTACAGACCATTGCGACTGAAGTAGATTTGATCATCAGAGGGTACCCGGAAACTTATGGCCTTGTGCCATACTAACAGAAAGAGGGATGAAAGAGAAAGAGAGTTGTGCAAAACAATGTTTACGTCGTTGTTCTATTCAATTAATATGGAATGTCTTTTACCGTTTTGCTCTATTTCCCGTTTGCTATGGTCAGCTAGGCGCTAGGGTCATTAGGTGTATACGCCAGTAAAACGAGGCTGGCCGACCCAAATCTCGTCGGCTCGACTCTGCCCGGCTCCGGCTGCACTCACTGACAGCACGGGGGTGTCAGGGAGAGGGGAACAGAAGATTAGAAAGGAAATATATAAAAAAGGGGGTGAATAAGGAGAGTGAAAGTTAGGAAGAGTGAGGAAATGGGAAAAGTTGGCGAAAGGGGTGGTGTATAAAGTGGGAAGAGTAGGGTGCATTTCCTGGACGACTTCTGAGCGGAAAAGAACGAAGGAAAGAAAAAAAAAGGATGTGAAGAATCAAGAAGTTATCAGCGAATTTAAGATGTAAGAAAAGGCAAACGAAACAAAGAAGAAGAAGAAGAAGAAGAAGAAGAAGAAGAAGAAGAAGAAGAAGAAGAAGAAGAAGAAGAAATAATGTAGAAGGAAAGAAAGAAATAAGGTAAAGATATGGAAAATATTATAATGAAAGGAACTATGTAAAAAAATTAAGAAAAATAAAAGAAATAAATATAAATAAAAAAAGAGCAAAATAGAAAGAAAGAAAGAAAGAAAGAAAGAAAGAAAAAGCGTTAAAATAAGCGTGATAGAATAATATAAAGAAGAAGAAAAAAAAAGAAAAATGGAGGAGAAAGAATAAAGAAAATGAATAAAGATTGAGAAAATGAAAAATATGAAAATGACCACGTATAATAAAAGAAAAGGCAAAACTAAGCAATTGGATTTAAAATGAAAATAAAATTGACGAAATATATAACAATGCAAACAGATACAACAGATACAAATAAAAAGAATAAAAGAGAAGTTAAGTAAACGTAAAACTCACGGTCAAATTCACACTTTTTAAGACCAGTCTCTTGCTATATCAGCGAAGTTGAGCCTGTTCAGTACTTAGTTGGCAACCAGTTACTAAAAGCAAGAACAGTAAGAAATCTGTAATCTGTGCGCCAGACGAAGCTAAAGCTTATCAATAGAAAAAATAAAAAATAAAATATTAGACGCGCAAGAAGTTCACTGTGCCCAAAAGTTGAATAATAATAATAATAATAATAATAATGGGGATAAACACCTGAGATGTCCCCCTTGTAAGATACAAGATACAATAAGAGGACTCGAAGACTACATTAAAAGTACAAAGAGGGATCATACTATCAAATGCTACATCCACAAACCAGAATCCGTCCTGAAGAATAAGAAATACAAAGTTCTCTGAGATTTTGAGATACTAACAGATCACCTAATCCTGACCAGAAGACCAGACTTAGTGATAATTAACAAACAAAAAAGAAAAAAGAAAGAAAGTGGAGATGAAGGAAAAAATAAGAAAAGAGTTCATCAGACAAACGAGAAAGTTTCTCGAAACCAATCTCTGCGGCAGAAATCTAATCAAAGGGATCAAAACCTGGGCTGTCCCCCTTGTAAAATACTCAGGACGTATTCTTAAAATGAACAAAGGAGGAACTCAGATGTATCAAAGGACAAAAATCTGATGACTATACATCTGAGAGATGACATAGACAGGCTATATGTGTCAAGAAAAGAAAGAGGAAGCGGACTTGTCAACATTGAAGATTGTATGGATGCATCAATACAAGGCCTCGAGGACTACATTAATAAAAAAGCAAAGAAAGACTAATTACATCAGCGAGTAACAACATTAGCAACATAAGAACAATTAGAAAAACAATGAAAACTATGAAACAGAAATGGAAAGAAAAACAACCGTATGGATATTTCAAGCGATAAAATGGCTACGAAAGAGAAATTCCAAGATAGAAGCTAAATCTTTTCTAAAAGCAGCACAAAACAACACCATTGGGATCAATTATATCAAAGTGAAAATCGATAATACGCAACAAAATAACAAGTGTGGGTTATGTGGAGATAGGGATGAAACGATTAATCAGATAAGTGAATGCAGGAGACTAGTACAAAAAGAATACAAGACTATCCATAACTGGGCGGGAAAGGTGATCCATAGGGAAAGAAAGCAAAAATATAGATATATACATGGATCTTACCAGAGAGCTGAAAAAATGTGAAAGATGAAGGTGACTGTGATACCAATTGTAGTTGGTGCCCTTGGAACGTCCCAAAAAGTTCGGAAAGGAAATCGAGGAAAACGGAGATCAGGTTTGGTTTGGTTTGATTTAGTTGGGTTTTATGGCCAATCAACCATTGTAGGTTATTTAATGCCAAATTCATTTGTATACATATAAACAGTTCTATTTCAAACAATTTAGTTTAGCATAAAAACACTGTTTAGTTCTATTTGACCCATAGATAGGACCCTACCAGGTGCTACCACTCCTGGTCCGAGTGGACCTGGGAGCGATGGCAATGAAGGGGGTATTCCACATTGACCAAAGCTCCAGTATTACTGGAACCTCACCAATCTGATTGTTTAGTGTCATATCCAGGTCAATCATAGCGGGAGTCTAACCCTTTTGCAGAGATGCAGTCGGTGTATTCTGCAGCCCAAGCCGACTGGGCCATGGATATCAAGGGAGCTATCGAGACTATACAACTCACAGTAGTTAAAATCAATTTGAATACTTAGAAAGGTCCTGGAGATCTGAGGAGACTTGTTGTCACTCAGTCTTCAGTGATATACCACCAGTTAAAACTGGTGTGAAAAAGTCATAAGAAGTAAAATAATAATGATTGAAACTTTTTCTCACATTAAATAAAATTCCGTTTTCATGATATTTACAAACCATAGTGATATACAGTTGGCTTTAGGAGACTGTGTTAAGCTAATCGTCTAAGTTGGGATTTGTTTTCCTTAAATATTTGAATTTTTACTTTGAGACTGGGTTCGAACACTGATCACTACCGCCGGCGGGAAAATACAAAATTTTCAGTCACCAATCGAGCCAACATTCTTTCCCTTCCCTGAACAAAGCAAATTCGATAAAAATAAATTATAGAAGTTAAACAACGTGCTGTGGTAATATGAGTCAAATTAGACTACTTATCTTTGGATTAGGGTACAGCTTCTGTTCATACACACACACACATATATAGTAGTGCAATGATTAAGGAGCAGACAATTACTAATGAATTTAATTCTCATTAGGTGTCTCATTCAATACATTTGATGTTGAGACTCCAGTTCAAGAAATCTGGGGTGAGTAGAGTACCCCTTCATTGCCATTTTTTTCAGGTCCACTCTGACCCAGAGTGTTTGTATTTGTTAGGGTCCCATCTAGGGGTCAGATAAATCTGTTTCAAAATCATTTATATTCGATTAAATAAACCATGAAGGTTGATATGCCATTAAAGAAAGAACCCAAACCACTGTCTATATATCCCACTCTTACTGTCACTCACCTACACATACACATAGCTCTAATGCACTAAGTTCTAATCACGTACGAGACTGTTTGCATTTCGCGCTAATGCCCTTTGGAAAGGCATGTATCTAACTCTTCTTCCCCATTCGGCTACGTGTAAATGATAGGGCAGACTAAGCCCTTTAGCCTTGCTACACGTCACTATAGGAGTATGCTGCACTTAATGGAGAGATTGCATAGATGCATATTGTAATCCTCCATGTTAATTGATGTTTAAAGAATTTATGAAGAATACCCTGCCTATACGTGTATCCTGGAAGTATCTATTGAAGATAAGACTGCCTTTACCACGTCAGATAACGTTGTAATCCATACGCCTGTTCTCTTACTTCTTTGTTAGTCACAGGTTATTTTTAGGGATTCAGAATTTTACATATACTAGATGAGATATATTTTTACCTTTACTCAAAACAGGTATTGCCTGACTGAAACTGAATAAGTACTAAGTCACCAACCAAAGAGTCACTTTAAATTTTTCCGAGTTAGTCCCATCGAACGGTTAAGCGCCCTAAATAATCAAAAGAAACTATAATAAATATATATTCATTTCTCAAGTGTTCTCTTGATTTGTCCCCAAATAAACGTAAGTCTCGATTAAACAGTACCTTTTTAATCGGAATCTACTGTCTGAGATTTTTTTTAATATTTGATGACGATTAAAATAAAAACCATAGCCTGTGGTTCATCTGCATCAACGAATTCATATTATGTCGGTCATTTTCATGTTAGCACGGGTGCAGAAAAAAGTTCGAGGTTTTCTATGCCATGAACTATTTATACATTTAGCAAAGCAGCATCAAGTACCATTTTTGAGTCCTTGGTATGACTCGACCTGGGATTGAACGCCGGTCTCCCGAACCGTGGGTGAACTCTCAACTCACTAGGCTAATGGTCCAATTATATAATCATGATCAAATATTTGAAAATGAATGAAATTTCTGCATCAAATTACCCATAAGGGGTTAATATGCTGTTAAATAAATCAAACCAAACTGAAATTGAACATGTGTTATTTTCTGGTAATTTTCTTCTATTGATAATTTCCTTATAAGACTATTGTCAGTTCTACTTCGAACACCTTTTACTATATTACTTTTTTGCTAGGAGCCCAGAAATTGAAACACTAACATGGGGCGAGCTAAGGGTGATAACACAGTTTCGGTAGACGCCTTGAGCTACCGAAACTGTGTTATCACCCTGGTTGGCGGCTGATGAGGCTAGGGTATCGCACGTGCTTTCACACGTTGTATGATGAAAATTAGGCCTTAGAACCCTTAGCTCGCCCCATGTTAGTGTTTCAATTTCTGGGCTCCTAGCAAAAAAGTCGCTAAAAATTTTTAATGTTGTAATTTATTAACTGTCTATTCCATCTATTAACTGGCTGTTCAATAACAGCTTGCAGCATTATATATATATATATATATATATATATATATATATATAAGATAATTTGAAATATATTCTAAAAAATTAGATATGAAATATAAAATTACATTTTATAAGCATTAGCAATGTAGAAATGGGAACTTTTGATCGTACTTTTAGGTAACGGCACAAATGCCAACCGCCTAGATTTTAATGGTTAAAATGATTGTTTTTAGTTCATTTGCGCTTGTGTTTCTCTACGTTCATTACGAACGAGAAGCTATAAACAAGCTTACAATTGAGTTTAGTAAACAATTATTCCGGCATGTGGTATACCAAGTACTCTACCATACAAGAACCATACTAAGCAAAGCTAAGAAAAGTACTATTCTCTTTTACAACCTAGTCTTACTGAAAACATCGCTTCGCGTCTGATCACGTCAAACATGGTCAATATTTGACCACTTTGGAACATTCGCAGTTCTAAGCTAGAGCTTCTCAACCTTTTCAACCAAAACACTTGGATGTCTTCTACTTCCCCTAAATTATACCATCGCCTCCTTTGACTCATAACGTTTCACTATGAGACAGAACAAAACTCGTTGGGAAACACCGCAGTATCGTTATTTGTGAATGAATCAGTTTAAGTTTACTTATTTGAAATAATACAAATAATGTGCATAACGTTATTGAGTTTCAAGCATTCCTATCCAGTACTCATAATTTTTAAACAAGACTATTCGACCCATAGACAGGACCCAAACAAATATTTATCACCTTGGGTCAGAGTGCTCCTGGGATACTATACTAGGAGAGATACGACTCAAACTGGTTTTTAAGTGTGGGATGTGTCTGCAAGCCTGTATGTCGTATCGCCCTGCCCGCTGGAATAGAATGTCCATCTCAAAGCGTTATTCATTCTCTTGGTAATTAGGAAGAGAGGTAGATGATGGTTTGTGGTTTGGTTGTATTTTATTGCATATCAACCCTTGTGGGTTAATTTATGCCAAATCCTGTATATATATATATATATGTATGTATATTGAGGGAGAGTCATAGTAATCTTTTGATGGCCGTATTTTAACTTTATCAATAAACCTCACCCTTAAAGATGAGTTGTAGTAGTTTTCTGGCCGAAATATTTGATCCTGGCCGTTGACCGGTGAAATTTGTCCGTCCAGCATCTGGTGAAGTGCGCCGTTGAACCGACGCTTGGTCCACCCGCCGTGCTTCCCATACACCATGCTGTTTCCCATGGCTTCCGACGTTTAACTTGTGGGTTGAAATTTTTTTTTCCTTTTCCTCATTTTTTCTCTCGTATCTTCCATTCCCTTTTTTTCTACCACCTCTGCCCCTGTACATTCTAGTCCAGCTATCTACTTTGGGATTCCTTTTCAAGCCCTTCAAACTACTTTTTGTATTTGGTACCCGACTTGTAGATTGTGTATCTATTTCAAAGTTGGTTGTATATTTGAATCCTCTACAAAGGCATGTGTGGTCAGCATTTAGTTTAGTAGAATACCAATCACTAACTTAGGGAGCTGTGGTATTTAAAATATGATAGAAACAGTAATACATCTGCGCCAGGCCATAGTGCACTTATACTTGCTTTGACTTCGGATTTCACAGACCATGTGCGAAGCATTTGGGGAGGAGTATATACCACGTCCCACTCGTGGTCGTCTAAAATGCTCGACGCCATTCTACCCCACTTTTTAAATTACTTTTGCAGACAATTGCGATTCCAGTTGGACAGATACTACTACTTACGACTATACTACTCTTAGCCCGACAGATAATAATAATAATAATAATAATAATAGCAAAAAATAAAATGAAATAAAAACACACGATAATATGCTGGTTAATGCCAAAATTTTGATCAAAAGTTCAGTTACCTTTTTGAGGTTGACAGTTTTTGGATTTCCGCATGATTCTCGCGGCTATACTCCTATTTGTAGATTTCTCGAAGGCATTTGACTCCATAATCAGAGGGTAGATCGAACAAATACTTCTAGCCTACGGTATACGCAGGGAGACCGTTGTAGGCATTATAATGCACTATAAAAACACGACAGTAAAAGTACGCTCACCGGATGGAGACACAGACTTCTTTGACATTGTCGCAGGTTTGCTGCATGGGGCATTAGCACCGTACCTGTTCATAATCTGCCTAGACTAAGTATTTTGGACGTCGATAGATTTAATGCAAGAAAATGGGTTTATACTGGAAAGACAAGAAGCAAACGATACCCTGCACGAACTATTATGTTGATGATATAGCGCTTCTGTCAAACACACCTGCCCAGGTTGAATTCCTAACGCATAGTCTTGATCAAGCAGCAGGCGGCATAGGTTTCCATGTGAACGCAGACAAAACGAAGTACATGTGCTTTAATCAATGAGGCGACATCTCCACACTTAAATGGTGGTTCTCTGAAACTAGTGGACAAGTTCACTAACCTTAGAACCAGCGTCTCATCTACGAAAAATGACATTAATATGCGACTAGTGAAGACATGGACAGCTATCGATAGACTATTGGTCACACCTATCCAATAAAATAAAAAGCATTTTCTTCCAAGCAGTGGTCGTGTCCATACTACTGTATGATGCACTATTTGGACGCTGACAAAGCATATAGAGAAAAGGCTTGAGCTTGATGGCAATTGCAGAAGAATGCTACGAACTATATTAAACAAATCCAAGAAGTAAGATCCCACAAAACAGCAGTTGTACGGCCACCTACTGCCTATCACGAAGACCATTCGAATTAAACGAACGATATGCGGGAGACTGCTGGAGGACCAAGGATGAACTCATAAGCGAAGTTCTCTTATAGACCTCTTCACACAGACGCACAAGTGTAGGACGACTAGCTAGAAACTGTGAGTATCATTAAATAAGTTTCCAGACTTTTTTCGTATTGGCTCTGTTATTGATAGTACACACATGAAACTCTAGTCCCCTTCGAAGTAATCTCTTCCGGCTGCAATGCACTTGTTGTAGCGTTCCAACAACTTCTGGAAGGTCCCATAGAAGTCCTCTTGTGTGAGCGTGTCAATGACCTTCGTCACAGCCTCTTTCATCTCCTCAGTTGTCTCATAACGACAGCCTCTGAGCTTGGGGAATAAGCAAAAGTCACAGGGAGCAAGGTCTGGACTATAGGGAGGCTAAGGAACTGTCTTGATGCCCATCTTGGTCAAATAGTTTGTGACAAGGATGGAATTGTGGGCTGGTGCATTGTCCTGGTGGAAATGCCACTGACCCGATTTGAAGAGTGCTAGCCTCTTCCGACGGAATCTCTTCCTGAACTCCCTTAAAACCTCAACATAGTAACCCTAACCCTAATCTTTTGGCCAATCAACACTGGTGTTCTGATTTCCTTACTCCTCCTACACCTGTCATCATCCCTCACAGACTCCTTGCCTTCCTGGAATCTCTTATGCCACTCAAAAACTGATGCTCGATTCATGTAAGATGCTCCAAAAGCAGTCTGAAACATTCCATACGTTTTTGTGGCATTTTTTCTAAGTTTAAAACAGAATTTTATTGTATATCGTTCTTCTAAAGTGTTCTGACGTCCAGATCGCATTTTTGAAATTCACCATCTGTGACAATCAGGCTTTAGTAGGGTGTATTCCAATTGCTGCTGTAGCTGTTCATTTGAATCTGAAATCATAAAAATTGGTCAGTCGTCTCATAAGATTTTTAGCAATAACATAGTACATTTTCAAGAGTCTACGACAATTTTAAATGCCTGTACGAAAAAAGTCTGGAAACTTATTGAATTCACCACGTATCTCCTGGAAGATCTGCCGGAAGCGATGGGTGATAGAGACGGATGCCGAGAGTTGGTTAGGGAAATCAGTGCAAGCAGCACGACATGATGATGATGATGATGATGTATATATGTACATATATTGTAAATGACTAGAATGCGGGTAACATTCTAAACAAGACCATTTGTTTGCACAGGTTTAAATGGTTTCATTATTGCTAACACTAACAGTTTTATTTGCACTTAGTTCTTTCAAGTATTGCTATATAACACAAACAATTCAAGCTGGGAATGGAAGAATAATACTAGGCAAAATTATTTAAAATAAAGATTGAATGAGCTTTTTCTAAAACGAATGAATGAATAAATGAATACTTTTAAAATCACTAGTGTGTAAACAATAACAGCAAATATATCGGAGACGAGAGTATTGAATAGTTTTATCGGTCTTATTTGAAATTGGATACCAATATAGCGGAGTTGCTAAAAAAGCTTATCCATAGAACCAGACAGAAAAGGGAGGAGTGAATTCAAGTTTTCTTGTCATTCTGTTGTCGAAGTGACAATCGAACTACGTTGTGATTAAAAAACAACAACTGGAATTAGAAAGTTGAAAAAGAATACTGGTCAAAATTATTAATCATGATTGTTGTTGGTTTGTGAGTGGGGAGAATTTAATCAGAATTGACATGGACAAAATACACTGTTTAGGTCTTCGATAGGAGAGTCATCATTTTAAACTCATATTTTGGAATCATTTTTATTAAGATTTTTGGCATCTGATTTTTTTCTCTAGTTTTAAATTATTTAAGAAAATTGCACCCTGAGTTCAAAGCTAAACTTGAGTCATGCATTGCCTTATCTGATTATCTGATTATCTAAACCCTTCGGTAGAAAAATGCTCGTTTATGCGAAGTGAACATCTCAATCAAAGACTGTCTTTGGCCAACAGACTAAATTTAGCAAATAGTAACCATTTTTCACACAAGGGTCACTACTTTAATGAGTTATATCGAT
>OY757930.1:52310748-52380748 GCA_963585895.1 Sepioteuthis lessoniana
CCGCTGCTTGGAAAAAATTGCGTTTTATATATGTTAGGAGAGAGTACACGTAGAGTCAACAGCACTTGGTAACTTGGTCCGATGACTGCATAAGCGAAAAACTGACAGTTACCAAGCCCCCTTTTGACTCTTTATCTCTACTGTCCTAAATTCAATTTATACGCTCTATCACTGTCATTGAGCACTCTTCAATTATGAATATAGTAAATTATATTATTAATATCAATATATACGTATGGGTATATGTGTGTACATGTGCCCGTGTACGTATGCAGAAACAGATTAATATTTCAGTCTTGACATATTTTTATTAGATGGATTTTGGTTTACATTTTTCATAAATAGTATTTAACCCGTATGGCATATCGAGAAGAGTTTGGATGAGTGCATTGACAAGGAAGTGGATTACGATAAAGAATAAAAGTTTGTTTTGTACAGATATTACGTTGTAGACACTGTCGAACGTAGTGTGTGTGTGTTTACCCAACCCCCTACTCACAAGCAGAATGTGACACAAGGTTATTTTTAAGCGGAGTTTAACAGGTTTGAATTCAGAGTTTTCCTTCTCGTAGACTTGGTATAGCATACCAAGATTAAAGTGCCCAGTCTGCCCTACAATTTACCAATAACTGGATGGAGAAGAATTGGATACCGTTCCAAAGGGTATTAGCGCTATGTGAAATGCAAAAATCCTCGCTCACCATTTCAACTCGGGTTGCCATGTCACCTTCCTTCAATGGTAACTATTAAACTATGAGTGTGCGTTGTTGTTGTTGTTTTTGAATTGTTTGTTTGCTTGTGTGTGTGTCCATGTGTGTGTGAATCGTAAACTATTAAGAAACATTAAGATAAAGTAATAGTTTTTTTAACATCTACACGAAGAAATAAAAAAAAAATTAGCTTTTTAAAGAGAGCGTGATCTTACCTAAAAATATACTCTTCCGCTCAGAAAATATACTCTTCCGCTCAACTCTCCTAGAAACAAAAATTACAAAATGAAACAGAAAGCGTAAAATTCATCAACTTTGTATTTACCAACTCCCTCTGCTACGAAGCCCAGTCGTCTTGGGCTGAAAAATACACCGACTGTATCTCTGCAGAGGGGTAACAACAGCCCCACCCCCACTCAACGAGTGCCCTGAATATGACACTAAACTGAATCTGATGGTGATGCTCCTGCCCTGAAGTTCTGCAGAATGTGGAGTACTCCTTCATTACCATTGCACCCAAGTCCACTCTGACCCGGAGTGGTAGCACCTGATAGTGTCCTATCTATTGGTCAAATAATGTTGTTTGACATTTAAACTGTGTGCAAACAAATGACTTATGCTAAATTGAATTGTTTAAAATATAACACTTTGACCATTTAACTGTGCAAACAAATGACTATCTAATTGAAGTGTTAATGATATATAGCAATACTTGGAACCATTTAACTGCGTACAAACGAATGAGTAATGTTGAATAGAATTATTAGTGTTATATAGTAAACTTGACACTATTTAGTTGTGTGCCTAGATTGAGTTATTAGTATGACAAAGCAACACTTGGAACCATTTGATTGTGTGAAAATGAATTCATAGTGTTGAATAGAATAATTAGTGTCAAATAGCAATACTTGTAACCACTTCAGGTTTGGTTTGGTTTGGTTCAGTTCGGTTTGGTTTGGTTTGGTTCAGTTTTGTTTGGTTTTATGGTATATTAACCATTGTAGGTTACTTAATGCTGAATCCGCTTCATACATATATATGAAATATATATGATTTGTAAACATATTTTCTTGATACCATTTTAAAACGAGCCTGAGCTCAATTTATTTTTGCACACAGTTAAACGGTTTCAAGTATTGCTATGTAATAGTAACAATTTAACTTCAGTCGTTTATTTGCACACATTTAAATAGATATACATATGTAAGAGACTAATTTGTCGGTAATTTCATTTTTGAATGAGTTATAACTAATTTGTTTACACACTAGGATTGCTATTGTTTCTACACAATTAAATGGTTTTAATTATTGATGTAGAGTACTAATAATTCTATTTAATATTATTCATTCTTCCTTTTTTTACACAGTGGAGGGGATACAAATATTTCTTTTTAACACTAATTATTCTATTTAACATTGCTCATTCGTTCGCACACAATTAAATGATTCCAAGTTTTGTTATATATCACTAACAATTCAATTAAACATCAGTCATTTGTACACACAGTTAGACGATCAAACAGTTCAATTTCAAGCAACCAGTTTAGTATAAGTTTATTGTTTGCACTCAGTTTAAATGTCAAACAGTTCTATTTGATCCTTTGGTAGGACCCTTATCAGGTGCTACCACTCCGAGCCAGAGTGGACCTAGGTACGATGACAATAAAGGGGCACTCTACATTCCCCAAAGCTCCAGCATTACTGGCACCTCACCATCAGATTGTTTAGTATCATATCTAGGACATTCGTCGGGAGAGTTTAACCCTTCTGTAGAGATACAGTTAATGTATTCAACCGGGCTGTGTAACCGTTTCATTGGCTGCAAACAAATGATTAATATTGAATAGAATTATAAGTGTTCGATAGCAATAATTGCAACCATTTAAATGCTCAGGGAAAAAGCTATAGTAGTGTGCAAACAAATCAGTTCAACTAATTTAAAAATGAAAATACCTACAAACTATCGCTAACAAATCATATATGTATATCCATTGAAGTGCGTGCATACAAATTACTGATGTAAATTGTTACTATTACATTGCAATACTTGAAACTCTTTAATTGTGTGCAAACAAATGTTTAATAGTAAATAGAATTATTCGTATTCGATAGAAATACTTGAAACCATTAAAAAATAATGAACTCAGACTCAAGAAAATGTGTTTGCAAAATATATATATTCAATATATATGTATGAACAAGATTTGGCATGAAATAACCTACAAGTGTTGATATGCCATAAAACCCAACCCAACCAAACGAAACGAAACCAAACCTCCGCTACGAGAAAGATGTAGCACAAGATCAATTCTAAGCGGAATACAGCTGGTTTGAATTCAGAGTTTTTCTTCTACTAGACCGGTTGCCGTACCATGGTTAAAAAGCCCAGTCTGTCCTACTATTTACACATAGTTTGGTGGAGAAGTGATTGATTTCTTATTTTCCCAAGGGCATTAATGCAAATTGAAACGCCTCTTCCTGGATTTGAACTTGGATCGCTATGTCCTATGACGATAACCGTTATGCTACGAGAAGTTAATTAAGATGACCCAACTGCCTAAAACTCGTTTAAGCGTTTTAAGGATGATGCTTGGAGCCTAGTAAAAAGAATGGATGACTATCTGCAGCCGATTACGATACTTTAAAATTCAGGGTACACGAGCGATTGACAACCAGCAATCGAAAATTCTCTGAACAGCTAGGATAATCGAAAGACACTTTACAAATCATTATATAGAGCTATACCCTCCATCACGCATAAACATATGAACCCTCGTAAAGTTCTTTATGATCTTCTAATTAATTTTTATATACACTAACATATATTCCTTATCTTCTGGCATCATTGTTTAATCAATCTTTTCTTTTCTACTGGTTTCATTCATATTTATACTTGCGTGAACAGACGTGCGCATGCGCACGCAATTTCTTTTATATTCTTTTCAGCTTCCTGTTCCATTTTTTTTTTTGTCTATTTACTTCCCTTTTTCAACTCTCTCTCTCTCTCTCTCTCTCTCTCTCTCTCTCTCTCTCTCTATTCACACCTACGCACAACATACACATGCGCTTATTGTTCTTACATACACTCACACTTTCCGTTTTCTTTCTTTTTTTTTCCATACATTTATATTCTAATATTTGCTCAGCTTTGTCAAACGTTGATAAGGAAATTAGTGAGATTCTGTAGTACCAATCTCCCAAGAGGAAAAGGTCTGCCAACTTGTTAACCCTAAAAATTATCTTCCGAAATTCTGGCTTTTACCTGAACTCGCATAACGACCCCAATGAAATATGCAACTATCTTAAACGCGATAGGATACATCATTGGTTAGCTGACCAATTACTTCGTGGTAGTGTTTTTAGATCCTCACTAGATGTTCATTTATTGGCAGCCTTGATAGAAAATCTCGGCTACGCTTTTTTTTTTTTGTAGGGTGCTTCGACAATCAAGGCTAATAAACAGTTGTTTATGAGTTTGCCCCGTACTTTTTTCTTCGTGTTAAGTTAAGCATAGTTAATGGCAGCTATTCGGTCACATTTTTTTCTTTTTCTTACTTTTCCGATTGATATATGTATTACGCATGATAATTAAAATCTAGATTCATTTTATTCAAATTTACCAAAAAAGCATATTGACACATAAAACTTACATTCACAGATAAAATTAATCTTCAGTCATTTACTTTGTTTTAATTGATTTGGTTGCTTTGTTTAAACTGAATATCAAACCTTATGGGATATTTAATGCCAAAGTCATCTTTGTAGAACAACAGTAGTGGTACTATTTAAACTATAGCTGGTGGGAGGGGGGGATAAGAAGATTAGTCCGAAAGTGAACGTAATAGCGTGATTGGAGTTCCACACTTTACTCATTATGCCACGGGAACTCTCTTCGTCTTTCTTTTTGACAATTAAATCCCAAAATTGCAAATCAGTCCAAACTGGCAAACAACATACTGAGTTCTGATTGATTAGAGCAGAAAAAGACAGCAGAAATGTTGCTGATGTTTGAATTGTAGCGAGTTGAAGACATAATTTAAAGACTTAATTATTCAATAAAAAAGAAAATGAAGCAAATTATAAAAAATAGGTCTGTATTGATTCTGAGTGAAGATAAAGATTGATTGATATTAATGGTGTATCAACCCGTCTAGGGTTGTTTTATACATTGAGTTTCAGGAATCGCTTTCATTCTATGTTCATATTATCATTTTTTTCTGTAAGTATTTCTTAAGATTTTTTTTTATTATTCTACGCCTTGCGAGTTTTTTTCACCAGCGTTGGCTGATGGTATTTCACTGGACTCGGAGGGACAACAAGTCTCCTCAAATCTCCACGACTCTTCTCAATATTTTGGCTGATCTCAAAAATACGGTAGTTTGAATAGTTTCCACTCATTCCCCGATTTCCAACTCTTTCCGTTTCCTTTCCAAGCCTTTGGCGACTGTTTCAAGTGCGGCAATCACAATTGGTATTATACTTGCATTCTTATGTTCCACAACATTCAAAATTCTCAGCCAAGGTCTAAGTAACTTTCTCTTTTTTCGCTTTTCGCTATCTTTCATAAGCGTCGAGGAACACAGATATTATTATTATTATTATTATTATTATAACTCCTTGAGAAATTTTCCCATCAGCTAACGTTGATGGTCTTTCACGGGAGTTTGAGACAAGCAAATTTTCCCAAGTCTCCAGGACTCTTCTCAGTAGTCTGGCCGATCTCAATAATGCAGTAGTTTGGATGGTCTCCACTCGTCCTGTAATTTCCAATTCCTCCAGTCCTTGTATCAACCCTTTGGTGACTGTACCAAGAACACAAATTACAATTGATATAATCGTCACTTTCATGTTCCACAGTTTTTTAAAATTCCCTTGCAAGGTCGAAGTACTTATATTTCTTTCCACTTTTTTCAAAGTCCACAATTCTGCAAGTTTTCTTTTTTATTTATTTATTTTTTTGTTGTTGTTGATTATTATAAGGTCTGGTCGTCTGGCCGAGATTAGGTGATCCGTTTGTATCTCAAAATCTCAGAGGAGTTTGTGCAGCTCATTCTCCAGTACAGAAATTGGGTTGTGCATATACCATTTGTTTGTATAGTCAAATTTCACTTTCTTGCACAATTCCCAGTGGATCACTTTGCCCACCCAGTGGTGTCTAGCCTTAAACTCTTTCTGTGCTAATTTACTGCATTCGCTTTATTACGTGATTGATCGTTTCGTCTCCGTCTCCACATAACCTACATCTGCTGTTTTGTTGTGTCTTATCTATTCTTACTTTGATATGATTGGTCATTATGGCGTTGCTTTGTGCTATTATTAGAAAAGATTCGGTTTCTCTCTTAAAGTTACCTTTTCTTAGCTACATCCACGTTTTCTCGAGTGAGATGTCACTTGTTAGTCGCTTAAAACGTCTATAGAGTTGCTTTTCTTCCCATTATAAATATTTTCCCATTTGAGAATTTTTCACACCAGCGTTAGCAGATGAACTTTCCCTGGAATCTGAGTGGCCACAAGTTTCCTCAAGTCTCCAGGACTCTTCTCAGTATTCTGGCCGATCTTCATCATCATCATCATCATATCGCGCTGGTAGCACGGATATCCCTGACCCTCTCTCGCCACTCCTCCCTATCGTTCATCGCCCTAGGTAGGTCTTCAGGACAACAGCCTGTATCCTCACATAGCTGCTGAATGTACGTTCGAGCTGGTCGTCCTGCTTTTGCGCGGCCATGTGTGGGGATCCATAAGAGTACATCTCTTATGAGTTCATCTCTGCTTCTCCAGCAGTGTCCTGCATGTCTGGTTCGTCTAACTTGAATAGTTTTCGTGATAGGGAGCAGGTGGCCGTACAGTTGTTGTCTTGTGG
The DNA here is from genome assembly GCA_963585895.1 of Sepioteuthis lessoniana. Taxonomy (NCBI): domain Eukaryota; kingdom Metazoa; phylum Mollusca; class Cephalopoda; order Myopsida; family Loliginidae; genus Sepioteuthis; species Sepioteuthis lessoniana. The sequence goes on from OY757930.1 coordinate 52,317,322, forward strand.
GGTGCTGCTGCCAGGACTTGTTCAGGATTGCACGCAGCATTCTTGTGTAATTGCCATCCAGTTTCTTCTCCAGCCGTTTTGTTAGAGTCCATGTAGTGCATCCATATAGCAGTATCGATGTGACCGCTGCCTGGAAAAAGCTGCGTTTCATTTTATCGGTTAGGTCTGATTTCCATATAATCGATAGCCTATTGATAGCTGTCCATGCTTTCGTTAGCCTCGTTTCGATGTCCTTTTCGGTTGATTCGACGCTGCTTCCTAGGTACGTGAATTTGTCTACTAGTTTAAGTGGGGTTCCTTCTAGAGTGGAGATGTCCCCCGTTTGGTTATAGCACATATATTCCGTTTTGTGTGCATTAACATAGAGGCCTATGCTTGCTGGTGCTCGTTCCAAACTATGCAGAAGAGTTTCGGCTTGGTCAGGTGTATTTGCCAGTATCGCTATGTCATCGGCGTAGTCGGCGTCGGTAATTGTTGTTGCGGGGTATCTTCTGCTTCTTTTTTTCGTCAGTTCGAAGCCATTCTCTTTGATTTTGTCAATCGATGTTCAAAGTACGTAGTCGAGACAAATGATAAAGAGGTATGGGGCCAGCGTGTCCCCTTGTAGTACTCCTGCTACAATGTCAAAGTATTCTGTGTCTCCATCCGGTGATCGTACTTTTACTTTAGTGTTTCTATCGAGAATCGTTATTGCCGCTACGGTTTCGGTGGCCGATCTTAATAATGCTGTAATGTTGATTGTCTCCGCAAGTCTTCTTGTTGTATAACCGTAATACACATACAACTATGAATATAAGCGGAAACATAGTCAACAATAATGACGAACTTCAATGAACGAACGAAAACACTTCTTTATGAAAATATAATCTCTCACACTTTATTCTTGAAAGGGTGATGTTGGTTGTGTGTAAGAGATGAGTTGGAGACGGGGACAGACTGTTATTTTGACCCAAAGTTCTTCTCGCGACCATAGCAGCACTTCTTTGGCATCCTGGCTGGGCTGCTCAACCGTGGGTCACCGAGAGCCGCAAGCCCTCAGTCTGCTAGCTGATTCTCACGCCAACATCCTATCTCCAACTGACTCAAGCCGTCTGTGTGCTGGTTATATAATTTTTTTAACGCTCACCTGCTTCCGTTGTTCTTCCGCTTATTTACACTGGTGCATCTCTTGATTGACGGCCCGATCGAGGATCAATATGTTATATTCTTATTTCCAAGTCCTCTAGGCTTTGTACCAATCCTTTCGTGACTACCGAGCCTACCAATTAGAAATGGTATCACCGTCACTTTTATGTTCCATAGTTTTTTCAACCAACTCATTTTTAAGGTTTAGATACTCATATCTCTTTTCACTATCTTTCAGTTTTACCCTGTAGGTGAGCCGGAACAGCAAAATCCACTATTCGGTAGGTTCTTATTTTTTGTTGTTGTTGATTATCACTGTGTCAGGTCGTTTGACTGAAATTAGTTGATCTGCTTGTATCTCGAAATCCCAGTGCCGCACATGGTTCTATTAGACTCATTGATGGGAGGCTAACAGGATACTCTTTTTTCGTGGGTGGGGATCTTACCCTTCTGCAAGGAATACAGTCAGCATATTCTAAACCTCATCGACAGGGTGACAAAGACCACAGTTTGTTTTGTCACATCGTTTTATGATTGATTTTTTAAAATTTGTTCTTTTTCTAAAACTTTTTAGAAATTTATTGTGTGGTTGAATTTTTCTTGTGAGTGAACGTAGAGCCATACACCTGCGAAAAGAGACCACTGCCTGGCCTGTAGCACATCTCTGGCCACAATGAGAAATACGTAACTTTCCCGACCACCTTGAGCATTCTCTTTTTTCATTTTTTCTTTCTGTCGCAACTACGTCCCCTCTCTTTTATGTCTCATTGTATCTTTTCTTTCTTTCTTTCTTTCTTTCTTTCTTTCTTTCTTCATTGCCAAATAAGATGTCAGAGTACTACGATTAGAGTGTGTATGTTTGCAGGGCATTCGTGAATTTACGAGTACAAATGACTGCGGGAGTAAAAAAAAAGTTTCATAGTGTAAGAATTAGTACACAAAAATTAATTCACATCGTATTCACTGGAGAGGATGGAGTAATTTCGAGGGGGTACCTTACACCTTTTATTGGGTTACACTACCTCATTCTTTTTATCGGGGTCTTCTCTTTACTGTAATTCTTTCCTTCGGCCGAGGAAATAATCTGAGTTAGATTTGGGGTGCAGGAGAGCATCCCACTTATAGTACTAAATAGTTGGAGGTTTGGGGGTCAATCCTTGATATCTCAGACGCCCTGTAAATAGAAATGCCAACGGAAAAAGAACTTATTTTGGTCGCTATCCAACAGCTATCCAAGAACAACCTAATGCTGAATTTACCTTTAAAGGGGAGGCTTGGTAAGTAATAAATATACATTTCTAATATACTTAATTTCTTGGGCGTACAGTTTGATATTTCATCGTTTTTTTTTTATACTGTCTATCATCTCTATTTTTCTTTCTTTGATTCCTTCTCTTCTGATAAATCAATCATTTTCCTGTCATGCTGATAATATCACAATTCTCATTAATTTTCTCTTTTGCCCGTCTACTCTTTAATAGGACTTCCTCTTGACTTCCGTCTTCATCCCTTTTTTACCTTATAAATTAACTTCTTTGTCCGTGATTCCGTTCATGACTCACCAGTCCGACCCTGCACACCCATCCGCCTACACAGTGAATCGAAGTGTAAACATGGGAGATCCCATCGCCTCTCACACCTACCGCACGTAAGCTTACCTTTAAAGTCAACAAACCTGGCCTACACGCAACTTTTTTGAGCAATGTTTTTAAGGCCACCACATTCACGTCAATTCACAGATATTACCTCGTATTTTAGATAAAACCTCAGGACTTCCGTGACAGGGAAAATTATCTGGCTTAACTTCAGGAGCCATCCCACCCAGTAAGCACCTACCCAATAATATTAATATGTGATTGGGTCTGAAGTGGCCGGTAAAAATAGGAATGTCAACAAAGCAGATACATTTTTGGCACCGTCTACCAGTGCATCGGAAAGTCCCACCTTTAATTTATTCTAAAATGATCTTAAGGATGCCTTTACCGGAGAGGCAAATGAAATTATATACAAATATACTTATATACGTAAGCCTCAAAGTGAAATAACAAAGCAAAAACATTTTTTTTTATTTTCAACATAATCTCCTTCTTGCCTCTCTATTCAATCCAGTAGGGAATATTCATCAGATATATTAAACATTATTCATTGAAATTTTCAATTCAACATTCAGCTATCGGACTGATTGATTCGTGTCCTGAATATGACACTAAATTTCATCCAGTGGTGAGGCTCCTATTCTAGAGCTTTGGGTCACTTTTATGTTGCTATGACTTCCAGGTCTACTTCGACCGGAAGTGGTCGTACCTGTTAAGCTCCCATCTATGTCAAAAAGGTCTGTTTAAAAATGATTAAGATTTGTATAATTGAAACTAAATGTGTGCTAATTGTTTGTATTAAGAATAGTCCTGTATATGACACTAAACAATCTGATGGTGAGGTTTCAGTAATGCTGGATCTTTGGGGATGTGGAGTACCCCTTTATTACTCTAGCTCCCAGGTCCACTCTGGCCCAGAGTAGTAGCACCTGATAGGGTCCTATCTATGGATCGAATAGAACTGTTTGATATTTAGACTGTGAACAAACAAATGACTTATGCTAAATTGAATTGTTCAAAATAGAATTGTTTAATTATTTAACTGTGTGTAAACAAATGACTGATGTTTAATTGAATTGTTAGTAATACAAAACAATACTTGGTACCATTTGATTATGTGCGAACAAATGAGTATATTGATTAGAATGATTAGTGTTAAATAGCAATACTTGTAACCACTTTGGTATCTGCAAACAAATTAGTAATTTAGAATACAATCATAAGCGTTAGATAGTAATAATTGAGACCATTTAACTGTGTAGAAACAATCACAATACTAACGTGCAAGCAAATCAGTTCAACTCATTTAAAAATTAAATTACCTACAAATGATTATTAGTAAATAGAATAATTCGTGTTTGATAGAAATCCTTGAAACCATCTGTGTGCAAATAAAAATATGTACTCAGACTCATTTAAAAATTATATCGGCAAAATGTGTTTACAAATCCTATTTCTAACGTGTGTGTATATATATATATATATATATAACGAGGATTTGGCATTAAATAACCTAAAATGATTGATATGCCATAAATCCAAAGCAAAGCAAACCAAATCATATATATCTAATATGTATAAAGAGAATTTGGCATTAAATAACCTACAATGGTTGATATGCTATAAAACTCAATTAAAACCAACCAACCAACCAACCATCACACACAGACATACATGAGTGTATAAGTACAATGTATGCAGACAGAACAATATTAATGGGAGCAAAGAAACCAATGTGTTTAAGAGAAAGTAACAGCCAATGGAAAAAAGGATTATCTTTAAGAAATGAGAAGGAAATAATTAGTTTAAAAGTAGCAATGAAATAACTCTAGAAAAAGTAGGAATAAATAAATAGAAATAAACAGGAGAAAAAAAGGAAAAGAAAAAAAGATAAAATAGAATGATGAGCAGATATTCGAAAGAAGAAAAATATCAGTGATAAAAAAAAAGAATGACGATCAGAAAAAAGAAATGGAAAAAGACGAAAAGATAGAATAGAATGGTGAGCAAATATTTGAAAGAAGAAAAAAATCGGCGATAAAAAAAAATAACGATGAGAAAAAAAAAAAAGAAAAAGAAAGGAAAGATAGAATAGAATTTTGAACAGATATTTAAAAGTAAAAAAAGAAAAAAAAGCAGGAGTAAAAAGAATAAATAAAAACGTAAAAAGAAAAGACAGAGAAAAAAAAACAAAAAATATAGAATAGAATTTTGAAGAGATGTTTGAAAGGGAAAAAAAGAGAAAAATGAAAATAAAAAAGAAATACAAATAAAGATAAATAAATATGCTCGATAGATTTCAAGAGAGAAAAGAGGAGATAGAAAATTAAAAAGAAATAAAAACAAAACGAATTCGACGAATACAGGAAAACAATTTCCCACCAATTTACTGATCAATGACCGAAAATATAGCAAAATTCACTTGATGAATATTCCGCTGTAAATAACCTCGTCTTTTGCCACGGCGTTTAAACGGACGACTTCCGGGGAGCACGTTAGGCACAATGCTTCAAAATGGTGTTCAATCGCCTGGTTTCTTGGCTTCTTATTGTTGGAGACAGCAGCAATTTAAGCAATACTTCTTTATTTATTTGAGAATATTGTCTCCTATTCGACCGATTTTCGATGTTTTCCTTTTTTTTATCTTAAAAAGGTAATCAATAAATCCTTGATCCGATGAACTGAACAAAATCTTATATTTACTTTTGAATGAACATATTCTCGCACTTGATCTGTATATTTAATTTTGGTTGCGAGTTCTCATTTAACATATTTCATTAAATCAATATGACCGAGTACTTTTTAGCATTAATAACAAAACAGCTCACTGAAAGTCATGAATCAGAAAGAAGAGTATTTCTACTGAAAGTTTACCTATAATAGTGTATAAGTGAAAGGTTTACTGTTATTCAAGCGCAATATAGTTCTTGTATGACCAATCAAGTTTATGAATGACTTCCTTTTTATCAATCAGCTATATATTTATGGGAAATAAAAATTTTGTGTGTGTTTGAAAAGATTACTTTTTCTTCTAATCCCCATTCACTTATCTTCCTTTGTTGATTGTTCCGGCTGAAAAAGAATGAGAGACGGAGAAAGACAGAGATACTTTCAAATTCAACTTTTATTCTCAGGTTTACAACAATTTCATGGAGAGGAATGTTTTTCTCAAACCTTTAAAATAGCTGTTCTCACGGTCTAGGTGTCTCTTGGATTATAAAAAGGAGTTTCTTTTTGGCGCCAGGAAGCCCATATCTTCCGGCATGCGTAGATTGCCCTTCCTGGAAGGTTGTTATTTTTTTGCATTTGTTTATTTTGTGCTTATTTTATTTTTTTTTTGTGGGGGGGGGTTTATCATTTATTTATTTATTATTAAATCCTTAATGTAAATGGTTCAAATTGACTGTCATTTGTAGATGAAGTATAATAAAATGCCAAAAGCCAAATATCAATTTACTTTCAATAATTAAAAACAACTTTCTGAAAGGCATAACTCAGATTAAACAATATTTCAACCGAATACCAACACGCTAAAAGATTTGACAATATTTCTGCACAAGACAATTTAGCACACCAATCAAGTCTCTTGGTCATTTGAAGATATTGTTAAATAAACATTTTATATTTATCCGAAACTCTTTTTTATGAAAAGGTAATGGTTACAATGAGGTGGTTTTTATATGGTAGTAAATCTAAAGACTGGTAAATCATTTTGGGCGGAATTTTCAGGTAACATTATAGAATTATGAACAAAAATGAATCTACTATCACCTTGTCTTTGGAGGCACTTGTGGCATAACGGTTATCATCTTAGGAAATGGATGTGGTGACCCAAGTTCAAATCCTGGATGAGGCTATTTCCGTTTCACTGTGCACTAATGTATTGGAAAACATCACTCCATCTCTTCTCACTCCAGCTGTAACTAGCAGGATATACTGGACTCTTTAGCTTTGATATAGAAACCAGTGTAGGAGAAGGAAAACTGAATTCAAACCAGCTCAACTCTGCTTAAAATTGATCTTGCATCGCAGCCTGTGCATGGCGGCGGGGTTGAGTAAATACATCACTTTATATGATCTATAAAATGCTTGAATAAATAAATTGATAAGGCTAAGTCAATACTATGTAAAGTAAAAACCGGGTAGCCATAAAACTTCAGTCTTTGACGAGAAGCAAGCATTTAGTAACCTAAATTACTACTAACCTACAATTATTGAGAACGTTTTTAACTAGATACTTGTCAGTAACATCCGATAATTAGCTAATTAGTAATTAGATATTGATGCTACAATTTAGGAAGGAATGAAAGATTCTAATTTGCATTTCATTGTTAACAGAGGTCTATAATGATACTGATACTTCTATTTAGGAAGGAATGAAAGATTATAATTTGCATTTCATTGTTAACAGTGGTCCATAATGATACATGATGTTTCAATTTAGGAAGGAGTGAAAGATTCTAATATGCATTTCATTGTTAACAGTGGTCCATAATGACACTGATACTTCTATTTAGGAAGGAGTGAAAGATTTTAATTTGCATTTCATTGTTAACAGTGGTCCATAATGATACTGATACTTCAATTTAGGAAGGAGTGAAAGATTCTAATTTGCATTTTATTGTTAACAGTGGTCCATAATGATACTGATACTTCAATTTAGGAAGGAGTGAAAGATTCTAATTTACATTTCCTAGTTATCTCTGTTATATCATGAATTTGAATGGTTATAAAATAAAGAACGAAGACCCCATAAAATTATCATTTAGTTGCTAATTAGATTTGATATTACTTTATTGATATTTTCTAATTCAGACCATCGAAGTGTATTGGTTTAATATAAAAAAAAATCCCCATGATTTACTGTTTTTTGCTGTGCATGCTGTTTATGAATTCAAACCTGCTTTACTCCACTTAAAGACTGATCTTGTATCACATCCTATTTATGGTGGAGGGGTTGGGTAAATTCAGACATGGCATAACACCGAATATACGGGTATACAATACAAGGAAACAACCCTCCCATTTCAACATACTGACATCATCAGCTTAGTTCGGAAATTAATCTTAGTAAATATTTGAGCGATTTAGTTTCAGAAAACTTTGCTGACATTTTTTACACATAGATGGGGATTTTTGTCATTCACTAATTTATTTTCTAAATATTTTGTAATTATTTTTCTAATTTTCTGGCGTCTGTCATGTCGGACTGATTTTCATAAATATGGCTTCCCACTGTAAGCACCGGAAGTACTGCATAAAACCGGTTTCCTTTTTAAATTTCGCTTTTATTACTGAATTATTTTATATATGTATGTATGTGTGTGTGTGCGTGTGTGATAATCAAGATGATAACAAGGACTATAATTATTTTTAATGGAGGACTTTAAATACATATCATAAAAAATTATCGTGATAAAGATCTGTTTTATATGTCAGACACATGGTGGCTCACAACGATCAGTCACCAATCTGAGTTCGTACGGACCTAAATCCTATCTATTGTTTATGACTTAAAAGAGAAAAGCACTGTGAAAAAAAACATCAACAGTTTTTCAATGGAAAATTATTGATAACTAGTAGTACTTACCATAAAACATTGTAAGATGGGCGCCTCGAGTCATGTAATGGTTAGCAAGCTAGACTAGCAAACCTTCACGAGTGAGTTCAAGTTTCATTGGGTTCCCCATTCATATGGCCTTGTGCCACATCTAAGCAAAAAGCTTAGTAAACCACTATAACATAGTAAGATAGTCATTATAAAAAAATAAAAGATGTAAGTCACTTTTCTTAAAGTTTAGGATAAGTACTCGTATTGAAAGAACGTTCTATTTGTTTGGTTTGATTTTTTGTTTAATAGCATATTAACCTTCATGGGTTATTTAATACAAAGACAGTGGTAGTACTATTCAACCCATAGCTGGGAGACACAATGGGGGGTCTTAACTTTACATAGAGTATTAATGAACGTAATAGCGCGCCGGTAGTTCGAACTCGCTTAGTACGATGTCGCACGTTAGCCACTGCACCGGAGGGGGGAATCCTCCAGTTTTATATGTTTTTATCGTTGATTCGCTACTTATTGTGAGATGGTCATTATTAAGAATAAAGGGTTTAGTGTCATTTTCATTAAAAAGTAAAGTAAAAACATTACCTCACTGAATTAACACTTCGTTGTTGGGTTCGTTTACATTCGTTAGAAAGTTGTGAATGCAACCAATGATTACACGAAGTGGCTGGATTTTCAGCCGCCATTACCGCAATGTGACGGAAAAGTAACAAAGTCTGATAGTACAGTAAAGTACTGTAAGGAATTTTTGGGTTTGAGGTTATGGTATTTTCTCCCTGAAATCATACCTGACATAACTTTGGCATCAGAAACCCACAATAGTTGATATTCCTTTAAACATATCAGACATTTATGAAGGCTTTGTAGACTGCATAGCTGCTGGTTTTTGCAAGTAGAGAAATCTATATAGATTAGGTTGACCGCGATTTTTCTTTCTTGTTATTTCAAAATATTTTTTCACGTGGATCAATCATCATCTTCTGCTTCGGTCCAAATTTCACTCCCTAATTTTGACTTTTCCCAAAGTTAAAATCGCCGATGAAAATTGCAGACATTTGCGCGGACGTGGTGACACTGAGGACGCCAATTCCGAAAAAAGAATTTGCAGAATATTCGAAAATTTCGAAGAAAGATTTTGATAACTATCTGAGGTTCCATGGAGAAAACTTTCAAGTGGATTAAGGTATGACTGCACAAGATCTTCTTCTTCTTCTTCTTCTTCTTCTTCTTCTTCTTCTTCTTCTTCTTCTTCTGTTGGTAAATTTTCAAATGCACACTCACTTTCCAGACAAACCTCGAGTATCTGAGTACGAATCCTTTAGTGCAAAAAGTTTTTGTAACATCTAAAATTAGTTTGAATTATAACTATGGAGAACATTGTCTCGACTTTCCAGTCGAATTTGACATTTGTCATCTCGTTAGTTAATTCAAATTTAACATCATTAAATTCATGTTTCATTAGTGATCTTTTGTCCACTGACGTTACAAGTCCAGTTTTACGATTTGTGTCTTGACGTTGTCATTTCGAAGGATACTAAAATGGTAAAATAGAACTTCTTGCTATTCAATTACTCACCTAAGAACTGAACATGGTCTTCACTGCTTAATTTCGTTGCCCTTGCAGAAACTGGGGCGTTAAGCAGGACGTTTTGCTTATTCAGCTTTGCTTTGTCTGGTACATAGACCTATATTTTCTTACGGTACTCGCTATTTCTAACTGGTCACTCATCTAAGTAGTGATCAATATTGTTGCTTAATATTGGTGGCCTAGAAAGAACTGGTGCTATAAGAATGTTGTAATGCAAAACGTTTAGCATATCATTTTAAACCCTATCGATGAATAAATGAATAGATAAATGATGAAAGTTATAAAGAGGAAAGTTTCGTGGTAGAGCCGTGAACTTTTCAGTACATTTTGTATATATATATATATATATATATATATATATATATGCGTGTGTGTGTGTGTTGAAGATCATAATAACAGTTACTTTTCAAGTTTTATAAGGTGGCTTAGCCTAACGGTTATCGTTGTAAAAAATGAAATCGACGCCTGCGTTCAAATCCTGCATGTGGCTGATTGTGTTTCATTTCGTCCTAATGCTCTTCGAAAAAGCATGAATCTTTCTCTTCTCTCCTTTCCAGCTATGAGTAAATTGTAAGGCAGACTGTTTTTTTTAGCCTTGGTTAGGCAACAAATCTAGGAGAAGAAAAACTCTACATTCAAACCAGTAGTACTCCGCTTAAAATTGACCTTGTGTCATATCCTGTCTTTAACTGAGCCCTTAGGTAAATACATTCAAAGTCTGCGACAGACATTCCAATTCAATTTTCTATTCTGTACTTATCCATTATTTCATTTGTATCATATCCATTTCCCTGATTTATGATTGCGGCACAAATTCTTTTATATAAAATATAAAATGTCCAGATATTGTCGACATCTAAATTTATTAAGGAATCTTTGTTTGAAAATCTGTATCACAGGAAATTTGATATCATAAGATATTTTCTTTTGACGTCAGGGAAATAAATAGACGTCAGACAAATTTTAGGGTTTGTTTTATTTATTTATTTTCCTTTCTGTTCTGTTTTTTTTTTTTTTTTGTTTGTTTGTTTGTTTGTTTTTTCACCATTTCTATCTTACCAGCTTAAATTAATTCAGTTTTAACTTGCTGGAAATTCCACAGGTATTAACAACTAAGATTATTCACAATCACCTGGTTCTACTCTTTTCTTTGTCTGTATCTTCTCATTCTCTCCCTTATCCTTTCCAATTTTCGATTGCCCATTCATTCTTTCTTTTTTTATTTACTATATAAAGTTGTGTAATGATCAACTTTTTAAGACCAATTTTTCACAACTAAAACAAGTGTTCATTCACTACAAGAAATATGTTTTAGAAAGGTCGAAGCTTACTTTGCTTCTTGACCAAACCTTATCATAACTACGATTCAAAGTGTCCCTGGATTGCTTATACCTAAACAAAGGCTACTAGTTTAGATAAACAAGTTTTTACTTAATATTGTTTACTATTTATAACACGTATGCAAATAATATGTAGAAATATAAATAATACACAAAATTATGTAAAAACTTCATTATCTTAACGGAAAAAGTAAATAATGCCTCCTAAGTATACTTACTCAATTACATACATAATTATTCTATAATCAGTACTGCTGTGTATCAGTGATGGGTTTGGAATATCCAAATAAACATGGTTGGCTACATCAAGGTCTAGACTACATTATTTATTTACGGTATTACATTAAATTTTGAAAGTATAAATAAGCGTTTGAATGTTTACTCTTTATATCATTTGTTATTTGAAAACTTCAAGAAATTAAAATATTGAAGAAATATTTTTGTTGGGGAGCATCGCTAATAGGAGTCTTTCATTACACACAATGTATGGCAAAACATCTTTTTGTGGCTAAAAATTGGGGGTCGAGCATTACCATAATAATTTACCATAATATTTACTTATGTAAATATTATTGTAAATTAGTTTCATATGCGAAAAAAAAAAGCTTAAGAAGTACAAAAATATTTTTTTGCCTCATTTTCTCTTTTATCTTTCTTTTACTCTAATTCTCCATAAAGATTTTTGATATACTGCAATTTTCACACCTGTCCATTCTTAGCTGCATTTTCTTCTTTTATACATTTTCCGTTGGCATTTTAGCCACCAAAATTTATTTTTTACTCTGAAAAACATATTTACAAACGTATATCAACGGAAGTCATGTGAAGTGAAATAAAGCGGAATGTATTCAAAGTGGAGTCAACAACGAGCTTCACCAGAGGCTGAGCAAAATAATCTCATTGGTCAACGGCCAGGATCAAATAGTTCAGTCAAGAAACTACTGTTACACATCTATAAGATTTGCATCTATTGATGAGGAAAAATAAACCAATGAACGATTCCTAAGTCCTCTAAGTCAAACCGTATGTCCAAACTACATCGCCTGTGGATAGATAGTGCTTTGAACTGTGAGGCTTACTCCTCTTTTGAAGGAGTATTTTCCGATCACAGAATCATCTCGGAAAAGATTCGCTGGTGTCTACACAAAAATAAGACACAAACATTTGAAGTTTCATAATATTTGTCCTCACCTAACAATAGTGATATAAGAAATCATTACATGGTGACTGTAAGACACAATTTTGATACTCTTCAGGAGACATCTGAATTACAAATATGAAAACTTTATTAACGCCCATATTTATATATTGCAGCAGCTGAATGCATTCTAACCAAAACAAGACCCAAATGTAGAGTTCCATGGGAGGCAATGGCAATTAGAGAAAAACGAGATAACAAGAAAATAGCATTCTCTCTTGATAAAATAAACCCCATAAATACCAATGCCTAGAAACTTAAGAGAAACTAGAGAGAACTAACAGATATTCAAAAGAACAACTAGAATACATTCCAGGCCAAATCAATAAAATCAGAGAATCACGATTAGCATGGCAAACTGTAAAGGAAATGAGTTGAAGGAAGAGCGACTCAAGAGTAAAACTAGAAGCTGCCTGCCAATAAGAAAAAATAAAGAAGTGGAAAGGGCGCGGAAACTCTTTTGAAATCACTGAAAAACCAATCCAAAAAATTATTAATAGGTACAAGACATCAAACTAAGACAGTTTGCGGAGGAAGAACTTGACATAGTTCTATAAAAGAAAATAAAAACAAAAAAAACTACAGGCCTTGACGAAATACCCCCTGAAGTATAAAAGATAAGGAAATTTGATGACATATTTCTTCGATTATGCAACTCTGTCTATGAACAAAATGCAATTGAGAACAAAAAGCTACATCCTTCCCTTCTCCAAGAAAGGTAACTACGGAATCATTATAAACGAAAGAAACATAACACTTACTGCAATAACTGCTAAAATTTATAATGCTTTGATTTTCAACTGTATCAAACCGGAAATCGAGAAAGTTTTTAGGAAAAATCAGAACAGTTTTTGAAGAAATCGATCCACAACTTCACAGATCTTGACAACCCGTCGAATCATCAAAAACGTACGTGCAAAAATCTCGAGGCAACATGACTATTCGTAAATTTCTCCAAGGCATTTGATTCTGTAAAAAGAGGAAAGGTGAAGCAAATACTACAAGCGCGTGGTCTCCCCGAAGAAACTTTTACAGATATAATGATGCTTTATAAAATACAAAAGCAATGGTTCACTCACCTAATGGAGACACAGACTTCTTTGACATTGTCATTGGAATTTTGTAAGGAGATACATTTGCACCATATTTGTGTATAATCTGCCTGGACTACGCCCTTCAAATCTCCATTGATCAAATAAAAGAAAAGGGCTTTACACTAAAAAAGCAAGAAGCAGACGATATCCCGCGAAAACTATCAGAGACACAGAATACGTAGATGATTTAACATTTCGTACAAATACACCTGCCCAAACCAAATCCCTACTGCTTCGCCTAAAGCAAGCTGCAGAAAGCATTGGCCTCCACATGAATGAAAATAAAACAGACCACATGTATTTTAAACGAGGATAAGTCATCTCCACTTTATGCGGCAAACCTCTGAAATTAACCGGCAAGTAGACATACTTTGGCAGTAATATCTCATTTACTGAACGTGATATCAATATACATCAAGCGAAGATGTGTTCTGCTATCGATAGGTAATCGATCATATGGAAATCTGATGTATCTGATAAAATAAAACGGGATTTTTTCCAAGTTGTGGCTGCACCACATGGACGCTAGCAAAACATATTGAGAAAAAGCTCGGTGAGAACCACACAAGCATTCTAAGGGCTGTATTGAACAAATCCCGGATGCCACAACCCACAAAACAGTAGTTGTACGGCCACTTACCTCCTATCTCAAATAACATCTAAGTAAGACGAACAAAATGCGGGACACTACTTATTAACGACGTTCTTCAATGAACCCCTACAAATGGACGTGCCAGTATTGGCTGATCAGTAAGGACTTATTTATATCAGCTTTGTGCGACCCTGGGTGAAGTTTGGAAGACCTGCCGGGAGCGATGGATGATAGGGACGAATTGAGATAGAGAGAGAGAGAGAGAGAGAGAGAGAAAGATTCGTGCTGTTAGCTCAACTTGATGATCATTTATTTTTTCATCACCCTAAAAAATGTCATTAACATATCATGGTTTTTTGTTTGTTTGTTTTCGTTTGTATTGTTTGCTTATTTCATTTGATTTTTGGAAAAAATTCAGTCGAAACTACACTATCAAGAACATGCAGGAGAGATACAATTTCTACTTTTTCTTTTTCACATCCTCTTTTTCCCTCCTTAACTCCGTCGCTTTCCCTGATTCCTTCCACTTTAATATTATTAGGCAGGTTTTTTGGTAAAAAGAAACAGTGACTGATAACAGCTAAGAAAAACTGGGGATCAAAAAGATTCACTTTGATCCTTACGTAGGAAAGCGTAACAGTTGTACTTAATGGGAGTTTCCGTGAGGTCATGGTTAATGTGCTAGATTGCAACATTGGAGTAAGCGAGTTCAAACTCCTAGCGTGCTATTACATTCACTTTCAGACTAATACCGTTAGTCCACCCCTTGCTATGAATTAAATAGTACCACTACTGTTCTTCCACACGAAAATTAATGAAGCCAGTTGTACATAGAAACAAACAGAATAATACTGTACATAAGAAAGAAAAAAAAAGAAATGTGTTTCCAAAGCAACAGTTTTACGGATTCTTGGTAATTTGGGACCATTTTTTCCACTCCCAAATTTTCTTCATTTGACACTATCATACCAAACATAAGTGTCTGAACTGTTTCCTCTTTGCCATTTGCAAAAGTACCCTTAAGTAGCACTTTCACTTTGTCTATCCCTTGGTCCAGTGGAAAGAAGAAGGAGGAGGAGGAGGAGGCGAAAGAGAGGAAAGAGAAGTTGAAACAGTATAACCGGATTTGCCTGGTTTCCGATATTTTCAAAACGAGGCTTGTGACGTTGGAGAATGCTCACGTCTCTTTAGAAGCTGTGTCTTATCAGCTGTCGTCAGGCAGCGTTCTCGTCCGCTAACGTGGAACAACCGGAGTGGAAAAAAATTATCCGGTAAAAAAGAATAAAAAAGAGGGTGGAGGTTTTATAAAGAAAGAAATTAAAGCAAAGAAGGTCTATGGCACATACAAACCAAGATATATACTGGGGTAATAATGGCGCCCAATTGACGCTCAAGTGATCCTACATCACAAGGTTAACGCAAAAATCTGTCAAACGAAGAAAAGGTCTAAACAAAATCGAACCCAGTACAGAATATCTTTTGTTTTTGCTTCTCTCATTTTCTTTGATTCTTATGATTTCTTTCTTTTTTCTTGGTTATCTTTCTTCCGCTCATTTTTTAAACGGCATTTTCCTTATTCAAGCTGGAAGAATTTGATTGAACCGAGCTTAAGTTTTTCAGTTTACCACTTTTCAATGTCTCTGAATTAATTGATCCAAAAGCGATCGTTTGGGGCTACCTTCCTTCGACTTACTCATTAAGCGTTACATGTTTAATTACAGATGTACGTGTTTCACCCCTTATATATATATATATATATATATATATATATATATATATATATATATATATATATATTTAGCTTATATAACGAAAAAAATATTCATAACATTTTCTCAGCTATTCTTCCTCTTACCTCCAGAAAAGTTCCTCACTTTCGTTAATTTCGTAAACTCCCACCTCTCACTTGTTCTTCCTCCTACCCTTTAAAAAATGTATACGACTCGTTATTGTGTGTCATTTCAATGTTTGTTCCCTCGAAGATGGCTCCAGCTGGGGCCGAAAGTACATGGGAAAAATATGACGCCTTTTTAAATTCATTCCATCCAGATGGTAAGGAACTCATTCGAAGACTTGAATGGATCATTCATAAAATTAGCGGAAGTAAAGTGTCTATCTTCTTTAATCAAACATTTTTAAAGAGAGAATGCTGCTCACACACACACACACACACACTGAGACGAGCCAGACACGCCGGACACTGCTGGAGAAGCAAAGACGAGCTCGTAAGTGACGTACTACTATGGACCCCCACATATGGCCAAGCAAAAGCAGGACGACCAGCCCGAACTTACATACAGCAGCTATGTGAGGACACGGGATGTAACCCAGAAGACCTGCCGGAGGTGATGAACGATAGGGAAAAGTGGCGAGAGATGGTCAAGGATATCCGTGCTGGCGGCACGTCTTGATGATGATGATGATGATATAGGTAATGAATTTGAAAATTACTGTTAGTTGCAGATTCTTCTTAAAAAGAATTCTTGTTCTATGTTTTTTAGAGGGCAACAACACAAAGAAAACCTACAAGAATATGCATTGAAGAAGGGCAAAAGATTTTTTTAAATGATTTTTTTCTTGATTTGACCTGGATCTAAGAATCATAGAAAAATGATAGAAACAAAAACAGAAAAGACTTTGATGGGTTCAATAATAACAGATTGGAGCCATTGCTATGCTGGAGGTTGTATGCGAACTCCTGTCTGTAAAGATCAGATTTCTGTGATATAAATATAAATAAATAGAGAGAGACGGAGAGAGTTTTGTGCATATGATGCTCAGAGTGTTTTAATATATTTAGTGTTCTACAAAGCTGTGTCCACGTTTTGCTCCAACACAGTTTATATATATATATATATATATATATATATATATATATATATATATATATATATATATATATATATATATTCGACAGAATTTATGTAAAAGTACTATTTTGCGTATGATAAATTATGACTAAATAGTTCATTACAACTTGTGAGTGTTAGGGATAAGTTGATGTTATACCCAGTCTATGCCAAATTAAATGGAATTATATACATATAATGGGGGTGTTCGAGGTGTAGTGTTTACCGACACAGTGAACCGAGTTCAAATCCAAGAATAGGCTGTTTACATTTTCCATAGAACTGATAATCTTGGGAAAGATATGAGTCCAACTATTCTCCCACCAGCTATTTGTAAATAGTAGGGAAGACAAGGTTCTTTAACCTTGGTACAGCAACCGGTCTATGAGAAGGAAAGCCGAATTCAAAGCTATTAAACTCCGCTTTAAAATTGACATTGTGTCGTATCCTTCTTGTGCGGAGGGGTTGGTATATATATATATATATATGCGTGTGTGTGTGTGTGTATATATATATATATATATATATATATATATATATATATATATATATATATCATATTACGTTGTAATGTATATCAATTCAGTTTTACATTCTGTTTTTTAAATAATGTTACTCGGAAGATCACATAGAATTTAGTATTACCTAAAGATTGTGAAATATATAGTTCATTCGACAACTGGGAGCCGAGTTTTGGGGTGTCCTAACTCGGAAGATGTTCAGATCTTACGCACACCACTTCAATTTCTTCTTTGTTTTTCACTTTGTTGTAATTTGATCAAAGCCGGAATAAATATGCAGTTTATTCATATCACATGACTGAAAAAATGACAAATGAGTCAAAAGAAAACAAAATTCGCTAAATAATTTTCTAGTATTTATTCTTTTGAGAGTTTTTATTAGTATTTATTTTTTCTAGTATTTATTCTTTTATTTATTATTTATTTGTATTTTCTAGTATTTATTCTTTTTATTTATTATTTTCTAGTATTTATTCTTTTGAGAGTTTTTATTAGTATTTATTTTTTCTAATATTTATTCTTTTATTTATTATTTATTTGTATTTTCTAGTATTTATTCTTTTTATTTATTATTTTCTAGTATTTATTCTTTTGAGAGTTTTTATTAGTATTTATTTTTTCTAATATTTATTCTTTTATTTATTATTTATTTGTATTTTCTAGTATTTATTCTTTTTATTTATTATTTTCTAGTATTTATTCTTTTGAGAGTTTTTATTAGTATTTATTTTTTCTAATATTTATTCTTTTATTTATTATTTATTTGTATTTTCTAGTATTTATTCTTTTTATTTATTATTTTCTAGTATTTATTCTTTTGAGAGTTTTTCACACCAGCGTTAGCTGATTGTTTTTTACTCGAGTTTGAATGACTGTAAGTCTCTTCAGGTCACCAGGACTTTTCTCAATGTTCTGGCCGATCTCAACAATGTTGTAGTTTGGATGGTTTCCACTCGTCCTCTTATTTCCAAGTCCTCCAGTACCTGTACTAATCCTTTGGTGACTGTAATTTGTGCACCAATTACAATTGGTATCACCGTCACTGTCATGTTTCACTATTTTTCAGTTTTCAGTTCTCTTGCAAGGTCTCTTTTCGCTTTCTTTCAGTTTTACCCCGTGGTCAGCCGGATCGACAAAATCCACTCTTCGACAGCTTCTCTCTCTTATTTATTTTATTTTATTTATTTATTTTTTGTTGACTATCTCTAGGTCGGGTCGTTTGGCTGAAATTAAGTGATCCGTTTGTATCTCAAAATTCCAGAGAATTTTGTGCGTGTCAATTTTTAGGACGGATTCTGTACATATACCATTTGTTCGTATGGTCAAATTTCAATTTCTTGCACAATTCCCTGTGGATCACCTTCCCCATCAAGTCGAGTCTAGTCTTATACTCTTTTTGCACTAATTTACTGCATTCGCTAATTATGTGATTGATCGTTCCGTTTCTCTTCCCACATAATCTACATCTGCTATTTTGTTGCGTTTTTGTCTATTCATAGTTATTATGACGTAGTTGTGGGCTGCTATCAGAAGAGATTCAGTTTCTCTCTTAAGGTTTCCCTTTTTTAGTCATTCTTAGTTTTTTCGTGTGAGATGTCGCTTGTTTGTCGCTTGAAATGTTCATACACTTGTTTTTCTTTCCATTTCTATTCTCTGGTTATTTTTCTTATGTTGATGCTTGTATTGTCTCTTTTTGGTAGCTGTAATCAACCTTCCTCGACGCTTTTTTTAAAATCTAGTCTTCTAGTTGTTATATCGACGTATCGACGCTATCTTGAATGCTAGCAGGTCTCCTTCCTCCTTCTCTTCTTAACACATACAGTCTATCTACGTCATCTCAGGGATGTAAGCCCTTATGCATCGTTATTATTATCATTCCTTTATTTTTGGTCATAAATGAATATTAATTTGCAAAAAAAAAATGCCTAAAAAGTATTCCCGTTTTTTCCTATTTTGTTTTCTATGTTTAAAAAATGATGGAGAATTAGACGAATCTTTTTTTAATTTTTTGATGGTCGTAATGACTAAAGTGTTAAGCTACGGCCTCGTAGTCAGCGAGTTCGAACTCCAGTCGTATTATTGCATTCACTTTCGGACTAATACTTTTTGAAAAGGTACGAACCTTTTATTCCCCCAATAAAGATTAAATAGTACCATGACTGTTCTTCTACAAGGATAGTTTTGACATTAAATAAACTCATGAAGGTTGATATTCCAATTAAGAAAGAAACCAAACATTGGGGGGGGGGATGAAACTGCAAATCATTTAAAAAATTGTTTGTATTTTATTTTCTTAAGTTTGGTTTGTTTCTTTGTTTAATGGCATATCACACTTCGTAGGTTATTTAATGCCAAATCCATCCTTGTAGAAAAACAGCTGGGATACTATTCAACCCACAACTGAGATTACTTTCTAAATATTCGCATAATTTTCTTGATAACAGTATAAGTGTTTATTGATTATTGTCTTTATATCATTAACGACATGCCAACTCGTCTGGGGTTATTTTGGGGTGAATTGTGTTAATTTTACGTTAATATGTACATTTTTTGTGAGGTTTCTTGGGAATGTTTCCGCACGGTTAAATGATATCAAGAAATCTTAATACAGACAATTTACAAACTGATCTATTTGACTCATAGATGGGGCCCTAACAGGCACTACCACTCTGATTCAGAGTGATATTACCTGGAAAGGGAATGACAATCAAGATGAAGAGGTACTCTACACTCTCCCGATTTCCAGAATTCACAATGTTGTTTTCTTAGTAGACAGACTCTTCTTACTGATAAGACTGGCGTATCTTAATCATATTTTTTCCATTTATTTTAGTGCTGAACTAAACTATGATCAGTACCTATCTATAATATATCAAATGTATTCATACTAGTACATATATATATATATATATAGAGAGAGAGAGAGAGAGAGAGAGAAAAAATTATTTACTAGGTAATCCAAGTGGAAGGAGAGATTTATTGAGTTGTCGACACTAGAGCGTTTCGGTTCTACTGAACCATCATCAGAACCATGAGGGGTGATATTAGCGATGTTAAGTTAAAAATGCAAAATACAAGAAAACCTTGGGCAAAATTCGTATTATAAGAAAACGTTGGCCGGTTAATTGGTGAATCAGCGTTTGTTGTTTTAAATTACGTCATTTGAATTAAGGTGACGTATATATATATATATATATATATATATATATATATATATATATATATATATTCTTCACCTTATTTCTTATTCTTAACATGAATGCTCAGTAGTAGTAGCCGAGTTCATACCAACCAAACCAAGAGTCATTTTCCCATATATATATATATATATATATATATATATATATATCATCATCATCATGTCATACTAATAGCACGGATTCCCTTGAATCTTTCTCTCGCAATCCGTCCCTATTGTCTATCGCTTTGGCATGTCCTCAAACCGGTGTCCACTGGCCGCACCGATGATTATAAGTATTTGCTGGTCGACCAACATTGGTGTGACCATGTATAGGATTTCAGAGGACAACTTCACTTGTTAGTTTTTCCCTGCTTCTCCAGCAGTGCCCAGCATGCCTTGTTCGTCTTAATTGGATGGTTTGTGAGATAGAAGGTTAGTGACCGTAGAGCTGCTGTTTTAAGGGGTCTTGCTTTTAGGAATTGCACAAAACAGCAGGCAGCAATCTTTATGTAGGGACTATCGAGCTTTTTCTCCAAGCCCTTCATTAAAGTCCTGTTGGTGCAGCCATACAATAGTACTAACACCTCTACTGATTGGAATATGTTCTGTTTTGATTTATAAGAGAGATTATATTTCTTTATGTTCGATAACCTGTCGATAGCAGTCCGTGCCTTTCATCTGCGTATATTGACATCACTTTCTGTAGATGAAATATTGCTACCAAGGTATACGAAATGGTCTTCGTATTTCAGAGGCTTGTCATTTAATGTGGAGATGTCACCAGCGTTTAGAGTCAATAAGAATAATGACTATATGCCTATAAGAACATAAATATCATATAGAACTAGAACTAAATTACCATGGTACTGTACATTTGTCTCCGCTTTTCTATGGGGAAACTCCATCAATGCTGTCATTGACGGTAAAGGAATGCTTTTCGGTCCTCGTGCTTTATAATCACGAAATAGTGTACGGAATCCCTATCGAGAATTATGTTCAGTAATTAATAACAACCTCTACACAACAATCGTCTCAAGTCACAGTCCCACCGAGTGAGATAAAACACACATCATCTTCTATAATAAGCTGTGTTCCCTTATCCGATACATTCCCAAATACAACGTTCTAATTATCGGTGAAGACATGAATGTCCATATAGGCAAATGCAAAAATCATAGATTCTGTTTCTCAACTCTCTAAATACAAATGTCGAAAAGATGCATGAGTACCTAAACATTAAATTTAAAAAAGGAGGGAAAACTATGGACCCTCATCGACCCGAATAACCCCAAATCCCAGCAAGACAATTTATTCATGAATAAGAAATGGATAAACAGTGCTTTGAAGTGTGAGGTATACTCCTCTTTTGAATTAGCATCTTCTGATCACAGAATCGTCTCAGTAAAGATTCGCTTGGGTCTACACAGAAATAAAATTTAAAAAAAAATGGGTAAATCTTTGCGATATGAATGGTCCTCACAGGCCAATAATGATATATACAATCAAAATACCGTAAATAAGTTTGATGTTCTTCAGGAGACATTTGAAAGACATTCCGAATGACGAATATGAAAACTTTGTAACCGCTAAAAAGCAGCAGCAGAGTGCATATTAACTAAACCAAGAGTCAAATGTAGAGTTCCCAGGAAGTCAATAGGAGTTAGGTAAACATGAGATTATACGAAAAAAGCTTTAAAAGAAAACCCAGAATAACTAATGTGTAGAAACTTTTTTTAAAAGCCCAGAAATAAAACAAAACATACAAAAAAGAGTACATCCAAGGTAAAATCATAAAGATAAACAATCACAGTGAGTATGGCTGACAGTAAAAGAAGTTAGCAAAGAAAAAAGCTCTTCGAGAGCAAACGTTAAAGCTTCCAATCATGAAGAAATACTTCATTGGTGGAAAGAACATTTCTATAATCTTCTTGGAAGCATTCACGAATTCCCTGAAGAAACTATCAATGACCAATAAGACATCTTACTTTGACGCTTTATGGAGTAAAAACTTGACACATTTCGGAAAACAATTAAAAGCAGAAAAGTTGCAGTCCTCGACGAAATACCTCCTGAAATATGAAAGACAAGAAAATTTGACGTCTTACTTCTTTGATTATGCAACCCTGGGAATAAATAAAGTAATAGATGAATAAACGAAAGGCTGCATCCTTTCCTTTCCCAAATTACTAAGAGCTACAGAGGTTTCTTATTGCGATTGCTGCTAAGGTTTATAATACCTTGTTTCTTAATCTTGCCCAGTCAGCTGGGGCTGTAGAATACACTGACTGCACCTCTGCAGAGGGGTACCCCCCCCCCCAAACGAGTGTCCTGGATATGACACTAAACAATCTGATGGTGAGGTTCCAGCAGTGCTGGAGCTTTGGGGAATGTGGAGTACCCCTTCATTGCCATTGCTCTCAGGTCCACTCTGGCCCAGAGTGGTAGCACCAGACAGGGCCCTATCTATGGGTTAAATAGAACTAACAGCATACTGATGCTAAAATGAATTGTTTGAGTAAACTGAATAGCTTGAAATAGAAATGTTTTTCACAACTAAACCGTAATTACATTTAAACTACGTGATTATGCTTAACTGAATTATTTGAAATAGAACTGTTTTTTGACATTAAAACTGTATTTACAATTAACTGAATTATTACATATAACTGCTTGAATAGTTAGAAATAGAAATGTTTTTGATAAACTGTGTACTTATGCTTAACTGAATTGTTTTAAATAGAACAGATTATTCACATAAAAATGGATTTGGCGTTAAATAACCTACAAAGGTTGATATGCCATAAAACCCAACAAACCAAACCTTGTTTCTTAATCGACCTGAAATCAAAACAGTTTTCGGAGAAATCGATCCACAACTTCTCAGATTCTCACTATTCGTCAAATCATTGAAGGAGTACGGGGAAAAAATCTCGAGGTAATACTATTATAAGTAGATATCTCTAAGGCATTCAGTTTCATAAACAGAGGGAAGATAGGAAAAATACTCCCAGCATATGATTTCCCCAAAGAAGCTCTTACTGCTATCATGATGCTCTACAATAAGACGGAAGTTTTGCTTCTCTCACCAGATAGTAACACCAGCTTCTTTGACATTGTCTCAGGAGTCTTGCAAGGAGATATATTAGCATCATCACCATTAATAATCTACCTATGTGACATACTACAAACTTCAATAGAT
Organism: Sepioteuthis lessoniana; assembly: GCA_963585895.1. Taxonomy (NCBI): domain Eukaryota; kingdom Metazoa; phylum Mollusca; class Cephalopoda; order Myopsida; family Loliginidae; genus Sepioteuthis; species Sepioteuthis lessoniana. The sequence goes on from OY757930.1 coordinate 52,341,173, forward strand.
CTAATAAAAGAAAATAGTTTAACTCTAAAAGGGTGAAGAAGCAGACGATATCCCGCTGAATGATGCAGACTAAGCAGATGATCCAGTGCTTCTCGCAAATACACAAGTGCAAGCCTAATATCTGCCGTGTAAAACTGGTAGCGAGTAAAGCCTGAATACGCAAAGGATTTGAAAAAAAAAACATTGCCATCAACTTAACGCGGGAACTTAACGCAAATATTTAATATATATATATATATATATATAATGAATTTAATGAAAAAAATTCAATTCAGCAGTTCCATTATAAATTTATTTCTGGTGTACAAAAATGACCTTCGTCAGATGGAATTTAATACCTTTATGCGTTGAATACGATATGAATACCCTTACCTTGTTTCCGACGAGAAGAGAAAAAAATTATATATAATTCTATTCGTTGGAAATATCATTATATGTTAATAAATATGTTTATATTTTCCTCTTTTTTATTTTAAAGAATCCGTTACTCATAATTTAAGTTAGTATTTATTTAAAAGAAAAACGTTGAGTATCAGAAGGTAAAGTTTTTGTCACTTATGACAAATAAAAATCATACCACGGCAGATAGATAGATAGATAGATGTAACAGGTAAATGTTTGAACATGGAAACCAAGCGGACACTTTTTTTGTGGTATAATAGTTAACAATTCCCGAAGACAAGTGACTACTCAGTTGTAAGTTCGATCATCATCTGTTGTTTGTACTTGTGCAACGATTTTTTTTTTCTTTTGACTGATACTCTCAACTCTTTCTTTTAGCCGGTGCTCTTAATTTTTTCAACATGAGTTGAGAGCATCAATTCACGTCATATCACCAAAGTTAAGCGGCAATGAGCCAATCTAGGCGCTATTGCAAAAAATCTGAGGCCTGTGTATCCGACTCAACAAAGTTTAGTAAATAGCAGCATAAACAGTTGAATATTAAATGTGGTTACATATTTCACTTCATTGTTAGGACTTATTTCCCACGGAAGTCATTCCAGGAATGCAATGAAAAAGTCACAACCAAAAGAATAAAAATCAAAATCAACTCTTCAGCCATCCGAGGCTGAAAGTATTCAAACAAAATCACGATGTAGGAAACCTCTTAATAAGTTTCCTCGCAATCTGTTGTTTTGTTTGTTTGTTTGTTTGTTTGTGTGTGGTTTTTTAATCCGATTTTATGACGTTTCGTTCTTCCCACGAAAGGAAAAGCGAATCTACTCTCGCCTTTCAACAAAGGTTTTATATAAAGGGAGATGCTTATGTCATAGATGTTTCAGTAAATAACTAGACCTACCTTCCTTAAACAGGATTAGTCTCTACAAACTATTTAATAAAAAGTAAATTTAGCAACCGTAGTTGAGGGCGACCCGAAGGCTCCGTTTTCAATAGCTACTACACCGAGGTGTAGGGGAGGGCGCTACTCTTTCTCCCGAATTGCTCCAGTTTATCCTTGATACGTACTTTATAATGCTGAGTGTTAAGCATGGAGGAGTCAAGTGCCATTTTTTAAGTCTTTGGTATGACGCAACCTGGGACTGAACCCTGGTCTCTCGGGCCATTGGCAAAAACTATTTAATACTACGAACTAACAGCGAGCGACTCGCAATCGAGTGGTTAGCAATCTACTGTCACAAACTATGATTATTCTAGCAGTTGGTAGGCCTTAGAATATGCTGACTAGATCTCATTCAGAACGGTGCGACCCCTCCCATAAAAGGGTTCTTGAGGATAACACTAAACTGCATTTGATGGGAAGTTTAAATGCCATTACTCCCAGGTTCACCATAACCCGGTATGATAGTACCTGTTAGGGTCCCATCATTGGATCCAATTGATCTGTCTGCAAATTATTCATTAAAAATAAAATCCTGGTATCTTTCGTTTAGAAGAAAAATAACTTAAAAAAAAACTAGTTGGGATCAGGATTTATTCGAATTCCCAAAAATTAGTTGGAATCGACTTATATATGGACGATATTGGATCTACAAAGACCATATATGAAGTCCGCAAAAAAATCCTTTTGAAAAACATGAAGTGAAAAATAATATGCTCAAAATGAATTTCTTAAGCTTAATAAATACCTTTGGACAATTCATTGAGAATTAATACTAAACGAGTTATTAACGCTCTATTACTACTGTTGGGTCATCAGTCAATACTCTACACTGGTAGTCTCGTGTCAGATAAAGTAAAACTTACGAAATACCTTTAAGTATCTCCTTGTGAAGTAATATTCTATTAATCATTCATACTATTACTACTATGTTGTAACTTAGATCCTCACTTAGTTCTGAAATTTTTGTAGCTCTAAGGGTCCGATCTATTTGAAAATAACTATTACATAGGAATACTTGAGACCATGTAACCATATTTACCAACCCCTCCACTCGGACAGGATATGACACAAGGTCAATTTTTAAGCGGAGTTTAACAGGTTTGAATTCAGAGTTTTCTTTCTCATAGACTGGTTGCCTCACCAAGGCTGAAGAAACCAGTCTGCCCTACTATTTACCCATAGCTGGAGGGAGAATAATTGGATTCATACTTTTCCCAAGGGTATTAGTACTAAGTGAAATGCTATCAGTCTCGTCCAGGATTTGAACTCGTGTCGCCGTGTCCATTTCCTACGACGATAACCATTAAACCACGGTCACCTCCAAAAGACCATATAACTGTATACAAGTTATTTGCATCAAATAGGGTTACGTGAAACTATATAATCCTGTATGAATTATTTGTATTAAGAATAGTTACTTGATATTATTTGCAAGTTATTATTAATTACTTGAAAACATATAATTTCTAGCAAAAAAGAATGATTTTGGCATTAAATAACACTACAAGGGTTGACATGCCGTAAAAGCTGAATCGTGGTGCTCCGCACTTGTGGTCTTGTATCAAGCAAAGCAAAGTTCCTCATTTTTTGGACACATTTACTCATACCTTCACTGCCTTGTATAAAAGAGAAACTTTATATTGCTTTTTATCCAACTAAAAATATTTCTGTCTCTTTCTATTTCTTTCAACTCCCTATTTTGTTTGTTTGTCTCATCCTTTTAAGCATTCAGATGCGAACATATTTTCTATTCACTTGAATCACCTTCTGTCCCCTTGTACCCATGTTTGCCTCTCTTTTGTAATTTTTTATATCATTTCTATCTTCCAAGACTGTTTCTCTCTTGCTTTTATTCATTGTGAACGATTCACTGAAATTCGGAAAAGGCTTTTAAAACCCCACGAACTACAATAAAATATATTCTATTCAACTGAGCGTGAGCTGAAACCGTAGAAAAATATACACATCTCTCAAAACTTGGGAAGAATAATTTATCCCACGAAACATTATTGATCAGCAGGAGCAGATAACTTTGTTTTCTATTGTTGGCTTAACAGCTTTCCGACATATTATTCTTAAGATCGGATCTCCATTTTCATTTGTCCTCACAATTCCTAGAAGTGATTCTATCTTCTGAATAAAGGATTACATTACAGCTTAATACCAATAGTACAACAAACAAAAAAAGGAAAAAGAAAAAAAAAGCAACATTGTGTTTATCAGAGCGATGAACCAAATTGATCGGGGTCATATTTACTGTAAAACACTGAAACTGAAGACATCGTCACGAATCTGCGCGCGTGGTAGGAACAAAATACACACTCATAAGAAAATTTGAGACTTTTATGTCCAGTGCAAAGGCAGAAAAAGAAAATGGTTAAAATAATCAGTGATCGAAAATAAGTTTATTTGTGTCGGTCATAATCAACTTTTATGTGTGTATCAAAAATAAATTCGTTATTTGAATTGACTTTAAACTGTACTCAACAAATTGCAGGTGATATTCCCAGTCAAACAAATACTATCTTTATTTCATAATTGTTGCGTGAGATATGTCCTAATGTTGTTGTTACATATACATATTAATAAAATTATCATTATATTTGCATTTATCTATTTAACTAGCCCCTCTTCTACAAAACAAGATGTTACAGCTGGTCTGAATTCCGAGTTTTTTCTCTTATACTGGTTGCTTAACCAAGGCTAAAAAACCCAGTCTTTCCTACTATTTAACAGAAGAGTTCCTGTGGCACAGTGAATGACGTGATGGACTGCGACAGCATAGTAAACGAGTTTGAACTCCAACTTTATTGTACTTTCGAATATTTGACCTTTAGGGAATGTGGATAACCCCTTCATTGCTATTACTCCCAAGTCCACTCTGGCTCAGAGTGGTTGTATCTGTTAGGGCCCAATCTATGAGTCAAATGGAATAGTTTATTAGTATTAAATTGAAATTAGTATTAGATAATACTTCAAACCGCTTAACTGTGTGCAAAAAAAATTAGCTTTGTCTCGTCTAAAATATTATCTACAAACTATTCACTTAACAATCATATTTGTAAACAGGATTTGGCATTAAATGACGATCAAAGGTTGGTATGCCTTTAAACCAAATAACATGCCATATACCTATTTTTTTTCTTTTCCACTTTTACGTATGTGTCAAAAATCTCATAAATAATAAATAATTTCCTAAAACAGAGGTCATATTTAGAGGTTATCAATGGATTCCTGATGGAATTCTGGCCCATAAACATGACTCTATAGTATGGTTTATCATATTTTTGACAAATTTGCCATGTTCGATCAAAGTGTCGACGAAAAGGCTAGTTTAGCACAATGTATATCACTCAGACTATTGGTCTAATGAGTAGAGTGTTCGCCAATGGTCTGGGAGACCGGGGTTCAATCCCAGGTCGAGTCATACCAAAGACTCAAAAAATTGGACTTGATGCCACTTTGCTTAACACTCAGCATTATAAGGTAAGGATCAAGGTTAAAGTGGAACAATCCAGGGAATGGGGTAGCAGCCTCCCCTACATTTCTGTGTAGTAGCTATTGAAAAGGGAGCCTTCGGGTCACTCTCGACTAAGGTCGCCAACTTTAGTTATATCACTCGAGGCGTTCGCAGCGTGATGGTTATTGTCATAGGAAATGGACTCAGCTACCCGAGTTCAAATCCTGAACGAGGCTCTGTGCAATTCACATAGTCTTGCAAAAGATAGGAATCCGAATAGTCTCCCTCCAGCAATAGGTAAATAGTAGGACAGACTGCGCTATTTAACCTTGCTATAGCAAAATTCTGAATTCAAACCAGTTGTAGACTTGGAGAAGGATGGGCTTCGCCATGCTATTTTTGCCGAAGATATACTACATAAGTAGTGCTCCTACGACCAAGCTTGGTTATGGGGTCTGTGATTGATAGATGAGATGTGATCTTGTGTCAAAATGAAACGTAAGAAATAATTTCAGACTGTGTGAAGAAGCCGTTGTTCTCTTTGAATTAATTGTGGCTTGTTGTCAAACTTAAAACTATCGTCCACTTAGTGTTAACAACAAAATGTAATAATGTCTTATGCAAAGAACGGGGTGGATTGTGTCTGGAGGAGGATAGAATTAGGCAATCTGACAGGTGTAGAATCACAAGTAAATAGTTGGGACGCTTCACTGAACACATTTTGAATACCAGATAACTTTGCAACAAAAGTTAACATACTCTTTCTAAAACATAGTTTCAATATTTAGCATTGTGACCTAGACAGATTAGCAACTTTCAATAAAATCAAAGCACAACAAGGACAGCAGCATGATATTGCAATTTTTCACGAAATAACCAACTGATCAACTAAAATAGACACATACTCACACATTCACAAACACACATACGCACGTATGCACACACACACACACAATCTCTCTTCCAGAGTTGGGAGGTGGCACAAAGTCAATTTTTAAGTAGAGTAGAGCTGGTTTTAGTTCTCCTTCTCCTAGATCGGTTATCTTACAGAGGCTAAAGAGCCCAACCCACCAGGCTGTTTTACCCTTAGCTGTAAGGAGGTTCTTTTCTTAAGAGCATGGGCAGGAAGGGAAAACGCAAACAGCCTCGTCCAGTATTTGAACTTGGCTCACCATGTCTATTTCCTTCAACGATAACTGTTAAGCCAGGTACGCCTCCAGAGTTTGAAATTTGAAACAGAACGTTACCAATGGAAATAGAATGTTTTAAAACTTTCTCATCTTTTTGGTTTCATTTAATAAATCACACGCCTTGATGAAGGTGTAAAAACCGAAACATTTGACGTTGACAAATAATTCTATAAATGAAATCATCCTCTGAAGACCTTGCGTTTTTCATCCCTGCATATTTTCACTCACACACACACATTACACACACACACACACACTCAAACACACACACACACCCACACACACACACACACACACATATATATATATATAATAAACAGATGAGAAACAATCATTTAAAAAGCGTTTGAAAAAGAAGTGCTCAAATGCTGAACTGTAAAGCAGATAAAGTTAAAAAGAAATATGAATTCACCTTCTTACTTTTGTCATGTTACTAATAGTTTGCTTTCCGTGTTTATATATATATATATATATATAACAAAGAAACAGAGAGTTTGAGAAATCAGATTGCCTAATTTCGACAGAGATCTAGCGTCATCAGAATGCAAAAGATTTTAACATAAAAAATGAATCTACATTAAAGAAAGAAAATAATTTATGTAAAGCATTTAAAATGTTAATGTTAAAATTTGATTTTATTAAAGATTTAAAAATCTAAAATTTAACTTAATGACAAATTTCTTTCAGTAATTACTATTGTTATTTTTAAAAATATCTTTTAGTAAAACATTTGTAGAAAATGCTTTGACACTGGTGCCCTCTGTTGTCAGTGAAAGATAAGATTTCAGATAATTCTATTGTTTTTCTTGTTCATGTCTTTCTATTCCGCATTCCATTCATATTCATTTGGTGTAGAATGGGGGATATATTGTAAAAACCTGGATGTAAGTTGACAACAGAGGACTCATAGATTAAAGCACTTCCTATACATCGTCTTCAAAATAAATGATGTTTCTTTTCCTTAGAAGGACGCTTTTCTTCTTTTTAAGTCTCTGTACTTTTTATGAACTATTTTCTGACATTTTGACTTCATGTCACTTTAGACATTGCTTACAAACTATTTCGTAAATTCCTGCTTCAGATGTGGCATCAATTGTTTGTTTTATATCAAAGAAATTTCCTCTTGGAAATGTTTATTTGCCCTGAAATATCTTGGTTTAACTTGCAGTAATTTGAATAAAAGAATATACGAAGCTGAACTACAGCTGTATTTACCAAAGCAAAAATGAACATTAAATGAAACGTTAATTTTCAAAATTGCTCCACTGAGGCGGAACAAGTCAAAAATGGTCAAGGAATAAAGTAGAACTGATTACTGCTGATAGTTTTTTTACTATATCTAGAAAAAAATTTTATATGAGGCTCTCTCAATCAATATTATTGATCATTTCGTCTGGTATGAGAACTAGAATACATTCAAGGCCAAATCAATAAAATCAGAAATTCAGTAGAAGATAGACAATCACGATTAGCATGTCAGACAGTAAATGAAATGATCAGAAGGAAGAGCACCCCGAGAGCAAAACTAAAAGCTGCTAACCAAAAAAGAAAGTATACAGAAGTGGAAAGAACTTTTCAAGAATCTGCTCGAAAACTCCCCTAATGTTTCTAATAAAACTATCACAAAAATTATTAATAACCAACAAGACATCAAACTAGGACATTTTACAGGAGAATTTGACACAGTACTGAAAACAAGTAAAAGCAGAAAATCTGCCAACTTCGAAGAAGTATTTCCTGAAATATGGAAGATAAGTAAATTTGGCAACATACTTCGATTATGCAACACTGTGTATAAAAAACAAACTAGAGAAATGGACGAATGTTTGCATCTTTTCCTTCTCCAAGAACGCGATCTTGGAATCATTTAGAACTACAAAGGTATAACTCTTACTACTCTAGCTGCTAAGGTTCATAACACTCTGCTTCTCAATCAAATCCGACTCGAAGTCAAGAAAATTTGGGGGGAAAATTAGAACAATTTTTGGAGAAATCGATCCACAACTTTTCAGATTCGGATGCACCAATGTTGGCAGACCAGCAAGAACTTACATAAATCAGCTTTGTTCATAGATAGGATGCAGTCAAAGTTGGCCATAAAGAGGAAACAAAAATAGAGAAGAAGCACCTGGTGAGACGCAAATTTACATTATTACAATATTTTGAAAATTTAATTCATTTCTGAAATATTTCTTTTATCTAGTTAATCTAATTGGAAATGCTCGTCGTATAACAATCATTGTTGTAGGAAATGGATTCTGCTACCCGAGTTCAAATCCTGAACGAGGCTGTTTGCATTTCACATAGCACTAATAACCTTGGAGATGTATGAATATAACAATTCTCCCTCCAACTATGGATAAATAGTAGGATAGACTGGCTCTTTAACCTTGATATGGCAACCAGTCAAAGAGAAAGAAAAGTTTGAATTCAAACCAGTTGTAGACCTGGAGAGGGATGGGCTCCGCCAGGTTATTCCAGTCCAAGATACGCTATATAGCGTTCCTACGACCAAACCAGATTACAGGATAAGTCTTTTTTTTTTTAACTGATAATCTCGATTTATTTTGTTCAATAATGAATTCATTTATTCACTGAATTTTGTTTTTTCACGGCAACGCTAGTTGTTGTTATTCATTTGTTTATTTCATTTTATTTTTATTTGCTTATTTTTCCATGAATATTTCTGTGTATATTTCTGTATATTTCCGGTTTGTTAGAGGAAATCTCTGGTCTTTGTCTTTGATAACAGCATCAGGCCGGTAGTCACAGGTTTCCTGATAAATTATCAAGTGCAGATTAACATAGATATGTGCTTTTCTCATTATTTGGTAACTTAATGATTAACTTTTAAAAAATTTGTTGGCTCTGGGGCTTTTGACGTTATTGTATCTGTTGTATTGGATTATGTTAAGGTTTTGTTGATTAATTTTTATCCTTATATTCAGGTAATTGGGTCAAAAGTGGTTACGTGACTTGAATCAGTTAGCAGTTTGGACAAACTTTCACTTATTCGAATACACTACAAATTTTTCACACACACACGCGCGCGCGCGCGTGCCCGCACACACACACACACGCACACAAGGAGAGAGAGAGAGAGAGAGAGAGAGAGAGAGAGAGGAAAAAGAGGAAAGATACAATACCGCGACGATTATTGTCTTTTTTTTATTTTAAAATCCTATGTAAAATGCAGATATAAACAATAACACAGGTTTTTTTTTTACCTTTGGGGATATAGCATTTGTTCTGATAAGCCGTCGTCATCATCATCATCATCAAAGTGTGCCAGCAGCACGGATCCCAATGACTCTCTCTTGTCGTCCCTCCATTGATTATCGCTCTTGGCAAATTCCCGAGACGGCACAGAACTGATAAATGTAAGTTTTTGTTGGTCGGCTAACAGTGGTGACCATGTGGAGGAATCGATAAGAGAACGCCAATTATCAGTTCGACTTTATTTCAACAGCAATGTCCAGCATGTCTTGCTCATCTTACTTGGATGGTTTGTGAGATGGGAGGTGAGTTGCCGTACAGATGCCGTTTTCACGACTGAAAACGTAAGATGATTTAGTTTATTTGTTTAACGGTATATCAACTTCTTATGGGTTATTTAACACCAAAATTCAATTCCTTTGTAAATATTTGATCATAGTCTTAACTATAATTTCAATGTTCAACCAAACGCAGTTTAGTGTCATACCCAGGACATCTCTCTTTTTCAGCGGAGTGGGTATAACAGAAGATACAGATTGCGTATTTTAAAGCCCACCGAAGATGAGAGTTTTTAACAAGTAATCACTTCTTTTATGGCATCGTGTTTCTAACTGTATATTTAAATTGATTATATCATGCCAAGGACATACTTTTTGCTTTTGTTTTACCCTTCAGCAGAGAATGCAGTTGTTATATTCTTGAGTGGTCATATCAATCTATCTATCTATGCGTGCCTCGGTGTGTATATGTCTTAGTCTATTTCAATTTAAGTCAATTTCCCCCTCTATCTATCACTCTTAATTTCATTTAGCATGACAGCCAGTAAATGAAGTTAGTGGTAGGAGAAATCCCTGGTGCGAAAAATTAAAAGTTACCTGTCAAGAAGAAAGACTTCAGTAGTGGAAAGAACGTTTCAAGAATCTGCTTGAAAGTCCTCCAAAAATCACTGATAAACCAACTGAAGAAATTATTCATGAACAACTAGACATTAAACTTAGACACTTCATGGAAGAAGAACTTGACATATTCTGAAAATAATCAAATGTAGGAAAGCTGCAGGTTTTGATGAAATACCCGCTGAAACATGAAAGACATAAACACATGAGAGAAATAAACGAAAGGCTGAATTTTCCTGTTACCGAAGAAAGGCGATATCGGAATCACAAATAACTACAGGGGCATAACTCTCACTGCTAGAGCTACTAAAACCGATAATGCACTGCTTTTTAATCTGACTTAAAGTTGAGAAAGTTCATCAGAAAAATCAGAACGATTTCTAGAAAAATCGATCTCCAACTTCTCAGATTCAGACTATTCGTCGAATCATCGAAGAAGTATGTACAAAAAGACTTTTATATATAGATATGTAATATAATTAAGGACTCCGGTGGATTGTTGAGTCGTTTACACGAGGGACAGTGGAAAAGAAAGGAACATATATGAGAAAAATAATCGAGGCAAGCGTAGATAGATAGATAAAGAGAGAAAGAGAAAGAGAGAAAGAGAGAGAGAGTGTGTGTGTGGTACTATGAAAGGGAGAAGCAGTGAGGAAGAACCCCGCGACAAGCACGTGTGAGAACTACAACAGAAAACGAGAAAGATAATTCGAGGTCGGTGTCTTCTCTCTTCCCTGACGACGCTTTGTTTATCTTAGTCTAAACTCATTTTTCATATGCTGTTAATCTCTTCTCGACAACCAACAAGAAGTGTTGTAGCGAATAAACTTTTGTATCAGTGAACCAAGACAGTGTTTTGGTGTTTTCGTCACTTTTTTTTTTCACCACAGTGGAAGTTTCAAGGATTCAACTGACTCTCAAAGCGTTGGGCAACACTCAAAGATCCGCTGCACTCGCAGTGGAGTAGGTGACTATATGGTGTAGTAGTAGTAGTAGTAGTAGTAGTAGTAGTAAATGTCCATTTGAACACCGTAGCGTTACAACTTTCTATTTGTGTCGTGGAGTGTTACTGATAGGTTGATAAACTGAGAGAGATAGAAAGAAGTAGACTGACATTGATAGAGATAGGTACCTGTGTGATGGAATCTTTGAAACAGGTAGATATGAACATAACTAAGATAGATAGATAGATGTGATATAATCATTTTCTAAGGAAATACGTTTCTTTGTTGTTTTTCAAATTTTCGAATTCTATTTACATCACATAGATTTGAAACAGAAAGTTTCTTACGTTCTATTTCCCAATGGAAATAGAATGTAAGAAACTTTCTCATTTTTTCGTTTCATTTAAGAATTCACACACCCTGGCGAAGTTTTAATGCTTTCACATTTAAAAACCAAAACATTTAACATTGGCAAATATCTCAAACTATAAATAAAATCATCTTCCGAAGACCTTGTATTTTTTTATATTTATACATTTTCATATTCTCTGATTTATTTCCAGTTTTGCCATATATATATATATATATATATAGAGAGAGAGAGAGAGAAAGAGAGAGAGAGAAAGAGAGAGAGAGAGAGAATTTATATATATATATATATATATATATATATATGGTCTATTCATTACAAAGCAATGTATTAAAATTTGTTCATAGAAGCAACTTTCGTGACTGCTTCTGCAAAAACGTGAGGGCGTGGTCTATCATCCCTTTATGAGACAAGTGGGCGTCTGTAGGATGTCCACCCTGCCCGGTAGGGCAAATAACGTCACCTTTACGGATGAAGTGGCCACAAATCCCACTGAGCTGTTTTAAAATTATCTATATATAATTATACGAACTTCTTCGGCGGCTGTTTCAATGCGTCTATGGCGGCATTTACTTAGCGAAAGAAACGTCATGAATCATTTATAAAGGGTGTCAAGGAGGAGTCGTTTGAGATAAAAGCAGTTGGTGAGACGTTGAAGATGATGATTGGTATTAGATTATAAATAGGGAGCATGAGGGGGTGATTTGTTCAAAAATATTTATTAGCCATTTAGAACGATGGACCTTTTCAGTAAAACAACTGTCGGTGAAATATGAAATATTAATCATAGTAAACCTTATAGATATATCTATTGATAGTTTTTCTTGTTGTCTTATAAGATTTCTTAAATTCAGTTGAATTTTATACAAGAACAATTTGCGAAATTAAAAAAGATGCTTTTAAACTCAGGTTTATTTTGTTTGGTTTGGTTGTATTTTATCGCATATCAACTCTTGTGGGTTATTTAATCATCATCATCATATCGCGCTGGTTGCACAGATATCCCTGACCCTCTCTCGCCACTCCTCCCAATCGTTCATCGCCCTAGGTAGGTCTTCAGGACAACATCATGTATCCTCACATAGCTGCTGAATGTACGTTCGTGCTGGTCGTCCTGCTTTTGCGCGGCCATGTGTGGGGATCCATAAGAGTACATCTCTTATGAGTTCATCTCTGCTTCTCCAGCAGTGTCCTGCATGTCTGGTTCGTCTAACTTGAATAGTTTTCGTGATAGGGGGCAGGTGGCCGTACAGTTGGTGTCTTGTGGGGTGTTGCTACCAGGACTTGTTCAGGATTGCACGCAGCATTCTTGTGTAATTGCCATCTAGCTTCTTCTCCAGCCGTTTTGTTAGCGTCCATGTAGTGCATCCATATAGCAGTATCGATGTGACCGCTGCCTGGAAGAAACTGCGTTTCATTTTATCGGTTAGGTCTGATTTCCATATAATCGATAGCCTATTGATAGCTGTCCATGCATTCGTTAATCTCGTTTCGATGTCCTTTTCGGTTGATTCGACGCTGCTTCCTAGGTACGTGAATTTGTCTACTAGTTTAAGTGGGGTTCCTTCTAGAGTGGAGATGTCCCCCGTTTGGTTATAGCACATATATTCCGTTTTGTGTGCATTAACATAGAGGCATATGCTCGCTGCTGCTCGTTCCAAACTATGCAGAAGTGTTTCGGCTTGGTCAGGTGTATTTGCCAGTATCGCTATGTCATCGGCGTAGTCGGCGTCGGTAATTGTTGTTGCAGGGTACCTTCTGCTTCTTTTCTTCGTCAGTTCGAAGCCATTCTCTTTGATTTTGTCAATCGATGTTCTAAGTACGTAGTCTAGACAAATGATAAAGAGGTACGGGGCCAGCGTGTCCCCTTGTAGTACTCCTGCTACAATGTCAAAGTATTCTGTGTCTCCATCCATTTTTCCAAGCTCTGGAACCATCAGATGCGTTAGTGTCATACCCCTCAGCAGAGATGCAGTTGGCTTATTCAATAGCCTTAACTGTCTGGGTTTCGAAACTCAGGATAATATGTATGCTAAAGAAAGAAAGAGAGAAAGAAAAAAGAAAAATTTACATGATTTAAAAATTCCCCTTGAAAATCATTCCCTTGAAAATAACCAATGATATACGAAACTTAAGAAATCATGTCAGACGAAAAGAAAAAAAAAATGAAAATGTCAAAAACAACCACTCAATGTCTGGGTCAGCGAATCTGATCACAAACCTACATACTCACTGACACACACGCGCAAACACACACATGCAAGCACGCAACTTAGATGGAGTTCAGATCTTTTGAGTCCAATGTACTATTGTCAAATTTCCCTCCAATAATATTATAATAAACAGAAAAAAATCATTTATAGTTAGAATTTAGCTGTTAAGTTTGAAAACAATTTTTTTAAAAGGGGGAGTAATGTACATTTGAGATTTTAAAAGATTATCGTGATTATTTCAGCTTGAAATTTATTCGTTACGTTATCAAAAAATTGTGTTTATTTTTAAGAGCTGATTTTCTCGAACTCGAAACTACTGACCACGGTTTTTTTTTTCTTTGTGTAAAATCATTATAAATACTGCCAGCAAAATTGATCTAAATAAACTTTAAGCATAAAACTAAAATAAATCTATAAACTTCATTGGGTTAGAGGTAGAGTGTTCGCCAATGGCCTGAGAGACTGGGCTTCAATCTCAGGTCGAGTCATACCAAAGATTAAAAAAATGGTACTTGATACCTCCTTGCTTAGCACTCATCATTATAAGGTACGTATCAAGGGTAAAGTGGAGCAATCCAGGTAAAGGGAGTAGCGCCCTCCCCTACACCTCGGTGTGGTAGCTATTGAAAAGGGTAGCCCTTGACTACGGTCGCCAACTTTACTTTACTTTTTTTTATAAACGTTAGTAAGTTAATAACTATCCACGTTGGTTCGAGTCACGATGTCAGGTCCAACCAAAGTTAATGTCAAATTAATACATCTGAGAGAATTTTATATTGATTCGAAATAGATAGACTAAAGGGAATTGCTCTTCGGTATGAGTCCGAAAAGCCCTACCTACATACTTGCGTTTCAAGTCATTTTCGGAAAATTATTTCACTTAAAGAATACCATAAACCTTTCGATTTGCCTCTGTGGATTTTCTTAAAATATAGATCTTACGTATCTTACGAGGTCCATCATTGTCATTATCATTTTCAAGGTATGCTGAAAGCACAGATTCACTTGACTCTCTCTCGCTTTCTCGTCAGCCATCCCTATCGGTCATCGTTCTTGGCAAAAACAACCCAGAGGTATGAAAAATCATAGACTCAAGAACAACCTAGAAATAATGATAAAATCAAAAACTTACGAGACACAAAGAAAATCATTAAAAGCAAATTACAAGAACGTATATATATATATATATATATATATATATATGTGTGTGTGTGTGTGTGTGTATACTGAGCAGTTCACGGATGAAAATTTAGATTTAAAATATACAGATCATTAAATTTTCATCAAATTATTCCCAACGCAGACAAAAGCTGTGAAGGGAGAAATGAACAAAAATTTTGTCAAAGAAACCTTTATTTGAAATTAGAATTTACAATACTTCTTTATATACAAAGGCGCATTTAAAAGTAAGATTGATATAGAAAAAAAGCTATTTTTTGGGCTAAAACCAATCTAAGATAACAATGTGGGGATGAGCATTTTTAGAGGTATTTTAAGAAATTTTAAATTATAAAATCTGGGAAGACCTTCTATACTAACAAAATAATAAAACTAATACCCTCACCCAGTCTCTGTCTGTCTGTCACTTCACTTGTGTGTTTGTCAGTCTCTTGTTTTTTTTTCTGGTGACAGCTTGAATGAGCGGATGACAGATTCTCGGAACAAGATTCCTCAGGTTTTGAATTCAGAAGTTTTCCTTCTTCCAGACTGGTTACCATACCAAAGCTAAAGAACCAAGTTTGCCATTTTACTTATTCCTAGCTGCGTTCGAGGGATGAAGAGATGGATTCATACATGAAAGTATGAATACAAGAATATTAGCGCTAAAAGAAATGCAAACAACCTCGTTCAAGTTTGAATTCGGCTCGTAGTCTATTTATAACGTCACTAACCTTTTTATCCTTCGCCTGCTTCTCACTCCCCCCTCCCCCACTCTCTCTCTCCCTCCTTTCTTTTCTTTTCCTCATTAGGTGGCATACCAATAGGAAAACAATTGAGGTCTCCATATACGGTTCAAAAATGCATTTTCATAATCATTATAAACAGGTAAATATTTCATTATCGTAGACAAATCTACTTTATCCATGCATGGGGCCCAATCAGATAACCTCACACTCCCTCAAAACTACAGAACTGGTGTTGTCTAGTGTCATACCGAAGACACCGCTTCATTTGTTTTTTTTTTTGTTTTTTTGTTTGTTTTTTTTTGTGGCGGGGGTTCTGATGGACATATAGTTGGAATATTTTTGACCCCAACGAAGAAAAGCAGATCTCTGCTGCTGTAGATATTGGTTCGAAACAAAATGATTTGAAATAAGAAAGACTCGTACCTTTCAAAAAGGATTGAGTATGAAATGAACATAAGTGTCTGACAAAATTTATGGGGCACCTTGTGTGATTAATCTGCTTTGTATCACTTTACGATAGGCGTTGGTTGTAGCACATTCCTGCGTGACACAGCCGGCCGATAAGCCAGTCAAAGGCAAACCCCTAACCACCATCTATTAGTCTTTATCGTCCATCGTAATCAAAGTAGCGGTCATAGATGTGTTTCTCTACATTGTTGTGCTCGGTTGATGTTTTGTTGTTAAGAGATACAATCTTGTTTTGAAATGTTACTCTTGACACCATAGAGACGTTGTTAGTTACTGAAAGAAATAAAGATAAAATACGTGGTAACTGACTGAAGCAGCAGCTGATCGAAATCCAACGAACAAATCTTTTCATTCATGTTTTATTGAATATTGAGTAGTTTAAGCAGTATATATATATATATATATATATATATATACTAAAAGAAGAGAAATCCTGTAAAAGCCACTTACTCTGAATATTATTTATTACCTTTGATTGTAAGGCAAACTGCATCGTAATTTAAATTGATTTTAAAAAATGTCTGATGTATCGGTGGACAGGGAAGGGGAAGAGAGAAAAAGACTAGGGATAGGAAAAAGGGTCTGATAGTGAAACATAAATATGTACTTTCACACTTCCAATTGAGCGCATGCGTGCAAGCAAACGTTAGAATGACTGGAGAAAACACTGATTCAAAATTTACTTGTTTCCAATGTTTAAATCTGAAGACTTTTGGTTTTTTTTTGCTGGACTTCTGTTTACTTGAAATTATACTCGGTGACAACTTCACATAGTTTCACATGTGGACGTCTCATATGGGCCTTCATGTCAAAATTACTTCATCAAAGTGCCACAAATAAATGTACTGATGGGAAGTTCATTTGTATATTTATATATATATGATTGATAAACAAACATTATTTCTAAACGAGCTAGAACTCATTTCTTTTGCATAGTTAAATCGTTTCAAGTACTATGATCAAACACAAATAGTTTTATTTGAACAGAGTTAAATTGTTTCGAGTATTGTCATCTTAAACTAGTAATTCTATTCAGCATAAATGTTTTCAAGTCAAGTAAATAATTAAACAGTTCTATTTTACCCATAGACGGGACCCTAACAAGTTTTATTACTCCAGGTCAAAGTGGACCTGGGAGTAATGGTAAAGAAGGGGTACTTCATATTCCCCAAAGCTCCAGGACCGGATTAGAGGAAATGAAAAATTATCAAAACTCTGAAACGTAATGATTTGTCAAATTTGTGATTCAGCATTTTTCCCAGTGGCCAACAATAAAATTGGTATACACTTCCAGACAAAGATCCTGACTTCCAGTAAACATCAGCAATATAATTTCAATTTCATTTAAATTGGAGGTATTTGAATTTTCACCCGGGTGTTTGCACCCTTTAAACCCCGCTAATTGAACTGGAAAGTAAATTTCACGTAGGTCATTCTCTTTCTTGTAACATAAAAATACATGCTTCGCTTTTACGTATTTTCTATTCCCTTTCGTCCTGTAGAAGTACAGACACACGCATCGCCACACAGACAGACGCTGATCTTATATATATATATATATATATATATATATATATAAAAGTCTGGAAACTTATTGAATGCACTATATATATATATATATATATGGGGTACATTCAATAAGTTTCCAGACTTTTTTTTGTACAGGCATTTAAAATTGTCGTAAACTCTTCAAAATTCACTATGTTATTGCTATACATCTTATGAGACGACTGACCAATTTTTATGATTTTAAGTTCAAATGAACAGCTACAGCAGGAATTGAATACACCCTCCCTACTAAAGCCTCATTGTCACAGCTGGTGAATTTCAAAAATGCAATCTGGACGTCAGGACACTTTAGAAGAACGATATACAATAAAATTGGAAAAAATGCCACAGAAACGTATGGAATGCTTCAGACTGCTTTTGGATCATCTTTCATGAATCGAGTATCAGTTTTTGAGTGGCATAAGAGATTCAAGGAAGACAGGGAGTCTGTGAGGGATGATGACAGGTATGGGAGGAGTAACGAAGTCAATACACCAGAGTTGATTGGCCAAAGGCTTAGGGTTAGGGTTAGGGTTACTATGTTGAGGTTTTAAGGGAGATCAGGAAGAGATTCCGTCAGAAGAGGCCAGCACTCTTCAAATCGGATCAGTGGCATTTCCACCAGGACAATGCACCAGTCCACAACTCCACCCTTGTCACAGACTATTTGACTAAGATGGGCATCAAGACAGTTCACAGCCTCCCTATAGTCCAGACCTTGCGCCCTGTGACTTTTGGTTATTCCCTAAGCTCAGAGGCTGTCGTTATGAGACAACTGAGGAGATGAAAGCGGCTGTGACGAAGGTCACTGACACGCTCAGACAAGAGGACTTCCATGGAGCCTTCCAGAAGTTGTTGGGACGCTACAACAAGTGCATTGCAGCCGGAGGAGATTACTTCGAAGGGGACTAGAGTTTCATGTGTGTACTGTCAATAAAAGTGCCAATACGAAAAAGTCTGGAAACTTATTTAATGATCCTCGTATATGTACGCTCATATATGTACATATAAATATACATATATAACCATATATAAAAATATACATATATATGCATCTAAGATCATATATTTACAGATATATATATATATATATATACTCATATGTACACACATATATATATACGCATATATATTCATATGAATACATACATATACATATACATACATACATATATATATATATATATATATATACCTCCAGATGCTGATAAATCCTATGTATATATATATACTTATGTATTTATATGTAAACTCATATATACACACATATATAAAGATCTGTGGTATTTTAACTTTCACCGGAGCTTTTACCCCTTTTAAACCTTCTAATCGCACTGGAAAGTGAATTTCATGTAGTTCATTGTCTTTCTTGTAAAATTTTACTGTAGAATACATATTTTGTTTTTACGTAAAACTGGATGTATTTGTAACTTTCAAAGGTGCTCTGTGCCGTGTTATAAACCTCATTAGGGTGGTTAAATATTATTGTATGATCGGGAAATTTGGAAATGTACTTCACTTAATGCCTACTTGTGTTTTCATTTTCATCGAAATCGAAGCTATTTAAATAATCACCGGAGACGTTCGCCCACTTTAAATCCCCCTAATCGAACTAGAAAGTAAATTTCATGTAGCTCATTGTCTTTCTCGTAAAATTTAACAAAAGAATATATTCTTTTTTTTTTATATATTTAGAATTCTCTTTAGTCCTATGGACATACACTGACACACAGACAGACGTTGAGCTTTATTATATAGATATTA
This sequence comes from Sepioteuthis lessoniana, assembly GCA_963585895.1. Lineage (NCBI taxonomy): Eukaryota > Metazoa > Mollusca > Cephalopoda > Myopsida > Loliginidae > Sepioteuthis > Sepioteuthis lessoniana. The sequence goes on from OY757930.1 coordinate 52,360,491, forward strand.
CATAATATCAATTTATATTTTTTGCTACATACATAATATATATATATATATATATATATATATATATATATATATATATATATATATATATAATGTGTGTGAAAGTGTATGTGTGTATGTACTGGTAAAGAAAAATTATGTTCAGCACACACACACACACACACACACACATACACACATGTATTCCCCAACTTACCTCATAGAAAAGAATGACGACGATTTTAGTCATGCTTAACTGATTCCTAGTAACACCCTCCAAAATTTACCAAAAATCTCATAATATTTTTTTTTACCGGATATGTTTTCATTTTTGCACTTTTCCTCCAATTTTTAATATTTTTTCTTGCATTTCTTATATATATATATATATATATATATATATATATATATATATATTAAACAAACTGATAAATGCCATCTTATATCATCAGTCAACTTCCGCTGCTTTGTAGGACTTCCGGTGATTTTAAGAAGCGTTACTGCTCATTTGTAACGCTTAACATGATTCATAATGCTTGAACATATCCCCAGCCGGCCGCCTTCTCATCAAAAAACATTACCTCTACAGCCTTGGAAATCGTTTTGCGATGGATATTTTCGGGGTGTATTTCCATGCTGGATGCTTATCAAGGATACACGCGGCAGGCGGTTTAGATATTTGACCACGTTCTTTTTTCTTTTTTCTCAGATTTCTGTGTTCACTTCCCAATTTTATCATTTCTATTCAAAAACTATACAGATAGGAAACACCCTACCAGGTGACTGTGCATATGTGCTCACAAACATACTCACAAGCAGTACAAGGTCTATCCAGAAACTATCCAGCTATTTAAGTTGAATTAAAATAAAACATTAAGAAAACCTTATAGAAGCAATGGACTTAGTCCCTCTCAAACCTTTGGCAACCGTATCCACTTTTGCTCGTGTCCCTTCTATCACACTTTTTAAAATAATCTTTTAATCCTTTAAATCTGTTGCATCACCCTTAATTCCATCTACAGCGTGTCTTGTATATGACATTAAACGGTGGAGAGGTTCCAGTTCTAGAAACCCTTGGGTGTATTCAGTCAATCCTTGTAGCTATTATCATTACACTCAGGTTCATTTTGACCCGGTCTGCTATTACTTGGATATGACATAAAACTGCACCTAGTGGTTAAGTTTCAGTTTTAGAGCTCTGTGGAATGTGGAGTACCCCTTCATTGCCATTACTTCCAGGTTCCCTCTGACCCGGAGTAGTAGTACCTGTTAGGGTCCCATATGTGGGTCAAATAGATCTGGTTGAAAATTATTGGTATTAGATTGAAATTCTTAAAACCATATAATTGTGTACGAAATATTAGTATTAGCTAGGAATATTTGAAGCTATATAACTGTGTACAAATAATTAGCATTAAGAATAGTTATTTGCTGATATATTTGGTCACAAAGGATTATAAGGATAATTCACAAAAAATAAATGTCTGATTTCAGAATTAAATAAACCAACCAACTAATTTCCCACAGCATTTAAATAGTGATTTTTAACAGAACTCTCATGGAAGCAAACTTGAACTCAGGATGAGATTGATAGACCTAAAGTGATGCGATGATTTACCGAAACCTACTCACTTTGTTTATAGTTTATGCAACGATCCCATAGTACACAAGCTCTCTTAATGATATCTCACAGCTGACTTGATTTGTATTTACGTAACTTCTTGGTCAGGGCCAGAATGCTAGACAAGGTCATTTTTCAGACCGGCTCATTGGCCTAGTGGTTAGAGTGTTCGTCAATGGTCCGGGAGACCAGGGTTCAATCGCAGGTCGAGTCATACCAAAGAATGGTACTTGATGGTACCTTGCTTAACACTCAGCATTATAAGGTACGTATCAAGGATAAAGTGGAGCGATCCAAGGAAAGTAGTAGCGCCCTCCCCCAACGCCTCGGTTTAGTAGCTACTGAAAAGGGAGCCTTCTGGTCGCCCTCGACTACAGTTGCCAACTTACTTTACTTATATTTGGTGTGAATTCAGTCTTTCTTCTCCTCGATCGATAGCCGTACCAAGACCAAAGAACACAGTCTGTCATACTATTTACTCAGCAAGAAGGCAGTGAGAAAGATAGACTCATGTCTTTCTCAAAGGCATTAGTGTGAAGCGAAACTCAAACAGCCTCCACCAACATTTGAACGCAGGTCACCGATTCCATTTCCTACGGTGATAACCATTACACAAAAATACACCTGCTGACGGAGTAACTCCATGGGTGAGTGTTTGTTTACCCAGTGTTGGTTCCCTTTGACTGGTTGCCAAATAACATCTAGACCACACAAATGTTTCTCGAGAGATCATATAAGAAAACTTCCGTGCTTCCTATTGCTTTGATATTTTCAGAAAATAATTTAAAAAATTGTCCATTAAAAATACAGGTCACACAAAAAAAAAAATCATGCGATTTTCCGTGTGAAGCCATATGATAACTTTTGTCAAAGTAGTTCAAACTGTTACGGAGGCACCATCTAAAAATATGAATGCATAATCGGTTATGGTATACTGCTGTTTCTAAATTATGATGAATGATATCGATGATAAGAACATATGTCTATATCAATTGCGACTCCTGTGGGTAGGGATTTGGGGGCTGGGCCCGAGAGTTACACTCTATAGTCTATATCGAAGCAATAAAAATTCTCTCAGACCAGCCCCAGCCCCAGCCCTGTATCTGACTATATCCATCAGCACAAGGGCAAGATTCACTACCAACAAAACAAAGAGTGTCCTGTGTATGACACTAAACTGCATCTCATGGTGAGGCTGCGTATTTTGGAGATCTGAAAAGTGTGGAGTATTTCTTCATTGCCATTATTCCCTGGTCCTCTCTGAATGGAGTTGTAGCATCTGTTAAGGTCCTATCTATAAGTTAAATAGAACTGTTTAAAATTTATTCGTAGTCAGTTGGATCATGTGCAAAAAAAAAAAGAAAAAAAAAAGTAAAAAGAACTCTTAAGAAATAGCTACAGAAAAAAACATAAATCTGAACGTACATATCCACTTGAATTTGGCGTATAAAATAGCCCTAAACAGTTAACATCCCGTTAAAATCAATCAATCAATCAGAGCAATTCATGTGGTTAAACTCTACTCGGTTGACGCAGACATTGAGTGGTAAACATCAAAGATTTTAGAGGCGATTGAAACAGTCACTTTATATTTTCTTTTGAAAAAAGATTTTTTTCCTGAATGGTCAGTTGTCAAGTATCAGCTGTGCAAACATGCACGAACGCAGAGATTTGAAGAATTGTATTAAGAAAACAATGTAGACGGATACTAAAGTTCTTACATTCTAAGTTATCATCATCACCATCATGACTCTCTCTTGCCATTCATCCCTATCATTCATCACTTCTAGCAGACTACATCCTGTTTCTATTCACAGCTGCTGTAGATAAGTTCTTGGTCGGCCAACACTTGCACGTCCATGTGAAGAGGTCCATTGGAGAACGTCACATGAGTTCGTCTTTACTTCTCCAGCAGTGTCCCGCATGTCTAGTTCGTCTTATTTGGATGGTTTTTGCGATGGGAGTTTGGTGGCCGTACAGTAATTTTAAGTATTTGTTCAATAAATTCTACCTGTGTTATCGTAGACTATATGTACATATGTTAATGAAAAGATGTATTATATATTTATATTAGTTAAAGTGCTAATTTGGAGACATGAGTTGTGCTGTGGTTAGTGTCGTAGAAAATGAACCCGACCAATCAAGTTCAAATCCTACACGAAGTTGGTAATGTTCATAGAAAAAGGCATGAAATCATCAGTTCTTCACTCAGCTATGAGGAAATATTTAGAAAGACTGGTCTATCTAGCACCGGAGTTTTAGGAGAAGGAGAAAAATCTGTATTCAGAGTATGGAGACCTTTCGAAAACATCAATGAACTTGGGAATTTTTTTATTTCTTTTTGCACGAATTCTTGTGCTTCGATGACAACTTTTTTCAGTCAATTCATTTTAAACATACAATAAACGCAAAAATTACTTCAGATATTATTTTCACTTTGAGCAAGTTATTTTACACCAGTTTTAAAAGATCTCAAGAACGCTCCAAAGTATTCAAGCTGATTTTAACAATGCTGTGGTCTGAAGGGCTCGATTTTTCCTCTGATTTTCAGTTGCTTCAGTCTCTTTTCTTTGGAGACAGTTCCAAGTGCTCCAACTACAATTGGTATCACCATCACAACAGCCTTTTCAGTTCTCTGGCAAGAGCCTGTCATTTGTTTATCTTTTCACTTTATTTTATTTTAAAGGCACATGTCCATCTCTTCTTGCCCTCTCCAATTATAAAATAATAGGGCACTCTGGGCTCTAAAGCCTTTATACAGCAACCTGTCTAGGAGAAGGAAAAACTCTGAATTCAAAACCTGAAGAGTGTCCTCCCGAAAAAATGTCACACTGTCCTTCTGTTATCAACACATTTTTATGCCGTATATAATTGAAGACCACAATTGTTAAACTAATTTCAGCATAAAATAACTCAACAAGGGTTGCCATGCCGTAAAACCAAATAACCAAACATTTTCCCATTGGTAAGCCGCCTGATGAGAGACAGAAAAAAAGGAGAGAGGGAGGTGAGGAGGAAAACGGGAAAGCGTGCATAGCATAAAAATGTTAATGACGTAATAAATAAACTTTACGAGCCGAGTTCAAATACTGTACGAGGCTGTTTGCATTTCTATTGGTGCTAATACTGTTGTATGAAGGTATGAATCCATCTCTTGACTCCTCGAACTCAGCTAGGAATAAATGATATGGAAACTGGGTTCTTTAGCTCATAATCCAAAACCTGAGGAATGTTGTTCTGAGAATCTGTGACCATCTGGTGTACCATTCTTCTGTTATCAGCTCATCGAAAAAATGCGTCTGGTTCTGCACAGATCTTCACCAATATAGAAACAAATTACTTATATAGTCATGGCTTAGTTCAGTGACCATCGTTAATACTGATGGATTAAAAAAACGTTATCCTTTAGTCTTTTTTCTTTTTTGCTTGTTTATATCTAGCAGTAGCAATAGATATAATATTCTTATCTGAATTCTTTACATAATGTTCGATCATTTCTCATTACGAATGGATGTGGTATTTTTCTTGGGTTGCAGTAATATTAAGTATATTCATTATGATTTGTTAGTTTTCATCCTATTTCTGTGGCACATATCAATATGACAAAGAGGAAATCGAATAAGGAAGATTGGTTCATTAGTTTTAACAGCATGTCATCAAATCTAGGGTTATTTTCTACCTGAAGATTAGGGAGTCACATTTATTGTTCGTTCATATTTACATTTTTCTGTATAATTGTTTCTTAAAAGGGTTTTTCTTTTTGCACATGGTCTTATCGAATACAAATAATTTTTGAACATATCTATTTTACTCATAGATGAGACCTTAGTAAAGATTTCAATAATCACTGGCTGTCCCATATATCTGGATTCAGGTCACTGCTGGAGAAGTACGGACGAACTCATAAACGATATTCTCCTATGTACTCCACCAGTGGTGGTCAAGCAGCAAAACTTTACATTCATCTGGATGTTGTCTTGAAGACTTAACAAGTGCAATGGCCGATAGCGACGAATGTCGAGAAAGAGAGAGAGAGAGGGGAGAGAGAGAGAGAGTCAAAAGAATCTCTGCTGGCGGCACGCTTAAATCATGATGATGATGATGATGAAGCTAAGCTTAGTAAATTACAATTTCAGAATTTTTCATGAAACAGGTCAGAATCCTTTAAATAAAACCAGTCTCAGGTGCACTCATTTAGTCTACAGCTAATCAAAACTAATTGGAAATCTTCAATATATATATATATATATATACATGCAGCATTTCTCTTTCAAAAATGTTTGATCAAATACGAGAAACTCTTCATATCTGTCTATTCTACCTTTGATCCATTCAAGTTTTCTGATGAATCATTTGACTTTTGGATGGAATAAATTTAGAAAGGCACTGTATTTTTGTCAAGTTCTTTTCAACACCCAACTGGATCTATTATCGGGGAGCGAATAATGAAATGACAAACATATATGACAAGTCATAAACTTTCATATAACGAGTAGGGAGGTAAAGCAAGTGAGAGGGGAATTAACGTAATAAAAATAACTTACTAGAGGTAATATAAATTTATTTAAATCGTATATATATATATATATATATATATATATATATATAAGAGCATGATGTAAGACAAGGTCATTTTTATACGAAGTATTGCTGGTTTGAATACGGAGTTTTCCCCTCCTAAGCCAGTTGCCTAATCAAAGATATAGAACCCAGTCTGTTCAACTATTTGCCCATAGCTTGAAAAACAGATTGATTCATGCCTTTCACATGGGTATTAGAGCGAAGTGAAACACAAACACTTTCGTTCAGGATTTGAATATATATATATATATATATATATATATGTGTGTGTGTGTGTGTGTGTTTGCCGACCGTGGGGGAAGGTGACTCGAAGGCTCCTTTTGCAATAGCTACTACACTAAAGTATAAAAGACGGATTTCCCTGGAATGCTCCACTTACCCTTGATCCGTATTTTGTAATATTAAGGAGGCATTTTTTAGTCTTTGGTATGACTCGATATATGTGAGGAAATTTTTGTTATATACAGTATGGCTGATAAGTACATATCAAACAATATTCTTTTATTATTGATTGTGGAATATGGTACAATCAAAATGGATATCATTTATCATCAAATTCTACTGCATTGAAAATATGTAACTAAAAATAAAATTGAAACACTTTTGAAAAACAAATGAAAGTTACATTAATACATATAAGAGATGCGCTTATTTTGGGACATTCATACTCATAATTTTGGTTTAAGATTCAATTCTATAAAGTGTGGTAATAAATAGGACCTAACAATATATGTTTTGATTTTAAAGTATTCCGCTAACAATAAGGAAATCCTGTTATTTTTATTGGACAGTGACTTGAAGACCCCATCTGACATGCTGCGTATATTCCATGGGCGACATAACAGGAAATAGACCTATTTCGTAAAGTAAATATGACACAGGTGTTTCCTCATCGGAAGTGCCGCGTAATTTACGTGGCATGCTAGAAGGAGGCGTGTTCACGTGCAACGCGTATGTGGCAGACTGAAGGTGTGACCACGAGAATTTGCGTCCGCAATATTATATAACCACGGAGATTTCCACCGGAGAGTAAAAGAAAAACGCAGAACACAACTAGTAGACGTCACGTCGCTCTGGGCTCTAGCCTTGCGCCAGACTAATCAGGGCTAAAAGTTAAAGAAAAGATTGATATGTACGAAAATCGCAAAAGTAAAGAAGCTTGAAGAAACTTACATGTTTCGATGCTTCGAGATGGCCCTGTACGAGACTTCCGAAAGTAGAGAACGAAGCATAAAGACAGAGAGGTTTCATAGAAGAACCGTACCATCGTCCCTGTGTGTGAGTGTACTTCTCTCTCTCTCTCTCTCTCTCTCTCTCTCTCTCTCTCTCTCTCTCTCTCTCTCTCTACCTATCCACCTACTTATACGTACATTCCGCGTAATAAAAGGAAAAGAAAAGAAGCAAATTATATTTTATACATCAGCGTTGTTGTCTTTATCTTCTAAAAATTATCTTTTTATAGAAAATTATTTGAACTGTACTTATTCTTGGATAATACAAATTATATTATATTCTGTACACATGCTACAAAAATAAACAAAATAGATAGATACGAACGATCTGGGATAGATACATTTCTTTGTTTTAACGGGATATCAACCTTCGTGGGTTATTTAATACTAAAGTTATCCTTGTCGAATAGTAGTGGTACTATTTAGCCCATAGCTGTGGGATAAAGGAGCTCATACCTTTCCCAAGGTTGTCCGAAAGTGAACAGATAGATAGATAGATTTCCTTTGTTTACATTAAAAATAGTATTTTTTCGAAAAATGAGTAGAAAGCTTAACTAGTGGAGCCAATAGGCTGTGGAGAGCGTTAATATTCTGCCATTTTATATCTGGTCGCACTTTTAGTGATGATGTGGAAGCAAACAAGTCAGCTTGAAGCTGCACTGCGACTGCGGCTGCGACATTTAAGATTAGATGAGATGCTACTGAGGAGATTTTCTTGTTTCCTCATATTTTTTATTGATGGCCTCTTTATGAACAAATTTCCCCATTCCGTCTGGTAGTTAATGTCATGGAAAGGAGATATTTGCTTGGTATTTGTTTGTTCATTTTTGTTTTGTCTTATTTTTTCCAGATCATAGAAAATAGCACTAATACAGTAACTTTGCTAAGAATACGAACAAAAACTAAATGTATTTTAAAAAATCAACCAAAAAGAGACCAATAATCAAATCACTATAACAATCATGAAATTAATTTTAAAGGGTATAAACAGAAGTTGATGATAGCAAAAAAAGAAAGAAAGAAAAAGAAAAGACATATCGTTGAAGGGAGGTGTTGTGATACTTCGTAGCTTTATCTGACAGGTATCCAGGCATTTTAAATATCACGAGAACTAGTTACATTGGCCCGATGTAACTAAGCAACCAATCAGAGGGGACCTTATTGCGAATACGCAGGGGTTACTCAGAGTCGTCACATCCATATTTTTTCTCTTTTTCTTTTTTTCAAATCTCGGCAGAGCTTAGATAATACTGATTGTAACTCCTACATAGGGGTAATACTTCCAACCCCTAAAAAGAAGTACTCTGGATTTGAGACACAACTGCAACTGATGACGAGGCTCCATTATTCCCAGACCCACTCAAACACGGAGCAGTAGTATCTCTTAGGCTCCCATGTAGTCCATTTAACCTATGTGTTAAACCGATGTTTGCAAATTATTTGCATTAGATAGGAGTATTTGACACCATATAACTGTGTGCAAAAAAAAAAAAACTCTCTAGAAACTTCACAAAAATATAGATATAAACGTACAATGTACGCAATTCCCTAACCTCTAAGCCTAAAAAAAAACAAAAAACAGACGAGTTGACATCCCATTAAAATCAATCAATTAACCCATCAAATCTCGCCTTACACAAGCCTGTCATCCTCTCTAAAAACCTAGGGAGGCGCTCGCGGTTTAACGGTTATCGTCGTAAAGAAATGGAATCGGTGACTCGAGTTCAAATCCTAGACATAGATGTTTGCGTTTCAGTTCATGCTAATGCCCGTTGGACATGCAGGAATCCATTACTTCTCTCCCCCCCCCACCTCTACTAGCTATTGGTAAAATAGTTGGGCAAACCAATTTCTTTAGATTTGGTACGGCAATCGGTCTAGGAGAAAAAAATTTCTTAATTATAACAAGCTGTACTCCGCTTAAAAATTGACCTTGGATCACATCCAAACTATGACGGCGGGATTGGGTAAATACGCTCTCACTGGTTCCTTTACCTGGCATGGTCGCGGAGGCACTACTTTTTTGGTGTTGTTAATCTTGGGAAGGAGTAACATGGCGAAACCCATCCCTCTCCAGCTGAATTCTTCCATCTCGCTTCACCTTGTTTATAAAAAATGATTGGTTGGAATTCAGAAATTTCCTTTTAAACCGGTTACTACACCAAAGTTAAAGAGCTCAACCTGCCCTACTATTTACTCATAGCTGAAGTAGAATAGTTGGATTCATACCTTTCCCAAGAATATTAGTGCTATATAAACTGCAAACAATCTCACCCAGGATTTGAACTCGAGTCACTGAGTCCATTTCCTATGACAATAACCGTTACACTAGGATCGCCTCCAAGCAGATACAGTCCAAATATGGCGCCTTACGGTTTCTGGCTTTTCAAAATCTAAAAGGACATGAATGAGATTGTGAAAGAGGATTTTGTAGACTTAGTAAAGAAGGAAAGATGCAGGAAAAAGTGTATAAGGTCATAAAATGTGAATTTTGAAAAAGCGCCATTACTCTTAGAAGGCTCTCTTTTTAAAATATTCTATGTTAATGGCTGAATGGTTTCCAGACGGACTTTATAAAAAAGACTGAAAGACTAGAGAACAACAAATAACATATATGATTCGAAAGAGAGATGAAAACTGAAGACATATTAAGAATTAGCTATTTTCTGTATGACAAAACCTTACACGTCATCGTTACGAAAAACATTAACATCAGTGAAAGGTTAGACGTGTTAAGAAAAGCATAAAAAGAAATCAAAGATTTTTTTAATACGGTTTCAGTCAAGAAGAAGTAATGGAACTGTTGTTTTTTTTTATTTTTCAGGTTGGCAAACCTGATTTAAAATCATCTGATTTAATGCTAACCTTGGACACGTGTGAAAACATTTAGTTCTTGTTTGCCTCTCAGTATTCAAATTTAGCTGAGTAACTGGATTATTTCGAGCGTGTTTGGTTGACTTACATGATTCCCTAACCTCTAGGTATAAAATAACACAAGATGAATAAACTAGTCGTTAAAAAATCAATGAATAAAGTTGTTGGCGACCTTAGTCAAGGGTGTCCCAAAGACTACCTTTTCAGTAGCTACTACACCGAGGTGTAGGGGAGGGCGCTACTCCATTCCCTGGATTGCTCCCCTTTACCCTTGATCCGTACCTTATAATGATGAGTGTTAAGCAAGGCGGCATCAAGTACCATTTTTAGAATCTTTGGCATGATTGAATTCTGGTCTCACGGACCATTGGCGAAAACTCTGCTCATTGGCCCGGTCCACTTAGGCCAATCGATATATCCATATCTCACGAACTTACTGTTATATAACTAATTACTTTTATTTTTGTAAGAGGCAACCATACTTCTAAAGTTTGCTGAGATTAGCGTGTTTATAAGCATGACCAACGTGCCTATCGGATATTACAGAAGAGTGGACTTGGTAGTAACGGCAATGAAAGAGCGTTCCACTCTTCTAAAAGCTTCAGAATTGTAGCCTCATTATCAAATGCAGTTTAATGTCATACCCAGGACACTCCTCTTTTTCTTGGGTCTAGGGCGTCTTTCCTCTTTGCAAGGGATTCAGCCCGTTCTAAACCCTGCTGACAAGGTGGTAAAAGTGTTTAAAGGTATTAATGTATATATTTATTTATATATGCACGTGGGTATGTGTATAAGTTGCGCTTTTGTATGTGCGTGTTTGTGTCTTAAATATGATAGACGAGAATTGTTTAGTTTTTGTGCGATGTTCTTTTCTTTTAGTTTTTTATAAAATTTTTCTAGTCAATGAGTAAAATGCTACAAATATAAAGGAAAGTGCTGTAAAAACTGTCGAAAGCTTTTCTTTTAGTTGTAGTTCGAATACTTTTGACCACCGTTGGCCATTATGAAGTACGTAAGTAGTCGTAGTTAAAATGCAGAAACTTGGGGTGTTAAAAAAGACTTCGCAAATTTTAAAATAAACGTTTTGTCATATGATAACGTCATATATAAACATCTTATATATATATATATATATATATATATATATATATATATATATATTCGTTTATTTCGTATGTATTTGATCAATATATATTATTATGTATTTTGATCTTTTGTATTATAATCAATATTAAATTGAGGTGATATTGCATCACTATTCTAATATATATATATATATATATGTGTGTGTGTGTGTGTGTGTGTGTGTGTGTGTGTGTGTGCGCGCGCGCGCGTCGTCGTCGCATGTGCACATCCATATCGTGGCACACTTTTCCCCCGTGTTATATGTAGACTTCATTTTGGTGGAATAATAAATACATTCTTATGAAGCTTTCTTTATTGCGAAATATGTCAATATAATCTGTTATACTGTCTTCCTGTTTTTCATATATATATATATATATATATATATGCGTGTGTGTGTGTATACACACACACACACACACACGAGTCGTTCAAAAAGTTTTAATCTTCGGAAGATTCTTAATTGCTTGCACTCTTCTCACTTTTGTATGAGTTTCACCTACACAGAAATTAAGACGGCAATCTGAATTAGCTTTCCCAGTTTTATATGAACTAGTAATGTGTTCTTATATTTAAGAGAAAAAATGAAGTTGAAAAGTTTTACAGCAATACTAGGGGATTGAATTCTATGACCAGACGGTAAAATGGGTTTCTTGCTAGAAATTCTCGACTTCATTACAGCAACATTGGAAGCTGTAAGTTTTGAAAAATATAAGTTTTGAAAAGGTAGCCTCTGAATCTACCGTTGGATATATGGAGAAGTTGCAATAACTTATCAAAATAGGTTGTTCTCATGGAACAGCGAACAATTCAAAAAATTCTATTGACCCTGAAACAAAGGTGTGTACTAATAGTGTGGAAACCTACTGGTCCCGAATCAAAAGATGGATTATTATATTAATATCATATTATTTATTATAAGCGATCAGTGAGCAACGCCTCACGTTGACGGTATCATGTATTGAAACGTATACAATAGTACTAGCCCTTAAGAAACCTTGAAACATTCATTAGCCGTACTGTTGAAAAATACTCATAGAGTCTTTTTTTAAGTCTAATTTACTTTTGAAAATCATATTTTTCCCAGCCCAGTTGGTTGGGGTTGTAGAATACCCTGACTATACCTCTGCAGAGGGGTAACCCCTTCCCAACGAGTATCCTCAATGACACTAAACCATATGATGATGAAGCTCAAATCCTGAAGCTCTAGGGATCATGTAGTACCTCTTCATACCTATCAATCTTAGATCCACTTTGATTCGGAGTGGTAGTACCTGTTAGGATCCCATCTATGGATCAAATAGAACTGTTTAATCATTTTCTATGCTTAAAATCATTTAACTGCGTGTAGACGAATAATGTTGAATAGAATTCCTAGTGTTAAATAGCAATACCTGAAAGTATTTAACTGCAAGCAAATGAAACTATTCGGTAGCAATACTTGAAACCATTTGACTGTGTACATACAAATGAGCCCAGGCTCGTTTAAAAATTGTTAACAACAAACTGTTCGTTTACAAATCATTTATTTGATATCTATGTATATACAGGATTTGACATTAAATAGCCTACATGAGTTGATATGCTGTAGAACATAACCAACCAACCAAGCAACAATAGTTTTCTTTTTTAGACATTTCTAAATCTGCACAGACATTAAAATTACTCTAACCCCAACTGCTCATCTTCGCCAAAATATATTTATACATATAACTGACTGGGTTTAATCCCAGTTCGAGTCATTCCAAAGACTCAAAAAATGGTACTTGAGACCGCCGTATTATAACGGACGGATTAAGAGTAAAGTGAAGCAATCCTGGGAAAGTAGTAATGCTCACCCCTATAACTCAGTGTCGTAGCTTATGAAAAGGGAGCCTTCGGGTTGCCCTCGACTATGGTCAGACAACTTTACTTACTATATATATATATATATATATATATATATAAATGGTTTGTTGGTTTGTTGGGTTTTATGGCATATCAACCTTTGTAGGTCATTTAACGCCAAATACATTTTTATGTAAATTATCAGTTCTATTTCAAGTAATTCAGTTTAGCATGAGTATACAGTTTAATTGTCAAAAACATTTCCATTTCAAACAATTCAAGCAGTTATATATAACAATTCAGTTTAGTGTAAGTGCAGTTTCAATGTCAAAAACAGTTCAATTTCAAACAATCCAGTTTAGCATAAGTACGCAGTTTAAATGTAAGTACAGTTTAATTGTGAAAAACATTTCTATTTCTAGCTATTCAGTTTAGTCAAGTAGTTCTAATTCAGATAATTCAGTTTAGCATAAGTACAGATTTTGTTTACACACAGTTAATATTCAAAACAATTCTATGTTAAACAATTCAATTTAGTGTAAATACAGTTTCAATGTCAAAAAGCAGTTCTATTTGAAATAATTCAGTTTAGCATAAGCACGCAGTTTAAATGCCAGTACAGTTTAATAGTCAAAAACATTTCTATTTCAATCTCTTCAGTTTAATCGAACAATTCAGTTTAGCATAAGTATACCGTTAGTTCTATTTAACCCATAGATAGGACCCATATCAGGTGCTACCACTCCGGGACAGAGTAGACCTGGAGGCGATGGCTATAAAGGTGTACTCCGCATTCCCCAAAGCTCCAGCACTGCTGGGACCTCACCATCACATTGTTTAGTGTCATATCCAGGACACTCGTTGGGGAGGGGTTCTTACCCCACTGCAGAGGTGCAGTCGGTGTATTCTACTGCCCCAGCCGACTGAGCAATATATATATTATATTACATTATATATATATATATATATATATATATATATATATGTGTGTGTGTGTGTGTGTGTGTGTGTGTATGTGTGTGTGTATTCATACACTCTGAACTTTTTGATAACACTCAGTATATAAATCGATGTAGATGTGAGTGCGTTTTTGCTTGTATCAGTATGTGATTTGGATAATCATTAAACTTTCTTTCCTTGCAAAAGTAGACATTCATTTAATGAAATACAAACTAACCACAGACATACGTATCCCGCAGTAAATGAAAAGAAAATGCTAACCTCAAAATCACTCAAGAATTTGTATAGGAATCTTGTAACGAGCATTGATGACAAAGTTCATATTGAATGTTTTGGACCGTCTTACAAATGTTCTTAAGAAAAGTCGAGTAAGAGAAATATTAAGCAAAATATATCTACCGACACGCACGCACTCAGAGACTTACATACACACATACATACATACATACATACATACACGCTTTCACTCACGTATACCCACGTCATACTTTTGTGTAGCACTATATATACATATCTATCTATCAATCTATATATATATATATATATATATATATATATATATATCATTTTCACTATATACGATTTTTCAACACCCATTTTTAACTGGTAGTTTTTCATTGAAATTTAAGTGAAAGCAAGCTTCTAAAGGGCTCGATGACTCTTCTTGTTGATTTTAACAGTGTTGTAGTCTGGATGATTTTGATTCTTCCACCGCTCTTGGAACAGTACCAAGTGCACCAACCATCACCTTCATATTCACAAATTATTTCCCGTTCAAAATCCAAGTATTTGTCGTTTTTTTTAATTTTTATCTTCACTCTGTGATTCACTGGAACAACAAAGTATGAACATATTTAAAGGTTGCAGTATCCATAAAGAGAGAACGAAATGGCGGTGTATATGAAAATATGACTCAGGAAACTGTGACACATGAAAATAAGTTTCTATTATACTTATTAGGACGTCAGTAGAACTACATTTTTTTAATTAAAAATCTAAGGAATTCTAAGCTTTCTAATTTTTTTTTTTCAAAAATATCGTTGTTAAGTCTATCATCCTTCAAACGTCTCCGATCTTCTATACTATATATCTGGTTCTGTTTTATATTCCGTGTTTTCAATGAACCACTCTCCCGTAATACTTACTGTTTTATATTCCGTGTTTTCAATGAACCACTCTCCCGTAATACTTACTGTTTTATATTCCGTGTTTTCAATGAACCACTCTCCCGTAATACTTACTGTTTTATATTCCGTGTTTTCAATGAACCACTCTCCCGTAATACTTACTGTTCATTAAGCAAAATAATTTTTTTCATGATTTTTTTCCATTAATGTAAAACTCTTCATTATTTGGAATTGGTTTTTTGGAAAAATTATGTTAATCTCTCAAAAATATTTGTTTTGAAGCTATTCAAAATGGTGGCAGACCAAACCGAGTGATATAAATTTGAGCAAAGGTCTGTCATGAAATTTCTGGTGGCTGAAAAGTGAAAATAATGTAAAATATGCGGTAAGATGTGTAATGTATACGGAGAAAAACCTTTCGAAATAGATTAAATTGTTCAAAGGTCGAAATTCTATTCAAGATGAAGACAAACTAGGCAGGCCCACAATGGCAAGCTCACCTGAAATGGTGGATTCAGTTAATGCACTCATTTTGGCTAACAGAATAGTTACAATAGAGGACGTTTCCGAACGACTGAGATTTTTGGTGGGTACATCGCTCAAAATTGCTTTTTCTCGTGTCAGTTGTTGTTAGGTTTTACCAGGACAAGGTAAGATAACTATCAGTGAGTTTGATTGGGAATAACTGCCACATTCCCTCGTATAGTCAAGATCCAATTTCCTCTGATTTTCACTTGTTTGGCCCTCTAAAAGAATTTCTGTTGAGAATAATGTTTTCAAATGATAACAATCGAAGGGCCCCATGAACAAATGGCTCAAAACACAATCCAAAAGACTTCTATGATGAAAAAATACAAAATCTTATTTTTTGATGAGAAAAACGCGTTTTAAAGAATGGGGATTATTGAAAACTTTTTTCCTGGATGAAGTGTGAGTCGTTATATTGCAAAATTCGCCTTATTTTTTTAATGATATTTGTGTATCATGATTAAAATTTAACATCAAATCGCCTTTAATTCGTAAAATGTTGTACACCTGCTGTTTGAAGAGGCGTGTTTATTAATTATCCTATCTTATCATTTGTTTGTTTTTTTACAGAACCAACATTTTTGCAGATTTTAGTTTTTGATTTTACATATTTGAATAATGGTTTACAATTGCATTTAATATTTTTGATAATTTTATTTTTGTTTGAACTTTTTATTTACTTCCAATTTTTTACATCCATACTTTGTTAATATAATCAAAATGTGGTTTCACTTCTATTCCAATACATGCATGATCAAATTTACCTAATGGAGCTTTTAAACTTACATCTATTAAACATTCATTATTTGGAAAATGTTAACGAAAAATATCGCCTATTTAGGATGACGATTCTTTTGAACTCCCTCTGAGGACCTCACACACTGACCCCTGTTTTGCTTCCATTTTTCGAAGGATCTGAAAATTCCACTTTATCAGGAAAAATGAGAGAAAGATTATGTCAATCATAAAAAAAACAAATAGAATCAAATAGAAACAATTTAGTATTTTGATTTGTCAGATTTCTTACAAGTCACAGCTACAAAAAAGTTTCCTGATTGATATTCACATTAATAAAACCTGCTTGTTAAAATTTGTTACCTAAGCCGGAAGTGTTTGGTTTGCACGCATATTTCATTATGTCCGATAGCCAAGGAAAATGGCGCCGTTTTTTGTTAGTTGCTTACAAATTGTCGGCTGTTCGTGTGAAATTCGTAGCGTCTTTTCCGCAAGGAGGTGGCTTTTAACAATGGCCATTGATTTCTTTTGAAAAGAAGCGTTTCAAAAAGTATGGGGGAGAGGCCAGGGCATGACAGTCTGACAGGAAAAAAGTCGAATAACGATTCCATAAGATCGGATGTTTTCTTTGTTTAAAAAAAATCCTAGTGTTTCATGAGCCTTTTCATTGCACAGATTGATAGATGTTCGTATGTTTTGCATTTAGGATAAATCTCGGAAGAGATTAAAAACAAAGAAAAAAGTCTTCCGTTGCTTTACATCTTTATTCGTGATTTTTTCCTTTAATGGAAAATAATGATCGATAATTGATTGTTGATTTTGATCGATCATTCTATGCCTCGTTGTCATGGAATTGCGTTCATTGTACTTTCATATTTACATTTTTTGTG
This sequence comes from Sepioteuthis lessoniana, assembly GCA_963585895.1. Lineage (NCBI taxonomy): Eukaryota > Metazoa > Mollusca > Cephalopoda > Myopsida > Loliginidae > Sepioteuthis > Sepioteuthis lessoniana. The sequence continues at coordinate 52,377,970 of OY757930.1, forward strand.
AAGTTGTTTTAAAGATGTTTTATTGTCATTATCATTTTACTCATTATCAGCATGGTACATTTTTCTATGACAAATTCCATTCCTATGTCCTGACTGTATATTCTCACTACCCGTATTAGGGTTTCCAATTCTTTCTTGTTTTTGATAAACAGATTATTATTATTATTATTATTATTATTATTATTATTATTATTATTTACTTCTTGAGAGTTTTTTTTACATCAGTTTTAGCTGATGGTTTTTTACTGGAGTTTAAATGACAGCAAGTCTCCTCAAGTCCCCAGGACTCTTCTCAGTATTCTAGCCATTCTCAATATTGCTGTAGTTTGGATGGTCCTCCAACCTCCAAGTCCTCCAGTCCCTTTAATAATCCTTTAGTTACGGTACCAAAAGCGCCAATCACGATTGGTATAATTATCACCTTCATGTTCCATAGTTTTTTCAGTTCCCTAGCTAGGTCGAGGAACTTATCTTTCTTTTCACTATCTTTCAGTTTTATTCTATGATCAGCCGGGACAGCAAAGCCCACAATTTTTCAAGTTCTCTTTTCCTTTTTTTTTTTTTGTTTTTTTTTTTTTGTTGTTGATTATTATAAGGTCTGGTCTTCTGGCCGGGATTAGGTGATCTGTTTGTATGTCAAAGTCCCTTAGGAGTTTATGTGTGTCATTCTCTAGGACAGATGCTGGGTGGTGCATATGCTATTTGTTGCGTCTTATCTATTCTTGCTTTGATATGATTGGTTCTTATGGCTTTGTTTTGTGCTGCTATTTGGAGAGATTCAGTTTATCTCTGAAAGTTTCCTTTCCTTATCCACGTCCAGGTTTTCTTCTTTTAGAAGTTGTTTATCAGTCGTTTAAAACGTCCATAGAGTTGTTTTTCTTCCCATTTTTGTTTTCTGGTTATTGCCTTTCTGTAGGTCCTTCTATTGTCAGTTTTGTTTCTGGTGGCTGTAATTATTCTCCGCCCTTTCGTATGTAGTCTTCAAGTCGTTGTATTGATGCGTCAACGCTGTCTTCAATGCTGGCAAGTTTTCTTCCACCTTCTTTTCTTGACACATATAATCTGTAAACGTCATCTCTGGGATGTAATACCTTATGCATGGTCATTAGTTTTCTGGTTCTCTGGTCCATTTGCTTCGCTGGTCCACTTCAAGAATGGTTCCGAATATCTTACGAGGGAAACAGCCCAGGTATTTATTCCTTTGATAAGGTTTCTGCTATATAGATGTCTCGAGTAGATTTCTGGTTCTCCTGAGATACTCTTTTTTAAATTTTTTCTTTCATCTCCACTTGTTTGATGGTGTTAGCTTCCAATATTCCCAAGTATTTGTAGGTTTCCTTTTCTCCGAGCGTTCTGATTTTTTCTTGATTTAGTAGTTCCATTCCGTCCATCAGGTGTCGTTTGCCACTTATTATCATTATTATTATTATTATTATTATTATTATTATTCCTGGAGAGTTTTTCACATCAGCGTTAGCTGATGGTCTTTCACTGGAGTCTGAGTGACAGCAAGTCTCCTCAAATCTCCAGGACTCTTCTCAGTATTCTGACCGATCTCAAAAATACTGCAGTTTGCATGGTCTCCATTCGTTCTGTTATTTCCAAATCCACCAGTCCCTTTACTAATCCTTTGGTGATTGTACCAAGAGCACCAATTATTATTATTATTATTATTTTACTCATTTGAGAGTTTTCCACATCAGCGTTAGCTAATGGTTTCTCACTGAAATTTGAGTGACAGCTAGTTCCCTCAAGTCTCCGGGACTCTTCTTACTATTCTGGCCGATTTTAGTAATGCTGTCGCTTGGGTAGTTTCCACCCATCCTCTTATTTTCAAGTCCTCCACTTCCTTTATCAATAGCAGGTCTACTCTGGCCTGGAGTGGTAGTTAGAATATCATTTATGGGTCAAACAGAACTGTTCAATCATTTACTATACTTAAAACCATTTAAGAAATGGTAATGAAGCTCCAGGTCTTACCCCTCTGTAGATATGCAGTCGGCATATTCTACAGCATCAGCCAACAGATCGGATATATATATATATATATATATACGCACACATTTGAAACTGATAAAGTTTTAAGAACAATTCTAGCTAGGTTTAACACTCGATTCCAGTTTGATAAGAAAAATTCTTTTGAAATAGAACACACTTGATCTCAATAGTTCAGTGGTTGAATTTCTTTTTACCACGTAACTAATATGGCCTTTATGTAATCGGAGTGACATGGAATATGTCAATGGCCAGTATTGGTATGAGAAAATTTTATTTCTGCTCAAAGCTGCTTCAGTTCGGGGATGATATTTGCTGTGAATTATAAACCCTTATTTAGATACATTTGGTTGAAAAACACTGAACTTTTCTTTTTTGTAATTTTTGTTTTATTTTGTTTTTTCTAGCTTTTATGTTATTTTCTTTGAATCTTGGTCCAGTTGGTATAAGCGCTGCTTTAAGTTCTGCTCCCGAGCGTTTCCGACCGTATCCATCCAATGACTTCGCGAGGATTATACATATGTTGGAAAAGATAATTTTATACACATCTAGAGGGAGGTTGAGGAGTACTCGGAAATAAAGGTAGGAGTTAGCATTTACTTAAATATGCAGCCAGTAAAGCTGTCTTTTCTTGCTAGACGATCACTTTTTAGCAAGAGTCTTTTATTCACAATTATTTTAGTTTTACTTGATCGGTTTCTGTCAGTTTCTTTATTTAATGGCATATCAACCTTTGTGAGTTATTTAATACTAAAGCTATCCTTGTAGAATGGCAGTAATGGTA
>OY757930.1:52383248-52418248 GCA_963585895.1 Sepioteuthis lessoniana
CTTTTGTCATCCAAAAGACTTGACAATTAAAAAGTTCTTGGTTCGACCAAGAAATAAATTACCGTTTGGTGTACCTAGCACAGAACTTGATCGCCTATGTTCACGTTTGAAATGTTTCTGTCTCAATGAATTGGCAAATGACATAGAATTCAATCTTATGTTCCATTTTTATGATACGATTAACCAGACACACGTAATAATTCCAGATTATTCAGCTTAATAGAATGTGCTATGGCGTGTTAATAATAAGTAGATATGGGCAAAACTATTCGCTTGTTGGCCGAGCGGTCTGATACTAAGTCTAACGTAAAGTTAAGCGGGTTTCGATCCCAGCTTCAAGCGTCCTACGTGTTTAGCCTCACTGAAGAGTTGTGATACAATGAAACAGTCTTGTCTGTGGATGACAATAAATAATAACATAGATAGAGAGAAAGATGTGATACAGATTTTTTTTAATTTAATGTATCACACAAATTTGAAACAAAACACTACCAATGGAAATATGTTTAAAATTTTCTTATCTTTTACATTTTATTCAAAAATTCATACGCTCTAATGTAAGTCTAAAAAATACAAAATGTTTAATTTTGGCAAATGATTCAATAAATAAAATCATCCTCTGAAGACCTGATATTTCATTCTTCTACATTTTCATAGTATAAGATTTATTTCAATTTTTATATATATATATATATATATATATATATATATATATATATATATAATTAGTTAATAAGATTAGGATCATTAAAAGTGATCGTTTTATTATGAGAGATAACGTGCTCAAATATAAAAGCAGAGCGGGTAACAACACACACTTCTATGTGTATACATATATATTGTCATCCACAAACAGACTGTTTAGTTGTATCACAACTCATCAGTGTGGCTAGACACGCGAGATGCTTCACGCTGGGATTGAAACCTAGATTTAAGTGAAGGGATTAATGCATATTATCCCGTTGCTTTTGTTTACATATATGCTTAACCGCTACCAACTGCTCACTTCATTAAAAGAGGTTTGCAATATATATACATACATATATATAAAGATTCTCTGGTACTGACAGAATTTTAAAATGCCTTTTAAAAGCGTTTGCATTCTAAAAAAAGGACGTTTTTTAATATATATATATATATATATATATATATATATATATATATATATATATATATATATATATATATATTTAGATATATATATATATATATTTAAAAGGCTAGAAAGAGTAGACATTGAGTCACCAAATGCTGTTGACTCTATCTTATCCAAACTTAGATATACAATCTCTATTACCTATACTCTTTATATATATATATATATATATATATATATATATATATGTGTGTGTGTGTGTGTGTGTGTGTGTGTGTGTGTGTATTCTGGTTATATATATATCGTGCTCTGCATGGGCACCTGCTTATTTGTAAAAAGTAAAATAAAAAATAATGTGAAGATTGACTATTTCTATAATATCCTTAGATTTAACAAGAAAATCTTTGGTAAAACAAGAAAAAACAACTTAAAACTTCATTACAGTGCTTTATGATCATTATTAAAATTCGTTGCATCTATAAATTATACAAGGTGTGTTAAAAAAAGTATCGAAACTTAAGCTGATTTTACCAAATCAAAAATGAACAATAAATGAAATATTAATTTTATTCAAAATAGTCCCCTTACTATTCAACATACATTTTCCTGGGGAAGGGGGTGGTAGTCTCTGTGACGTAGAGGTTAACGTGTTGAACTTCAACGTCGTTGAAAGCGAGTTCGAACCCCAGTCGCGCAATTGCGTTCATTTTCAGACAAGTTCCTTTAGAAAATGCGTCAACCTCCTCACCCTTTTAGTTATGGGTTAAATTGGATGACTACTGTTTTTTTCTCCAAGGATGGCTTTGGTATTAAATAATCCATGAAGTTGATATGCCTCTAAACAAAGAAACCACAAACTCATTCCAGCAAGATTTCCATTGGTCGAAGCACCTTCGAAATCTTTTTTTTATACGACGTGAAGCTGCGTCATTGCATTTCTTTTAATGTTATCCACGTCCTCAAATAATACCATTGAAGTGAATCTTCAGTTTAGAAAACTGTTTAAAACAGTTTTAAAAAGCCGTGTGGAATTCGGTCCGATGAGGCTGAAGCATGCTGCACTTGCACAGTTTTGTGTTTCACTCAAACTTACTGATTACAAGATCAAAAATTGGCACTGACTCGTTTAGACATCTTGATATCTTTTTATTCTATAAGGTTCCCAACAGTGCACACGTCTCCATTCGAATTTAAAATTTGAAATTTAAAAAATATAAGTAACGCTTTAATCTTGATACTTTTTAGACAATCCTTTCAGTAATGACCGTATTAAGGGTCATAAAAATAGGAAAAAAATTATGTTTAACTAAAATCACACAAGAAAAATGGAAACCAGTTTTCAGAACGTCCAAAATTCCCATCTCACAATAACTATATCCCAATTGCGTATTGGCCTCTTATGACTTAAACAAGAAGAACAACCACAGTATATAACATGTCAAATATTCTACATTGTTAAAACATTTTCTCATGGAATGCGGAAATTTAGCTCTCGTTAGACAGCGTTTTTCAACGCAAACAATATGAAATAGTTATTTAGAAATGTCAACATGAATGACATTTTGTACTTTTTGAGGGAAATCATAAACGTAAACATATGCAGTACCATAAAAAGTAATTATTAGAAAACTATCCCAAAGGATTTTGGCATATCATTAAAACAATTTGTATGTATGTATGTATGTATGTATGTAAACTCTTATATAACTGCCCAAATATATATATATATATATATATATATATATATATATATAATCTTAGACAACTATACAAAAATGGAAATATAAACGTATACTGTATGTGATTCCTTAACCTCTAGGCATGAAATAACCCTAGACGTGATTTTAATGTTGACTCTATTAATATTGTTGACATCATTATCCAAAGCTTTATTATACTATTTTCGTAAAATCTTTTTTGAGGAGTGGGAGGGAAAAGAAAACACGTATAGCGGGTGGTTTTCACTTGTTCATAAGTTTTAAGAACCAGTCCATCAAGATGTTTTTTTGTATAGTCCAGAAAGGCGATAATCAGACAGAGGAAGTTCGGAAGATGAGAAAAGAGTGGAATGTTTTCAGATTTATTTTCTTAATCTTTTCAAATATGATATTTGGGTACTCTGTTATCAGACAGTTAATCAAAATAGACTTCTTTTCAAAACATTACTTAAACACTCTATCTGCTGAAAAAAGATGTTTACTATAATCATAATCCGCGTGAAGAGCGATGCAGTTTAAAATGTCTGGTTTGATCTCTCTGATAAAATAAAACGGAAATTCTTCCAATCTGTAGCTATGTCAGTACTACTGTAAAGTTACACCGGTTGGACATTAATGAAACGCCAGGAGAAAAAGATAAATAGGAACTACACCAGAATGCTACGTACTGTTTTGAACAAATCCCGGAAGCAGCACCCTGCAAAAGAGTATCTGTACGGTCACTTACCTCTTATCTCGAAAACATTCCCAGTAATACGACATACTGGACGCTACTGTTAAAATAAGAACGAACTCATTAACAACATTCTCCAATGGACTCATACACATGGACACACCAGACACATTAACACGTGTCAACCAAATATTTCTATTACTTTCCTTATGTCAAGGTCCATTTGGCTTTCTGCTTTAGCCTTTTAAGCTTGTTATTCTTGTAAATTCTTCTCTTTAATCTTTGTAAAAATATCTATTTTTCCCTTACAGTCAACAATCTGTCGAAAGATTAGGATGTGCATTCACGACTAAGCAGAGGACATTCTTTTGAAACTTAATTGTTAAAATTTCGTTCGTAACAACACTATAGTCCTGGAGACTTCTTTTCAAATATTTTCAAATGTAGCTCCAGTTCCGTTTTATATTCCATGCTTTCATCCCTCTTGTAGGGTTCAGATTCTTTCAGAATGGAATATTACCGAATGGTTGTGAAAATGTACAACTATAACTAGTATACTGCACCCCCCATATATATATATATATATATATATATATATATATATATATATATATATATATATATATATATATCATTGTGTGATTGAATTTTAGAAATTTTAACCTAATGCCTAAGAGGCTCCTTGATAGAATTTATTTCTATAGTTGGCCACACGAGAGAGTTTTTAAAGTATAACATTTGTATTGATTCTTTCAGTCATCTTATCTATTTTCAAATGTTATTTTCTATTATTCTAAATTCCTTCTATTAAGGTTAGTGACAAATACATTTTATTTTACACTTGATCAACCTTGCCAGATTTCACTTCGTGGATCTTCGTGTCTCTTCGTGGATCATGGTTTTTCAATGTTCTTCAAACTTGACCATCAGGGGATACGGCTAGTCTCACCTTTGTATTTCCTTCCACAAAAAAATAAAAATTAAAAATTAAAAATAAAAAAACAACTGGTGTACACATAATTCTTGATCTAGTTCCCTGCCAGAACATTGTTACTACTAGAGGTTACAGAGAAATTCTCGACTTAATTATAGTCCAGAGGGCTAGAGCTGGAGAATACACCGACTGAATCACTGCAGAGGGGTAAGATACTCCCTAAGGAGTGTTCTGGACATAGCATTAAACCATCTGATGGCGAGACTCCAGACAGGAGATTTGGGGAATGTTGAGTACCCCTTCATTGCCATTGTTCTCAGGTCCACTCTGTCCCGGAATGGTAGCACCTGATAGGGTCTTATCACTAGGTCAAATAGAACAAACTGTGTGCAAACAAATGACCGTGACAGCTATATAGCAATACTTGAAACCGTGACAGCTATATAGCAATACTTGAAACCATTTAACTGTGTGCAAAGAAAAGCTCAGGCTCATTTAAGAATATTTTCTACAAAATGTGTTTACAAATCATATATATATATATATATATATATATATATATATATATATATATATATATATTAAATATCTATGTATAAACAGGATTTGGCATCAAATAACCAATAAAGGTTGATATGCCATAAAACCAAACCAAACCAAATCAACCTAACAAAGGAAATTACTGTTTATTATTAATATTATTTTTTTAAAAAGTGGATTGAGAAACAGTTTACCAAGTTTGCTGCACGAAGGAATGGATAGATTGAATTGCATATACGTTTCATGGCTACAGGTTATTTCCTTCTTGGTTGGACCGAAAAATTTTTAGCCACCTCCTCATCTAACAATTAGTATCAGATGTAATGTTGCAGGCGTCTCGATGAAAGTTGGCAGAGACCATGGGACAAAAATGAAATGAAGAGATGACGAGTTACTATCAGGAAAGGTGGTCACAGAGTTGCTATCAGACAGGTGGTCACAGAAAACTTCCATTCACTTTGTTGCAGATGAACCGGTCTCAAAGCGGAAAGACGTGAAGTGTTTTTTCTAGTCAATCAAGGAAAGACCTATTCTTTAAAAAGTTTTATCCCGCTCCCAATCAAATATTCATACTCATTTGATAAACTTAGCGTAAGAGTGATACAAGGTCAGAAATATGAGGCACCCAGTGAGAATAGTTTTCAACTATCAATAGAGACATGAGAAAAGTATTTTAAGTATATGAAAGCGGTACGATGCAGAAGCAAGAAAACTACTTAATTTTATTTGCTTGAATTAGACTCCAACATCAAAGTAATAAAAATGTCATCTGCTCAAGGGGTCAATCAGTGGTAGCCAGGAAGGGGTAGTTCATGAGCAGCACATGAAGCCAAAAAACAATCGCCGAATTTTTGCGCCTTTAATTCCTTGAATACAAATGGCTACTCAAAATTATTTGAACAGATCTCAATATGATACGGACTTTCACCTTTGTCCTTTGAAGCAGTACTTTTGTGGTAGGAAAGGGACCACTTCGAAGGAAACAGAAGAAACTATTAAAGAGATTTTTTTTTCAAGATCAGAGCAAGCACACATATTTTAATCCAAAGAAAAAACAGGTTCAGTAATACGCTGTTTGAAAATAATTTATTTCGTTTCAATCATTACTAAATTTAGCTATGGATGGCATTAGTTGAAGTGATTGGGGGGGGGGGGAAATTGAAAGGGTAAGGTTGTGTTACTCTTTTATTCGAGGACGAAGAGGACATCCGAAGTCCGTTCAGAAAATGTCCAGCTATTTTGAATATTTTGAGTTCTGATTGCACGGCTTTGGTGTAACTTGGCAACCAATCAGAGAAGACCTCACTGCCCGTGCGTGAACAGAACTATCTCGTAACGTTACTTAGTGAAATGCCATTATCATTTTAAGTATTGAGTAACCGTTGTATTCACAATGAGATATGCATCAATTTTTTGCTTGAAACTTAGTTATTCGTCCGTGAAAACTATTCAAATGATTTACAACGCTTTGGGAATAATTCAACGATAAAGCTAAACGTGACAAGGCCACTTAATTTTATATGATGTTTTCTCTCTGCCTTTTTTCCAAAGAAAAATTGCTCAAAAATATATCCCGGATTTCATACGAGATGTGTTAAAAAGTATTGAGACTGAAGCTGTATCTAATAAGGCAAAAATTAACAATGAAGGAAACGTTTATTTTCATTAAAATAATTCCTTTGAGATTCACTCATTCCAACGAGTTTTCCTCTTTTGATATGGTATCAAATTGCATCGTTGTATTTCATTTAATATTCTCCATGTGGTTAAATCTTATCAATGAGGAGAATTTTAAGTTTAGGAAAAAAGAAAAAGTGGTGTTGCATCGTCACAACTGGTGAGTATGGAAGGTGCTGCATCGTCACAGCTGGTGAGTATGGAAGGTACTGTATCCTCACAGCTGGTGAGTATGGAAGGTACTGCATCCTCACAGCTGGTGAGTATGGAAGGTACTGAATCCTCACAGCTGGTGAGTATGGAAGGTACTGCATCCTCACAGCTGGTGAGTATGGAAGGTGCAGCATCCTCACAATTGGTGAGTATGGAAGGTACTGCATCCTCACAGCTGGTGAGTATGGAAGGTGCTGAATCCTCACAACTGGTGAGTATGGAAGGTACTGCATCCTCACAGCTGGTGAGTATGGAAGGTGCTGAATCCTCACAACTGGTGAGTATGGAAGGTACTGCATCCTCACAGCTGGTGAGTATGGAAGGTACTGCATCCTCACAGCTGGTGAGTATGGAAGGTGCTGCATCCTCACAGCTGGTGAGTATGGAAGGTACTGCATCCTCACAGCTGGTGAGTATGGAAGGTACTGCATCCTCACAGCTGGTGAGTATGAAAGGTACTGCATCCTCACAGCTGGTGAGTATGGAAGGTACTGAATCCTCACAGCTGGTGAGTATGGAAGGTGCTGCATCCTCACAGCTGGTGAGTATGGAAGGTGCAGCATCCTCACAATTGGTGAGTATGGAAGGTACTGCATCCTCACAGCTGGTGAGTATGGAAGGTGCTGAATCCTCACAACTGGTGAGTATGGAAGGTACTGCATCCTCACAGCTGGTGAGTATGGAAGGTACTGCATCCTCACAGCTGGTGAGTATGGAAGGTACTGCATCCTCACAGCTGGTGAGTATGGAAGGTGCTGCATCCTCACAGCTGGTGAGTATGAAAGGTACTGCATCCTCACAGCTGGTGAGTATGGAAGGTACTGCATCCTCACAGCTGGTGAGTATGGAAGGTACTGCATCCTCACAGCTGGTGAGTATGGAAGGTACTGCATCCTCAAAGCTGGTGAGTATGGAAGGTACTGCATCCTCACAGCTGGTGAGTATGGAAGGTACTGAATCCTCACAGCTGGTGAGTATGGAAGGTACTGAATCCTCACAGCTGGTGAGTATGGAAGGTACTGCATTCTAATAACTGATGAGTATGGAAGGTACTGCATCCTCACAGCTGGTGAGTATGGAAGGTACTGCATCCTCACAGCTGGTGAGTATGGAAGGTACTGCATCCTCACAGCTGGTGAGTATGGAAGGTGCTGCATTTTCTGAACTGGTGAATATGGAGCGTTCTGCCTCCTTACAATCCTGTGAGACAGCTGATGAGTATGGAAGGTGCGGCATCCTCACAACTGCTGAGTATGGAAGGTGCTGCACCCTCACAACTGGTGAGTATGGAAGGTACTGCATTTTCTGAACTGGTGAGTATGGAGCGTTCTGTCTCCTTACAATCCTGTGTTTCGCCCAAACGTTTCGATAAGATGTCAACTTTTTTGTTTAATGTTGAGTGTACGACAAAATATATCATGAAACAAAAATGTAGTATAAGGAATATTTCATTAGTGAAAAAATAGAATAAAGATTCATGTAAAAATAGACTACATCCCACAAAATAAATTCGTATGCCCAAGCCAACAGTAAAACGAAAGTGTTGATAATTAAAAAAGTTAGCTAAATGTTATGTGGTTTCACTCGGCAAATAACGTGAAAAATCAAGATGTTTTATAGTGAGTCAGAAGAGGTATGTGTATTGTAGTTTCGTTTCGTCCGATGGATGAAAAGCGACGATGTGGTTTCTATCACCGGATGACAAAAAAATGAGCGATGATTTGGATGGAGTAACACTTTCATAGCCAATATACCGACATAGTTGCTGACTTAGGCACCCTGCAACAAGATAACATAGTTGTGGCATAAAGAGTGTATATGTGTGGAATGGCACTTCCGTATTTCCTTTGGTTGAGTAAATCTGACTTTGTACCAAGCAACGGTTTTTTATGCATGGATCAAATTAGTGAGTAAAAATGCAGAAGTTTACTTGGTTTCTATACATACCAACCACTACAATACTAAACTGTGGCTTTTGGTTTAGTTTAATTTGTTAAGATGAGATGTTGAATTATTTAATGTCGAAGTCAAATTATACAGCTTCAGGTAATTAATTATGATAATCCTTCGTAAACCATTACAGTTTCAAGAAATTATTCTTAATACAAATAGTTGTATACGGTTATATGCCTCCAAGAATTCCTATCAAATGGTTTTCGTGCCAATCCATTCGACCCATCGGTACTACCAGCCTGCGTTAGGGTGGATCTTGAAATAACGGTAGCAAAGGATTGACTCCACACTCTTCTGAGCTTCAGTACTGAAGCCTTATCACCGAATGAAGTTTAGTTTTATATGTAGGATATACCATTTTTGTTGATGGGGAGTCTTGCCCGCGTGCAAGGAATATAATCAGCATATTCTTGGCCGCACCAACAGGACGATCGCAGATTTCAGAGTGAATCTTTACAGTTTGAAAACAGCTTACTTGGACATTTTTTAACCATTATCCTATATCACCGATAGAAGAATCAGGTGTAAGTAAATATTTCTTGAAGCCTTTAAAAAATACTGCAAATGTCAGAAAAGATTCAGGGTGTGAGCGTCTTACTCTTCTGCTGTCGGTGTATTCTTGGTCTTGCTGACAAGGCTTAGAGTGATTGAATGATAGATTTTAACGGCATGTCAACCAGTCTACGATTATTTCATGCCAAGGGGTTAGAGAATCGCGTTCGTTGTACGCTCAGATTTATATTTTTTGTGTAGTTGTTTCTTAAGAGTTTTTTTTCAGTTCGATCAAATACAAATAATTTTTAAATTGATCTATTTGGCCCATTTTGTAAAACTGAAAGGATACTTATTATTATGCTTCCTTCTTCGGTTTCTTTATTTAATGACATATCAACCTTTCTGGGTTATTTATTGCCAAAGCCATCCTTATTAAAGGACGGTAAAATGGTACTTGATACTTCCTTGCTTAACACTCTGCATTATAAGATACGTATCAAGGGTAAAGTGGAGCAATCCAAGGAAGGAATAGCACCCTCACTTACACCTTGGTGTTGTAGATATTGAAAAGGGAGCCTTTGAGTCGTCCTCGACTCCAGTCGTCAACACCTTTCTACGATATCACAGTCCAGCACCTAAGCCACTACTGCATGGGAAGTCCCCTCTTCGTCCTTCTTTCCAATTTTATTTCAGAAGCTTTTCTCTTGATTTTTATAGTTTCTTTTTTCGTAATTTAAAAAGTATTTTCAATTTATTTTTTTATACTCAACTATTTTCTGCATGTTTTTCTTTCTTTCTCGTGGATTCGTTTCCATGCATTAATTTTTTTCACTTGTTTGTTTATTCAGTCTTTTTGATTATTCTTCACTCTTTATTCACTAATACTTTAATCCTTTTTCTTCACGTCGTTTTCTCTTACGTTGCAACATTCTCTTAATTCTTTACAAATCCACGCACGCACGCACGCACGCACGCAGACACATGTATTTACCAGTGTCAAAGACACGACTACTTAAGTATGTCCGTAAGCTTTGCTGAGTCAGGCACAAAGACCTCAGATTGTTAAACTACCTGCTGTTAGTAATTGGTCTCTCTGTCTAAGTACTGCTCAACTTCGGTAATATGGCGGGAAACAGTGCTTCAAGCGTGACTTGACCGGAAGTCAAGTATGTCTCTTGCTGTTTGGTTTGGTTGCATTAGGTTTTATGCCATATCAACCCTTGTAGGTTATTTAATGCCAAATCCTCTTTATACTTTTTATATATGATTTGTAGACGCATAGTTTGAAGATAACATTTTTAATCGAGTCAGGCTTCCTTTGCTTGCTTAAAGTTAGATGGCTATACATATGATTTGTAAGTCAATTGTTTGTTGGTAATCCTTTTTTTTATATATGAGTCAGAGCTAATTTGTTTGCACACAAGTATCACTATTATTTGTACACCGTTAAATGGTTCCAAATATTTAAACACGAATAGGTTTCAATTATTGCTACCTAATATAAATAGTTTTATTTGCACCCAGTTAAATGGTTTCAAGCATCATTATGTAACACTAACAATTCAATTTAGACACACAGTTAAAGAATTTCAAGTATTGCTAAATACTGATGATTCTATTTAACATGACTCATTCATTAGCAGATTATTAAATTCTTCCAAGTATTGCTATTCATCAATAACAATTCAATTAAACATCAGTCATTTGTTTGCACACAGTTTAAACGTCAAAAAGTTCTATTTGACCCATAGCTAGGACCCTGTCAGGTGCTACCATTCTGTATCAGAGTGGACCTGGGAGTGATGGCAAGGAAGAGGTACTCCACATTCCCCAGAGCTCCGGGGCTTGAGCCTCGTCATCAGATTGTTTAGTGTCATATCCAAGACATTCATTGTGAGAGTCATACCCCTCTGCAAAGATTCAGTCGGTATATTCTACAGGTCCTGCCAACTGAGTTAAGTTGGAGCTGTGTTGCTATTCACTAAACTCTGCTTCGTCTTCACACAATTCAGATTGCTTACAGGATCTGTTGTTATTTACTGTCCCCCCCCATCTAATACTGACCACCAGGCAGTGATTCGGCGGAAACCAGGGTTTTAAGCCTTATTTGACCACAAGTAAATATTTATCCAACCCCACCAACACAGTCAGGATGTGATACAAAGTCAATCTTTAAGCAGAGTTTCAATTCAGAGTTTTCATTCTCCTAGATTGGTTGCTTAACCTTGGTTAAAGAGCCAGACTGCCCTACTATTTACCCATTAATAGATTCATGGATATTAACGCGAAGTGGAATGCAAACAGCTTCATCTAGGACTTGAACACAGGTCGCCGATTCTATTTCCTATGACTATAACCGTTACGCTGACCGCAAGGATTAAACTTGTTTCGGTTTTGTGAGTAAAAGAATTAAGTATGACTTAAATCACTGGTTACCACTAGATCACCAAAGTTAAGCAGCAATGAGCCTTTATTAGGTCACCATTTACGAACTGCATATACTGTGAGCAATCTGAAGTCTATATGCCAGTCTAAGCAAAGCTGAGAAAATTATAAGAAATAAAGAATATTTTAGCACCAAAAGAAAGAACACAACTGATGTCAAAAATACAATCATGGTATTGTGCAAATAATAGCTGTTAACATTCCGTTTTATGTTCGAGTGAAGACTTTCTAACATTTTGCTTTCAGGCAACCTATCAAACGTGGAAAGTGTCAAGAGAAGTTCTTTCGTCCGGGGAATCTGTACCTCCATGGCTAATTAGCGTTTACAATAGTCAAAAAACAAATAATAAAAAATCACTGAGTTTACCGAACTTTACCGTAATTGTGGAAGCAATGATTAGTTTTACAATCATTCATTATTACTTAATTGCTGTTCTTGTAATATTATGACAAAAAGAAAAAAAAAAAACACACAGAAATCAAATTATAACAGACACACAAAAATACAGAGAGAAATAATTATATATATAATGCAATTAGAAGAAAACTCAAACCTGGTTAAATTGTCGTTATAAATTTATTTCGGCGAAGAATATCAATATACACTTTGTCTCATCAGACGACTCAACACGTTTAATTTGAGGTTGAAAACAGCAAATATGGATTACAGTCTACATGTGTGTATAAAAAACGAAAGAAAAAAACTATAAAAATTTAAATTCTCAGGTGAAAATAAATAGGCTTAAAACAATAAAGTATTAGAAAAATTAAAAAACCAGGAAAAGGGTATTCCTGTAAATTTACCCATCCTAATTTGATCATAGGCTAGGTTTTTCGTAGCAAGAGGAATTTTATGATTAATGTAAACTTGTAAACTAAACGATTATCTTCATACATTTTTCGTTTACCTCTTTTACATATGTTAAATCCCTCTGCTGATGGGGTCATCGTCTGCCTCCTAAATAAAAATCTTTTGGCAGACACCAGCTGCCTTTGATTAACCCAAAAATGGTCAAAGGGAATTAACTCCTCCAGAAATTAAAAACCTTAATTTTGAATTAATATATAAAGTTCCAAGAATCTCCTTCTCTACATATATCCCCCATCATATAATACGAGTAATTACTGAAATAAATATTACTATTTCCAATAAAAATCATCCAAAATCAATATCCTTGCTTTTATCAAGAGTAGGAGCTTCGGTGGCCCCCAGTCAGGATAATCTAAATTTACTTTTATTGTTGCGTAGCCATATACACGAATATGGCCATGTGCAAAATAGACATGTAATGTTCATAACGATAGAACATATAAAGAACATAGGAATCTCGGAATTCGAAAACACGTAACGACTTCTTGTTCAGGTACGAAACCTTTTTATTAACTTTGAGTTAAAGGTTTCGACGTAAGGAGGAGAGACACAATCTTCTATGCTGTCTTATTCATTTGGCCCCCAACTCGAGCGCCCCCCCCCCATAGGGCGCAAGTTCGCCTCGCGCCTGCGAGCTCCAAAATCGATCCTTCTCGTTTGGGGTCTAAAACCCGACTCTTATTTTCTTCAAATTCTCACACAAACTTCCGCGTGCTTCCGGTGCGTGACGTCACCCGCACCTTGTCACCCAGTATCGTCTAGGACTGTTATGACATCTGAGTGACACCTCCATCCGCTCGCGTGCACCCGCGTTAACACCTGCTTCAATCTTACACCCAACCAATCCATGTGCTGAGCCGAAAGGTTCTCAGCCTAAGTAAACTCAAAGGCATGAACCGAAATCCCTCGGCTATTTCATAACATTATGTCTACATTTAAACACAAGATCGTTTCGTTCATTCAACAGTAGTCTGCGATCTTTAAAATTAATTATAATTTTTTTTCATCGATACACAAGTTATATATGCCATTGAAGCGAATCGCAGTTGAAGACTACCTGACTATTTTCCACTTTATTTGGGGGTTAGCCCTTGATCCTTACGGTCCCAAAAATATTTATTCTCTGGTTCACGGCATTAGGAATCTACTTCAATAACAATCTTGGGTGGTTCGTCATAATCTATGTAGATGTTGGAAGTTCTGCTTATGGTCTTTAAATAAAATGTTTGCACATTTTTTTTTCTATTTTCCCTAATCTATCTACAATTTGTAGTTTGCTCGCGAATTTAACCGTATCTTTATTAATTAGTGGGGGGGTTTTGCTATGGCCTATTCTATAGGATTCCGTGATCTTATTATTAAGAATTTGCTCATATTCACATTGGCTAACCTGGTATATATTCTTGGATTTATCTGTTCAAACCCAAATTTTCCCGGATTTCCTCATTCGCTCAATATCCCCCTTCATCTTCGCCTGGAATCCATTTTTTGTATTTCTGAAATTAATTTTCCGTATTATATATATAACTATTATTTTGAGGAAGACTGGTTCGGACTAATACGGAATATATATATATATATATATATATATATATATATATATATATATATATAACTGTTACTCCGGATCAGAATTGATAGAGATATATCGATAACAAAGAGGTCATTTTACACTCTCCGGAGCTCTAGAACTAGCGCCTCAGCACCGCATTCAGCTTGGTGTTATACCCAGCACGCAATATATTTATGCCAATGTATATTTATGTTATTGGATCAACACTCACTCACCCTATCATATATATATATATATATATATATTGTCAAACACAGACAGACTGTTTCGTTGTATCACAACTCATCAGTGTGGCTAGACACTCTAGATGTTTCAAGCTGGGATCAAAACCCGGCTAACTTTACATCAGCCTGATAACACACCTCTCACCAATAGTAGTCTCAGCGTAAGCGAACGAATTTTTACGCATATGCATTAATTTTCCCTTTTTTACATTTACGCTAACGGTTACCGCAGTGCTCAATTTGTTAAAAGAGCTTTGCATGGCGTGAGTGGCAACCATTAATTCCTTCGCGAGAATGTTCGACCCCCGATGGGGGAGCACACACACATATATATATATATATGTGTGTGTGTGTGTGTGTGTGTGTGTGTGTGTGTGTGTGTGTGTGTGTTAAGGAAATAAAAAAGAGATAAACTAGCGGAAAAGCTTTGAAGTTTTGCTTAAATATTTTTCCAACACCTAAAAATATGTAATGTGGATATATGTACTAAATGCTAATATGAAATCTGAAAATAAGTATAACAGTCACTCTCTTGGCGAGGCTTAGAATACGTTTACAGTATACCGTTCAGATGGGTAAGACCCCTTCCATCGGATGCCCTGGCTCGGACACAAAACTGAATCTGATGGTGAAGCTTCAGTTCTAATGATCTGAGGCATGTGGAGCCATTACTCTAGCTCCACTCTGACTTGGAATGTTAGTACTACACACTGCCTAGATCTCAAAAACAGGAGTCTCACCCTTCAATGCAATTTAGTCTCATAGCAAAGACATCCCTTTGTGGAAGGGGTCTTACCCTCTGCAGGAGACATAGTCAGCATATTCTAAGCCCCACCGACAGGGCATGGGGATACTTGAAGGTCAATGGTCGTTGATAGGGTTTTTTCTTCGTCCTCGCACTATAAGCACCTCTAGTACGATTCGTAAAAATACCCCACCCTATATAAACAAATAAAACTTTTTAAAAAGTTAATATTATCGTCATAATTTTGGAGCATTCAAAATAAGAAACATTTAATAGACGCCAGATGATTTTTTTTTAAATTTGCCTACGGAAAATATGAAAATTATAAACAAAAACAGTGTTTACATTTTGGCACCATTCAATTAATGGACTTTTGGAACCGCTTTTTACTCTTTCCCACTCACCTTTTTTTAAAATTTCATGAAAAATTAATTAATGATCAGATTTTCACGAGATTTTCGGTACTTATTCACGTTTAGATGAATTTATTTGTAAAATGGGTTTTTCCCAAAATATATTAGTGAAAATATTTGTTTATTTGAATGACTCCTCCCCCAATTCATTTTATGAAATCTGAATATATTGAGATTGGTTGAATTTTTAATATTTCAATAATCATATGAGAATTTTAAAAGATTTTCAAAGACCTTTTTTACTAAAGTTTTCATGAATTCTTAAATTTAAAAAAATGCAAAACTTTTACTCTTTTTTTCCTTTCTTTTTTTTTTTTTTTTTTTTTTTCACTAATATATATTATAGTCTTCTGAATTACAAAGAAAAAAATTCTCTAAAAAATTATTTTAGGCGATTTTAATTCCTTAATGAGATGAAATGATTTTAACCTTTTAATGCTATAAAAATCTTTCTCTTTTAAAATCAATCAAGTTTTTCAAAATCTTTTTAATATTATATAACATTGAATTTTAGAGATCGAAAAAGGGTTTTATTTAAAGTTTTTTTTTTTTTTTTTAATTGATTTTTGCCACCTGGAATGTATGGATGATCCTTTTATAGTGTCACAGCATTGGTTATCCTTCTTTGATTATTTTAAATTTTAAAGAGAAAGTAAAAGAGAAAGTAAAAGTGAATTGCTTGTTCAAACAAATTTGTTCATTTTTTTTTTATCTTTAATTTTGCAACAAAATTATTTCATTATTTTTATCAAATTTTCTCAAAAATTTGTTTGCTCTTTTAACCACCCATAGCCCATAGATTTAATGTATAATCCTCAAAGGGCGGTTATATTTAAATTATTTCCACTTGTGTGCGCACGCGTGTGTGTATATGTGTGGGGGGTGCGCGCGTGTGTGTGTGCGTGTCAGAGAGAAACTAAAAAACAATTTGTTAGCCTTTAATCTAAGGTGATAAACTTATCTTAAATAAACAGCCTTTGCTGAAGAGAAAGGGATTTTTAAACTCATTTTTCAAGATAAAGGTGAAAATATTTTTCCAATCCGTTAATTCAACCTTTACATAAATTATTCTTTTTTATTCAACTCCCTATGAGTGAATGTTTTGGGGTTAGGGTGGGGGAGAGTTTGAAAAAAGTTGAAATGAAGTGTTAACAGGCTCGTTTATTATAACATAAACTGATGACGTAACGATGTTTTTCACTACCAGCAGGAGGTGCCTGTCGTACAGCGTCCATTTACCTTGAGCAATAGTAAATATTAAGTCTTCTGTTTGTGGGCGCAACATAAATCTGACACCCATTGGATTTATTTAATATTATATTGTCCATCTTGTCGATTCACTTCACATTGCTGTCTGGTTTTATCTATTTCCTCTGTTAAGAGAGGCACTTGCACTGGTCGCAGCTGCTGTCTAGAAGTAACTTCCAGCAGATGACTACAGGTGGCTTAATGCTCTTAGCTGGATATTCTGAAGTCAACAAACTACAGAATTTTCATTTGACAATGGTTTACATAGTTAACATATCTAAAAGTCATAAAAACAGGAATGCACGTTGTGTATAAAGATTAAAAAAATGTAATAACTGCTTAGATTCAGTATTTTCAGAAGAGTCCAACGCAGTAATTTATCAGGGATTAGGTATTTGTACTGAGGTGAGGAACCTGTGGCCTTAAGGCCTGACGTAACTTTCTAAAGCATCCTAGGAAAATAAATTATAATAACATAAAAAATAGAATAAATAAATGCAAAAGTAACAGTTTCCCGGGTGGTCTCTGACTAGAAACGAAATCAGTACATGCCAAAAAGAAGGGCTTTCTAGGCGCCAAAGAGAAACTCCGCCTGAGAGGCTTTCATCCCCACGGCTAAGACGGACACACCTTTTTTTCTTTTTGCTGCTTGTAGAGAGCGCACGTACTTATTAATTCCCGAACTTAACAGTGCGTTATGTCTCTAAATAGTAGATGCCTCTGATAATTCCCTGATGTCCTTCAAACGTCTTGTCTAGGGAGCGCGATTGTTTCTATTGGTTCATGTTAACATTCCATACCACAGAGTAGTCGTAAATCCCCCCAAATTAAATTTGAGTCTAAAGTATAGTAAGTTTCGTTCCGTACTTAATTCTCTTGCAGTTTCGACCAACAATAAGAAGATAACAAGTGAATGGGGCAAGAAGAAAAATTTATTGTGTGGCTTTATAAGTCATCATCATCATCATATCGTGCTGGTAGCACGGATATCCCTGACCCTCTCTCGCCACTCCTCCCTATCGTTCATCGCCCTAGGTAGGTCTTCAGGACAACATCCTGTATCCTCACATAGCTGCTGAATGTACGTTCGAGCTGGTCGTCCTGCTTTAGCGCGGCCGTGTGTGGGGATCCATAAGAGTACATCTCTTATGGGTTCATCTCTGCTTCTCCAGCAGTGTCCTGCATGTCTGGTTCGTCTAACTTGAATAGTTTTCGTGATAGGGGGCAGGTGGCCGTACAGTTGGTGTCTTGTGGGGTGTTGCTGCCAGGACTTGTTGAGGATTGCACGCAGCATTCTTGTGTAATTGCCATCTAGTTTCTTCTCCAGCCGTTTTGTTAGCGTCCATGTAGTGCATCCATATAGCAGTATCGATGTGACCGCTGCCTGGAAGAAACTGCGTTTCATTTTATCGGTTAGGTCTGATTTCCATATAATCGATAGCCTATTGATAGCTGTCCATGCTTTCGTTAGCCTCGTTTCGATGTCCTTTTCGGTTGATTCGACGCTGCTTCCTAGGTAAGTAAATTTGTCTACTAGTTTAAGTGGGGTTCCTTCTAGAGTGGAGATGTCCCCCGTTTGGTTATAGCACATATATTCCGTTTTGTGTGCATTAACATAGAGGCCTATGCTTGCTGCTGCTCGTTCCAAACTATGCAGAAGAGTTTCGGCTTGGTCAGATGTATTTGCCAGTATCGCTATGTCATCGGCGTAGTCGGCGTCGGTAATTGTTGTTGCGGGGTATCTTCTGCTTCTTTTCTTCGTCAGTTCGAAGCCATTCTCTTTGATTTTGTCAATCGATGTTCTAAGTACGTAGTCTAGACAAATGATAAAGAGGTACGGGGCCAGCGTGTCCCCTTGTAGTACTCCTGCTACAATGTCAAAGTATTCTGTGTCTCCATCCGGTGATCGTACTTTTACTTTGGTGTTTCTATAGAGAATCGTTATTGCCGCTACGGTTTCTTTAGGTATGCCGTACGCTAGTAGGATTTGTTCCATCTTTCCTCTGTGAATGGAGTCGAAAGCCTTGGTAAAGTCGACAAATATTAATGTCGCTTGTAGGTTCTTTGCCCATACACCTTCAAGGATTCTGCGGATGGTTAATATTTGTGAGGTCGTGGATCTATTTCTTCGGAAGCCATTTTGGTTTTTTCTAAGTATGTTGTCGATTTTGGGTTCTATTCGGTTTCGTAGTAGGGCATTGTAGATTTTGGCAGCTATGGATGTAAGTGTTATGCCTCGGTAGTTTTTGGCTAATCCGAGGTCCCCCTTTTTAGGGAAGGGGAGTATGCATCCCTTCATCCATCTATCTATCGGATTTTGATTGTATACTGCGTTGCAGTGTCGGAGCAGTATGTCGTCGAATTGTCTGGTCTTCCATACTTCCGGGGGAATTTCGTCCAGCCCTGCAGCTTTCCTATTTTTAATTTTTCTGAGAACCGAGTCGAGTTCTTCTTGTATGAACGGTCCTAGTTTAATGTCTAATTGTTTGCTAATTATTCTGGTGATTGGTTCATGCATTATTTTTGGTGGGTTTCCAAGTAAGTTTTCGAAGTGCTGTTTCCACAGTTTTATTCTTTCTTGTTGGTTTGCAGCTTTAAGTTTTGCTTTGGCTGTGTTCTTTCTTCTGCTCACTTCGTTTATTGTTTGCCAGGCTATTCTAGATTGTCTATCTTCCACCGAGTCTCTAATCTTATCTATCTGATTTTGAATGTATTCTATCTGTTCCTTTATATATATGCCTGCTAATTGATATTGTGCCGTTTTTAGTTTTAAGGCATTTGTGTTTGTTGGGTTTTTTCGATAGTTTTTGGAGGCTGTTTTCACTAGTGCACGTTTTTCTCTCACCGCTAAAGTTTCCCATGGGACTCTATATTTAGTTTTAATTTTTGTTGGAATGTATTTTGCTGCTGCCTCGAGGTGTGCATTGACGAAATTTTCGTATTCGTCGTTTGGTGTACTTTTTTCCGTCTTTTCTTGTAGTGTTTCGAATCTGTTTCTTAATTCTAATACGTATTTATCTCTCATATCTTTGTTGTTTAATAGGGCCCAGTCATAGTGTTTGGTGGTCGCTGTTCGTTTGGCGTTTTTTCGTAGGCTTAACCGTCTTTTCGCCGTGACTATTCGGTGATCGGTGGACACACCCTCAAAAGAGGAGTATGCCTCGCAATTCAATGCACTATTCTTCCATTTCTTATTTATAAGGACGTAGTCTATCTGAGCTTTAGTATTGTTTGCGTACGTGTATGTCCATAGTTTGCCCTCTCTTTTTTGGTAGTTTGTATTGAGGCATGCTAATCTATTTTCTATCATGAAATCTGTTAGATGTTGCCCATTCCTATTTGACGTGTTGTGGAGGCTGTATTTGTTGTTTCCGTTTTTCCCGATTTGGGCATTCATGTCTCCGCCAATGACTAACATGTTGTGTTTCGGGATGCTACGCACTAATGAGGATAACTCATCGTAGAAGGTGACTAGTTCATTTTCTTCATTAACATTGGTGGGGCTGTAGCATGAGATGATTGTTGCTCTGGGGTTTCCGTTAAATGTACCTGCCATCATTCTAGGTTGTATTTTCTCAACGCTATTAAGCGTTTTTAGTGCTCTAGGTCCTATAAGTAATTCTACCCCTCCTACTGCGGCGTTGACAGAGCTTTTCCATGCGGATACAGTGGCGAGCGACCAGCCATTGCCTGTTTCGTGATATTTGATATCTTCTGTGTGCGTGTATCTGTGTTCTTGTATGCATTTTATGTCTATCTTATGTTCTTCGGCCGATGCGATTAGCTCTGGGAGTTGTCCTATTCTATTTAAGGTTCTTACGTTAAATGTGGCTATTTGTACTGTTTGCTTGCATTTTAGTAGTTTTGATTGTTTGAGCTCTGTAGCTGATTTTTCGAACACCGAGGCCAGGGCTCCAACCTCAGCAGGACGCGCCCCTTTTTTACCCGCGCGAAGAGCGATGCGGTTTGTGTAAGTGGTTTGAGTGTGGGTCATGGTTATCTTTCGATGGCTGTTTTATTCTCTTCTATAGAAGCCACTCTTATAGAGGAGCAGCAGTAGTTCCCCGATCGAACTAGCGATCCTGAGCGTAAAGTCGTCAAACTCACGTCCAGGACCCGTTTAGGTATTGAGTTTGGTCGTACATGGGTTTATTCAAATACCTTTACGTGCATCATGCTGCTTCCCATGTGTACGCAAAAAAAAAAAAAAAAAAAAAGGGGGGGTAATTTTGGTTTAAGTTTTAACTTAGTTAAAGTCCAACATTAACGTACTTTCGTATGACTTTCACTGGTACTGACTTGTGCTTTTTTTTGCTGTATTGGGTCTTTTCCTAGGTTTTTCATTTTTTTTTTTTTTTTTTTTTTTTACTACAGTTGGGAACCTAGCAGGCTTCAGGAATTATAGAGCTTAAATTTTTTTTCTGGGGGGGGCTGTGGTAGCATTAGGTGTTTTAGGCTTTTTCTTTTTCTTCTAAACTACTGTTAGGGCTTTCTTTACGAATTTTTAAATTATTCGATAGAAGATATTCAAAAACATTCTGCCTTGTTCGCTGACATGTGGAAAGACTAACATTAATTTGGCTTTATAGTAGAGTAAGCGTGTCTTTACATTTAAAATGCATAGTTTAAGCATTATTTCACAAACATAATACAGCATAACATTTTGTAAAATTCAGCATTTTAAATTGATAGCTTTGCTGGTAAATTCAACAATGAAGAGACTTTTCATATTTAAAGATTACATTGAAATATATTGCTTTATAAGTAAACAATATATTTCAATATAATCTTTAAATATGAAAAGTTTCTTCATTGTTGAATTTACCAGCAAAATTTAAAACTACTCCATAATGTGAACTTGAACATTTTTTTCTGATTTACTTGGTTACATTTAATTATTGGTTGGCTTTATGGTATATAAATCCCTACTGGCTGACTTAATACTGAAGTTAATCTTTTTTTTTTTTTCAAGTGATTATAGGGTTTCAAATAACTAATGATTTAAATTGTTTGCAACAGTTCTAGCTTCAAGAAACTATTCTTAATACTAATAATTTTTGTACAATTAGTTTCAAGTAACTATTCCTATTTAATAATAATACATTTTTGCACACATTTATATGATTTCGTGTATTCCTATGTAAGGAAAATAATTTGCACCCTATTATATAGGGCCCTGACAGTATCCACTGCAGAGGAGTAAGACATCCCGTAAAAGAGTATCCTTGGTATCGTACTAAGCTGCATCTGGTGGTAAGGCTTCAGTTCTGAAGATCTGGAGAGAGTGGATTAACTCTTCATTTCTCCCTGGTCCTGTCTGACCCGGAGTGGTAGTATCTCTCAGGCTTCTATCTATGAACTAAATGAATCTATTCAAAGATTATTTGCATTAGATAGGAATACTTAATATCGTCTGTGCGTAAAAAAAATTCTTTGGAAATTACACGAAAAAATGTGAATACAGATGTAGAATGTACGCAACTCCCAAACTTTTAGACATGGGATACCCCTAGATTGGTAGATATATCGGTAAAAATTAACCAATCAATCAACAGATATAGGGTTTGTAGTTTCCCTATCTAATACTAAAAAACAATCTATCTGATTCATTGATGCTACCCTAATAGGGACTACCACTCCGGTGGGGGGTTCGAGTGGACTTAGGATTAATAGCAATTAACGAGGGCATCCATTTTTTGGGTGCACCACCAACAGGGCGCATATAAGCCCCACTACACGTGTAGAGTATCTGGTAAAAATCGAACTTATTCCTATTAATTCTTGGTAGCAACTTAAAGGGCTCACGGCGTAACGGTTATCTTCTTAGCTAGTTGTCTCGGCTACCTGAGTTCAAAACCTGAACGAGGCTGTTTTCATTTCACAGAGCGCTAATATTTTTGGCAAAGGTATGAAAACAAGGAATCTTCCTCTAGTAATCGTTAAATAAAACGAGAAACTGGGCTCTTCAACTTTGGTGTAGCAACCTATCTAGGAGAAGGAAAACTGGAGAGGTATGAGCTTCGTCTGGCTATTTTTGCCCAAGACTAAACCATGTCACAGGATCACTGAGAGAGATATTCAAAACCAAAAAATAATATTTCAAACATTTTCTCTAAGTGTAGCCATTTACTAAGCTAAGCTTAATTTGGCACAAACCAGGAATATCGAGCACAAAGAATCGAATTCACAAACAATTGTCTGCTAGTCTAGCTTGCAAACCATTATGCTACAGTGAGGTTCCCATGTTTTCTCTCTGATTGTAGAACAATGAAATTTACACAGATCGTAGGTGTAATACAATCCACTTACCAAGTTTGATAAAGATCAAAAAGAAAAAAGAATAAACAAAAAGAAAAAAGAAACAAAATGTGTTGCTACTTGCATAATTTTTGGCGGATAAACACCTTGTTTAATACAACTTGTAGGTAAATTAATATCACTCTTACATATCTCAAACACAATCTGTATTTCCATATCTTCTATGTAAATTCTCTTTTAGCGTGTTATCTGTCTGTTAATAATAATTGAATGTAGGGTTTTGCCTCACTGTATTGTTACATAATAGATTGACGAAATTTATTATTGTAGGTTAATTCAAAGTAGTATTCAATTCATTCCTCACTTATACTTCACCAAAGTTACTTTAGTTTAATTTGTTATACCTACCTAATGTGTTATCTCTTCTTTACCACTTAGAATAGCCTTTCATTGTATATCATTTCCCATATAACAGTGAAGGACTATACTTGTTTTTAAACTGCTACAGATTCATATTTTTGAGTTTCAATAGTGTGGAGTTTGGTGATAGATTATACCTAATAATATCCATTTTGGTTATAAACTGTCCGACTAAAAATGATAGAATTCTGATATTTGGGATTTAGAAGAAAGTTAACATTTTATAATAAATTTTGAGGGATGTACTTATTCATGGGTGATACTTTATACGATAATATATATATATATATATATATATATATATATATATATATATATATATATATATATATATATATATATATTGTTTGAATACGGTGTATTTCTCTTATGAACATATTTTCTTGAAAATAACAGCCAAGGATTTGGTGTTTAGCTTTTTATTGGTCTTGTTGGCGAACGAAATGTCACAATTGTGGTTTAAGGCAGTTTAAAAACTGTCCAAAATTTCTACTAGTGTTATGTGATGGTTAACAAACAGGTCTTTCAGATTTCTACTTTTAAATAATAAGTTTGATCCTCACTGGATGTCCCATTATTGTTGCTTTATTACAAAAATAAAACTAAAACTAAGCTATTTAAAAACTTATTCACAGACGCTCATATTTACAATCAGAGTCACGCTACCTTTCGATAGAAACTTTGGACTGTTTTGGAACCTCCTTGTGACATCTCATCTGCCAACAAGAAAAGATGAATAAAAAGCTAAATATAGCATCCTTGTCTGTTGTTTTCAACACACACACACACACACACACACACACACACACACACACACACACACACACACGTCGAAGGCACTTGAGCAGAAAATATGGGACAATTCCTTTACCACCTGGATTCCAATACAAGAAAAATAACAAGAAAACTTTCAAAAATTCCAATTAAAAATAATAAACAGTGTTCCATCGTCTTTAATAAAATTTGCCTTAATACTTGCTGCCCAAATATGTATTCTTCAATATATATATATATATTATATATATATATATATATATATATATATATATATATATATATATATATATTCAAAGGGATTGTTGGAATTCGAGTAGTCATCTTGTTTCTGATTAAGCGATACAAGATACTCCTAAGTAAAAAGGCTGCATTAAGTCTTGACTCTGTTAATTTGACATTGTTTATATGTAACTTAGTCGCATCTGATTGACTAATCTACTGCTTCTACTTTAGTCGCTTTTCATTGGCTAATCTACTGCTGGGAAAGTATAAATATTTGCTGACAATTTGTAGACGGCCGACACCTCTGGAACTTCCACCCACCAACAGGGATGATAGAAAGTCTAGGATAGAGGGGCCCAATACGTCGGTCTCGACCGACAAATAGATTACAAAGATAATGCAGGTACATCGCAAAGGTAATACGAGTGATCGCAAACGTTATGTGGATAGATCACTTGCCATTAAAAAAATATTTTTTAGAAGTTAGCCCATCAGTGCTAGTCATCAGATTTAAAAGATAGTGACCCTAAATGTATTTAATTGTATTGTACCGTAAGGGTTCATTCAGTGATGCAACGTACGCGAACATATATTGTATATATATAAAGTATACTCATTATATGTAGAAATAAATATATATAGCGTTAATACAGGTATATCGTTTTGATCTGGTCATTTTAAAAGTCGCAAGCCAAAAAGTGTAGCCACCCTTGGTCTTGGCAAACCAAATATTGTCAGGGGTATACTTATTTATGGGCGACACAGTATAGAGATAAAATTTTAACAGATAGAATGACATAAAGAGGGGTGTGTTCAATGAAGAACTTGGCAATTTTAATCGCTCTTGGCAAAAATTTTCCGGCAACTTTTTCTTATTTATGTCTGTCTAAAATGAAAATAAATTTTTCGCATCTCGTTTCTTTTTTTTACGAGATGTACAGAAAGACACTATGTCTATCATCCTAATGGTTCTATTTTCTGAAAAATAAAGAATTTTTCAAAGTTAAATTATTTGAAATGCATGATTGAAGAAGAAAAGTAGAATTGGTAAATTTCTGCGTCATTGAAATATGAAATAATAATTTCATATATCTTTTTGTTAACTAATCCACAGGCATGACCGCTTCATTGTGGTGCAATGGTAACAAGCTGGCCTACTTCAAAATAGTGAGTTTGATCCTCGCTAGGTACCCCATACTTACAGCTTTGTGCCAAATTTAAGCTACGTCTTGTCGTGGTGTAATGGTTAGCAGATCAGTTACTTATTAGGCACCTCATACTTGCTGCCTTGTGCTACGCTTATTTCGATTCTCAAAGTCAAGCTTAAAACACGGGTTCTCGCCAGATCATCGAAGTTAAGGATACTAAGATGGGCAACTTCTTAAGAATCGCAGGTATCGTAAGCAATCTGAAACCTGTGAGCCAGACCAAGCAAAACTTAGTAAAGTATTTGTGACCTGACGCCAAAATCTAAGCGATGTTTTGTGTTTTCAAGGTGAATCCCATGGTGTAGTGGTTAGCGTCAGTGAGTTCGATTCTCATTGAGTGTCTTATACTCCAGGACTTGTACCATAAATTAATAAATAACAATTTCCGACTTATGATTTCCCACTGCTTCCCCAATAACAGTGGACTCGTTGCAAAAAATTATCAATGCTTGATATGAAATGGCGTAGTGGCTAACGTGCTGGACTGAGACATGGTAATAAGCGAGTTCGAACTCCTGTCGCGATATTACGTCCCTTTCGAGAAAGGGGTGAATCCCCTTAACCCCTAGCAATGGGTTAAATATTATTCTTTAAGACTGGTTTTGACATTAGTAAGTAAAGTTGGCGACCTTTTTCATTAGCTACTGCACCGAGATGGAGGGGAGGACGCTACTACTTTACCCTTGATATATAGCTTATAATGCTGATTGTTAAACAAGGAGAAATCAAGTACCATTTTTAAAGCCTTTGATAAGACTCGACCAGAGATTGAACCTCGGTCCCCCAGGCCACTGGCGAACAACTCTACTCATAACTCTACTGGTAACCAAAAATAAAAATATATGCATTATATCAAAACTGTCACCACCGATGTCACAATTTCCTTAATTATTTATGTCACATTCTCCATGATTTGATCTTTATTTAAATCTCAATAATTAAGGAAAATGTTTGATATTATCACTACTGTTGGCCTTATGATATAAATTGTATTTACCTATACACTCAAATAGCAGTTTACAGTGTGAACGGGGAGGTCAATTTGCATATTGATCTTAGAAATTTAATTTTAATGAACATTTCCACAATATTTTTTTTTATTACTAATTGTTTTAATTTATTCTAATGAAGAGGAGAAAAATCTCGTCGTTAAATCTTTAAAAATTGTATTAACTAAAATAAATAACTAATTCTATTCTTTACTGACCAATTCAGTTAATTTGAAAAAATTAGCAATGAAAGCCGGGAGTGATGGGAAGAGCAAACAATCAAGCTGTTCTTGTCTTCGGTTGTACCCCCCTCTCTGTTTCAAATAAGTTTAAATTCAATTTTAAATAATATTATTATTATTATCCTTAGATATATTGAAAGTAATCGGTTATATAATTCAATAAAGAAATCAGTTTAAATTTTACCGTATGATATAGAAATCAATTAAAATAAAAAAGATAAGTGTTACCTTTTTTTATATGCGGTCTTATTTAGTCTCATTAGTCTTTCCAAATTAATATATATTATTACATTAAAATTTAAGTATTTGCACCTGGTGAGGGGCTCATATTTTTGCTAGTATATAAGGGATATATTTATTTTAAAACTGCAACATATTCATATTTTCAGTTACAGAGTTATTCATGCTGTTTAGTTTGATAATATATAATACTTAATTATATCTGTTATGATTTGATGTTCCTTTTGAAATGCTCGAAGAAAATTAATATTTCTTTAAGAATTGTTTGAGTGCACTTATTTATGGATGACGCTGTAAGTATAAATAAATAAAGTAGGCCTATAATTATAACCTCTTACGTATCAGAGATTATAAAACTATTTGACTATACTGACTGCTTGCAGGTGTATAGGGACGAAAAATCTCGAAAATCACTATTTGAAATTTTGGCTTCGACTCAAACCCGTTCTTGTGTGTGATAGAGAGAGAGAGAGAGAGAGAGAGAGAGAGAGAGAGAGAGAGAGAGAGAGAGAGAGAGAGAGCAAAGGATGCGAGAGAGAAAGAAGGCAGCAAGAGAGAGAAAGAAAGAGAGAGAGAGAGAGAGAGTAGACATACCAGTACCTCTTAAAAGACGATAGAGTCTATATCAGTATGTAAATACCTGTATATCTGCGTATTTGTGTTGGATCGACATCGTCCTTATTACTAAGCAACATAGACACTTGTTTACTAAGGAGTGTTTCGTTTTGTTTAGTCTGATTATTTCTCAGTCGCTTCTATGGGTCCCGCCCATCGTCAAACAAGCCAGCAGCCAAAAGGCGAATAAAAAAAAGAGAAATTTAATTCAAAGAATTCTATGATTTCATGAACTCTGTTGACTATTTAAATGTTTTTTTAGGAGTCGTAATTTAACTTTTTTTTTATCTAGTATCTTCTTTTTAAAATGTCGCTTTTTAAGACCTTTGATATTGACAAATAAAGCACATGCATAAACATACGAGATGTGATAAAAATATCGAGCCTAAATCTTTGAATTTGAATATCTTTGATGCCTTTGACGAAACACAGGATTGTGCAAGTGCAACACCCTCCATATTCCCCACACAGGAGTTCGAACCTTGGACGAAGCTGCTTGCATTTTACATAGCGCCAATACCCTAAGGAAAGGTATGAATTCAACTATTCTTTCTCCAACTCTAGGTAAATAATAGGGCAGACTGGGCTCTTTAACGTTGGTATGGCAAGGAAAACACTGAGTTCAAATCACTTATACTCCGCTTGGAAATTGACCTTGTGTCGCATCTCTCTCGTGGCAGAGGAGTTGGATTAATACATAATCTCGACGCTTAGCTATGTCAGACATTTTCTTGTTTGCTAAATTGAAAGTTCATCTTAAGGGTATGATTTGAGGACTTAGAGAATATTAAAAGAAAGACGACGCTGGAGATTCACCCCAGATAAAAAATATTCTTGATGTGCTTCGACCAATGAAATTCCATGGGAAGTATTTTGATGAAAAAAATTAATGCTCCCTTCATAGTTCCTTTCTGTCTCGGTAAATAAAGCTTCAGTCTCGATATTCATTGAATGCATCTTGTAATCTATCAATGGTGGTCTGGTGTGAATCAGTGGTTGGGACTATTTTATGGCAAATAAGTTTTAAAACAGGATGAAAACTTACAACTTTTTCTTGTGAGATCTGGTACGTTCTTGTTGCATCCAAATGGAATTCCTTTGTTATTGGATCAGAGATGGGATTGGTGCAATGTATCATGGTCAAGTTGACGCCGCTTTTAACGGTTAAACAAAATGGATCTGTGACCGTAAGTAAGCATAAGGCTACCCACGAAAAAGGGAACACAGAAACAGGTAGTGACCATGCACTTCCTGTTTATCGAATGTTATGGAATTGTCTAGAAGATTCTAAAGAATTCAATCAGCCTGGTGTTGGATATAAAAGCCGGTCTCATCACAGAATTAGAAAAGACTAACTTCCATGGTAATCAGTTAGTTGAGCGAGACTTGTGATTCCAGTTACACTCCGGTCGTGTTTCTCGCTGCACGGACCTGTTCGTGAGGTCTCGATCACTCGTCCGGGACATATCAGTCCACGCCACATGATATACGTTTGAATCGAGTGGCTGAGATCGACAACTTCCTTGGCCTTAGGGGGCCGTCCCACCAGGCTTTCACCGACTTCGGCTGAGTTAGGTTCATTGCCTGGCCCTTGAGGCGCCCTTTTTTAATGAAATGCCGATGGGGCCAAGACATTTTTGGAACCAGCCGCATATTTGAGCTTCAGCTTATGCCCGGCCTCCCACATTAAAAAGACCATGTGCCATATTTCATCTTAGTGTGGAGATAAATAAATACAGAGAGTAGCTTCCGGCCAGCAGAGTAGAGCAATTCCCGGTAAAGGACTGAAGTCGGGATTTTTACTCATCGAGGTTGAAAACTTACCACTCAGTTTGGTTTGGTTTGGTTTTATGGCATATCAACTATTGTCGGTTATTTAATGCCAAATCTTTTTTATACATATATATTAGATATATTATTTCAAAACACTTTGTCGAATTTTTAAACGAGCCTAAACTCATTTTGTCACACAGTTAAATGGTTTTACTGACTTTTATCTAATACGAATAATTCTATTTACTATTAATTGTTTGTTTGCACAAAGTTTAATGCTTTCAAGTATTACTATGTATCACTAACAATTCAAGTAAATATCAGTCATTTGTTTAAACACAGTTAAAAGATGAAACAGTTCTATTTCAAACAATGCAGTTTAGCATATGTACACCGTTTTTGCTTACACATAGTTAAAGGTAAAAACAATTCTATTTCTATTTTTAGAATAAGTACACGTTTCCAATGTCAAACAATGTTTGACGCATAGGACCCTATCAGGTGCTACCACTCTGGGCCAGAGTAAACCTGGGAGTGATGGCTATGAAGGAGTACTCTGCATTTCCCAAACTCCAGCATTACTGAAGCCTCACCATCAGATTGTTTAGTGTCATATCCAGGACACTCATTGGGGAAGTCTTACCCCTCTGCAGAGATGCAGTCGGTGTATTCTATTGCCCCAGCCGACTGGGCCATTACTACTCAGAGTTCCACGCTTTCGATCCTCTGGTGAACTAGTATTCAACACGTCTGACATCTGAGTGTTGAGTTTTTATCATAAGTTTTATCCTGTTTTATCTCTTATCTTAAATTTGATTGTTATCTTACACTCTAATTATGTGCAAATAAAGTTTTAACGGATGAAAAAAGCTTTCAGCATTATATTTAAACATAAACGTAATTAAATATATATATATATATATATATATATATATATATATATATATATATATATAGAGAGAGAGAGAGAGAGAGAGAGAGAGAGAAGTGTGTATGCATATATATTTTTGCTTGTCCGTGTTCCATGCTTTAATTGGAGGAGGGCACATTTTTACCAATGTACACCTACCTGTTTGTAAGTATGTACATGTATGTACATGTGAATGATTGTCTGTGTATCATAATGTATGTACCTGTGTTTTGTGGCCATTTTCCGCTATCTAAACATACCACACAGCAATGGTCATAAAATGAAACGAAGCAATTAAATGGATTTCCGGTAAAATTGATGACTTTGACATAAATCTATATCAGATCCTTACCTATTCACACATGTTATCTCTCTGCTCTCCACACACACACACACACACACACACACACACACACACACACACACATATGTATAGACAGACAGACAGACAGAGAAGCAGATAGAAAGACAGAGAAAGAGAGAAAGAGAAAAACCACGCTAAGGCGAACCCTTATATTAAGAATGTCGATTTGAACGAACTTGTTGATTATATTTTGATTTCTAATTTACCTTGCCCTGTTGGCAAGGCTTAGAATATGCCGAGTGTATCCCTTACAGAAGATAAGACACCCTCCAAAAGAGGGTATGGCCAAAAACTGCAACTGATAGTGAGGCTCCAGTTCTCGAGACCTGGGGAACGTGGAGTACACCCCCACATTAACATTACTCCCAGATACTCTTACTCGGAGTGGTAGTACATTATATATCATTTGTCAATGGCCAGAGGCCGGGGTTCAATCCAAGGTCGAGACATACCAAAGGCTCAAAAGATGGTACTTGATGCCGCCTTGCTTAACACTCAACATTATAAGGTACGGATCAATCCAGTGAAAGGAGTAGCACCCTCCCCAACACCTTAGTGTAGTAGTTATTGAAAAGGGAGTCTTCGGGTAGCTTGCGACTACGGTCGGCCAACTTATATATATATATATATATACAGAGAGACAGACAGACAGACAGAGATAAATGTTTGATTATATATAATTTGTAAATGAATATTTTGTTGGCATTAATTGTTTTTCCCTTCTCAGCCACCAGAAATTCATAACAGACCTCTGTTCAAACCTGAAATATTCTGTTTAATTTGCTACCATTTTGAATAGCCTGAAAACAAATATTTTTGAGTGTTTAAAATAATTTTTGCGGTAAAATAAATGCAGGGTTTTCACATATGGAAAAAATTATTTGCTTTTACAAAACATTCCCTAGTATACACGTGTGTGTGTGTGTGTGTGTGTGTGTGTGTGTGTGTGTGTGTGTGTGTGTGTGTGTGTGTGAACCAATTCGTTACATAATAGTAAATTTTCAGAATCTACTTATCTAAAACTTAGAATCTATATTTGTGCATTTTAAAAATTAAGTAACGACGATATTCCACGAGCAAGATTCTTCAAAAATTAAATGCTGAGAAACATAAAAATTAGTTGAAACCAAATGAAGCATGAAAATGAATTTAATGAAAGCAAGTGAAGCGTGAAAAGGAATTTAATGAAAAAAAATGAAGCGTGAAATGAATTTAATGAAAAAAAATGAAGCATGAAAATGAATTTAATGAAAAAAAATGAAGCATGAAAATGAATTTGGGGAAAACAAGTGAAGCGTAAAAATGAATTTAATGAAAACAAGTAAAGCATGAAAATAATTTTGTTAAAACCAGGTGAAGCATGAAAATGAATTTAACGAAACCAATGAATCATGGAAAGAAGTTTGTTGAAACTAGGTGAAGCATGAAAATATGTGTCCATCGGGCTTGTTACGATACCACTATAACTTTAGAAAAAAATATTAAAATTTTACCTGAGAATTTAAAAAATTTGGTTCCTTTCTGTAGATTTTAACCCACATTAAATTTTTATAAACTATCATTATTAAGCAATCTTTAAGCAAATCCGATTCGTTTTACATCCTGTGTTTTCCATGAACTGCACTCAGGTAAAATTCATTAAAATGTAATATTACTTGAGGATCATGAAACATGAAAATCACCACATGTGGTTTTGATTTTTGTGTTACACTGCCAATATATACATATATATATATATATATATATATATATATATATATATATATATATATATATATATATATGTCTGTGAATGACATATATATAATATTAATAATGTAACTTGCTATATTTATGATAAAGAGTACTGAATATTGATGACAGAGCATATATCTAAGATTGCATGTGCACAGAGCCAACAAGCGTTGTTTACTTAGTGACAACGCCACCCTAACTTAGATCTATCGATATTACTCTTTCCACCTCCCCCCCCCCCTCTCTCTCTCTCTATATATATATATATATATATATATATATATATATATATATATATATATATATATATACTGATTGATTTATTGAATATAATATACGACAAAATGGTAAGAAATAGGATCAAAATTCTGAACTTAGTGTTATAATTTCTTTATTTCCTGAGCAACGTTTCGTTATTTGATCCTACTTGCATTTTTAAACAAGAAGGGTTTCGAAACATTAAAAAGGACACTGTTATTGTTGGTGCATTTATCAAATGTAAATGTAATGTGACGTTATGTGATAGTCTTAAGACTTTAAGAGATCTTTGGTAAATAAAATTTCTTCAACTGAAAAATAGATAAATAAATAACATCAGTTTCTACTACATTCTACTTTGGTATTCAACAAAGGTATTCTATCAAATTTTTCCTTTGATCAAAGCACCTCAAAATGTTGTGTGTGTGTGTGTGTGTGTGTGTGTGTGTGTGTGTGTGTGTGTGTGTGTGTGTGTGTGTGTGTGTGTGCTTATTGTTGCTACTGAATACTTTTTATTTTTTCCCGGTTATTATATATATATATATATATATATATATATATATATATATATATATATATATATATATAGTGAAATAAACTGTCTTTAAAACGTTTTTTTAAATGTGCTCAATACCGACCAGTTGAGCAGGATAAAATCCAAAATAAATTAATGTTTACTCATCCTTCTGTGGCAAGCTTGCAAGTTGCATTTGATGATAGTTTTTTTTGTTTTTTTGGGTTTTTTTGTAAATACATGAAACTGGTTGTAATGAGACTACAAGAGAGAGAGGCGAGTAAACACACACACACACACACACACACACACACACACACACATATATATATATATATATATATATATATGGAAGTAAATAATGGAAAGGAGTCCGATGGAGAAAATTGAAAAACAAAGTAATCCAAAAGTGATGAATTTATAACGAAGTAAAGTCAACGTTAAACCGTTTCGGTTTTAGTGAACCTTCTTCGGTACTTTAAGATGGTGAAATAAGTGTTGATAGAACAAACATCCATCGTTTTTCTATCAACGCTTGTATACATATATATATAAAGTGAAAATTGCGTGGTTTTCTTTCTATTAATGATCCCTACATCCTCTAATTGTAAGTTTGAGATGAATTTTCAGTTTAGTAGACAAGAAAAAGTCAAATGAAGCTAAGCGTGTGTGGAGACAGGTAAGTATAGAGGGTGCAGCAATTGAACAATTCTGTATTTCAGCAGAAACTTATTATCAATAAGTATCGAGACTGCTGATCAAAAAGAGTTGAGAATTGGTACTGACGAAGTCTAAACGTCTAGTCAGAAAATATTAAATTCGACAAGATTAAAACTGTAACCAAAAATATAAATATGTATCAGTCAGTGGAATAGACCATATATTCATTGTATATTATGAAAGATATTGTGCAATGAAAATCCTCAAATTTTTAGATGTAAAAAAAGTGTTAATATTGGCCATGTTGGGCCTAGAAACAAAATAAGCTTCAACATTTCAAAAATGTATCTTGTGTAAAGAACGACCCCTTGTTTTTGAGCAGAAAAATTGGTCTTAAAAGTCGTTCATTTACGCTACCTAAACAGTAGGTAGAAAAACAAGCATCTGACAAAGCAGGTTTGAAAGACGGAATCATATCGATTGATTAATAGATTGATTTTAGTGGAAGGTCAAACAGTCTGGGATATAGTGTACGTTTTTATCTACATTTTTTGTGTAATTTCTGAAGAATTTTGTCGATGGTTATATGATATTAGGTATTCCTATCTAATACAAATAATTCGCAAAAAGATCTATTTGACTCCTAGATGGAAACCTAACAGGTACTATCACACTATAGTTGATCCGGTAGTAATAGTATGGAAGGGATGCTTTACACTCCTCAGACCTCGAGAAATGGAGCCTCACCACCAGATACAGTCAAGTGTCATTTACAGGATACCCCTTTTGGAGGTGTTGGCGATGTCTAAATCTTCTGCAGAGAATAGAGTCAGCGTTATAAATAACCCTGCCGACTGGACGGCCAAAATGTCGAAGTGGGGTGATATTGTATTTGGTAATAAATGATGACGCATTTAACATCATTATGAACTTAAGATACAAAGAGGAACTTTTGCTCCGTTCGTCTTCATACCTAGTCCGGTAGCAAAAGCTGGTGG
>OY757930.1:52423248-52670748 GCA_963585895.1 Sepioteuthis lessoniana
AAGTTAAATGATCTTTTTACTTCTGTTACAAATTCTGCACAGTCTTCGAATAAATAAGTTTGTGTAAAAATGGAATATCTTTAAGATTGCTAGAATCCGTAAATAAGAATAGATTATAGAGTATCGGGGACCTGATATCAAATAGGAATCAGAAAGAAATAATCTTTAGGTGTTAATCCTAGAATAATCAGTTCCCACTAGCCTTCTGCTTTAATTAGCGCACACATGACGATCCAGATATACCAGCCAATAACTTGGGACTTACAATTGTTCGGTGAATTTTAAAATAGCTTAATTGTGGATTTATACTTGATTAAAACTTAAAGAATGTACGGGCGGGATGAATAAGAAGTAAGAGGAGAAAAATAAAAAGCAAAAAGGGAAAAGAAAAGGACATTTTTTTCACAAGTTAAACCTTGGAATCCATGGAAAAACAGCATAGTGGACGTAAAATAAGGTGAATAAACCCAGAGACGGGTCAACGGCGCGCTTCACCAGATGCTGGGTGGACGCACCCTACATGTCAACGGCCTGGATCAAATAGTTCAGACGGGGAATTACAACTACTCATCTTTTAGGGTGGCGTCTATTGATAACGGTAATATACAGCCATCGAAAGATTACCATGAGTCTCACTCAAACCACATGTTCAAACTACATCCCACTTTGCGCTGGTAAAAAAAGGGGCGTGTTCAAGTGAGATCGGAGATCTGGCTTCAGTATTCGAAAAATCAGGTACAAA
Organism: Sepioteuthis lessoniana; assembly: GCA_963585895.1. Lineage (NCBI taxonomy): Eukaryota > Metazoa > Mollusca > Cephalopoda > Myopsida > Loliginidae > Sepioteuthis > Sepioteuthis lessoniana. Next base: position 52,423,991 of record OY757930.1, read on the forward strand.
ACTCAAACTCAAACTCAAACAAAAAGAAAAATTATTTACATGTAAAAACACAATATGAAAAATAGCGACATTTAACGTTAGAACGTTAAATAGAATAGGCTAACTACCAGAGCTGATTGCATCTGCGATAGATCATAATATAGACATAGTATGCGTACAAGAACACAGAAACCATCGTAGTGAAGAAGATGTAAAATACTACGATACTGGCAATGGATGGGCGTTTGTCTCGCCATCTGCATGGAAAAACTCTGCACAACGCCGTGATAAGAGGTGCAGGTACGCTTATCGGTCCACGGGCCCAAAAATCACTTAATAGCATCAAGAAAATACAACCGAGGATGATGATGACTACGTTTTACTCCAGCACAACAATCTTCTCCTGCTACAGCCCTACCAATGTTAAATACGAAACGAACCTCGACGCCTTCTATAACGAGCTATCTTCACTTGTTCGTAGCATCCCGAAACACAGCATTCTAATCATCGGTGGAGAGATGAATGCACAAATAGGTTAAAGCATAAGCAACAAATTTAGTTAACTCGTCAAACAGAAATGGGAAACTCCTAACGGACTTCGCATTAGAAAATGGATTAACTTGGCTTTATACAAAATTTCAGAAAAGAAAAGGAAAACTTTGGACCAAGACTTACATAAATAGCGCTTAAGTGTTGATAGGCTACATCCTCATGAATAAGAAATGGATTAATAATAGCGCGTTGAACAGTGAAGCATATTTCTATTTTAAAAGTTGTCTTCCAATCACCGAATTATCGTGGCAAAGATACGTTTGAGCCTACACAGGAATGTTGCGCAAACAACTACAACCGTACACTATGACGGGCCCTGCTTAACAATAGGAACATTAGCGATAAATATACAATAGCACTAAGAAACAAATTCTATGCACTTCAGGAGACACTTCAGGAAACACTTACTCCGAATGACGAATATGAGAACTTCGTCAATGCCCACATAAAAATGGCAGCAGAATGCATACCAACCAAACTAAGAGCAAAACATAGAGTTCCCTGCGAGACATTAGCAGTTAAAAAAACGTGACGATGTGAAAACAGCACCCCTATGCAATAGGAGAAACCCAACTAACACCAACACTCAGAAACTTAAGAAGGCGTAAAGTGAACTAAATAACGTATACCTAAAAGAACAAACAGAATACTTCCAAAATCAGATCAATAAGATAAGAAACTCGGTTGAAGATAAACAATCTAGGATAGCATGGCAGACAGTAAATAGAGGGAGTAGAAGGAAGAGCACCGCAAGAGATAAACTAAAAGCTGTCATCCAAAAAGAATACATCTGTGGAAAGAACATTTCAAGAATCTGCTTGGAAAATCTCCGAAAGTTACAGACGAACCTATCGCGAAAATTATGAGTAATCAACTAGACATCAAACTGAGCAGTTTACGCAAGAAAAACTCGACGTAGTACGAAGAAAGAATTAAAAATAGGAAAGCAGCAGGTCTTGATTAAATACCCCCCGAAGTATGGAAAACAAGGAAATTTGGTGACATACTGCTCCGATACTGCAACGCTGCATATAACAGGAACATAATAGATAGATGGACAAAGGGCTGCATCCTTCCTTTCCCCAAGAAGGGTGACCTCGGAATAGCCAAGAACTTCTGAGATATAACCCTTACTTCCATAGCGGCTAAGGATTACAATGCTCTGCTACTCAACCATATTGAACCTGAAATTGAGAAAATTCTTTGAAAAAATCAAAATAGCTTTCGGAGAAATCAATTCATGATATCACAAATTTTGACAATCCGTCGAATTATACGTGTCCGTGAAAAAAACCTCGAGGCGACGCTACTAAAAAAACTTCTCCAAGGCATTTGACTCCATACACAGAGGGAGAGATGGAGCAAATACTTCTCGCCTACGGTCTTTCCAAAGAAACCGTCTCAGCCATAATGATGCTATATAAAAACACAAAAGTTCGCTCACCGGATGGAGACACAGACTTCTTTGACATTGTCGCAGGTGGGCTGTAAGGGAACACATTAGCCCCATACCTGTTCATAAACTGATGACATTCATGCTTCGAACGTCAACTGATTTAATGAAAGAAAATGGCTTTAACATGACAAAAACAAGAAGCAGATGATATCCCACACAAACTATTACAGACACAGACTTCGCTGATGATATAGCCCGCCCAGGCCGAATCCTTGCTGCATAGTCTAGATCGGGCAGCGGGTGGCATAGACCTCCATGTCAACGCAGACAAAACAAAGTTTATGTGCTTTAATCAAAATGGTGGCTCTCTGAAACTAGTGGACAAATTCTCCTATCTTGGAAGCAGCGTCTCATCTACCGAAAATGACATCATCTTGTGACCAACGAAGGTATGGACAGCTATCGATAGGCTATCGATCATATGAAAGTTATACCTGACCGATAAAATAAAACAGTTATTTCCAAGCAGCAGTTGTGCCAATACAACTATATGGATGCACCACTTGGACGCTGACTAAGCATATTGAGAAAAGGCTTGACAGCAATTGCACAAGAATGCTACGAGCTGTATTGGACAAATCCTGGCGGCAAAATCCCACAAAGCACCAGCTGTTCGACCGTCTACTACTCACCTTGAAAACGATCCAAACTAGACATGCAGGACACTGCTGGAGAAGTAAAGACAAACTCATTAGCCATGTACTCCTGTGGACCCCTTCACATGGACGAGCAGAGTTGGTCGACCAGCTATAACTTATCTACAACAGCTCTATAATGTTACATGATGTAGCCTGTAAGACCTGCCGGGAGCGATGGACGATAAAGACGAGTGGTAAGAGAGGGTGTCAGGGAAATCCATGCAAGCGGCGCGTCATGATAATGATACCCAGCCTGTCGACAGAACTCAGAATAAGCTGACGGAATCCCCTGCATAGGGTACCTTGGTTATGACACTAAACTGCATCTGGTGATGATGTCCCACTTCTGGAGATCTGTGGATTGTAGAATACCTGTTTATAGTCATAACTCACTGGTCCACTCTGACCTGAAGTGGTAATACCTGTTAGGATACCACCAATCGGCCAAATAGATTATGAAATAGAAATACTTGATGCCATATAATTTAAAAGTACTAATAGTTACTTGAAGCCGAAATTGTTTATTAAGGATTATTATTTGTAGTTATTTAAAACCATAAAACAAATGATTATTATCAAAAGGCAATAATTGATTGAAACCATGTAATTATTTGTATTAGGAATACCTGAAACCATTCAACTGTGTAGAAATTATAGGAGTACTAGATGTCATGTAACTAGTTACCTAAAAATCATAAGAAACAACAACATAAAAACGTAAATATAAATGCACAATGAACGCAATTCTCTTTCTTCTCAGCATAAACCCTAGATGTGTTGATATGCCATTAAAATCATTGAATATGGGATTGTATGGAATTTAGAATGGCAAGTGACGATATCGGCACGAAAAATAAAATTATTGAACCGAGTACTTGGGAAAGAAAGCATGTGAAAGAATGAGCGTATGTGCGAGAGAAAACATGTATATGAGGGTTTGACAGACTGATATATATATATATATATATATATATATATATATATATATATATATATATATATATATATATATATATATAGAGAGAGAGAGAGAGCATGTATATTTATCAGTTAGATCGACTGACAGTTAAAGCATTAAAGGATCTACTTCGATAAAATTGTACCTCCAAAAGGTTCAAGTATTCTGTGGCACAAAATGGTCTCTTCGAAAAAGAAAAAAAAAATAGGTTCTTTATTTCCTGCAAGAGTGATTTCGAGAGATGTACGAAATGTCCGGCGAACTTCGAGAAACTCGATAGATTTATCAATGATCGGATATTATTTTATATACCGTTGCTTATAGTTCAAGGAGCGAACTTCGTGAGGCAGAGTGACTGATCCAATGCATCTCGCGGGCCATAGTCCGCGTTAATCATGTTGCTATCCTAACGGCAGGATTAATGATGGTTAATTAGGATAATAACGGAAGTAAATAAATAAATATAGTTTACCATCTCAAAATATAGTTTACCATCATCAATTAATCCTAGTGTTACTCTTATTTGGTTGCATATAGTTGTTTCCCTTGTACTATTAAAGATTCATAGAGTTACTTCCCTTAAAATTTTCTATTATTTTTTTTCTTACTCACTGGTACTGTTAAATGGATTTTTAATCAGACTAAGGATAAGGAGGGCTACTCATGTATCGTATCCTGAGAAGGAATAAGCAAGCGGAGCCCATCCCTCTCCAAGTCTACAAGTGATTGGAATTCAATATTTTCTTTCTTTTAAACTGGTTGCCATACCAAAATTAAAGTCTGCCTTGTTATTTACCCATTGCTGGAAGGAGAATAGTTTGATTCATACTTTTCCCCAAGAGTATTAGGGCTTAGAGAAATGCAAACAGCCTTATCTAGGATTTGAACTCGTCTAGCCGAATCTATCCCCTTTGACTATAACCGTTACACCACGAGCGCCTCTGAATTAATTTATCGGGTTGCATTTAGTCAGCAATTAAATTCATGTAGCTATTTACTAAGTTTTGCTTGGTTTGTTACACGAGTCTTATATTGCTTACAGTACCTGTTGTAACTAAGTGATTGTTCATTTTAGTGATGAAATGGCTTAATGTTGCTTAACTTCGGTGAACTTGAACGAATCAGTGCTTTCAGCATGACTTGATTGTAAGCCAGCAGTTAAATTCATTTTCTCAATTTTAATAAAGTATGTTGAAGGAACTTTTCAATAAAATTAAAAATCTCATTAAAAGTTGGTCATTATTACATTTACTGATAATTTATAGCACAATATGGAACTTTCCAAAAATAAAATGCAATCCTCTCATTCGTGAATTTATGCAAAAGCCACCCTGTCAACGATGATTGTTGTTAAGTAAATCCCCCACCACCAAAAAAGTTTTGACGTTAAATTGCATCTGATGGTTAGGGTCCAGTTTCGGAGAGCTGGGCTGTGTAGCGTATTCCTTCATTGTCATGATTCCAGGTCTACTCTGATTCGAACGGGTAGTTAGGGGCCTATCTATGGATCAAATAGAACTAAGGATCATTATTAGTTACTTGAAGCTATATAAATGTGTGCAACTTATTAGAAAAATTTATTAGAAAGAAATACTTAATATATAACTGTGCAAAAAAAAAAAAAAAAAAAAACACACTCTTAAACGACTATACAAAAAGCCTACGCACAATGAACGCAATTCCCCAAGCTTTAATCATAGAATAACATAAGACAAATTGACTTGCTGTTAAAAACAATCTGTCAAACAAACATTCGAAAAAGTATTGAAATTTTATCTTTTAAATTTCACTGAATAATCTTATCAAAATTGATTTTCTTTACTCAGAGATATACCTCTTGTATTTTTTTAATGTAATTAACATTCATTGGATGTGTATGAGTTAGCCTTGGATTGTCACATTTGCTAAATAAAAATACGAGACAACCTGCTCAAATTTAAATTTCAATTATTTCTAATTTCCATATATACAAAGTGTAATCCAAAAATAGCAAACATTTTTAACTTTAGTTTTCTTTTGATTTTAAAAATAGAATTTAAATGAAAGCGTGTACAAAGGTAAACAACTTATATAATGTGATAGTATCTAAACATGTAGGCCGCTATCCAGACTACTAGACATCCTCTAGATGAATCAGCGACAATTCTCCTGGAGAAGTTCTATTAATTTTCATTATTGGTTCATGTGCATATTTTACAGATATATACTTGTAGCAAGAAGTATTGCAGAAAACAATCTTTTCCGCAAAAAGAGTATATCAATCCGACTGAATCTAAAGTTCTAAGATCTTCATTTTTCGTTCATTCAAAGTTTAATTTAAACATTCTTAATACAGACAATAATTTTAAGTGTAAATTTATAGCAACCTTTTTCATTACAACAAATTAAATTTTGTCATTAATTCAATCTTAACTTTCTTATTTCAATTTCTTATTGAATTTTTTTAAAACAATTTCTAAAAATCTATAGCAAACGAGTTGTAATCAAAGAATTTCATTATCCTTGAAAAATGTTACTCATTATCATTTGTTTGTTATGTCTCCTTGGACATCTCCATTTTTCACATAAATCTTTTAAAAAAAGGAATCTTTGAATAGTAAATACATGCTATTAATACAATATCTATATGCAAATCAATTTCTATTAAGTAATTCATCCGATGGTTCCCAAAAATGACCTATTAAATATTTTTGCTTAGCATTTTTTCAGGAATAAACCAACCTAATCTTAGAATTTCTTTGTCCTATTGCTGTTTTTGATCTGGAAAGGCAATTTGTTCGAAAAATATATATCTATAAGCATATATATATACATATATATAAGCAAAAAAATTCAATTGGTGAGTCGACTTAGTTTTTGAAATCTGTCTTGAAATTAAGTTTCGTGAAGAAATATTGAAAAATGTTTACCCTAATTAGAAATTCCGTTAATTATTTTAAAAGTTTCAATTAGATCACGTCTCCTTTCTTCTAATTTCTCTAATCTCCCAATGACTATACGTTTTATTATTTTGTCACTCTTCTTTGTATGCCCCCGCCCCGCAATCTCAAATAGGAGAGACGAATTTAGATTCACAAGTTGTCTTGGGAACAAGATGAGTTATTTATATATTTATTTTAACGGCAGTCAACCATTCTGGGGTTATTTTATGCCCAGAGGTTAGGGATTTACGTTCATTGTATATTTACATTTTTTGCATAGTTATCTCTTTTTGTTTGAATATTTTAAACAGATATATTTGCCTCATATCAAAGACCCTCATTGGGACTACTGGTCGGGGTCAGACATAATATGAGCGTAATGGCTATGAAGAGGTACTCCATATCTCTAAGAGCTCCTGAAATGATCAGATGCTGTTTAATGTCATGCACACGATGCTGAGGAACAAAAGTCAGTTGCCAAACGACTGATTCGTCAAATGAGATCTGTATTATTAATAGAGATTTACTTGCCTCAGATCTTACAATTTAGATCGAAAAAAAATGCTTTTAATGTTTTATCTTTGTTAAAACTAATCGTAATCCTTTGGGGAAAAATGTTACAAAAAGTTCTCGGTCCGTCTACCCTGCAGTTTCAAGCAGTCCCTAACCTATATGTGCCATCAAGTCTAAAAATAGAAAAAGACACACGCATGTCAGGGTTTCTAGAAATAACTTTTCCCTATTTTGCTACTAAGAGTTATTGAGACAGAACACAAGCTATTTTCTACTAGTTCGAAGCAGTCCAGCAATCGAAAAGACAGATGTTAGATTCTCCACACTGAACTAAAAAGTATCAGTCCCAAAATTTCAAGAAGATAACCAACTTTTATCCACAAGGAATTTCAGGACTGACAGGCAGGTAAGCACATAAAAAAATAGTACAAAAACATTTACGGATTCCATACACATACAAAAATTAATATCCACACAACATAAGTTTTGTAAACTATTTGCTCATTACCAAAAATAATACATAAAAAGATTATGTCTTTTGAACTCAGCCTCCTGGATTTGTTTTCCTGTTTGGTTTTATTATTCATTTCAGCAATCAACCTTTTTATCACAGTTACCTAGAAAAGTCTTCTGCTGTAATATTAAGCTACATTTCGCAACGAAATCATTACCCATAATTCCTTACAACATTCACGATAACCTCGTAACAAGTTCAACACATTTGAAATATTAATTCTCAAGTTTCTTTTACTTTTGAATCTAGCTCAATTTTTCAAAAATGTATTCCTAGTTGGTTGAGCAGAGAACCTTTCAGTACCCCTTCATTTATCAAGAACTCAGAGAAAACACAAAAAAAAAACTGTATATTTTTTAAATATTTTCTTAAATGAGTTTATAATTGTGCAGAATTTTTTTAGATATTCCTCCTGTGAAGAGGCTGGAAGGGACATAAACTGTATTTATTAGAGTTGTCAATTTGACTGGACAAAATCATCCAATCAAATTAATGGAATGGGTCGTCTGCAAAACAATTTTCGCTGGCGATTTCTCTTTTGATTATCTAATTAGCTTCAATTTGTGGATTAAATATAGTAATTTACAAAGCGCTTTGCTTCAATGTGGCACAAGGCCGAATGAATGGGGCGCCCAATGAGACTCGAACTCACTCGTGTAGGTTTGCTAGTCTAGTTTGCTAACCGTTACACCACCAGAGGTGCCCTTGTGGATTAAATATAGCTTTCGTTTTTGTCAAGGAACTCAATTTCAGTGGGTTATCTTTATTCTCAATATATGTACCATATCAATTAAGTTTATAGACTTTTAAAAAAATAACTCCGAAAGGGATTGCTCAATGCATGGTTAATTAATATATGTAAATCTATATAAAGAAACCTATGCAGAGAAAAACATCATTTAAAACAAGAAAATTCCATTATAAATTCATTTCGTCAATTGGTAGGCTCTTCGGATGGATTTGAAGAGAAATTTGTTTCTTTTTCACCGTTAGCTCCTGGGAATATATTTCATCTAACGAAGAGTTCAATGGCTAATAATTTAAACACACACACACACACACACACACACACACACACACACACACACACACACACACATATATGAAATAAAAATTTAAAAACAAACACTATAAATCCATATTAATATCCTGGCTTAGAAAATCTTCGTCGTCATCATACACTTTCAAGTGTCACTTCCAGATATGTCATCAGTGTCGTTACTCCCAAATCATCAAAGGTTTCGCAACATATTCCTTCGTTGGGTGACCTGACCGTAATTCTACCCACATCCAGAGGTAAATGCTACGTTAAGTAAAACAAGTTATTTATTCTTGCGGAGAAATTCAAATGCTAACCAGCTGTCCACTCTTGGCTATTCTGATTGGTCAAAAGACCACCACAAGCCGTTGAAAAGATAGAATCCGTCATCCGTGTATTTATTTGCATAATTCCCTCTTTTTCTTTCCCCTAGCAATTAATATCTAAAATAACTTTCCAGGCGAACATCATCATGATCATCATATATATATTGTGACGAGGAAATATGACACCATAATACATCTGGCCGTCAGCGGACGATGGTAGCAGGCAAGAATCACCGGACGATAGTAATAAGCAGAATAATATTACAAGCGAAGATATGCATGAGAGGACCTCACTCTCTAGTAGCCATGTGTGCATCAGCGACGGAGAAGCAAATCTGTGACCATATTTGGTAATGGGAAAGAAACCGCCAAAAAAATCAACGCGTGGTAAATTTTCCCACCACGGAAATAAGTTAGTTACCATTCATTCATCACAGGGTGAAGATGTAGAAAGAGTTGCCGTTCATTCATCACAGAATGAAGACGCATAGTTAGTTGCCGTTTATTCATCACAGGATAAAGACGCATAAGGAGTTGCCTTTGTTCGTTGAAAAACCAAGAACTTAATTTGGGATAATCCTGACTTTTACTTGAATTGTTTTTGTCTTTGTTTCTTTCTTTTATTCAATAAAAGAATATTGTTATTAATTTTGTTAACTCAAACACGGCAATTCAGGGTCCTTATTTTCTTGTAGGAGAATTGTGTTTGTCGAAGACCTTGTATTTGAGGGGGGGGGGAAGCTATCCAGTTAGCTATGTTGACTTTTAATTATTCACCTATAACTCGCCTAATGCCTTTAAAATGTGGTCGACTCGGGAGTTAGTGATATCTATGACACTAAATAGCGTTCGGCAGACCACAGCCAACGTCTGTGCCCTGCCTTAACTGGTGGACTTGGCGGTAACGAACAGCACCCTGCAAGCCTGCTGGGCACACGGCGGCGTAACAATATATCACTTTACCCTAATCTTGACGTTGGTGAGAATGTGCATCGTTTCATTATTTACAGTTGTGGTAAAAATGAAATCGCGTAAACATTGATAAAAAAATACATGAAATAAAATATTTCAATATATACAAGTTTCCACTGTTCTTAACTGGTGCGAATGGATTGTTTCATTCTTTACAATTGTGATTGTTATGGACAAAATAAATCATAAATAATAAAATTAAATTACATAAAAAAATGCGATTAGTTAGTCCATTGGTTTAAGGCTAATGTTTGTTTGTTTTTGTTTTTTTTGTTTGTTTTTTTTTTCTTTTAGGACAATCCATACCTGATTATCAGAACCAGCAATACTAGTAATATACATCGCCACCATAATCAATGAATTTATAATGTGTGTCTATATCTCGTGATCAGATTTCTATTCACCTCACATATCTACAAATCTATATACACTTTTTCTTTCCCCTCCTTTCTCTCTTATTTTCATTTTGATATCCGGGCTTAGAAAATCTTTCAATGTATAATAGGTAATTCTATTCTTTACTTCCGTTTGTCCTTCGCTATTAATTTAAGAATTTCGATTTAGTTTTCTAAATTTAACTACTTGTCCTAATTAAAGTATTGAATAGTATGGAACTAGAATTTTAAATTTAGATAATTTTTTCGGCATATACAAGGACAAGGAAGTTAACTATTAAAAAGTTTAACTTCACTTTGAGGTTAAATGAATATAACAATTTATATGTATTATGTGACTAGTGGTTGCATTTTTGGCTGATAGAAGCGAAGAGTAGAGTATCCAATATCACCTGATAACTTTTACTAAAATTTTAATTAAACATATATACCGGTTAAACAATTGAACATGTAGTTGGATCGAAAATGAAAACGCAAATAAAATTGTGATAATACTACGGAATTTTATAAAAAAAGATGCATACTAAAATTATTCTTTTTAATTAAAAAAAAAAGATAAATCTAAACTGATAAAAGAGAAAGAAAAAGTATCCAATACCATCTGATAAGTTTCAAACAATTATATAAATGTAAATACCGTTAAATCTTAAACATCTGATTAAATTAAAATATCATACTACCAGATTTTAAACATTATATAAGAATTTAAGAAAATTTTTTTAAATAAATTAAAAAATTTAACTGATCAAAACGATGGATAAAGTAGACAATATCATCTTGTAGCTTTCAAAAATTTAAATAATCATAGATACCAATAATTTTTCAAAAAAACTTAAACAATTGGGTAGAATTAAATTAGAATTAAGCTAATGCAAGTAGATTCCTGAAAAAATGGAATTTAAGAATAAAGAATTTTGTTGAATAACTGATAATTCAAGATTTCAAATGAAATTCTTTGAAAAATTTGAAAACTTTGAAACCGGAAATAAGTTTATTAATAATAAATTAGAAAAAAAAAAAAAGATTAGTACCAAAGGGCAAACGGAAGTAAAGAATTAATAGAATTACCAATGATATATTGGAAGATTTTTTAAGTCTGGATATCAAATGTGGATATATAGTGTTTTGTTTGGTTTTTTTTTATGCATATTTAAATTAAAATCCATTGAAGCTTACGTAAGATGAAATGTATTTTCCAGAGTTAACGGTTAAAACGAAACAAATTTCTTTTCAAATCCAACCGAAGAACATATCAATAGGCGAAATAGATTCATAATGGAATATATTTTTAAATTTTCTAAATTTTAATGATCATATATATATATATATATATATATATATATATATATATATATATATATATATATATATATAATGATCATTAAAATTTAGAAAATTTATAAATATAAGGTACTTAATGCTACCTTGCTTAACAGTCAGCATTATAAAGTAAGAGTAAAGTGGAGCAATCCAGGGAAAGGAGTAGCGCCCTCCCCTATACTTTGGTGTAGTAGCTATCGAAAAGGGAACCTTCGGGTCACCCTCGACTACGGTCGCCAACTTTACTTACTTTATTTATATCTTAGAAGACCATTCGTTTTAGAATATGTACTGCCGAAGCGAGTACTCGTTTTAGAGAGGGTTCACGAACATGAATTCGATCGTACAGAATCATCTCCCCTGAATTAAACATTTATCTCCCCGAAATAATGTATTAAACCAACCAACAAAGATAAAAAAAATTAAATTTATTTATTGAAAATATAATAGTTATTATAACAATGAAAAAGGCAATTCTGGATGATTATTTCGCCAATGGTCCGGGAGACCTGGGTTCAATCCCAGGTTGCGTCATACCAAGGACTTTTAAAATAGAACTTGCTTAATACTCGGCAATATTAGATACGTATCAAGAGTAAAGTGAAGCAATCCTCTACATCTCGGTGTTGTAGCTATTAAAAAGGGGGCTTTCTGGTCGCCCTCGACTACGGTCATCAACTTTACCTTTATTACAGCTGGGGTTCTTCCAAAAATATGGTAGGAGCTTTGCATAATACAATCTCGGAGGATTTCTTAATGTTACATACAGAAATCTCTTCTGATTTACATTTCAAACCCATTCACCAGCAAAATGAATAAATAAACAAACAAATAAAAACACAACGCGCATACATTTCCCTTAAAAAAAGGGGAACATTAACCAGATGTTGTCTGAACGATGGCTAAGAACAAGATGAATTAAAAACGTCTCTCTGCAGGTAGACTCCACGCATTCATCCGGTTGAAATGCAGGAATAAATTTACAATTGTAAAAAAACCAAAGAAAACGACATTCAGCGCGAACGTAGCCCCCCTCCCCTCATTATCAGTCAGTTATAAGTTGTAGAAATTACTTTAAATGTATTGATCTAAATAAATATATATGTGTCGATTTTTTCTGAGTTACGGTGAGATATAGATAGTATAATTTTGGCAGCAAATTATTACGAAGACATGTTTTATTGAACATGAAACATTATAATTTTTAATTGTAGTTTCTCAAGTTGTCGTGTTTTTTCAGTATTTTAGGGTAAAGTTGGTGTAAAAATTGTCCCATTTCCTCGCACCACCACCACCACCAAGCGCTTTCGACCATACTTTTTCTCGTCTTCAAGGGGTCATCGATTGTGGTGGCTGTTTTGTTAAAGTATTCCTTTTTTAATTGAATTGTTGCGTTCTTTTTTTATTTGACCCTGACAAAAATGGGAAAACACAACTTGAGAAACTACAATAAAAAATTATAAAGTGTTTATATATATATATATATATATATATATATATATATATATATATATATATATATATATATCTTTGTTACATTTTTGAAGAGAGGACAAAAACCACTTTAAGTGTAACAAGCGTCAAATTAAACAATCATATATATTATACAGAGGCGTTCGTGATCTAATGTGTACGAGAGAGAAAGGGAGAGAAAATAAAGACATTTTGTCTATATAATTTCATTAGGATACTTTCAAGTTTACTGATAAGTGTTTTGGTTTTAGGTTGGAATTGGTAGATGAAGTTACCAAAATTGTTCCAAGCGCTTTCGGACCTTTCAAAGCCCTTCATCAAGGGTTGTTTGCAAGTGTAAATCGCTAATAAAAAAGAGAAATTGATAAAGGCATTTCAAAACATTATCGCTATTTTCAAAGTTAATTTTATTAATTTTTTGTTTTTATATGTAGGGCTTCGAGGATTTAAAAAAATCTTTACACTTGCAAACAACTCCTGATGATGACCTATGAATGGTCCGAAAGTGCTCGGGACAATTTCGGTAAATTCATTTAGCAACTCCAACCTAAAACCAAAACTTGTCAAGAAACTTGAAAGGATCCTAATAAAATTATATAGACAAAATGTCTTATTTAAAATAATATGCTTAAATGAAGGATTGCTACCTAACTATATATATATATATATATATATATATATATATATATATATATATATATATATATATATATATATATATATAATCTCATGATTTTATATATATATAAATCCCTCTCCTGTACCATAAGAGTTATTAAATTTATATGCAAATATAACGATTGTGACAATGTTAAAATTATAATAACAGGTCTTTGTTTGCTTCTCAGTGTTTGTTTGTTAAAGGGTGTTATGAAAATGAGAACGCAAGAATATCGAGCAATAATACGCGATTAACGAATTTTTCACCCCAAAGTATATCCCTGTGATGCCACAACAGCCTCCCTACTTGTTCGAATAGTTCTTGAGATTATTTCCTGCTTCTAAATATCAAAACTCAGCCCTAATGTTGCCATTTGGGAACTAGCATGCTGAATCAACTGAAAGCAGTGTTAGTTGAAGACTTCCAAAATTGTTTCGTGGAGTTGAATCAACGTCTTCATCGATTCTATGAAACAGATTGAGTTAAGGGTTTCTTTTTCTGTTCATATTTGATGGCGACTGATATAGAGTTGAATAACACTGTAGCAAAACTTGTATTGTTCCTGGAAATAAATTTTTAAATTTTTTTTAAAAAAACAGCATTCAGTACATAGGATATTTAAGTTCTGCAATAGTTTAAAAAAGGATCAAAGACGGTGATCAAGTACATCACGAATAAGACTACAAAAGTTAAACTTTCATATGGATTTTACTAGATGATTTTATCAACGTGAATTAATAAATTTTAAATCCTAACTTTTAAAACTTTAAAACAAAATCTCTTTCCGGTGTTCCTAAAGAAAAATATATAATTAGTCATGGCCTTTAGAGATACATAAATACACCCGAAAGAGTGTTAACAGTCGTTCCTGTTTCATCAAAACATAATTTAGGCAAAATGAAATACTAATTAAAAAAAAAGATACTAATATGTTTGGGAAATACTAATAATATTTATGGGAGTTTTGTGGTGCTAAAACTAGTGAAATTGTATTTCCTTATTATAGAGAATGGCCTAAGATTCGATAAAGAGTATTTCAGATTTTACTGTGATGACAAGGTACTTATGTTTTTAAAAATTGTAATGGTTGAAAAATGGATTGTGCAAGAAAACGATAAAAATATTCAAAACCATTTCTTAAATTTGGATATGAAATCTAATCTAAAACTGTTAATTTATTACTATTAATTGAAATGGTTGAAAAATGGATTGTGCAAGAAAACGATAAAAATATTCAAAACCATTTCTTAAATTTGGATATGAAATCCAACCTAAAACTGTTAATTTATTACTATTAATTGGAACGGTTGAAAAATGGATTGTGCAAGAAAACGATAAAACCATTACTTAAATTTGAATATGACTTATAAAAACTTAATTTTCTAGACATTCCAGTTTATTTTGAATAAGGACATGCATAAGAAAACATAAAAACTAACCAGTCTACATAAACATCTGATGATCAACCTACCATTACAAAGAATATTTACTAGTGTTAGCAACGAACTCTAGCAATGAGATTTTTAAGAAAGCTAAAAACAGAGTACGAAACAGCATTAAAATATGGCGGGTTATACACCAAATTGAATTACACACAAGACAACAACTCTGAAAATCACAAACTTAGGAGAAATAGAAACAATATTCCTATTTGATCGGACAGTGTTTAAAAAACCTCTTAGATAACTAAAAAAATGTAAATATGAACGTAAAATGAACGCGATTCCTTAACCTCTAGGCATAAAATAATCTTGGACGAGTAAACATTCCTTTAAAATGAATTAATCAACCAATTGTATATGTTCTTGAAAAATAGATCGACTTTTACGCACGATATCAAGAAAATTGGGGGGGGGGTGAAAATTAAGTGTTGAGAGTGGGGATATTTACCACGTTTGGAATCATTTCCGGTCTTCGAGTTTTAATTTTCTTTACAGTAGAGTAGACACTGGTGGACATTTCATTGATCATCTCTTGAATGAGCAGGTCATTGACACAAAAAAGTCCACAATTTGTGGCTCCGTCCTTACAATGTACAACAATTGGCCTCTGTTGGTTTTCCTTTTGCCACTTGTTAACATCAGCAATCAAATCTAACATGCAGTCTCTACCCATGGGAATTAAATAGGGATCATTCCAGCATTTGAATCGGTAGAGGTGAATTGCCCTCGTTGTTTCCTCTACAGTAGCGTCCTTCCTTCTTAGAACCAGACGATGCACCGTGTACAAATCATTTATACTCCTGCCTTCTGGTGTGACAGTAAAATATTTGAAAGATCTTTTATTTTTCCAGTAAGAGATGCAAGTGTCACCTTTAGTGTTTGCATCCATCATGACGATTGTTTTTACGTCATATTCGTAAATGAGGCACCAGAACTCTTCTAAAGAGCTCGGTAAAGGGGTTTGAGTAACAATATATCCACCTTTTCTTTTATAGCCATCAATAAGTACAGCATTTATATACATCGAAAGAGCAGAATCGGGTGAGTTTTTACAAAAGACATTTGTTAGTCGAGGACGAAATTCATCTGGTGGGATTATGTCTGGATATCTGTGTTTTCCACTGTTCTCTGGTAGTAGACCTGTCCGTATTTGGTCAATGTTTGGTTTAGGTGTTAGAAAACATAACAAAGCGAATTGATCTTCCAGATAAGTTCTGGAAGTTTTCCAATTGGTGAAATTGAGCTGTTCGTATTTGGCATCGAATTCCGACTGATTAATCAATGAAAGAGTTCCTGCTTGATGAGCTTCAAAAATGGTGTCGTAGATTAGAAGGTATTGTGTGAAAGTCCGTACCATGTGCGGTCTGGATTCACGTAAGCTCTTAACGTGATTAAATACACTGACGCTACCGTACTGGTTATATTCCTCCAAGAGGCTATCAATGGCAATAAACGTTCCAGTCCGGCCATTTCCGGTACCGCAATGTACTAGTATAGGGGTGTGTGGAAAATTGGCCGAACAATGGCGAACCTAAAATAAAAAATTTAATCTCATTAAATTTTAACAAGAAATGTTTCAAACGAAATATTTGGAACTTGTTGGAGGGTTCAAGGGACCATTAAGAATAAAGAATTAAAGAGAACATTAGATAATAATGAAAAAACAAAACACTACTCTCTCTCTCTCTCTCTCTCTCTCTCTCTCTCTCTCTCTCTCTCTCTCGCTCGCTCGCTCGCTCGCTCTAGTTCCCTATTTATCCATCTCTGACATGATAGAAACTATTTGAATATTGATTTCAATTTACTCAAGTCTAAACATGCAAGAAATTTAGCTGGATTACAATAAATGTTACGTATACAGATCAATATGTGCACAGGTTCCAAAATAAGAGGTGTATTAACCGTATTCATATTCCCTATTAACACACTGCATATACTTTTTGGCCTATAATTCACGTCTATACTCTCGATACACATAATGTATGACTGTTACTACGTTTCAAAATGGTCAAAGACATATAGTTCTATCAATCGTCTACTAACATGTACATACTGTGCCCAGGTGCAAATCAGCATCGTCCTTCAGAGTGCAGCAATTCTATTTTCCATCAATATATATATATATATATATATATATATATATATATATATATCAGTAGCGACTCTAATGTTAGGTCTTTTCGGGCTCAGCCTTAAGAGCTATTCTCTCAAATCTACTATTTCGAAGTAATAAAAATCCTCTTAGAGCAAGTCTCCTAGGACTCAATGTCCTGACTACAACGACCATGAATAATCATTTTAACTCACAAACTTTTATAGCTTTGTTTTATTTTCATGCTTTGAAATGTTGAAACCTTTCTAAAGAAATTTATATTTTTATATTTTGTTGAATTAGGGTTAAAGAATGAAAAATAATGATCAAATAAAAATATATGTTAAAAAATGAGGCCTCGAGAGGGTATGGCCCTAAACTATAGCTTGTCCAGCATTGTGTGGAGGATAGTAATAAATATCTAATAATATCCGCGTTAATTTATGTTTGTAATGGTACTCTGTGGTATTGGAATTAAACATCACATCAGGTTTCTATATTTTGTAGACATAGAGCTTTAGAAACAAATGTCTGATTGAAATTCTAGGTATCTGTATAGAATGGATGTGGGATAGGGTGGGATGCGTTAAGACTTTTTGTCTAGGTAACAGTATCACTAATTGGCCAGTCACTAATATACATAATATGCTTACCTTTCCTCGTATGTCAAGCAAAGGCAAAGAATAACCAGCAAACCGTTTCTCGGGCCATTCAAACAACCTGAATATATACAAGTTCATTTTTTTGCCGCCAATTAATTCAAGCATGATTTCCGTAACACTAAAATCGACATGACTGTCCACATTAATTACTCGCATTATAAATTGCTCAAATGTAAACGACTGTCCAACAATCTTTGGAAAGTATTCCGAACACTTGATGATTTTATCTTCGACATTTTTAGTCAGCATAACCACCACACGCACTTGTTGTTGGTATATCATCCTCCAGAAGTCTCGCATTGTTTCCATGTTAAAAGGACTCTGGGCCGCAATATAAGTACGGTTCACACCATTGATATAATTATTGTAATCCGGTATTTTTGTAATGCTGGCATTGATATACGTGTTAGTTGATGATGAATCTGGTTCCAGCCGTACTCTGCTATGATCATATGGCAGCAAACGAGAAAAGCGGTTTAACTTTGTGTTTTCTATTTTTGTAGCCTCGTTAAATGTATATCTCGTCCTCAGCGGCTCGTTGAGAGAATCAAATTCCTTTCTGAAGGTAACTGGGTCGACATTAGTATCTCTTGAGGCCGATTGAATTTGCTGTTTTGCTGGCAGATGTTGTTTTCGAAAAAAATTGAAAGGCTCATTTGAGTGGCCTGACTTCAGTGACGATGAAGGCTTCGTTGGCAGGAAGTCTCTATTTACAACAATAAAACGGCGTTCGTGGTTTGAATAAGTGGCATTCCAATGTTTTTCAAGCGCTTCGTCGTCTGTCCACTGTATAGATTTATTTACGTGAGCAATATACGGATGTTTGCGATTCCATATGTTTCGGTAAAGGAAAATGATTAGCAGAACGCTAAAAAGTAGCACCAAGATAAGGACAACGACTAATACAACAACGACGGAAATGGTTCCCTGATTCTCATCTTCTGAAAGCAGATGAAATGCAGATTCCATACTGGAAGCGTTCCACTTTGACACATTGTTGAGGCTGCTATAAATTACATAATGGATACGATACAGATTCCTGTTTGACAACGGCTTATTACGAACGTTTCCGTAGGTTTTATTATCTCCGACAGTAAAAACAGTGGAATATCCTATCAGTTGTGGAGTCAGTACAGCATTTAGGCTACTTCTGTGTTCAAACGAAGTTTCTTGTACCTTTCTCTTTTTTCTTTCATTAAGCGTCACACTATTTTCTGTACTCAAGACTTCTACTCTGATTTCATAGAAACTCACGGGTCCTGTATAGGTTACTACTGGTTGAAGAGTGACATCAACGCTGGTGTAGGATTTATTCACAATCTTAGGGCTTGGCGGAGCGTCTGGTGTTAAAATCTCTGTCCAGAAAGTCTTTGGTTCACTAGCAGCTCCTAGCCCCCCACCTGTTGCCGCTTTAATAATGAATTCGTATTGGGTTGCTGGAAGAAGACCGCACATCTCGTATTTCGAAACGTTGTTTATTTTAATTTCGCCTGTATTTGATTCTTGTTTGGTTCTCGTGTAGGAAAAAATCTCTGTTCGGCTGATCTGAGAAGAGAAAAGGAAGAATATTCTTAAATTCTTATTAATACTTTCATCATTATTCTTTCTACAAAGTACTTAATTTATTCACACTTCCTTTGGGCATTTTTAGTATACAAGGTAAAGTTGAAGTAATCAGGCGGTCAGTAAGAAAGGTGGGATGAACAGTGAACTGTCCTTATATATATATGTGTGTGTGTGTTTTGTTCCCTATCAGCCAGAAGGTTTAAAGCTTGATTCAATGATTTTTCCACTTAATAAGGTGAATATATTATGTATCTATATCTATCTATCTATATATATATATATATAGAGAGAGAGAGAGAGAGGGAGAGAGAGAGAGGAAGAGAGAGAGGAGAGAAAGAGAAGGCGGGGAAGAGGGATATTCAGACAGGCAAAGAAAGAGAGGACCTAGCAAACAGACATACAAATAGTGACAGACAGGCAGACAGACATATAAACATAGGAATTATATATATATATATATATATATATATATATATATATAGAGAGAGAGAGAGAGAGAGATGCCTACACGATAGTTAACAAGTATATTCCCCTGAGCAATTTGTATGTGTTCTTAATGAATATATATATAGAGAGAGAGAGACAGAGGCAGACAAAGACAGATAGAGAGACGGACAGAGAAAGAGAGTACACAGGACGTTCGACTAACTGAAGCTAAGAACATGTCAGACGAAACGTTACTTCAAAAACAACAAAGATAATGCCACTCATGAGAGTGACTGACTGATAATGACGATATTTCGTCTCCATATTTCACGTATTGATTCATCTTTGTTCTTTTTTTTTTTTAAATAAACCAAAATGATGAATAAATAAACATCCAGAACTGCTTGAAAACAACAACCATTTTCAATAGATGATGATTTATTTCATCTTATTTCCAGTGAATTTTCATAGCAATACTCAGACTTCATTGTACAGAGGTGAGCAACGTGGATTAAATACGAAAGTCGGCAGAAAAAAAACTTTCATGGAATGTGACCAAATGAGGTTTATTTTCCAACATAACATTGCAGTCCACACAGCCCTTTCAGGGCTTAAATTCCATTGGTCAAAAAACTCAACATCAGATATGACGTCATCATATAAACTTTTGAGCCCACCCTCGTAAACCTCTAGCTAGATTGATTTAAGGGGAGTGGATGATAAATCTTACTATATAATTTTTGAGGATGCCATTGGGATTTTCTGGGGGTGACCAGGCCAAAGTAAGACATTTCATGCTGCTGTTAATCCATTCAATTTGTTTGGGAGCTGAAGGGAGGCCTTCCTTTGTCTTTATTTTCTTGTAACTGGAAAACGGTCCCCAGCCACCGCGGGTACTGGCCCTAATCTGAAAAATAGATTTAAAGAAATATTAGGGAATATCGAAACTATTTTCGTCTTTTTTGGAGGGAACAGTTGATTATTTGCAGTCACTTGTTGCCGACTACCATCCCAGAATTGTGGATCAACGTGATGAACCATGTGTTTTACACCCCAAAACATGCAAATATCTTTTAATTAGTGGTACCCCACTTTATTTAGTCAACGGTCGGGCAGTTGGGCTCTGAGATCTTCAATGTGATTGTTGGTCGATCGAGGGCGTCCTTGGAGCATCAACGATGTCGGGTGATTGAGGATCGAGAAGACCTGCAATGAGCGTTGACCTTTTCTTTTTTCTTTTTCTTTCTTTTTTGCTACTGAGGTGAGATAAGAAATGTATTGGGACTGAAGCTTCATACTCTTTAATTCTAAAATTTAACATTTAAAATTTAAATAAAGACGTGTGTACACTCGAGTAACATATATAATCAAGTTTAGACGTCTTCACAGTTATCTTGACTAAGTCTTCACTAGTCAGTGCCCATTTTCAATAGCTTTTTTTAAAATCAAGAATCTCGATACATTTTATTAGTTTTTTACAAAACACAGTATTGTGAAAGTGAAGCACACTCAATATTCAGCATACCAAGCTCCGTGGGATTTTTTCTTATTTCTTAAACTGAAAGTTCATATTAAGGGTAAGATTTGATTGACTTGTTGATTGATCAATTGATTTTAACGGCATGTCAACTTGTTTGGGGCTATTTCATGCAATCGGATTCATTTTTGTGCAACTTTTTCTTAAAAAGTTTTTTCTCCACGGTTCACTCGAATACAAATAATTTGCAAACCGATCTATTTAAATCGTAGATACCAAACAGGTACTACCACTCAGGGTCAGAGGGGAACTGGGAGTAATGGCAATGAAGGGATACTCCATACTTCCCAGATCTCATTAACTGGAGACACACCATTAGATGCAGTTTAGGAACATACTCAGGATAACTTTTTTTCTGTTGGGGGTTACTCCTCTGTGGGAGATAAAGTTAGCATATTCTAAACCTCGGTGACTGAACAAGGCAAAATTTCAATATGTGGAGGATTTCAAATGGACAAATACGACGGTGCAGCTTCACACACACACACACACACACACACACACACACACACACACACACACACACACACACACACACACACTCACTTGCAGAGAGAAAAGATTACGAAGTGCTTTGATTCATTGGCTGGAATAAATGTGCTGAATCCTAAGGATGGCTACTTTGAAGAAAATTAATGTTTCATTTATTGATGATTTCTTGATAAATATAACTTCAGCGTTCGACTTTTTTTAACATACTTCATATTAAAGAAAGATCATGACTTAAAATAAAAGTTTTTTTATAAATATGTTCCAATGAAATAGCCTCGCTAGCTTTCTACAATGGGCCTTGTGCTAAGACATTGGTTATTTTTTTAAGATTGTTAATTTAACAGGACATAAGAAAATTCTTAATCTTGAATTTTTCAGCAAACACACATTTCTAAAGTTTTATTTCCCTCTTGTTAAAAAATTACGGTCCTTTAAAGTTGATAGTTTTATTGAAAAATTAATAGTAACATTTGTGTGTGCAAATTTAAAGTCGAAATTGTGGTATGATCTTTAAAATGGCTTTCTAGATCAGGTATATGCTAACTTAAGACAAAATAACCCAACGGTTTCCAGAAATGTATTGATATTTTGGATTAAAAGGTCTAGTAATATATTTATATGACTTACTTTTTGTGACCAGATTTTAAATTAACATCCTTCAAAAATGCCTATTTTATGGATAAAAAACACTGAAATATTTTCTGTGTATCTGGATATATCATGGAAACACCGAGATAAGATCATACTCATATATTTAAAAACAAGGGTCTACATGCTATCTCTTTTAAACCACCTCAGATATTTGAAAAACACCAAAAAATCTTCTTTAAATTTTCAGATACAATTTACACTATTTCAAGGTATTTATGAAAACCTTTAATAAAAACATTTATTAAGAATTATCGTTAAATAGGATGAAAGAATCCCATATTTTTGGGTGTTTTGGTCTATTTTAGATGTTTAATATTGAAAATGAGTTATGAGTAATATTGCCAACTGGTCTTCTGCTATCAATTTTATTTTTTGTGTTTTTACGTGTCAGAAGTCTGATAAATATTAAATTCTTTCCAACCTAGGATTATTTAGAGGTCATAAATGGATTTCAGGTGGCCTATAAAAATGCAACCACTTATGGTTTATAATATTTTTCAGATAAATTTAAATGTTCAATCCAAATGACCATGAAACGGACAATTTGGCCCACTTTGCTTTCTCTATCTCCTAATTTGAAAAACACCAAAAAATCTTCTTTAAATTTTCAGATACAATTTACACTATTTCAAGGTATTTATGAAAACCTTTAATAAAAACATTTATTAAGAATTATCTCTATCTCTTAAAATATAACCAAGAATAATAAAGGAGGTTATGGAATATTCGTAGAAATTTCCTGTTAACCATTCTTAGCTAATTTGTCTTGATTGCTACACTCCACAGACTTAACTTCTGTTTTCCCTGACTTGTCCGATAAAAAATAAACGTAGTCGAGTCGAATCATGAATGTTATGAAAATAATTTATATTATTCACTTTTAATGTGACACTCACTTTGATATAATAGTCGGTAAATGGTTTCATGTTCAAAAGGCTGGCGTTAGTGTATTTTAGTGCTGAATTGGTGATTGATTTTGATCGATAAAAATGTCTCTCTTCACTGCAAATCACTTGATACTTCAGGATTTGACCGTGGGATTTTTCGATCGGTTCCCAAGTGATAGTCAAAGTGTTTACCGAAGATTCGATTTTCACAATTTTGGGTCGATCTGGAACTATATGAAACAACAACAATCGGATATCTGACGCCTGTTAAGACATGATTAGACATGGTTAAATAAAGAGTTTCAGTTATTCAAAAAAGCAATGTTAAAAATATTTTTAAAAAACATTAAAACGTTAAGACGCAATAGAAAAAGAAAGAAAGAAAAATGAAAAAGAAAGAAAAGAGCAAAAAGAGAAAACAGAAAAAGAAAATAGAACGAAAATGAAAAAAGAGAACTAAATAAACAATGAAAGAGAGAAAGCTTTATATTATCAAGTTCTGTGGTGTTGATTGAATTAGTATCACTTGTATGTTGTTGCTATTTACTAAGCTTTGCGTACTCTAGCACAAAGGCCTTACCGGCTTCTATTTATCCGGTCTCAAGTCTTACTTTATTCTCTCTATCCGGCCTCAGATCTTACCTTATTCTCTCTATTCGGCCTCAGATCTTACCTTATTCTCTCTATTCGGCCTCAGATCTTACCTTATTCCCTCTATCCGGCATCAGATCTTACTTTATTTTCTCAATTCGGCCTCAGATCTTACCTGATTCTTTTGTTTTAAACTCAACTTCATCACTCAATTGTCCCCGGCCGCGGTGGTTGACATAGGCAACTTGAATGTTGTAAGTAGTAAATGCTTCCAGTTTCTCGATCGTAATCACCTCATTAGTTGTGTTATTCTCCAAAGTAGGAGCCGATGAATCATTCGTCGGAGTCAGTATAACATCAAACCTCATAAAAACTCCGCCTCTTTCGGAACAATTAAGGCTTGTCCAACTGAGACTCACAGAATCAGAGGTCACACTGTCTATGTGGATATTGGTAACCTTGCCTGTAGGAACTGAAAACAAAGAATAAAATGGTATTGTGTGTTTTACTTTTCTTTTTCTTTCTTCTTTTCTTTTTCATTTTTTTTTTATCATGAAAGTTCGAACAATATTTGATATTTTTGGTACAATATTTTCCAATCAATCGCTCCCTATCCCACATTTTTCAGAAAGCAAAAAAGACCTGCAAAAACAGTCGAATTTGGTGTCAAAATAACAGAAATCTCCTCAGCGAAATTCCCTAACCAGTGGAAAATACAGACCAGTAAAAATAAAATGGTATGAAATTCGGCTGTTGTCATACACAGCACAGAGCAAGGGATTTGATTAATGTTGCGCATTGCACACCACGACCATGAAAATTGATTTTACATGACATGGCGCTAGGATTTGACAATAGTTTCACATTGCAAGGCGCTGGGAATTAGACTATATTTTCACAAAACACGGAGCAATGAATTCGATTATAGTTGCACAAAGGAGAGCAAGGTAATGGGAATGCAACAATATTAGCACATGGGACGGTGAAAGGAATTCGATCATAGTTGCATATGGCAAAGCAAGAGGAATTCGAGTATAGTCGTATTCAGCAATGAAAGAGTTAATAGATTCTATTCGGAATATCATGGGTTACATTACTGGAGGCAAAAATTTTATTATTAAATCTTACTTGTTTCAGCCGTAAGGATCGACTGTTCATATTTGATGTTATAAGGGTGAAATATTTGAATGATGACACGGTAGCGTTTCCAAGGCAACGTCATTAGTGTTATATTTTCAGCGCCTTGAAAATCCTGCGTGGTGATTGGTCCATCGATTTTGAGGCAATCCCCAATTCCTGTTTCAGTATAGGACACTTTACCGCTGACCTTATCCGCAAACTGCAGCCTTATTTCCCCGTGTATACCTGTCGTCATTGCTTGAATAACTTTTGACTCTGTCAATAAAATTAAAGAGAAGAATTAAAAAAAATATACTCAGCACGGTTAGTGTGAAAGCAAAAACAAGAAATATAGTTATGACTAATCGAAGTCAGGGGTACCGTGTAGCTTTATTAGTGTGGCTGAGTTGGTATTGCTGATGGTACGTCAAACCGAGCATTCCCGTAGCAGAAGGGGACGTAATTTCGAGCCTTGAAAATAGATATCGTAAGATGAATGATAGTACTAGTCGAAATCATTAATAATAACGATTAAAGAATATTGCCTTCAAAATACATTTAAGAAGAGTAACGTGTACACATTGAAACAAAAAGAAATATTTTAGATGACTGGAAAAAGAATAGATAAAAAGTTTCTGTTTAAATTGCTCAGTTGAGGAGGGGTAATTATTTACATTATCTATTCATCTCGAACTATTTTATTCGTCTTGGCTGTTAATTATTCAATCAATAAATTGATAATTATAAAAAAAAAAACTACAATTATAAAAAGCGATTTTTTTAAATAAGTAAAATCCGAATAATTGCATAATTAAATCAATAATGCCAAAACTGGCAACTTTTCAGACGAGTCAAAACACAGGTATTTCAACGCTTTAAAGTTCATTCGATACAGTTACTTTCTATTTAATCTAACAACCGACTATATAGGAATTCAAACGACAGAAATGAGAGCAATATTATTTTTTATTCTGTGAAAGAAGATATTGAGGACACATCTTTGCATTTTGATTTAAAATCTCGTTGGCCACACGGACCCAGTTTACGGGCCGGATGTGGCCCAAGAGCCGCAGTTTGTCCATTGTGGTTATGCTCCGTAATGATTCGAAAAGAAAGCGACCTTTAAAGCAGGAAAAATATAACTAATACGAGTTTCTTCATTTTAAATGAATCTCTTAGGATTCCCTTTTAGCCAACAAATAAATGTTTCCATGTATGCAAATTAAACTTGAAAATGAATTTCGAATATTCAAATTAATTTTACATTGTCTTCTCGAGGAGTTTTTGCTTTCATTCTTTTCCTCCAGGTTTTTCCCCTTATAGAATGTGTCACTAGACGCTGAAGAGTCAGCCAGGCAAGTGAAGACATCAACAACCTTTGATCGTCTTACATCATTTGAAAGTCTGAAGAAACAATGATTTATTTGTGACAACTAAGGTCAAGGTCGATGTGACTTGCTTACTATGTATACAACTGCGTAACGCTAAACGTAAACATATATATCGCCACCAGCAGACTCGAAAAAATACCATTCATACTAGAATTCTCTAAACAATCTCAGGTGTTTCCTGCAAGGGCAAATTGACCAAGGAAGAATTGTTCAAAATTATAGTCGGAACTTCTATAAACAAAACAAGTTTGTACGTCTCAGATGGGCTGAACGTATCAAAAAGATGATAAAACGTATATAATATATTGTGTTCCATGGTATCCTAAAGGAAGACACGTCCACCACCACCCAACGACAACAACTCAACAAGCACCACTACCCAACAACCTCTATCACCTTATAAACCCTCATCACTTGACTACATCCACTATCCAACGATACTTGCCCTCAAAATACTTTTGAGAAAGGTACCACTTGATTATATTCATCACTCAACAACCTTCACCACCTATCAATCTCCTTATGCAACAACCTCTACTACCCAACAACCTCCACTATTTGACTACATCCACTGCCTCACAACCTTCATCACCTTACAACTTTCATCAACTAATCTTTATTTTCATATTTTTGATTGTTGCAATCAACATTGACTCGGAAATTTAGAAACTCAAGACACCAAATCAAATAAAAGTAAAAACCCAGAATAAAAAGGTGGGAAGGAGACGATGAAAAAAATAAGCCACTAAGAAATATGACACAAGATCAATTTTTAATATGGGGCTCACACATAATGAGTTTTCCTGGAAATTATCCAATTCTTACCGATTTTGCCACTGGCTTCAGGGTGTTCTGACTCCATTAGTTATAGTGCAATGAAGAGGTGCTGCTTGGTAGAAGGATCTCCAAGAAATAGGCTTATTTTATTATTCACTTACTTATGCAAGGCATGAGGATAAAACTGGTTGGAACTCCCGGTGGTCCTGTGATGTTAGTTTTTTCGTTCTTGGATAAGATGTCGACCCGAAATCGATAAACACCATTTTTCTCTAAACCAGAAACGTTCACGTTAAAATTTGGACCGCCGTTCATGATGGCAACATCTTTCCATTTCAGACTGCCTTTACGATGGATTTTCAATCTGTTATATAAAAATCATAAGTATACTTAAGACAATTTTGGGAACTTCATTTTTATCATCCCCCTTTATTAAACTAAAAATATTTTGTGGGCTTGTTTAAATGATAAATAATTAAATTGTCTGTACAATACGAATAAAAGATTTTAACAAAAGTTTCTACTAAACATGACTGAGTGTGTCGTCACCTGTGGCTTATGAGGTCGCATGACTTGACCGGAGACGAATAGTAACAGTCCATGTCAGTCTGAATGTGGAAACGACTCAGAAGGTTCATGCTCTCCTTTAAGGATTTTAGGAACACCAGTGAGTGAAAAAGAAAAGGTAAAGGAAGGAATAAACTAAGAATTTTTTTTAAAAGTGTCCTTATTTGTAGTTGAAAGATCTATTTTATGATTTTTTCTTTTTTACTCTTTTTTTAGTTTACATTTAAGATTATATATGTAAATAGGTAAGCTGTCTGAATTTCTGAGACGAACCTTGATGGTTTTTATCATTCAGGGTTTTCGGACTATTTTCTTCATCTTTATTGTTATATTCACAATGTTTCAGTCATTATATCTTCCGGCCTTCGTCTAGTATTTCTTGTCAAACTCGAAAGCCTACACAGAACTTCGAACCACGTCCTTTATTTAATTCACGGGGTCACTCCCTCTGATTCGTTAACCATAACCGGGTACAAGTGTTAATTATTCCTGTATTGTTACTCGTCTGCAGTCAGGTTCAATCCTGACTGCTGGCGAAGTTGTTTTTTTATTCCAATAATTTTTTTCCACAATTAATGCTCAGTTACAGAACAATATTTTAGTTAATAATTTTTGAAAAAGCAGCAAAGTTTTAATTCAAATTTTTATTTACTCTCTAAATATTTAACAATAAAAGAATCTAAGACTTCGTGTATTACAATATACTTTTATTTAAGGATTTTTTCCTGTTACATAAAAAAATATTATTTTAAAAAATGTAACCCTTACCTCCTGAGTGATTTGAAAGATTATTATCATTTTATTTTTTAATGACTTTTTTGAACACTGTGACAAAAATTTGAATTCAATTTTTAAATGCCTGTTGAGTATTGTGATAAAAACGTATTTGTTTAATTTCTTCTCTTTTACCCTTTAAATAAAAAGAAGCTAATAAATAAAAATGCTTCTTTATTTTTAGATTGAAAATTTCGCGTATTAATTCAAATAAAAAATATTCTTTTATTCCTGAAATAGTTCATTTCTTTAAAACATTTTTTGAGTTTCCCTGAGTAAAAATTTATATATTTTGTTCTAAGAAATATGAAAAATATTCGTTTAGAAAATTAATTTCTTAATTATCAATGAACAATACTTTCGTTTATTTATTTATCTAGTTATTTTTATCCTCTGTATGTAACATTATTGGTAGGAACAATAAAAAGAAGCAAAGAAATTAAATGTATCCTTAGAAATAAAATAAAAAAAGCCAAGAATTAAGAATATAAAATTTTTTGGATTACAATTTTTTGGAGGTTGGTGGCGGGGGTTTCATTTAAAATAATATTTTTAAAAAGGGGATCCTTTAGTTTGAAACATTTTCATTATTTTTTTTAGGTCTTCAAAATTATGACTTTTTTTTATCATACTAAATTACAACACAATAATTTTCGAAAAAGCTTTTAATTCAGACTTCGCCAATGGAATCTGCGCGCTATTTAAATATGGTAGGTCTTAAGAAAAGCTGAAGAGTTGCACGTGCTTTTTTGTACTTATGAAGAACTGTGAAGAGTTTCATAAATTGATTGATTTTTAGCTATTGAATTATATCATTTAATCAGTAAAAATCAAAACTAAATTTTGTTCCTTTCTTTCTTATAAAAAACATTTAAAGTGTCAGCGTGATTTTAATGCTCAATGACATCTCTTTTTTTTTTTTTAGTTATAAACACGTACATACCAAAAGAGATATGACTACTTTATACAAATATGTGTAAATAAATTGCACATACATGTAGGCACTTATATTGGTCACTCCCACGTCGACATTGTAAGTCCAGGCCTTCCAGGAAACAGTCAAGTTCTGACAGCCATAAACATTAACGGTAGGTGGATGAAATAGGCGGGCGAGTCCTGCCAAAAATGAAATTAGCCATAAACAACAGTAAACACACACCCCACACACATTCAAACACACTCATAAGCTCTGTAAGCAGAGCCTAAAATACACCGATTAAATCCCCTGAAGAAAAAAACAGTGTCTTGGGTAAACCACTAAACTGGAATTAAACTTTTCATTGGCATTATTCCTTTTCCAGGTTCACTCTAATCCAGAATGATATTACTTGTTGGGGTTCTATCTATGGGTCAAATAGAATTTATTATAAGATAAAAAATACTTGAAACCATTTAACTGAGACCAAATTATTAGCATTATATAAGAATATGTACTTGAAACCATATAATTGTGTGTAAAATATTTTTAATTCAGAAGAGTTACGAAGGTCTATGACTTGTTTCTTGAAACCATATAATTGATTTAAAAAAGACTGACTCTGGTATGGTATAACCCAACAAGAGTTGACATACCAACAAATAAACCCAAATCAAATCCTGCCACACACACACACACACACACAATTAAAAATAAAGTTATAAGGTCAATTCATATTATACCGACGATAATTGGAATTGACATGGAAAAATTAATAAAGCCATTAACCATAACTTCTTGGTTCATGAAAATCATATTACTTGAAAGATTGCTTTCGACATTATTTTAATACCTTTTGCCCCTCTCTCTCTCTCTCTCTCTCTCTCTCTCTCTCTCTCTCACACACACACACACACCAGTGTCTTATCTGCAACCTGGCGGACGTGTTGACTGGGGTTTGATATTTATGTTGCCCTACCAAGGTTAAATAAATAGTCTGTCCAACTATTCACCGATGGCTGAGTGGTCAAGTGAATTCTTGTCTTTCTCAAAACCATTAGTGCAAAATGAAATGCAATCTCGACCAGAAATTGAACTCTACTTATCTCTTCCATTTAACGTAGATATAACCATTATGTTATTCGCACCTATTATATATAACCGGTCCATTGGCCTAGCAGTTAGAGTGTTCGCTAATGGCCGGGAGACCAGGGTTCAATTACTGGTTGTCGTACCAAAGACTCAAAAAATGGTACTTGCCGCCTTGCTTAGCACTCAGCATTATAAGGTGAGGATCAAGGGTAAAGTGGAGCAATCCAGGAAAAGGAGTAGCACCCTTCCTTACACCTGGGTGTTGTAGCTATCGAAAAGGGAGCCTTCGAGTCACACTCGACAACGGTCGCCAACTTTACTTATATATATATATATATGTGTGTGTGTGTGTGTGTGTGGCGGTTTTGAGGATAACACTATTGTTTTTGGGCACACAAATGAATTACGAGACTATTCTTTAGTAACACCACAACGAAAGTTCTTTATTTGCAGCTTTGAATATTTGGTTTGTTCTTGGTGCTGCAAGACTCGTGGTGCTTAGGCCTGTTGGATGTTTGAGACGAAATTGCGTTATGAGAAGTTAAGAAGGCAGCATGTTGCAATTGTAGGAATTGAACTTTGGATGTCACCGTGAGTTTCGTGTCTGGTAATTGGGGAGAGTAGGCGTTATCTCCATTAATGTGGACCAGAGGTGAAATGGGAGCTAGTGTGTCGAGAGCGGGATTACGCTCAGATCGACATAGCCAATTTTGGGGTGACATAAAGTTGTGCCTGTGCGAGGCATGTTGAACGCGTCTAATTTATATTCAACTGGGATTCCTTGAAAGAAATCCATAAATTAGATGGTTCCTTCGTTGAGTGTCCATGTTGCTGCTGCTAGTGTTAAAGCCACAGTGAGATGTCCACACTGGGTGGCTTGTTTAGCTAAAAAGCATCGCTAAGCAGGGACGATCAGAGACACGTCTGTTCTGGTCGCTGTCTCAAGCTGAAGAGAGTGAATTTAGCCGCTCACCCGTTTTGCTAGCCGGAAATGAAGGTCCGGGCTGAATAGGATAAGTCATCCTGATTGGGTGAAATTCAGTGTTGAATTAAATTGCGCGCCAAAACAAAATACGAGATTTTCCTCTTCTCTACATATATATATATATATATATATATATAACTGACGACTCTGAGTTTCATGCTTTCGATCATTAGATGAGTTTTCTTTCATGTAGGTTATCTTATTTTTAAATTATGATATTTACTATATATTTTCGTTACATTAGTAAACTTTCGTTTCACTGATTTTATTACCATTTTAGATTTTATTGAACTGTGAGTGTCTTAATTTGGAATATATATATATACATATATATGTGTGTGTGTGTGTGTGTGTGTGTGATGTGTTTATATCTTCATATAATGTAGATAGCATGAGAATATGAATATACTTTGTGAAAATAAAATTAAATAACTTGAAAGACGATGTCGATTTTTCCCTAGTGCATTATGTCCATGCTACACAGTAGTAAGTATTGTGATAATATTTTCAAAGTCTTCAGCCAAAGTCACGTAGTATCACTTATCCCAGTGAACTCTTTATATATGCATGTTAGAGTACAACATAAAAATACAGTACAAAAATACATAACGACCAAGAAGGTAAACTTAATATGTACTATTGATGAACCCCTTATTTTGGAACCTGTGCTCATTTTAATCTGTATATAAGATCAGGTACGGTAATCCAGCTATAATCGAAATGTATCATGACTGAAACTTTAAACATCCCTAATTTGAAAAATTAAAATTGAAACGAATTCGTACGCACAACTGAGCTACTTACATGATAACATCTGTAAATCTAGTCTGTTGTTTAGATTTGTAGAGAAAATCTAGATAAGTCAATGTCGATTATTTAAAAATATTATGTTAGTCTCGATACTTAAAAATAAAGTGTTTTGGGTGAAACACAGAACTGTGTGACGTCAATGTAGAGTAGAAGAGGAGGCAGATGGATCATGTGACCCGGGCCTACAATTTTGAGGGTGCCTACTCCAGACACCTTGTTCTTATTTTTTGTATGGAAGACTCAACTAGGTACAGCATATCATATATACTATATGTACTAGTATATACCCAAACCATACATAAATCACATGTTTTAGCACTGATTACAAGAATACTTAATAAGCAACTGAAATGGAAAAGAGGCTATTTTTCCTGTATGGCTCCCGAACGTCAGTGAGTGCAGCATCTTCCATACTTTCCAAACCTAGCACCGTGCGATATTTTTTTTATTCTTAAAATGAATATTCACCTGAAGAAGTTTCCTGTCATATCAGGAGAGGAGTTTCAGAGGGGCTTTGACTAATGGAAAACCTGCAGGAATAAAAGTATTGAATTCCAAAGGATTGTTCATCCATTTGTGATATTGTAAGTAAATAACACTAGGATGCAAATAAATAACTTATTAAAGAAATGAACAGTCGAAAGAAAGACGAATTGACAAAGTTCAACATCACTTCCAGTTGGCTTAGTGTAACAAGATATACTTGATCTAGCACTGGGTCTGGCCGAATTCACTTGCATTGGTCATCAAAGTGACGACGGTAGCTGACCATACTATGTCACCCACACAAGGCCGAAGTGGGGGTTGTTCTGTGAATTACAATATAACACGATGAAATTCGTGATTTAGCCTCTTTTTCTCTTTTGGTGGCTGGGATGCGAGGAGACAAACGTTTGCGTGAACGAGGAACGAATCAGAGACAAGAAGAGTCCTGTTCCCAGAAGAACGAAGACGCTACCCAACACATTGTGTTTGTTATCTACTTCTTCTTGCTTCCACGGCCTACGTGACAGAATAGGAAGAATAAAACAACAGAGTTCCTAACGCTTAAGACGAATTTTGCTTTTGTGTTTTTCTCTCTCTTCATCACCAACGTTGCAGTCATCGGTGACTACGCTACACATTGTAGCGTAGTCAAGAGCGATAGGAGCCTTCTATCATGTCTGAAAGTGACACAATGTTCAACGAGCGAGATCGGAGATGCGCCGCTGTACAACTCATGCTCTCTACCGATCCAAGTTATGACAACAGGACCAGGTGCACAACAGCCAGAACTATCGCTGGATTGCCACGAATAACAGGGACGTGCCCAGGGTGATGAAAACAAAGTTTCCGGCTACTGTTATGGTCTTTAGGGTGGTTTCAAGTGTGGGCCACATCATGCCTCCTCGCATCTTCGAAGTCGGCTTGAAAGTCGACACCAAAGTGTACCTGGATGTGCTGAAGAGTGTGGTGATCCTCTGGTGCAATCAGGTGGCCGGTGGTAGACCCTGGGTGTGGCCGCAGGACCCAGCGCCGACCACAAGTCCAAAGAGACCCAGACTTGGCTTCAGAAGGAGTGCTACGACTTTGTACCCTTCTCTCACTAGCCCCCTCCTCCCCCGACCTGAACCCACTGGACTACTTCGTTTGGTCATACGTTGAAAACATCTCCAACATGACCTCCCACAACACCAAAACCAGCCTGATCGCCGCCATTCGCCGAGTATTCACCGAGCTCCCGCCGGCGCTTGTGGGAAAAGCATGCTCCCAGTTCCGGATCCGTATCGAGGCGGTGATTGAGGCTGAAGGCGGCTACATTGAATAGATGTCAGCTCTACTACATAATCAAGTTACCTGAATTGATTTTTTTTAATAAAAGTTTTAAAATAAAGCTGTAGTGTTGTTTTCTTTAGGACGACAATTCTATCGTTTCACCCTGTAACTCATTTATTTACGATCGGTGTATTTTAGTAAAAACTTTTTATCAACCGAATAACAAAAACATGACGAAAGTATTGCCAGTTTTCCAAAACGTTGGTATATAAAACGCATCAGCGACTTACTTTGTTGACATCCTGCCCCAAACCATTCTGAATGACATCTTTGAGACGGACAGTTTCCATTCTTGTTGTTGCATTTATCATTCACTGGACAGTGGCAATGGAAAAAACAATTCAGTCCATACTTATTAGGTGGACAACCTGCACAAATGAAAAATAATAAATAAACTCATGTCCCATTTATCATAACCAAACTGAATAGCACGTTACAGCGCTAAAACGGAGAAGTATCTAATTAGAATAAAACTTACTTTCAATGACTTGTGAGAAAAGTTTCTAAAAGTATCAATTTATTTCAGATGGATACGACTGATTGCACACATGTCTGAAGTATGTTCAAAAAGTATCTCATTCTGTCGGTGGGACTCAGAATATAACGACTGTGTCTCCTGTAGTGGGAGAGGTCACCCACAAAAATCTGTGTTCTGGGTATGATACTAAACTACATCCGGTGGTGAAACTCTAGTTCTTGAACTCTGGCAATTCAGGAGTGAACCTTTCATTGTTATTACTCCCATATCCACTATAACCCGAGTAGTAATACCTGTTAATAGCCATATAATAGATTAATGTACGAATTATCAATATTAGATAGGAATACCAGTATGCAAACAAATGATTACTTTTATTAAATAGGAACAGTCACTTGAAATCATATAATTTAGCCTAATGGGTAGAGTGTTCGCCAATGGTCCGGGAGACCAAGTCGAGTCATACCAAAGACTTTAAAAATGGTATTTGATGCCGCCTTGCTTAGCACTCAGCATTATAAGGTGAGGATCAAAGGTAAAGTGGGGCAATCCAGGGAATGGGTAGCGCCCTCCCCTACACCTGGATATAGTAGCTATCGAAAAGCGAGCCTTTGGGTCATCCTCGACTAAGGTCGCCAACTTTACTCATTAGTATTAGAAAGGAAAACTTGATACCCTATTACTCAGTCCAAATTGTTTTTATCATTAAACTGGAACAGTTTCTTGAAACCATATAATTGCTTGAAAAAAAACTTACTTCAGCATTAAATAACCCGATAAGGGTTGAAATATCATAAAAGCAAACAACCAAACAAGCAAATAACCAAAAAGTAACAAAACTGAAGCTGTATTTACCAAGGAAAGAAATGAACAGTAAAGGAAATACTAATTTTCTTTAAAATATTTCCTTTAGCATTCAATACACTAATTCCAGCGGGTTTTCTATTGGTTGAGTCACTTTAGAAACGTCTCTTTTAATATAGTGTAAAGCTGCAGAAGCAGATTTCTTTTAATGCCTTCCTCCTCCTCCACCTCCTTCTCCTCAAATCTTACTCTTGAGATTAATTTTCATTTTAGTAAACAAGAAAAAGTCCTGTGTTTGACCAAAAACATTTCGTTCAAAATTATTCGTGGTGGGCTTCATATTTTGTTTAAATGGACGCTGACTCATCTAGACGTCATCTCTTAATTAGAAAAATTGCTCAGTTGTGCCCATATCGTCATTTAAATTTTAAGTCTTAAGTTTGTTTTGTTTTGTTTTTTTTTTTTGTTTTTTGTTTGTTTTTGTTTTTTGTTTTTTTTTTTTTTTTTTTGCTCTTTAATTCAAGGCTTCAATCTCGTCAATCTTTTTTATCATACCTAGAGTAAAAAAAATTTATGTACAACTTACGTTCTTGGCACTCTGGGGCTGCAGTCCATCCGATAGCACATTTGTAATCCTCGCAGCCCTTGACTTTACAAACACCATATCCATTTAAACAATGACACGGAAAGGCACAGTTGGGACCAAATTGCCCGCTGGGACAATTCTGGGCTGAAATATTCAAAAAAAGAAAGATTGCTGTTTCATTTGAAACTTTGTAAAATAGTATAACTGGTCACTCATCTGAGTTGTAAGCAAGCTACTCTCTGCTTAACTTCGGTGATCTGGTAAAAACCGATGCTTTCAGAATGATCTGACCGTGTAGAGAGACAAAAATAATTGTCTTCTCTTATCCCGTGTCTATTAGACACGCGAGAATTTAGACCCCTAATTCTTCCTTTCTCTTACCTTCCTTCTTTGAACAAAAAAGGACTTATTTTTAGTCCCTATTCGAGGGGGCCAAAAAATTGACATTATTTTTAATTGTGTTCGTTGTACAAAATTGAAACTTTGTTTCCAACTCCTGCAAAGTTCTCAATTTCTCTTCGTCGAAGTTGGAAACAACGTCTCCATTTGGTGGAAAATTTGAAGACAAGTAACCCATCTACATTACTCTTCTTTTGTCCTTCTTTCGTGCATGTTTGTTCTTGTAACTCTTTTGTTTGGGAACACATTGCTAATTGTTGCAACATTTATTATATCACTTAATGTTTCAATTGTTTACAGAGAAGTTAGAAAGAAAGAAAGAAAGAAAGAAAGAAAGAAAGAAAGAAAGAAAGAAAGAATGCACGCATGAACAGAAGAAAGATTGGAAAGCGAAGAAGTTAAAATCAAAGAAAAGAAGAAAGATATTCATGAGGACTAATATTTACTAATCTTAATTAAGTTGGACACCCAGCCAAATCGAAGAAAAAAGGTGGGAAGATTGTGTTGCATCAATGATCTAAAGTTTGAAAGTTAGCATTTGTGATCAGTATTTGGGAGGGTTTTTTTAAGAGGCTTTAATTTACTTGAACATTTTTAAAGGAAATTATTGCAAAGAACAGTCAACCAGGTAAAATAGGTATTAATTAAAATAAATAAAAATAACATATTCCCAGAGTAGAAGAAAAATCCAATGGAAGAGAACAATTGTTGGAATTTGTAAATTCAGCAGTTAATTACTGCTCGAATACCATTGGCTTATTTCGGAGTTGGAACGTTACTAGCCCTTTGCGGTTATATAAACAAGTCGCCTATGGCAGTTATCTTTTTAGCCTTTTTAGTTGTCTTTTAGCCTTTTACTTTTGGCCTTTTTTTGTCTCTTTTAGCCTCGAGCCTCATTTTGGCATCTAGGGTCTTTGGTTTTTTACCTTTCGCCTTTTTTCAAGTGGGCAGTTTGATCTAAGCCGGGGGCAGTACTATTTGGCCAGTTTACTGGGTAGCGTATTTGGCCATTCAACCGATGCAAAGAAGCTGTTGAGCCGGTCGAGAATCAGAATTTGCTACCCGTAGACCACAACGACCCCCCCAAAAAAGCGAATTAAAAGGTCGTAGAGAAACTGAATGAAGGTTTTCTCTACGCAGAAAAGAAACGAACGTTTTGGTACCACGTGCTTATTAATAGAGAGAGTAAGCATCTTTCGACATTTTAAACCAGAAGAATTAAAGAAGATATTCGACGAGAAGTTAAAATACCAACTTGGATCAGCCTACGTAATTGTCGAGACAAACTTCAGAGAAGAAGAAATATTCTACTCAAGATTCAGAGTGCTTTCCCGGGGAAATAGCGGACTTTTTGTTGACAGAAGTGGCACAAAAAAGAAAAAGAACTTTTGAATTCTAATACCAAGTGAGGTATTTCTTTTAAAAACTGTTAAATAACTTTTAGCAACTTTGCGGTTCAACGACGAGTAAATCTTTCAATACTTTACTTTACGTTTATTTTATGCTATTAAACTCATTTTAATTATTTTATATGTTTTGCATGAGGAAATATATGCAATGCGGCTTGTTGAATTTATTTGTAAAATTTATTTCTCCGGAGATAAATTCTTTTTTTTTTTTTTTTTTTTTTGTGTTTTATGTTTTAAAAAACATAGTTGTCATTTTCTTTTACTGGTTAATTGTAGTGCAAGTATTGCCCTTCCCTTTTTGCTTCTCCTTTTTTCCTACCTTTTTTTCTCTTCCCTACTCCTCCAGACTTGGTTGACTGCTAGGTCCGTTCTGCTACTATAGCCTAGGCGTACTTAACCTTTAAAACTTATTTTGGAACACTGGTTAAAAAATTGTATACGAAACAACGTCTAGTACACGTAAACCTTTTTGTTCACCTTTCGTGTGATAGCCATATCACTTTTTTTTTTCCTTTATAAGTGATATGGCTTAATTCTTAATAATAGGAATTTCGATTTGTGTTTACTTTTACTGAATAATACAGTCTGTTCAGTTATATTCTTTTATTTTTAAATTGTAGAATTTTCAGGTTCCCTGCTAAACACACGTTGTCTATAGAGCCACTCCGAGAATAAACCTTAGCATCTTTTAAAATAGACCAAACATTTCTGGAGGGAGCATCTGTCTTATCCATAATATCCCAATAATATCAAGACATGGTGGTGCTATTTAGGTTTTGTTTTGTTTTTTTTAACTAGGGAGGATTATCCTACGTGTATACCATCTAGTTTTGAAGATATTTTGGGTAGCCCCCAAATTAACTTTCTTTTCATTATTGGTTTTAATATTGGCTTTGTATATTACGTTGTCAGCGATGTATATGCCGTTTAAATGGCAATCCTCGCCGATATGGCAATTACAACCTGGTTTGATGTTACTACTTATGCTGAGGGTTTTATTATTATCCGCTGTGATAATCTTATAAACATTTTTTTAAATGTTTTTGTTAGATAATTTACCTAGAGGTCCATCCCGGAAATGCTTGTTAACGAGACTGGGGAAAGTAGTGGCTACGTTGATCGTGCATTTTTGTTAAAAGACAGACTACCTTCTAAACTCCTGCTAAACTCCGCTTTAAAAATTGACCTTGTGTCATATCCAGCCCGATTTGCGTAAATAGGACCTTCTGCTCCTGATAAAGCGAATTTTAGGTTTGGTTTGTTTGAGGGCATATCAACCTTTATGGGTTATTTATAGCCAAAATCATCCTTGTAGAAGAACAGAAATGATACTATTTAAACCATAGCTGTGAATTTCATACCGTTCCCTGGGGGTATTAGTCCAAAAGTGAATGTAATAATGAAACAGATGTTCAAACTCGCTTACTTTAAGGTTGCAATCCAGCACTTTATCCATTAGGCCATTTTAGAATCTTGATAAGAAAGACTAAGATTTAGTCCAGAATTCCTAAGAGCATTGGTGTATTTAGAAGCTGATTTATCAAAAATGATCTTGTTAAAAGAATTTGTAGATAATCTGTGGGAGACCGACTTGCCTTTGTATCTTTACGCTAAAGGGGAATGATTCGAACTAGCATCAGTATATAGAGGCTTTGTATTGGGTTTTCTGAAGGGCTTCTATAATCTAGTATCAAAACAAAAAAAAAACTGGTGTGAAGGAAGTCAGTGATTTTTACACCTGAAGTCACTTCAGTTTTTAAGTTGTATGACTTTAAAAATTTCATTGGTTGTTTTTTTTTGTTTTGTTTTTTTGCTTTTGTTTTTCACCCTAACTCCGCCTTGACGTCGAGGTTCAGGATATGCTGAGTGCAGAGGGATAAAATCCCCTCACCAAAAAAGGGGTGTCCTGGGTAAAACACTAAACTGCATCTGATGGTGAGGCTTCAGTTCTGGAGCGGGGGGAATATGGAGTACCTCTTCATTGTCAGGTCCACACTTACCTGGATTGGTAGTAACTGTAAAGTTCCTATCTATGGGTCAAATAGATCTGTTTGAAAATTATTGGTATTGGATGGGAAT
Organism: Sepioteuthis lessoniana; assembly: GCA_963585895.1. NCBI lineage: Eukaryota > Metazoa > Mollusca > Cephalopoda > Myopsida > Loliginidae > Sepioteuthis > Sepioteuthis lessoniana. The sequence goes on from OY757930.1 coordinate 52,464,055, forward strand.
ACTTGATATAATGTAAATGTGTGAAAACAAATGGTTATTGGCAAATAAAAAAAGCGCAATTTAAAAAGTGTAATAAGATTTGAATTACGATCAGACATTTAGAAATTAATCAAATTTTGTCATTAAATAACCCATGAGAATTTTGATATGCTATTAAACATATAAACCAGACCGAATCAACACTAAATGCTGGTTTTTATCCGAAGTCTGAATAACAACAAGTCTCCTCGGGTTTCCCGGGCTTTTCTAAGTATTCTTGTTGCTTTTAAGAGCTATTGCTTAAAGAGTCCCAATTTTTCTTCTGATCTCCAGTTTTTCTAGTTTCTTTTCTTGGCTCTGATTAGTATTTCGTATATTCTTACCGTATGTGTGTATATGTGTGTGCTTAAGAAATATGACTGGACTGAAAACTAGAAACTAATTCGTTGAAAATAACAGTTTACATTTTATCGGTCATTTCTTAATCATATAATTGATATCAGTATCCAAGATATATAAAAGGTCAGTTGAAGACACTTTGATACCAAGCGATAATTTCCATTCAACAAATTTTATGCCACCAAACCAGTTAATTATTCGTTGCTTCTGTTGTAGCATATCAAATCTTTAAAAAAAAAAAATTAAAAAACATTCAAATATTTTTTTCTTAAAAACTTTTCTCTTGACAATGACGTAAGTTTGAAACTAGTAGAGGACAATAAAAAAAAATAAATAACACCAAAGAAATATTTATCTTATCACATTTTTCATACACACACACACATATATCTATATATGTGTATTTGTGTGTGTGTGTGTGTGTGTGTGTGTGTGTGTGTGTATTAGGTGGTTTAGAATATAATGAATAAATAAAATGTTTAAGACTTTGTAAAATCGGCTATTCTTCTCAAATAATCTAATATATATAAGTAAAGTGGGCGACCTTACTCGAGGGTGGCCCGAAGGCTCCCTTTTCAATAACTACTACACCGAGGAGTAGGGGAGGTCGCTACTCCATTCTCTGGATTGCTCCGCTTTACCATTGATATTTACTTTATACTGCTGAGTGCTAAGCAAGGCGGCATCAAGTACCATTTTTGAGTCTTGTATGACTCGACCTGGGATTGAACTCCGGTCTACCATACCATTAGTGAAAATGAACTGATATACAAACTTTAAAGGTATGTATAAGTTTAAATATACACAGTCCGACCCAGAAGTTTCCTAAAGTTAACCACAACAAATATTTTCTTAACAGCATGTTCCCTCCGCCTTTTTCGAAGTTGTTCACTGGTTTTCTGTTCGCAAAAAATTGTGTTCTATTCTCAGTTTGTGTGTGCTGTTTAAATCCATGAAACAGTTTATTTATGTATTTATTTGTTTGTTTGTGTTTGTTTGTGTTTGTGTGTGTGTGTGTGTGTGTGTGTTCATTCTCTTATGGTGTGTAAAATACTTCAAGTCTAGTTTAGAAATTATTATTTCTCACTTATCGATTTAAAAAATTCTCCAGTATATTCGAAATAATGAACTTAAATAAGTTAATACTTTTAATTAATACTTAAACAAGAATGTCAGCCAGAGAAGACACAAGCCAATTTAGTGATACACGAAGATACACTCTTAGGAATACGGGACGTTACAGTACCTTTTCTTTGATAGATACAAATACAATACACACCCACTTACCTGACGTCCAGTGCCCACCGAAGTAGGCCATCATCACTTGGAGACGGAGAAGAAAGCAAGGCCAATATTTCCCCATGGTCTGTCATACGGTATACAGGTCCGTTAGGTCTTCCCAGAATGAAATATATAATTTATCCGTCCAAGTTAAAATAACCGCTCCACTTTGTGGATGTTACAGGTTTAAGTATTTGTTGCTGCTGCTGTTGCTACTCCTGCCGCTACTATCATCGGTTAAGGTTATGCTAAGCACTCACCACTTGTCTAGTATGTAGAGTTCTGGATGTCAAGTGTCAAACTGGCTGCTTGCTGAGAAGGTTCTCTGCTGCAATTGGTGATTTTGCTGTGTTCGGTAAGTTATGATTATAAACTTCAGCAGAATTTATAATTAAGGTTGTTGGTATTGATAACAGAACCGTTTGTAATAGTAACACAGGCTTTCAATGGTGTCTGTCTGTCTGTCTGTCTGTCTCTCTCTCTCTCTCTCTCTCTCTCTCTCTCTCTCTCTCTCTCTCTTTATATATATATATATACATATACGTATGAATTTTCAAAAACTATCGATCTTATGAACACAATCTTGTAAGGTAGCCAATGGCAGGATTTTAAATTATTTTTCAAAGAGTGCTCAATTATGGAGATAGGAGCAATAATAATAATAATAATATCCGACGGAATAGTGGACTTTGCTATTCCGGCTGATCACAGGGTAAAACTGAAGGAAGGTGAAAAGAGAGGTAAATATCTGGAAGTTGCTCGATAATTGAAAAAACTATGGAACATGAAAGTGACGGTGATACCAATTGTAATTGGTGCACTCGGTACAGTCACTGAAGAATTGGTACAGGGACTGGAGGACTTGGAAATAAGAGGACGAGTGGAGACCATCCAAACAACAGCATTGTTGCGATCGGCCAGAATACTCAGGAGAGTCCTGGAGACTTGAGGAGACTTGCTGTCACTCAGCCTCCAGTGGAAAATCATCGACTAATGCTGGTGTAAAAATACTCTCAAATGAGTATAATAATGATAATGATAATCTATCCTAGAAAATGGGACACGTAAACTCCTATGGGACTTTGACAAATAAACGGATCACCTAATCTCGGCCAAAAGACAAGACCAGACAATTTTGAAAATTTTCTTTTTTTTTTGTTGTTGTTGTTGTTGATTTAATAATCAACAAAATAAAAAAAAAAGAAAATTTGCAAAATTGTGGACTCTGCTGTCCTGGTTGACCATAATAAAACTGAAAGAATGTGAAAAGAAGGATAAGTACATCGACCTTGATAGGGAATTGAAAAAACTATGCAACATGAAGGTGACAATTATACCAATCGTGATTGGTGCTTTTGGTATAGTCACCAAAAGATTTTTAAAGGGACTGGAGGACTTGGAGGCTGGAGGACGAGTGGAGACCATCCAAACTACAGCAATAGTGAGAACGGCCAGAATACTGAGAAGAGTCCTGGAGACTTGAGGAGACCTACAGTCAGTAAAACTCCTGAGAAAAACCATCAGCGTTAGCTGATGTGAAAAACTCTCAAGGAGTAAATAATAATAATGATGATTATAAATTGAATGTGTTCTAAAGGTGCATTGTATTTGTTGTGTTTTATGGCATATCAACCTTTGTGGGTTATTGAATGCCAAATCCTGTTTATATATATATATAATTATAAGAAAAACTCGACAGACCGTCATTTGGGTATTATAGATTTATTTTTGTTGGTCACTCCATATGAGAAATCAACCTCTTCAGATAGTCATCACATAATGGTGAAAAGAAAAAAAATTAAATATTATTTCAATGGATTGTTATTCGTTTAAAAAACGAAGAGAGGTGGGACAAAAAGATATTGACAAGAAGTTAGTGTCAGAACCTGATGCTACGTCAATGTCGGGTGTCATATATCCTTATGTATCTTTTAAATAAGTTAACCTGTTTCATTTTAAGATAAAATCTATTCACTTATTTATTAAGGAAAACGTAGCGATAAATACTATTTTATATATCAAACTTATCTTTAGTTAAAAATTCTTTTAGAGGTTTATCAGATTTCTATTTAAGATTGAAATTTAGTCTTTATCTAATGCCCTAATGCTTTTTATTCTATTTTTAGTCTGAATACTGCCATTCTAATTACCGTTAAAATCATTAATATCACAATAATAATTAATCATGAATAATTATATCACTAATAATAATAAAAATTAACTATTATTACAATTATTGTTAATTTATTATTTACTCCTCAGGAGTTTTTCACATCAGTATTAGCTGATGGTTTTCACTGGAGTTTGAGTGACAGCAAGTCTCCTCAAGTCTCCTGGACTCGTCTCAGTATTCTGGCCGTCCACAGAAATGCTGTCGTTTGGATAGTCTCTACCCGTCCGCCAACTTCCAAGTCCTCCGGGCCTTTTAATAATCCTTTAGTTACTGTGCCTAAAGCACCAATCACAATTGGCACAATCGTTACTTTCATGTTCCACAGTTTTTTCAATTCTCTAGCAAGGTCGAGGTACTTATCCTTCTTTTCACCTTCCTTCAGATTTATTCTGTGGTCCGCCGGGACAGTAAAGTCAACAATTTTGCAGATTCACTTTCTTTTGTTGATTATTATGAGGTTTGGTATTCTGGCCGGGATTAAGTGATCCGTTTGTATGTTAAAGTCCCATAGGAGTTTATGCCAGTCATTTTCTAGGACAGGTGCTGGGTTGTGCATATACCATTTGTTTGTATGGTCGAATTGAAATTTCCTGCACATTTCCCAGTGGATCACCTTGCTGACCCAGTCGTGTCTCGCCTTGTACTCCTTCTGTGCTAGTTTGCTACATTCGCTTATTATGTGATTGATCGTTTCGTCTCTGTCACCGCATAGCCTACATTTACTGTTTTGTTGCGTCTTATCTATTCGAGCTTTGATATGATTCGTTCTTATGGCATAGTCCTGTGCTGCTATTAGGAGGGATTCCGTTCCTCTCTTACGGTTTCCTTTTCTTAGCCAGGTCCAGGTTTTCTGGTGTGAGATGTTGTTTATTAGATGCTTAAAGCGGCCATAGAGTTGTTTTCCTTCCGATTTTTGTTTCCTAGTTGTCATTCTTTCGTTTATCGTGTTGTCTGTATCGACTCTGATGGTTGTAATTAGTCCTCGTTCGTGTTTTTCTATGTAGTCTTCGGGCCGTTGTATGGATGCGTCAACGGTGTCTTCGATGCTGGCAAGTCCTCTTCCTCCCTCTTTTCTAGATACATATAGTCTGTCAACGTCGTCTCTGGGGTGTAATGCCTTATGCATGGTCATTAGTTTTCTTGTCCTTTGGTCCATTTGTTTAAGTTCCTCTTGGGTCCACTTGAGAAAGGGTCCCGAGTATGTCTAGTGCACAGCCCAAGTATTTATCCCTTTGATGAGGTTTCTGCAGGAGAGTTTTGTCTCGAGTAGTTTTCGCGTTCTCCTGAGATATTCTTTTCAGATCATGTCTTTCATTTGCACTTGTTTGATAGTGTCAGCCTCCAAGATGCCCAAGTATTTGTCGGTTTCATTTTCTTCAAGCGTCCTAATTCTGTCGTGATTTGGTAGTTCCATTCCGTCAGTCATATGTCGTTTGCCACTTTTCATGACGAGCATGGCACATTTTTCTATGCCAAATTCCATCCCTATGTCCTGACTGTATATTCTAACTGCGTGTATGAGAGTTTCCAGTTCTTTTTCATTTTTTGCATATAATTTAATGTCATCCATGTATCTGACAGTGCATTTTCTGAGTATGTGGTTCAGTGGCATCATGACTATTATTATTATCATTATTATTCTTGTTGTTGTTACCGTTATCACATCATCATCATCAATACCAAGAGTAATACTGATACCATTAATCTTATCCTAATATTGTTATCGACTGATTGCATTTCACATAGCACTAATACCCTTGGGAAAGGTATGAATTCAATTATTCTCCCTCCAGCTATGAGTAAATAGTAGGGCAGACTGAGTTCTTCAGCCTTGGAGAGGCAACTAGTCTAGGAGAAGGAAAACTCTGAATTCAAACCTGTTAACCTCCGCTTAAAAATTGATCTTGTGTCATAACCTGCCCGAGCGGAGGGGTTGGTAAATATGGTTATCGCCATAAATTTTTCTGTAATTAAACCTGTATCATATGATTTTAAATCTATTTTTCAGACGGCATTTAAAATGAGTTCATTACGTTTATTTAATGGTTGGCTAGTAAATTTATATCTTATATATATATATATATATATGTGTGTGTGTGTGTGTGTGCGATGGTTCCTTTATTGTGCCGATATCGTTTCCACTTTAAGGCTTTGTCGACATACAAAAGTATTTCATCAAAATTATTTTTCTATGAGAAATAATAATAACAATTTTTTTTTTTTGATTCAGTTGGAAGTCTTCATCAGGACTTTTAGATGTTGTTATGTGAAAAACGGAATAATACAGGCTGATATGTTCTAAATACGTTATATCATGCGATGGAATTTTTTTAAGAACATATCAGCCTGTATTATTCTGTTTTTCACATAACAACATCTACAAGTCCTGATGAAGACTTCCAACTGAATCAAAAAAAATTATCTATTACAATTATTTCTCATACAAAAATGATATTAATAAAATATTTTTGTATTCAGACAAAGCTTTGAAGTTGAAACACGTTGGCACAATAAATGAACATATCTTTCTTCCGTTTTTTCCTCTCTCTCTCTCTCTCTCTATCTATCTATCTATCTATCTATCTCTCTCTCACACACACACACACACACACACACACATATATATATATATATATATAATTTGTAAGTGACATTATTTTTAAATGAATCAGGCTCATTTGTTTGCACACAGAAAAAACTGTTTCAAGTATTACTATTGTGACGGGGAAATTGACTAAAATCCCTAAATGGGACTTTATTTTCGCACGTGTGAAGACGGGGCAGGTTGGCACTTGATCCCCTACCGAAATAAGTCCTGTTCAGAGTTCTTTTCTCAGGCAGATAAGAACTGGCATATTACGTGAGGGGATAATTTAGGGCCAGACTGGCCACCGCTGGCAAAGGGGTCCAAAATTTCACACTATCACACACCCACCAGGCCGCTAAACTTCTTTCCCTTAGATAATAGAAGAATACGGGCCTATAGGTCTTAGTTGTAATAATATTAATATTGCTATAGTCGGCAACTCCGGTTTCCCGTGTGATACTTTAGGAATTAATAGGACAGTTCTAAGCAAGATAATGTAAGGCGAATAGAAGCTGAAAGGAAAGCATGAAATAATAACATAGACCACATGGTAAAATGAAAATACATAGGCTCTTTACTACGGTTATATACATACATATGTTCAAAGTGTCAAAAATATATAATAGGATAGTCCATGAATATAAATGTCTTTTCTTGGCTTTTATCCTTTTTCAAATTGAGAGAGAGAGTGGTAACAAAATTTGGGTGTAACGGAAAAATGTCCCAAAGTTACTTATCTTATTTTTTTGACGGGGTTCCACTGGAGAATTTCTCTTCCTTCACCGGCTAATAGACTTTGTACTGTTTTTAATGCTGGCTTGAAGGATTTTGGAGTCCCTCGTGTCTCAGTCTTTTTGTCTTTAGCCCGGAGTAAAATGGCTATCGTCCGTCTGCCACGAGCGTTGCCCAAAAACTCTTTTTTGTATTTACTTCCGTTGAGGGGAAGGGAACCCCACTTCCGTTTGGGGTCCCCCCCCGCCAATCATTTGGCTTCATTTTCTCTTTCCCCTTCCGATGTCCGGCGACCCAAGGTCACTTAAGTGCGAACATCTGTGTGACCCACATTCATTTCTAACGGTCACTTTTTGACTGCTAGATAATTTTAGTTCAACGGGGGGAGAGTATCATTCCCACCTCCTCGTCTCCGTGAGCCATCACGTGACACTATTCTTGTAATTCTATCTAATATTAATCATTTGTTTGCACACAGTTAAATGGTTTTAAGTATTGTTATTAAGCGTTAGTAATTCTATTTATCCAGTATTTCACAAACAATTTGCACAAAGTTTTATGTTTTTAAATGTTATATCAAGGGTATTGTTGCAAAGAAAGGACAAAACACAGAGTCGTAAATCAAACAAGAAGACAAGTGAAAAATTTAACAATTATATTAACAAACAAGAAACAAAAGGTTCAAATAAGTGTGTTGGTGAATATAAGAATGTCTGTGAAATCGAAAAGAAAATGTTCTTAGTTGTATCGATAGGAACGAGTTAATTTTAGGAAATTTGATGTGTGTTGAATGGTTGTCAAAATCGAGAAGTAAAATGTTCCAATATTTGTGTTGGTAGGGGTGAGTCACAGACTTACGCTGTCAACCAAAGTTTATGTCGATAGAGAAGAAGAAACGTCGGCGTTGAAAAAGTGGAATGTAGATGGGGTGATGATTCTCGGGTCATGAGGCTTTTATCAAAGGGCGCAGTAAGAAGGTTAAAATGAATTTATATGATGTTGAATGTTGCAGGCGTCGTGGTCGATGTTCTCTCTTGAAGTCTCGGAGCCGACTGACTTTTTTTTTTTATAGTCGCGTTTGGGTCGAATCGGCTCCAAAAAACTTTGGAGGGTAAGTTTGCTGATTAGATGAAAAAAAAAAAAGATCTTTTAAATTGTAAATATAAAGTTACATTTCAACCGGAGTCTACCTGGGCAGCGACGTGTTTTATTCATTTTGGTCTCGGCCATCGTTTAGACAACATCCGGCTTTTGAAATGTACGTTTGTGGTATTTTATTTGTTTATTTAATGATTTTGTTTGTGAGTTAATTTGGAATGCATTTGTAAATCAGAAGGGGTTTCTGTATATAACATCATCATCATCATCATCATATCGCGCCGGTAGCATGGATATCCCTGACCCTCTCTCGCCACTCCTCCCCATCGTTCATCGCCCAAGGTAGGTCTTCAGGATAGCATCCTGTATCCTCACATAGCTGCTGAATGTATGTTCGTGCTGGTCGTCCTGCTTTTGCACGGCCATGTGTGGGGGTCCATAAGAGTACATCTCTTATGAGTTCGTCTCTGCTTCTCCAGCAGTGTCCTGCATGTCTGGTTCGTCTAACTTGAATAGTTTTCGTGATAGGGGGCAGGTGGCCGTACAGTTGGTGTCTTGTGGGGTGTTGCCGCCAGGACTTCAATAATAATAATAATAAGCCTAAGTAAATGATTGAACAGTTCTATTTGACCCATAAATAAGACCCTTACATGTATTACGGCTCCGTGACAGAGTGAACATGAGAATAATAATAATAAAAGAGTACTCCACATTCTCAGAACTTCTGAACTGGAGTTTCACTATTAAATGTAGTGTCATACCTAGGACACAGGTTCAATTCAGGTTACGTTGATTTAATGGCGTATCAACTTTTGATGGCTGTTTAATGCCAAATCCTGTTCACACACACACACACGCACGCGCGCGCACACACACGCACACACACACACATATATATATATATATATATATATATATATATATATATATATATATATGACTTATAAACGAATAGTTTGTTGGTAACTTTATTTCTAAACGAGTTAGAGCTCATTTATTTACACACAGTTAAATGGTTTTAAGTATTGCTATTCAACATTAGTAATTCTGTTTATCAAGTATTCCTATCTAATTTAATATTTAATATTAATCATTTGTTTGCACACAGTTAAGTCATTTCAAGTATTGCTATCTAATACTAATAATTCGGTTTATTATTAATCATTTGTTTACACACCGTGAAATGATTTCAAGTATTACTATTCAACACTAATAATTATATTTAATATTAATTGATTGTTAGCACACAGCCGTGTGATTTCAAATCACTAATAATAATCCAAAGCAGTTCTATTTGACTCATGGATGGGACCCTAACAGGTACACCGGGCCAGAGTGTATCTGAGAGCAATGGCAATTAAGGGATACTCCATATTTCCCAAACTCCAAGACTGGTTAGTGAACGCTTGTAATATTAAATAAAGGACAAACCATGATATGAGAGGAAATAGAGATATATTCTCAGGAAAAAGTATATACAATAGAGAGACTATTAGTAGACAAGAACATAGGATTATTGAATACAGAATAAAGATATAGTCCAACGATAGTATTAGCTTCCGTTATTACGGTAGCAAGTAAGGTGATCTAGTGCGATCTCCAGTCTCCAACGCTCTAATACTATTCCTATAAGAAGCTGCTCTTCACCTTCTTGTCTGCCCTGGTATTAGTAGCTACTGCTATATATGGCAGATGGACTAGTTCATTGTGTAGAAAAAGGTGGGTGATACCCAACAAGATGTAGTTTAGTGTCAGGATGCTAATTGGTTTCAAGTATTGTTATCTAATACTAATAATGCTATTCAGCATTATTCATTCGTTTGCACACAGTGGAATGGTTTCAAATATTGCTATGTAACTCTAATAAAAGTAAAGTAAGTAAAGCAGGTGACTATAGTCGAGGGCGACCCGAAGGCTCCCTTTTCAATAGCTACTACGCAAATGTGCAGGGGAGGGCGCTACTCCTTTCCCTGGATTACTCCACTTTACCATTGATCCGTGCCTTATAATGCTTAGTGTTAAGCAAGGAAGTATCAAGTACCATTTTTTAAGTCTTTGGTATGACTCGACCAGGGATCGAACCCCGGTCTCCCGGACCATTGACGGACACTCTACACTAAACAATTCAATTTGATATCAATAATTTGTTTGCATACAGTTAAATAATCTTAAATGTAATGAATGATTGAATCGTTCTATTTGACTCATAGATGGGACACAAACAGGTGCAACCATTCAAGGTCAGAATGGACCTGGGAGTAATGGCAATGAAGGAGTACTCAACATTCTTCAAAGCTCCAGAACTGGACCCTTATCAACAGATAGTTTAGTATCATATTCAGAACACTCGTTGTGTGTGTGAATGGGCGGGAGTCTCATCCTTTTGCAGAGGTGCACTCGGTGTATTCTACAGCCTTCCCAGCCGACAGGGCAGTTAAAAGTTGCACTATATACATAGTATATGAAAGCGTAAAACATAGTTGCAATGTGTAGTTTAATTTCCTGTCTTACACTGATATATATATATAGAGAGAGAGAGGGGGGAGAGTGTGTGTGTGTGTGTGTGTGTGTGTGTGTGTGTGTGTGTGTGTGTGTGTGTGTGTGTGTGTGAAGATGTAAAGAAGTGTAAACACGTATCTCTGTAGACAGTTACCCTTTTTTACTAAGTGTGACAAAAGGAAAATACATATGTGTAAACATTTTATTAATATCTGAGTGTTCTTCGAGAAATATTCACGTCAATTTGTCAATTGTTTCAAACTATCAAGATTAACATCTTCACTAAAGTACAATACTAATAGATATAGCAAAAAATCGACTTCCTTTGCTTTGAAAAAGAAATATACGTTTAGACAAGTTCAAGTTTAAATGCCTCAAGCAGCACGTTTCTTTGAATAGAATTTCACACTTCTCGAGGAACAGACAAGTGTTCTAAATACCGGTAATTACAACTGCTACTACTAAGAATAACATTAATAATGACAAGATGATAATAAGTGAACAGTGCCGTCCAGGTAGCCCAAAGAGTAAAATTTTAAGAAAGTGAAAAGAGTGATAAATACCAAGACCTAAAAAAAATCATGAAAGTGACAGTGATACCAGTTATAACTAGTGCACTTGGAACAATCACCAAAGAAATGGTAAAGGGATTGGAAGACTGGGAAATAAAAGGATGAGTGTCGACCATCCAGACTACAGCATTATTAAGATCGACCAGAAAACTGAGAAGAGTCCTGGAGAATTGGGGAGACTTGCTGTCACACAAACTCAAGGGAAAAATCATCAGCTAACGCTGGTGTGAAAAACTCTCAAAGGAATAAAATGATAATATTAATAATTATAATTGGCGCACATGGAATAGCCCCCTAAAGACTTTGAAAGGAAACTGGAAGAAATGGAAATCCGAAGACAAATCGAGACTACAGCATTGTTAAGATCGGCTGGAATACTGAGACGAGTTCTGGAGACCTGAGGATACTTCACTCAGACTCCAATGAAAGACCACCAGCTGGTGCGAAAAACTCGCCAGGAGTGAAATAATTTTACTCCGTACTAGTTTTTCACACAAGTAGTTATCGGTGGTCTTCGCTGAAGTCATAGAGTGACAGCATGTCTTCTCAGCTCTCCAGAACTCTTCTCAGTATTCTTGCCAATTTCAGTAATGTTGTAGTCTGAACAGTTTCAATTCTTCCTCGGATCTTCAGTTCCTCTAGTTTCTTTTCCATATTATTGAGATTGTTCCAAGGGCTCCAAATAAAACTGGTATCACTGTCACCTTCATGTTTCACAACTTTTTGGCTCACTGGCAAGATTTGATTATTTATCTAGTTTTTCGCTTTCATTTACAAGATGACAAATTTCTCTCTTCTTGTCAATTAACACTATAAATCTGGTCTTCTGCCCTGGATTAACTGATCCGTTTGTATCTCAAAGTCTCAGAGAACATTGTGCATCTCATTTTCGAGAACAATTTCTGGTTTGTGTACGTACCATTTATCAGTATGGTCAAACTTTAGTTGGTTGCACAGTTCTAAGTGGATCGTCTTCCCCACTCAGTCGTACATGCACTATATCAGTTCGATAAAATTTTCCAGTGCCTTTTTTTTAAACCACACACTTAATTCACAGTAGTAAAATCAACGATTTTCTTTGTGTACGCGATTTTACTGCCATTCATTTAAGGAAATGGGAAGAAAGAACACTTGTTTGAAGAAAATCTGAAAGTGTGCTTCAAAAAGAATGACCTTGTGACTCGTATGAAAGTAAATTTTAAAACATAGGACTGTCTGTATCGAAAGTATCAAATTCATCTGAGACAGATAGTCAAATGGGGGCATAAGGAATGAAGGTTACAAAGATTGTGTTGCATCAGTCTTTCGATTGGAAAGAGCATGTCTGCTTTGAAAATCAGCATTCGAAATACTTGTTTATGCTTAGTCTTCAACAAGGTTACACCATATACCTTAATAATAATAATCTTGATTAAACCCTTATTGGCCCTCTTGGTTTGGCCAAGAGTGCACCGACTGCATTCCCAACAGAAAAGTAAAGTCCCTCTCCACAAAAAAAGAGTGTTCTGGGTTTTACTCTAAACTACTTCCAGTAGAGAGGCTCAAGTTATGCAGCTCAAGGCACCATGGAATATCTCTTTGTTGCCATTAAACTCAGGCCCACTTTGACCCGAATTAGTAGTTCCTATAGATCAAATAAATCTGTTTGAAAATTATTAGTAATATTATTAGAAATACTTGGAACCAATCGTAGCAGAAAATGGAGTCAGCGATCTGATTCAAATCCAAGGTAAGGTTGTTTTCATTTCACTTTTGGAAAAGGCATGAATCCGTCTATTTTATTGCCAGCTATAGATAGTTAATAGGACATAGTAGGCAACCAGTCTAAGAGAAGTAAAACTCAAACCAGCTTTACTCTGCTTTAAAACTGACCTTGTGTCACATACTGTCCGTAGCGGAAGGGTTGGATAAATACATACAGGAAATCATATTATTACTGACAAAAAGACTGACTTCGGCACGAAATAAACCAACAAGAGTTGACATGACGTGAATGCAACCAAATCAAAGCTAAACTCCCACCTATTTGGGGTTCGGTTTGAAACCTTGTTGTGGTTTATCAAGAGATCGAAATGTAGCATATATCAACGGAAAAATTGGTAGCCTCAAGAGGGGGTGAACATTTGTAACAAGAAACTCATTTTTCCTGGTTAGCAGTTACTCTACTTGAAAGTACAAGACCTGATTCTATACATGTAAATTTGCATTTGTTGATAAATATAGGTGACTGACGTGTATGTGGTTGCTTGAACAAATACAATTCTCAAATTCTTTATTTTTCATCCAACTCAATTTATTCTACAAATAAATCCTTATTATCTCCTTTGGTTGACATAGTGACGTCTGACTTATCTAACGCCGCACATTCCCAGCATTCATTTACCTAGCGACATGATTTTTCATACTAAATGAACCTCTTCGTAAGATGGCCTCGCCCTTTTTTTTATACATACAAATACAATTTATCATTCTGACAAGTTTTTCCTTTCTTTCTTTTTCTTCCTTTTTATTGAATCTCTTTCTTTCTTCTTTCATTTCCTTCTCCTTCTCTCTCTCTCTTTCCTTATTCTGATTTTCTTTCTTTTTCTTCCTATCTTTCCCTTCTTTCTCCTGGCGTCTTTGCTCCTTTCTTTTATTTTTATTCTTTTTTACTGTTGTTGTTCATTCTTTTCACCTACTCTCTTTCTCTCTCTCTCTCTCTCTCTCTCTCTCTCTCTCTCTCTCTCTCTCTCTCTCTCACGCACGCACACACACACACACACACACACTATCTATCTATTTATCTATCTCTTCATTTTTTTCTCTTTCCTTTCTTTTCACTTCTCTCAATGCTAATACCAAAATGTCCTGTCTAAACATGCCACTATACTCGATACAAAAATTAATTATAATAGAAACAAATATTAATACTGAACTTGTATAATCAGAAACAGCATCACCTTTATAAATTAATGCTTATTTACCAGGACATCTACCAAGCGCTTTAGATATACATGTAGGTGGGTAGATATATTGCCAAATGAAGTTGACAATGTTATAAATAAACATATAGTTGCAAGAGTCAACGAACGAGAGTAATGAATTTAATTTCGTTTATTTTCAAGTAAATAAAAGTCAGTAAGTCAGAAGAGATACAGGCTCTCTTCTTCCACCAGATACGGGTCAAGAGGTGAGTGGGTGTAAGTCGTTCTCAGGTGGCTGATTTGCTTATTGCACCACGGTGGTGTGATATAGGTCGGTAAACTATAAGCTGTCTTGGTCAAGTGTTGAAACTGCGGGGATTGATTTGGTAGGGCGTCAGCGTTATTTCATCGGGTGTAAAATGCGACGGTTCTCTCTCTCGAAATCTCCCGGTGGCAACTCACTTTTTTAAACTATAGTTACGTTTGGGATCGAATCGTCTGCGAAAAATTTTAGGAGAAAGTTCATGATTAGTTAAAAATGATCCTTTTTAATTGTAAATTTATTTTACGTATCAACAGGATAGATGCGCGGAGCCTACATGCGCAGCGACATGTTTTATTTATTTTGGTTTCGGCTATCGTCCAGACAATATTCAATTAATGTTACCTTTTTTCGAAAGAAACGTATGCTCATTGTGTTTTTATTTGTTTATTTATTTATTCATTTTACTGGTGAGCTAGTTTGGAATGTATGAGTAAATAAGAAGAGGTTTTTGTATATAACAACAAAAATATGATTGCTAAGTCTAAACATGCAACTATTCTAACCGCTAGGTTTTTATTCAATATTTCAAAATTTATACACTAGTTACTAAATAAAAGATCTTCATCCATCTACATATTATTAAAATGCTCATTATGTTTCTATTTATACAAGAATGTATTTACCCAACCCAATCGCTTGAAGCGGAGTAAAACTGGTTTGAATTCAGGGTATTCTTTTTTCTAGAACAGTTGCCATACCAAGGTTAAAGAACCCAACCGATCAAACTATTTACCCATAGTTAAAGGGGGAATAATTGGATTCATGCCTTTCCCAAGGGTATTAGCGCTATGTGAAATATGAACAGCTTCGTCGATACGAGGCGTGAGAAGAATTATTGAGACTCTGGCAAAGGATCAAACACTGTCTTTGATAAAGCTGTGTAACTTATGAAAATTTCCCAAGCCACCAATTGACAGCGACTGAGCAACGTCAAAGCTAGAGCAATGTCTTGGTAAGCTAGAGTTGTTTTTGAAACACGAGACTTTGTTGGTGTAAAGGAAGATAAGTGTTCGACGAAGAAAATAGAGTTCAGCATTAAGTGAGATCAGCAGAGTTAGGAGGGCGGAATAAATGCACAAGGCAGCCAACAAACTAATAAAGTTCATTGAGAAAACCATGTGGAATCGACAAAAGGAGGAAAAAGATTAGCTGAGGTATATTCCTAGGAGATGCGCTATCACCATTACTATTTGTAAGAGCGATTATGCCACTCAGGAAATGTACAGACGATTACAAACTTACAAAATCGCAAGAAAAGATCAGTCACCGATTGTACATGGACGACATCAAACTGTTTGCCAAAAATGAAAAATGACTGGAAACCCTAATACAGGTAAGGAAAATATACAGTCATGATAGAGGGGTGGAATTTGAGATAGAAAAATGTGCCATTCTAATAATGAGAGGCAGAAAACAATAAATGACAGAAGGAATAGAACTACCAAATCAAGATAAAATCAAAATACTCGGAGAAAAGGAAACTTACAAGTACTTGAGAATATTGGAAGTGGACACCATCAAACACACGGAGATTAAAGAAAAGATTATAGAAGAATATCTCAGGAAAATGAGAAAACTACTCGAAACCAAACTATATTGGATAAATCTCATCAAAGGAATAAACACCTGGGCTGCTCTCCTTGTAAGATACTCGGGACCATTCTTAAAGTGGACCAGAAAAGAACTTTAACAAATGGACACGAGAACAAGAAAACTAATGACAATCCATAAGGCCTTACATCCCAGAGACAAACTGTATGTTTCAAGAAAAGGAGGAAGAAGAGGACTCGCTAACATTGACGAGAGCGTCGAAGCATCCACACGGTGACTCGAAGACGACATAAAAAGAGCAAAGTTGATAAATTACAACGACCAGAAACAACACAAATAACACAAGGATCAACAGAACAACAATAACTTGAAAAAAATTTGGGAATAAAATAAAATTTGCAATATACTGGAATTTGGGGGGATGAAATTTCAAGGATAAAATTTGATATGAAGTAATAACACAATTTAGTATTTAACTGGGTAATGTTTTGCGGGGGCTTTAGTGTGCAATATTAAACGGTAAATCAAACAGTAAGTTCCGCAGCTTTCTAGTTCGGATACTGATTCGAAAAGATAACACAGACAATAATTTTTTAAAGGGGAATAAAGAAAGGAATAGAAAAGATAAGTGCTGCAAATTTTAGTGTAATTTGCTGGAACTTATCTGGGAGAGTGTCCGGGGAACAAAGTTCTTTGAATTTGAGTATTTTTCTTTTCTTTTTTTGTTTTATCCAAACGTTTCAGAGTTCATTTAATTGCGAGTCTTCTGTAAAGTTCTTTTCAGCAGAATATTCGGTTGAATTTTCTTTCAGTTGTTTAACTTGGTAGAATTTCAGTCGTCGACTTTCGTTTAATTTGAATGGAGATTCTAGAAGCGAATGACGAAACCCATCTGTTAGCTTAAGTTTTTCATGCTATCAGTTTGGTCCCCGAATTCTTACTTTCTTTTGATTTTGGTTTTATTTCTTGGGAAGCTCCATTCAAGAAGCGAGTGACGAAACCTTTCTTGTGGCTAATTTTTCCTACCTTCAGTTCGGTCCCCGAATTCGTACTGACGGTTCAATAGTAGTTCTCGACAAAATGTGGAGGGTAGATTTTTGGTGCCGTATTATCTGGGTTTACTTCTCTCTTTTCCACTCAGGCCAAATCAAGTGCCGCACGTGGTCAGTTTGATTTTTTTCTGAGAAATAATTTTTTATAAACAAGAAAACAAAAATGGGAAGAAAAACAACTGTATAGATATTTCAAGCGACAGACAAGGGAAATCTCTCACAAGAAAACTTGAACATGACTAAGAAAGGGAAACCTTTAGAGAGAAACTGAATCCCTTCTAATAGTAGCACTAAACAACACCACAATAGTAAATGTAGTTTATGCGGTAATAGAAACGAAACGACCAATCATATGATAAGCGAATACAGCAAATTGGCGAAAAAAGAGTATAAGGCTAGACACGACTGGGTGGGAAGGTAACCCACAGGGAATTGTGCAAGAAATTGAAATTTGACCGTACGAACAAGTACTATATGTACAACCCAGAATCTGTCCTGGAGAATGAGATGCACAAAATTCTCTGGAATTTTGAGATACAAACAGATCACCTAATCTCGGCCAGACGACCATATAAGTGATAGCCAACAAAAAAAAAAAACCAGCTGTCCCGACCGACTGCAGAATGAAATTAAAAGAAAACGAAAAGAAAGATAAATACCAAGACCTTGGAAGAGAACTAAAAAATACTATGGAACATGAAGGTGACAGTCATATCAATTAAAGTTCCAGCACTTGAAACGATCCATAAATGATTGGTAAAGGGAGCGTTGTTAAAATCGGTTGGAATACTGAGAAGAGTCCTGAGACTTGCTGTCACTCAAACTCCAGTGAAAGACCATCAGCTCATGCTAGTGTGAAAAACTCGCAAAGAATTTAAGAATAGAATTCGTCAGAAAAATAATAGAAACGAATCATGAGAGCACTTTTGTGTATGGGTAAATAGTAGAGCAGATTGGTTCTTTGGTGATATTATGTAACCGTAACATAGCAAAAACAGCACATCATAGCGATATTCTTGTTAGCGTAATTCACTAAAAACTCAGTTTCAGTCTTGATGTTTTGGCTAAGTTTTACAAAATATCATTTTTAAATATTCTAAGTTGTAAGACAATTGTGAAAATATAGTTATAATTCCAATCAATGATTTTCTTTTTCGAATCATGAAGACCAATTTTTTTTCTTTCGTTTTCTGTTTTTTTTTTTTAATTTAATAGTTAAATGAAACATGTACACTGTTGAACAATTTATATGATGAAGAGGTGATGTTTATACATCTAGTTGCTGTATTGACGAATTAGTGCCAATATGAAAATACTTAGGAAAAAAATCTCGATACTTTTTGAACGGAATTTTTAGGAAAACATAGAATAATACGAGTGCAACACCATCCAGATTCACCAGACTTAACACAGGGAAATTCTTCGTGTTTCCTAAACTAATTAATCTCCAATGTAAGATTTGAGGATGTGGAGGACATTAAAAGAAATATAACCGCGCAGCTTCACATTTTATTGAAAGAGATATTTCGATGGAACTTTGGCCAATGGAAAATTCACTGAATGCTGAATGCCGAGGGGACTGTTTTAACAAAAATTAACGTTTCATTCATTATTCATTTCTGTCTTGGTAAATACAACACCAGTGTCTTCGCATTTTGAATACACCTTGTATATGTGTAATCCAGCAAAAATTACACATCATAGCGAGATTCTTATTAGAGCAATACACTTAGAATGTTTTAAGTAAATAATTAAGCTTTTCATTTCTTTGTTGGTTGGTTAGTGTTTCAAGGCATATCAAACCATGCGGATTATTTAATGGCAAATCCTATATATATATATATATATATATATATATATATATATATATATATATATATATATAATCTGTTGACAAATCCTATATATATATAATTTGTTAGTGTTTCAAGGCATATCAAACCATGCGGATTATTATATATATATATATATATGTATATATATATATATATATATATATATATATATATATATATATATATATAATCTGTTGACAAATCCTATATATATATAATTTGTTAGCGAATTGTTAGTAGGTAACTTTATTTTCTAACGAGTTGCTTTCAGCGTGACTTGACGATAACACAACTAAAGTAACTAGTAAAACAACTTTTTGAAAATTTCCATTTCAACGATTGTAACAAATCTTTGAGAAAGATAACCCAGCATAAAGTATAAACAAGAAATATTTTATCGAATCAGTTAAACCAAAGGAAATGATTCAGTGATTAAATATCTTCTTGTTGTTGTCAAGCCTGCTGTTAGCATCACTATGACAACTCGTTAGGGACGCTAATAAATAGGAACCAATCGGTTGGCTTGTTTACTAGTGTGTGTCTTTGTCCATGCGAACGTATCCTGTTTTTTTTTTTGTTTTTTTTTTAACATTATTTATATCAATAGCATCAAACAAGTCTAACCGGTCAGCAATTTATGTTCGTATTACTAGTCCTAAATCAACTCCTCTACAATTTGAGCCAGATCATGAAGAAAAAAAGTTCTATTTAATCATTTATTTTCCGTACTAAAAGAACGAGTAAAAGAAATACAGTGAACGTGGTGCCTAGAATCCCATCTATGGATCTAATAGATCTGTTTGAAAATTATTGAACAGGAATTCGCGAAATTGTAACTATACAGATTATTATTATTATTGTTGTTGTTATTGTTGTTGTTTTACTCATTTGAGAGTTCTTCACACCAGCTTTAGTTGATGGTTTTCCACTGGAGCTTAAGTGACAGCAAGTATCCTCAAGTCTTCAGGTCTATTCTATGTATTCTGGCCGATGTCAATAGTTTGGATGGTCTCCACTCGTTCTCTAATTTTCAAGTCCTCCAGTCCCTGTACCAGTCCATCAGTGACTGTATCGAGCGCACCGATTATAATTGGCATCACCGTCACTTTCATGTTCCACAGTTTTTTCAGTTCTCTAGCAAGATCTGGGTACTTATCTCTCTTTTCGCTTTCCTTCAGTTTTACCCCGTGGTCAGCCGAAACGGCAAAGTCCACTATTCAGCAGGTTCTCATTTTTTGTTGACTATCACTAGGTCTGGTCGTCTGGCCGAGATTAGATGATCCATTTGTATCTCAAAATCCCATGGTGCTAATTTACTGCATTCGTTTATTATGTGGTTGATCGTTTCATCTCTGTCACCACATAACCTACATCTGCTATTTTTTGGCGTCTTGTCTCGTTTTAACATAGTTAGTTAGTTCTAATGGTGTTGTTTTGTGCTGCTATCAGAAGAGATTCAGTTTCTCTCTTAAGTTTTCTCTTTCTTAGCCATGTCCCAGTTTTTTGGTGCGAGTTTTCGATTGTCACTCGCTTGAAATATCAAAACAGTTATTTTTCTTCCCTTTTTTGTTTTCTGATTATTTTGTTCCGTTGATGCTTATGTTATCTATTTCTGGTCGCTGTTATCAGTCTTCCTCCATTCTATTTTTATGGAGTCTTCTAGTCGTTGTATCGATGGATCGATGGATCGAGGCTAACTTTAATGCTGACACGTCCTCTTCCTCCTTTTCTTAACACATACAATCTGTCTACGTCATCTCTGGGATGTAATGCCTTATGCATTGTCATGGGTTTTCTTGTTCTCTTGTCCATTTGTTTAAGCTCGTCTCTGGTCCACTTTAAGAACAGTCCCGAGTATCTTACGAGCGAGACAGCTCAGGTGTTTATCCATTTGATGAGATTTCTGCCATACAGTTTGATTTCGAGTAGTTTTCTTGTTTTCCTGGGGTATTTTTTTTTTAATTTTTCTTTCATTTCCGCATGTTTGATGGTGTCCAACTCCAATATATCCAAGTATTTGTAGGTTTCTATTTCTCCGGGCGCTCTGAATTTACCTTGATTTGGTAGTTCTATTCCTTCTGTCATATGTCGTTTTCCGATTTTCATTACAAGCATGGCACGTTTTTCTATGCTAAATTCCATCCTTATATCTTTACTATATATCCTCACTGCCTGTGTTTGGATTTCTAATTTTTTCTCGTTCTTTGGCAAACAATTTGATGTCGTCCATGTGCATTAGGTTGTTGATTTTTTTCTTGCGATTATGTAAGTTTGTATCCGCCGGTGCATTTCCTAAGTATGCGATTGAGTGGCATCATCGCTCTTACAAATTGTAATGGTGATAGTGCATTTCCTTGGAAGCTCCCTCTCTGGATTTTCACCCCAACTTATCTTTCTCCTCCTGCAGTCAGTTTAACTCTAGTTTTCCATGGTATTTTCGATAAACATTTTGACTTCGCCAGATATCTTGAACATTTTGAGACAGTCTATTATCCAGCTTTGCAGAGCCATATTATATGCATTTTGAAGTCACTCCACACCATAGCTAGATTTTTCCGTCTCGTCTTGCTCTCCAGGACGATGTGTTGATAAATGTATAGTAACTCTCCTATACCTCTGGTCTATTTACGGCATCCATTCTGTTCCTCGGGAAACGGCGGCTTATTAGCGAATCGTATATCTCCTCAATAATTTGTGTCGTTTCATGGCCCACTGATAAATATTGCCCCGTATGTCACATTAAAGGCCGATTTGTAACAGGCCGATTGAAATTGAAACTAAAACCAATCAACAGATTGACTGCTTAGGTAATTAAAAATTTAAAAAGGGGCGTAACTTTAAGTATTATCTTTTTTGAACGTAAATAAATAATATATAAATTTCAAGAGAATTTATCAGAACCTATTTTAATTTCTAAACATGTTTTCAACACTAAAATGCATGTTTACACTTTTATTTTAAAAATTAAAACAATAAGTAATTAGCAATCAAGAGTGATCTTGCTTGAATAATTTTGAATTGCATAAGCGATGTTTTGTTTTTGAAACTTCATATTAAATATTTTTGCTAATGCATTAATTGCATTTAGATATTGAATTTTGAAGTATTTTTGTGATATTTTTGTTTAACAAAAAATGGTTAACAAATGTTTGGTATTTGGCTGTTCTTGTGGATATTATACTAACAGTGAAAAAGTCTCCACATTTTCTTTTCCTCTTGGAAAATCCAATCTTATCGAAAAATGGATAAAATTTGTTAATTGAAATAATTGGTTTCCTACGAAAAATTCAGTTCTTTGCATCAAACAATTTTGAGCATAATATATTTTGAAAGGTAAGAGAAACAAATTGAACTGGAATTTACAGCCAATACCAACAATACATTCAGAAAAAATAATAAAACCATCTTTTTTGCCGACTCAAACAGATTTTAGAAAACCCTCAGAGCAATGACAGGTTGAAAGAGATGAATTCCAAGATTTTCTTTTAGCTGACTTGATAATGGATTTTACCCAATTGACTGCGAAATGTTGTCCCTCTGGTTTTGAATTTAAAAAACAGGAAGATTATATTCTAATTTATAGAATAGTCTTTGACATTGAAACATTTTTTCCATCTATAAAAGAATGTATTCGTATTGACCGAAATGTTCATGTCCAGCTTCAATGTAATAGAAACCCTATACAATTACCACAATGGTTTATACATGGAAATAATGCTAAACTTACAAAATTTAGCATGTTAGAAAATTTTCCAACCTACATCAAAAACATAGTGGAAGAAGACCCATACTCGATTTTAAATGAGTTACAAGAAAGATATTATAAACCAAAAGGCTGTCCTCCATTTTCTGCAGACCTAGTACGTTATGCCTAGTATGTTACTGCGCTAGACATCAAGGCAAGCTTATGAATTACTTCTGGAGAAATTTCCATTACCATCTTCTATTTTATTAGAAAAAATCCAAAGTGGTGGTGTGGCATCAATTACAGCAGTAAAATCTCTCTTGGAAAAAGGTCATCTTTCTCAGGACTGTGTTTTCATGGTGAGGAGTATATTGGTGCAAATGAAAATGATGAGCTTTATAAAGGAATAATGGTATTTATGATTACTGGTCTAAAAAAAACCCAGTACCGTCAGTTGTTAAAGACTGTCCTGAAGTAACAGTAAATAGTGAGTGGCTTTCTCAGGAAATCCTAAAATGAATTTTTCAACTGATAAATTCTGGATTTTTTTATTACAACTGTTGTTGCAGACAATCATTTAATGTGAATGCCTTTAACATTTTACTTAATAAATTTGAGGGGGACAAAATGCATTATATAACTCTTCCTAATCCTCCCCGCAAAAATATTTATGTTTTTTGGTTCTGTTCATTTATTAAAAAATAATAGTTTACTAAACAAAAAGAAATTTGTATTTCCTGCTTCTACATTTGAGATCTCAAATATTCGTTTCCTCTAAGGAGGAATATATAGCTTGGTCTGACATACACAAAGTCTTTAACAAAGATAATGCTCTAAATGCTAAATTACGCAAGGCTCCAAAGCTAACATTCAAAGCATTGCATCCTAGTGACAATAAACAAAATGTTCATTTAGCTGTTGCCATTTTTCATGAGACAACTATTGCAGCTTGTGAGAGCTATTTTTCTGGTCGAGCTGACATGTCAAACTTCCTTAGATTGATATCATGCTGGTAGACAATAGCAAATTCAAGAAAAAAGCTCACACCTAATTTTTTGAACAATGCAGTCATTTTAAATGATGGAAAAATTGATTTCTACAAAAGATTATCTGATTGGATTGAGTCTTGGGCACAAATTTCAGATTTTTGTCTGACAAAGCAAACTTCCAAAGCTTTTGTTATAACTTTGAGAGGACAGGCTATGTTTATGCAAGAATTTTTAGATGAAGGGTATGAGTTTATTTTCATCGGTAGGTTTCAAAGTGACCCTCTTGAAAATCGATTTTCCCAATATCGACAGATGAGTGGTGGTAGATTTTGGTGAGTCTTCGAGAAGTATTGAGTACTGAAAAAACATTGACCTGTCGGTCTCTTTTAAAACAAAACATCGACTTTTGGGAGGAAAACCTCAAGCCAGTTCAAAAGAATGACAAAATACTTAACATTTTGGCCCAGCATGAAATAAATAAGCTCTTCTTGTCACCAGACAGCAAAGAAGTAGCATATACAATTTCTGTATATATCACAAATAAATTAAACATTTTCAATGTGAAATGTGTTCCCTGATCATGGTACAATTTACCAACCCCTCTGCTCGGGCAGGATATGACACAAGGCCAATTTTTAAGCGGAGTTTAACAGGTTTCCCTGATCATGGTAAGCAATGATAGTGATAAGACTACTGATAAGGAATACTTAGACTTACTTGAGGAGGTCTTACTGTTCCATCTAGAGAAATGGCGGAGTTTTTTTGTGCTTGTTTTGCTATACTTGAATATGCAGATCAATTTCTAATTAAAAAAATCATAAATTCACAACAAGAGTGTCTGCAGAACAAGTTTTGGGAATATATTCTCCAAAATATAGTTTTACATGTGAAAAACACATTGAAAAAAGACTTATATTTGCAATAAAAATTGTTGTAAATATATTTTACAACAATAAAAAAAAAATTCATCAGATGAAGTTTGAAAGAATACTGTGGAATATTTTTAAAAAAGACAAAGGTCCAAAGAAAATCCATTTTAAAGAGAAAATATTAAGTTCCTTTTACTTACGTTTTTGTATTACTGCATATTTTTTTTATTAATATTTGTTTGTTTGCCTAAAATATTTTATTATTTTATTATTGATTTTCTGGAAAAAATATTTATTAACTTGACGAAATAACCGTGAGAAATTATCAGTACCCATTACCTTTTGATGAACAATCTACGTCCTTATCAGGAAAGGGTCGCTTGCTTTAGCTGTAGAAAAGTTAACGTCTCTGTGAAAGGAAAGTTAGAAACGGAACGGAACGAATCTCCTTACAATTTCAACAAGTTTACATTTCTCTCTTAAATCTTTGCAGAGATAAAATAATGTGAGTCGGAGTCATTTTTAATCTCACAACTCTCTCTCTCTCTCTCTCTCTCTCTCTCTCTCTCTCTCTCTCTCACTCTCTCTCTCTCTCTCTCTCTCACTCTCTCTCTCTCTCTCCCCCGCCCGAGACTCTAATCTCATTTACTGACTGACCACTACTATTCTTTATATATATATATATATATATATATATATGAATTATATATTCTCTTTATATTTATATAAATTAGGGGTAACTTTTTTAAAGGAAAGCATAAACATTGTATAAAATAATAAATATATCTCCGTAAATTTTTTTCTATATATATGTATACATATATACGTTTTTATATAAAAATGAAAATAAAAATATCACTTCTTTGGTGACATTATAAATTTATTTCAGGTCTATGATGACCAACATCAGATGCTAAACGAAAAAAATTACTTGGGTGTTCTTATATTGCTTCCGGCAATAATAGAATTTGAAAAAAAAAATTCAGTGTTTTAATTGAAATAATTTTTTGATTAAAATAATTATATATATGTATATGTTTTTATATTTTTGATTAAAAAATAATATATATATATATATATATATATATATATATATATATATATAATTATTTTAAGCAAAAAATTATTTCATATATTATATATATATATATATATATATATATTGTTTGTACAAGAATAACTAATTTTTATAATATTCTTATTAATCATTATTCTATAGGGGCTATCATCTTTAAAAAGTTTGTCTATTAAACCTCGAAAATATTTCCCTATATTGATATTAGAGAGTTTGCAAAAAGAAGGGTTAAACCAGATAATATCTCTACGTGTATTTTTATTAATATTTTTGTTTATTCTATAATCCATATTTATATTATTATCAGTTCTATTGTTTCCTATATTATTGTCCCTATTGTTGCAATGTCTTTTAGCTTCTAAGTACTTAAGTTGATTTTTATAACCACGGTTATGTATGACTTCATAATAAAATTCTTTATGATTATTAAATAATTTTTTAGATCATAATCTGTATATTCTAATATTAATTGCATCACTAATTTGTTAAACTATGGATATAGGGTGGTTAGAACTAACATTAATGTATGTTGGTGTAGTATTAGCCTTACTAAATGGTTTAAAAGAATTGTTATTCAAATTGGGAGTTACATCTAAAAATTTAATTATTTTCAAGTTAGAACTAGTTTCTATCTTTAAACCCATATATCTAAAAGCTCTTATGACATTCTTTTGTATTTTAGATGTTAGGGGTCCATTTCTATTAGGGATAGAAATTAACCTATCATCTCTATAAATGCCGATGTTATCTAGATTTAAGAATCTACCAAGTGTATCTAAAATGTATATCCCTACTAAGTCTGCAATTTGAGCGGAGTCGAATAAAACCATTGTAACTTTACAATCATCAGTCGTCGTCTTTTTGTAAATTAATATTAGCATTGAATAATTATTTCCTGATAACAGAAATTATATTATTTAATATTTATAATACATAATAGTTTCAACGGAAGTATGAATACAGATTTTATCTATAACTTTAAATGAGTCAAATGCCACAATTTAATTTTTCCGGATTTAGGTTTTTTTTAAATTCTCAGTAGTATTTAAGTTAGGGGTAACTTTTTTAAAAGGAATGTATAACCATCGTATCAAATAATAATAGATATGATATCTCCACCGTAAAATAATTTCTTGATTAAAAAATATAAAAATATATATATAAAATATTATTTTGATTAAAAAATTATTTTAATTAGAAAATGAAAAAAAAATTTTCACTTTCTATTCCCGCCGGAAACAATGTAAGAACACCTTAATAATTTTTTCGTTTAACATCTGATGATGGTCATCATAGACCTGAAATGAATTTATAGTGACAAAAGTGAATTTTTTATTTTTATTTTTATATAAAAAAAATTTTTGGTTCTGCACGTTGAGTTTTGATATATTCTTAATCCCAAGTTAATCCCAAATACGTCGATAACCGTTGGCATTTAGCACTCAAATTGGATACTCCTACCCCTTGGGTTTTCTCCTCAGATTATATATATATATATATATTATGACCTGTTCCTTGTTATCAAAGATATTTTTTCAACTTCTCTACATCAATTAAACTACACCAAATGATTTTGCAGATAACTTATATAATGATCAATCTATCCCTTTACGTTATACCTCGTTAATCAAACCAGCTGTCTTACTAACTAAGCTAAGAGAGCAATTTGATTAATATTGGTCATATTTGAAGAAAAAAGAGAAACATCTAGAAAATTTGAAATCTTTTTATTTCAGCTTACTGAAAAATACAAAAATAAATCTTTTTTTTTTCTTTCTAGCTGATGATTCCAAGATAGCAAGGATATCATACGAGAATATGACGACATTTGTGTTCCCGGTCGTTCTTATCTTACATGTGATCCCTTCATCTTTTACTCAAAATGGTAGGAATCAACAGTTTTTCTTCTTCTTATCTAATTTAAGGGTTGCTTCTATTACATAATTCTGTTTTCCCAAGAACATAATAAATGCTAAAAGATTTCCGATTGCTTGTTGTACCGGCTATGAAGTTACTCACCAAAGTATTGAACAAACTCTCGCTGCTTAACTTCGATATTTTAGTGAGAACTGGGACTTTAAACATGATTTCACCATTAGTGAAAAAATGCATGAATTAATAAATGAAAATGAAAATAAAATCAGCTGAGAGTTGTTACAAAGCTCTCTTAATTTTTTTTTTAAAAGTGAGATACTTCCCAAAAAGGCTCTCTTGAATTCTTTATAAAAAGTGACATACTTCCCAAAAATGCTCTCTTAAATTCTTTATAAAAAGTGACATACTTCCCAAAAAGGCTCTCTTGCATTCTTTTTAAAAAGTGACATACTTCCCAAAAAGGCTCTCTTGCATTCTTTTTAAAAAGTGACATACTTCCCAAAAAGGCTCTCTTGAATTCTTTATAAAAAGTGACATACTTCCCAAAAAGGCTCTCTTGCATTCTTTTTTAGAAAGTGACATACTTCCCAAAAAGGCTCTCTTGCATTCTTTTTAAAAAGTGACATACTTCCCAAAAAGGCTCTCTTGAATTCTTTATAAAAAGTGACATACTTCCCAAAAAGGCTCTCTTGAATTCTTTATAAAAAGTGACATACTTCCCAAAAAGGCTCTCTTGCATTCTTTTTAAAAAGTGACATACTTCCCAAAAAGGCTCTCTTGCATTCTTTTTAAAAAGTGACATACTTCCCAAAAAGGCTCTCTTGAATTCTTTATAAAAAGTGACATACTTCCCAAAAAGGCTCTCTTGCATTCTTTTTAAAAAGTGACATACTTCCCAAAAAGGCTCTCTTGCATTCTTTTTAAAAAGTGACATACTTCCCAAAAAGGCTCTCTTGAATTCTTTATAAAAAGTGACATACTTCCCAAAAAGGCTCTCTTGAATTCTTTATAAAAAGTGACATACTTCCCAAAAAGGCTCTCTTGCATTCTTTTTAAAAAGTGACATACTTCCCAAAAAGGCTCTCTTGAATTCTTTTTCTTACCATATTTTCCGAAACCGTCCAATTTAATACTTAATTTTTTTGCGAAACTGCCGTTTTTGTTTTGATTTGGTAATTTGCTCGCAAAATATATGACTCCATTAGCAAAAAAATCTAATTGGTAAATTAACTTACTTTTTTAAATCTGTAATGACAGTAAATTTCTTTTTCGAGGAGAAATATTGAAAAAAATGTTTACTATAATTAGAAATTCCATTATTTATTTTGAAAGTTTCTGTTAGATCATCTTTCAGTCTTCTTTCTAGTAAAGTAGTTAATTTGAATTTCTCCAGTCTCTCCCTGTAACTATAATCTTTTACTTTTTTACCATTTTTTCATTTTTTTCATTCTTCTTTATATGCCCTCCAATCTCAATATTACACTCTAATTTCCATGTTTCGACACTGGATCGCATGCCTGAGTATAATATTCCATATGATGTCTTATTAAGTAACGTTTTCATATATTTTTAAAACAACATTTGCCTCCCTTGAAATAAAACTATCCAGCCGATCACTCCATTTGCTCTAGATACATTTAACAACATATGATTGTCAGATTTAAATCTATCATCAAAGCCGATCCCTAGGGCGCATTCCGCATTTACTTTTTAGATTTCTTTATCCTATATAGCGCATTATCCTTTCCATCAAATATTCATTTATAATATCAATACTTTCTGAAATATTAGATTGAGCTGATTTACCAATGACGAAATCATATAGATTAAATTTTACATCATTCCCTATAAAATTCGATATGTGATTTCAAATCAATTTTTTCAAAAATATGAGAAATTTTAAAGAAACTGGTTGGTAATTACTTTTTAGATATATCAAACCTTTTTATGTAGTGGTATTACAATTGTTGTTTTCCAAACATATGGAATCATTTCATATTTTATAAATTTCTCAAACAATTTATTGCATTGATAAAGTTTTCATTTGACGATAAGTATGTAATATTTTTGGATATATTTCATTAGATCTCATACTTTTACAAAAATCCAACTCGAATATTAATCATTTTATATCTTTAGCTCTGATAATTATTAGTTCATCCATAATTTTTTCTCATAAAAGCTTTCCTGTAGTGGACTAAACTCTTCCAAAGAATAAACATATTGCAAAAATCTTGCTTATACACCAACTGTTTGAGTAATTTACTAAGCCTTTCGTATGAATGAAGCACCCTATGAGACTTGAACTCATTCGTGAAAGTTTGCTGATCTAGTTTGTTAACTATTACACCACACGAGGAGCCCACGACTGCTGTTTAAACTGGTGTCTTTATAAATTCATTTGTCATATCATTTTTTTAATTGTACTAACGTTTTTGTGAATTTTAGTTTTTAATTTTACATATTTGAATAATAGTTCAGAATTATATTTAATATTTCTCACAATTTTATTTTCATGTTTCACTTTTTCATTTATGTCCAATTTTTCATATTCATTTTGCTTACTTAAAGCATTATGACAGTTTTTCATACTTGGTATAATTCCAAATTCTTTTCAAGTTTTATCTTTTTCTTATCTCTTACCAATTACTGCCCCTAGGAAATTTTTAAAAAATTTTTCTCCTTGTTTAAGATTTTTTATAACTTCAGGAATATTCTTATAATTGATTTTATTTTTCTATTTAATTCTCACATTTTGTTAATTTCAAGATTATAAGACTTATAAAGTTCACATATGAACTTGAATCCAACAACTCTCAACCTTTTTTGGATGTCTTATTTATCAGGAATAGTGACAAATTAGAATGCAAGGTTTACCGTAAACCTTTCTGTAAAAACGACCAATTACATTTCTATTTACACCACAACAACAATATTAAAAGAGGACTTATAGGTTTTGACCTTAGGACCATACATATTTGTTCCCCGAAATATCTAAATGATGAACCTAACTGTATAGAAAATTCCTTTCTTAACCTTCTTTACCCCAAACCTTTTATACACGTTGCTAAATCTAAAGCCCTTAAAATTCACAATAGAAATCGACCTCAAATTAATCTCAATCAGGTGTTTACTGTATTACTTGAAAAGACTGTAAATTTATAAATATTTGCAAAACGTCAAGAAATATTCATGAACGTTTATATAAACATAAAAGAGAGATTAGAGTTAGTATTCTTAATAATGCACTTTTCCAACATATTTCTAAGTCTGATCACAACTTTGATTTTGGTGCAGCCACTATGTTATCTTATATCCACAACTAAAGATTGAGACGAATTTTCGAAGTCGGCGTAATTTCATTTTGTCGGTCAAACAATAATCAACCGGGTTTCTTCAGCATTTCCCCGCATTTGGAGAAACTCATTTTAAATAACTACTATATATTCTATCTTTAATTAATTAATTTCCATACATATCATCACAATTTCCCCATTAACCCTAACACACTTATTTCCAGCTACCTTTTTCCCCTTCCCTTTCTCCAGTAAATATTTTTATCTATTTACTTTTAATGCTTTCATATGAAGAAGCTTCACCTCCCTTTCTCTCACAACTACCGTTTTATACTTAATTTTTTTCTTTAATTCATAGACATATCATTTGACATAGTTTTGATTTTGATTTAACAATAATTAGTCATTTACGTATGATATGTTAACTTGTTTCTTTTTCCTCCATCTTCTCTTTCCCGGCATTCCCCCACCTCTCTCTTCTATTTCCTTTTCTCTCATTCTTCTGTTCTCATCTTTTCTCTTCCTTCCTCCTTCTTCTTTCTCCTTTTAATTCAATACTTCTCTTGATGATTCTATTTGTTCTACAGTAGTGTCTGAAACAGTCACGTAACATTTTTAACGCTAACGCTGATTTATTGATTAAACGGTTACCTCTTTCTCTGTATATATAATATTTCTTCCTCGTTTTGTATTTTGTTAAACATCATTTGTTGAGTTAACGTTACTTTTCTGGTCCTGATGATGGTTCATTAGAACCGAAACGTTATAGCCTTGACTTCCTTTTACACTAACTCTACTGTAGATCAGTTTCTCTGTCTTCTGTTTATATAATCAACATCCAGTCTCACTTTAACTTCTATTTCAATTTATAATCAGATTTACCGAATAGGGCTTTTAACTTACCTCTCCTATTAAACATTCATTATTTGGAAAATCTGATCTAATGTAGTTTTATCTATTTCCCTCTTGTTTACGTCTAGTATCTTCTTCTATAAACCAATATAGTATTTTTTGTCGTAAACAAATCTAAATATTCATTTTGTTTTCTAAAATATCGATTAATTGAATTAACAGGAGACACAACTAAACCATTTACTTAATCTACATTCGATAAATTAAAATCTCCAACTATTATGATATTTTCAGATTTGTTCGACGTAAAAATACATTTTTCATTTATTTTAGCAATATATACTGTTCTTCTTTACTTTAATTCGGAGATCTGTATATACACATTGTATTTTTAAAATTCGTTATTAGAATCACTCATTTCAAAAGCCAGATTTAGTTTTTTCGAACCAATTCAAATTAAGTATTTTTAATGTGTTATGTACATAAATATCAAATACCTCCCTACCAAAAAATTGTATTATTTTTCCTATCTTCAAGTATCAATTCAAAATTTGATATTGCAATTTCCGCTTCTTTTACATTCTCCCCAACGAATGTGTTTCTATCATACAAATTATTTAATATTTGTTAGCAATTAATTTTTGTTCTGTTATTTTGTTTCTCAGAGAATTAGAGTTTCCCGTAGCCACCCCTGGCTACTCAATCTAAAATCCCATGTTTAGAGAAAATTCTGAGTCGTTCATGACGTCAGACATCAAAAAGTTGTACATACGTCTGTTATAGCACACGAATTATTTGTTGAAAGGATGAATTCTGCTAGCCTTTCGGAAACAAATTTATAACCACAGGATAAAATTCATTATATTTAAAAGTTCCTCGTCAAAATACAATGATTACTTATATTTAATAAAGGAACTTGCTGTGTACAGAAACACTTCATTCGCCCCAACAGTGTAGTAGCAGTTGACCCTATATAAACACAGCAGGCAGTAACCAAAAGTCATTTGGGCAGCAGAGCTTCGGCTCGGCACAGCCACTCAAAGTCAAGGACAGATTCGAGGCTGAAAGGCTCCCTGCTTCAGCTGGGCCACCTTCGGGTGGGCAATGATGTCATTGACAAGCATTGTATAACACTGGACTTCTTGGTCCGCTTTAAGCTATAATCAGACATCCGTGCTTGGACTCATGTTTGAGTCCATGTTCTGCAAGGCTCATCAGGCTCATATAGCACTATGAGGCGATGACCAGCATAGTCCAGCAGGGCTCGAGTCTCGGCTCGTGCCCGACCTCTCCCTTAACTCCACAATAGACCAACCTTCGGGTCATTGAACTTGTGTCAAGTCCTGTCTGGCAGGAGGCAGTGACAAATAACGCCGGGTTTCGGCCCGGAAAAAGTATCTGTATGTCTTCCGCCTTTCAAGGTCGAGGACATATTCGAGGCCGAATGGCTTCCGGTTTCAGCTGGGCCACCTTCGAGTGACAACCATTGTATAGCACTGGACCCCTTGGTCCAGTTTAAGTTATCATCAGACATCCGTGCCTGGACTCAACTTTGAGTCCATGTCCAGCAAGGCTCACATTGCAATAAGTGGGCCTATGTCCAGTATAGACCAGCAGAATTTGAGCCTCATCTCGTACCCAACGTCCTCCTCCATTAACCGCCTCTATAAACGCAACTTCGGGTCATTGAGCTTGTGTCAAGTCCCGTATGGTGGGAGGCAGAGACAAATGATCAATTCGGCGGCGGGCTTGCCCGAATCCGGAGGTATCTATTCCCTTTCTCAGCAGAATGCAATCTTTGACCCAGCACAGCCAACCAAACCAATCACTGCTGTTATTATCTTTCAAACAGCTCTTCTCAGAGCTAACCTCAAAGAGTCTACCAATCAACAGCTCTTCAAAAAGCTAACTGCAGAAAGTCTTTCGAGATCACTTTTGGTCTCCTCACTACACCCTCCTGCCAGATACCAGGAGACTACGGCGCAGCAGCCGGCACCAACTGCAGACCAGATCCAACTTAACCCAGCAGCCGTTCCTGTGCAACCAAGCTATAGCATCTGCATCACCTAGTCCATAAGCGACCGCACTGCTTGGATTAGCACCTACACTTGAGGCCACATCGACACATACCCGGTTAACCAAGGATTGAATAAACCGAGATATCGATCATCCAGCCTCGGCAACCAATGTGTTCACATCATCGACCGTCTCCAACAACATCTTCAACCTGACCATATAGCAACACCTACTATCTGCAGCAAGCACAGAGACCATCCTCACCTTCTTGACCCGCTGTCACCACAAAATAATTGAGAGCTGAGTCTAAGACAGAGCCAACGCCTAACAAGAGACTACACCTACGTGATACAACAACCGCAATTTTATACTCATACCTCTTTCGTGTACGATTTCCTCAATAAAACCTGAAATTTAAACTTATCCACTTGTCTCTGTCATTTGTCCAGTCCTCTATCAATCACAACACAACTTATAACTGTTCGCAGCATCGATGCACTTAGCAAAGTCCGGTAACAAGTTCATATACAATATTTTCAAACTTTCTCTCTTCCTTTACTTGTTTAAATTTTCATTTACGTTGATTTATTTTCCGCTGTTATTTTGATTTTCAGTTTTTTTTATTTTGTTTTTTCTTTTGTTTTTTTTTAAATATGTACTTTTTTTTTCTTTCTTATGTCTTTTCTTTTTTTCTAATGTAATTTTTCTTTCTGTTCTTGTCAAGTCTGGATCAATCCATATATTTTCTTCTCATTTTCGATTTTCTTACCAAATTTTTGATGTTAATAAATTTAGCATCTTCTTCTTAATGTCTTAGTGTGACCATTATTACTATTTCCATTCATCCCCCCCACCAGACGTACTGCTCTTATAATATTCTTTTTTGATGTTTTTTATTCTTTATTTAGTGAATAAAAATACTTTCGTTCTCATACTTTTTCAATTTTCATACTTTTTTCAATGCACTTTCAGATCTGTTTTCTACTATTTCGTTTACAATTTCTTTTTGTCCACTTCTTGCGATATCAGCTCAGATTTCATTAATTTTTTCATTTTGTTTAAAAGGAATTGTTTATTTCAAATCTTTCTGGCATAAAGTTGGTAATTTCTTTTCTTACTTCATTTGTAATTTTTACTTCACAAGTTACTTCGTCTCCCTTAATGATCGTTGTATATAAATGATTTGTAAAGTAAGTTGACCGACAGACGTCAAGGGCTACCCGAAGGCTCCCTTTACAATTGCTACTACACCGAGGTGTACGGGAGGGCAATACTTCTTTCCTTGGATTGCTCCACTTATCCTTGACTGGTACCTTATAATACTGAGTGTTAAGCAAGGAGGCATCAAGTACCATTCTCTAGAGTCTTTGGTATAACTTGACCTGGAATTGAACCCCGGTCTTCCAGACTATTGGCGAACGCTCCAACTATTATGCCAATAGGCCAGTATCAAATAGGAATACTTGATATCATGTAATTTTGTTTGAAAATTTTATAACTTGAAATATGTGTTGACGGTTGATCAGTATTTTATTTCTATGTTTTATAAATAGCGTTGCCTTTATGAGGAAAATACGAATTTATCCTTTCTGTAAAAATTCTGTGTTATTGAATTTTCTTGTCAAGGTAAGCGGGGATTGGTTGAAATTTGCGTTCTTAACCATTTTTCGAGAACGAGACTGTCTAATAATTTTTGAAGATTGTGCTGGTTTCCGTCAGAAGAGAAAAGGATTTTGTTTAAAACAGTTCAGGAAATTTTCTCTCTCCGCCGAATGTTAAACGGTGTAAAAGTTGTGCATTTTATTTTGATACTACTTGAAACTAGAGAAGTTTGCAAGTAAAACCATTCTCTTAACTTTTCCCTTTTTTGGTGAGAAGAATTTTGAAGAATTTTAAATTCTTGCATATTTAGAACGAAATATTTCCCCACATGTATGTGGTCACTTGCTCCGAAGGAGAATATGAAGTAAAAAAAAACAAAATTACCAATTTGATATTAAGAAGAACTAAAAAGCAGAAATTTGTACCAGCCTATTTGCAGTTTTATTATATGTTCGAAATAACGTATTTATTTAATTTAGAATCTGTTCCAAAACAAGGTACGCGACTTTATTTCCTAAGAAAACATTGGGAAATATTCAAGCAACTGTTTGAAAAAAAAAAAGGGAAAAGAAATTTTGTTAGTTTATGTGTAACTGTGGAGCAAGATAGTATTGTCGACGAAAAACTCGAACCTGAGAATCACCTGCCCACTGTCCTAAGAAGTAAGTCCAAGCTTTTGCGAAGCCAAGAAAAGGAGGAAGAAGGAAGCAGACTATTTTTCTGGCTGTATGTATAGATTTATGTATGAAAAAAGTAGTTGTAATTTATAAGTAAGTGTTGTTTTTTTCTCGCTTTTTTGCCCATCGTTAAAAACTTACATATGGACTTATATGCATCAAGCCGCCTTTCCTTTTATTTGATGTAAATAAATTTTTTGAAGCTGTGTTTCTCTCCAGCTTTTGTTCGAGATTTTCTTATTATCTTTTGGACCATAAATAACAATGGTTTCTCTTTTTCAGAACGCTAAAAGACAGACACTTGCCTTTTAGAACTTTTAGAATAATTTTTAGATTTTAAAAACCATTCATGTGTGCAAACAAAAAATTATTATTGCATATAATTATTAATGTTAGATAAGAATACTTGAAACTATTTAACTGTATGCAAACAGTTTGTAGCGTGTTACTTGAAGATATAATTGTTTACTCTAGATTATTATTTGCTCCATACACCATCGACACACCAGTGTTGGCCGGCCACTAAGAACTTACATTCAGCAGCTCTGTACGGATACAGACTGGTTCCAAGAAGACTTGCTAAGAGCCATGACCGATAGAGGTGGATGGCAAAAGAGAGAGAGAAAGAGTCAAGGGAATCCGAAGTGTCGACACGCCATTATCATCATTATTTATTCATTTATTTATTACATAAAGCCATATAATGGTTTGCAAAGAATTTATTATCCTTAATTAGGAATAATTGCTTTAAACCATATACTTAAGTAGAAATTATTAGTATTAGATAGGAATACTTGCTATCTTATAACACTGCAAACAAATTATTATTATAGTTAAATAAAAAGTTGTTTTTTTTTAAATTGCAATAAAACGTTCAAAATAATTATGATTACGGTCAACCTTTTTTTCTTTCTTTTTTTTTTTTTTTTGCTTTCTTTATTCAATGGCATATTAACTTTCATGGATTATTTAATGCCAAAGTTATCTTTGTAGAACAACAGTAGTGGTACTATTTAAACTATGGCTATAGGAATAGAGGGGCCATACCTTTCCCCCCAAGGGCATTAGTCCCAAAATGAATGTCATGGTGCGACTGAAGTTCGGACTCGTTTACTTATATTGCAATCGAGTATTTGGGGGAAAGCAACCTAAACGAGGGTCGTGTGGAGGTTTATTACCAAAACGAATGGGGAACCGTTTGCGATGATAATTGGAACGATTTGGCCGCATCGATTGTATGTAATCAGTTCAATAAACGGTAAGTATATACAACAATACTGAACTATTTCTAAACCGGCAAAGTTTTCCAATCTGAAAGGCATTGTTTGGGCCATTTTTCAGATTCAGCGAGTGAAGAGGCGTGATTATTATTAATATTATTCTACATACGTTGAGGAAACAATCATCTTCCTTATTCTCAAAATGAACTTAAAAATTGGTCCGATAGGATTGAAGAATACTGGAAAATATGCTAACATTCATTGGCCTAATCACAGTGATTATATAATGTAATATTTATAATCACAGTGATTATATAATGTAATATTCTAATAGAAATTATAAAATTCTAGTATATTTGGGTTAAAAGAATAATGACATTTTATTTTAAAAATTGGTTCACATAAACTGATTTATGGATGAAACTGCATTTGTCACCTCATTAAAAAAGACTCTGAGTGTGTGTGTGTGTGTGTGTGTGTGTGTGTGTGTGTGTGTGTGTGTGTGTGTGTGTGTGTGTTCTGTTTTTGCTTTTTGTTTGCTTTTTCACTTTTTAAAATCGGTTTTAAAAACTGATAAACCTTTGATAAATCAAGCATAAATAAAACACAAAAACATTTGGAGGAGCCCATTCTAATAAAAAATATCCAAATAATGGAATCAAGGTTTTAACCTTCTTTGATTGTTGCAGTTCGACTTGTTGGTGAAAGCAACCTAAACGAGGGTCGTGTGGAGGTTTATTACCAAAACGAATGGGGAACCGTTTGCGATGATAATTGGAACGATTTGGCCGCATCGATTGTATGTAATCAGTTCAATAAACGGTAAGTATATACAACAATACTGAACTATTTCTAAACCGGCAAAGTTTTCCAATCTGAAAGGCATTGTTTGGGCCATTTTTCAGATTCAGCGAGT
This sequence comes from Sepioteuthis lessoniana, assembly GCA_963585895.1. Taxonomy (NCBI): domain Eukaryota; kingdom Metazoa; phylum Mollusca; class Cephalopoda; order Myopsida; family Loliginidae; genus Sepioteuthis; species Sepioteuthis lessoniana. Next base: position 52,502,113 of record OY757930.1, read on the forward strand.
GAAGAGGCGTGATTATTATTAATATTATTCTACATACGTTGAGGAAACAATCATCTTCCTTATTCTCACAATGAACTTAAAAATTGGTCCGATAAGATTGAAGAATACTGGAAAATATGCTAACATTCATTGGCCTAATGAGTGTTCGCCAATGGCCCGGGAGAGCGGTGTTCAATACCAGGTCGAGTCATACCAAAGACTCAAAAAATGGTACTTAATTCCACCTTGCTTAACACTCAGCATTATAAGGTAAGGATCAAGGGTAAAGTGGAGCAATCCAGGGAATGGAGTTGCGCTCTTCCCTACACCTCGGTGTAGAAACTATTGAAAAGGAAGCCTTCGGGTCACCCTCGACTAAGGTCGCCAACTTTACTTTTTACTGATAACCTACACTACGCAGAAAAATGATGCAAGCAAAAACAACCGCGAGCACTAGAAAGTGAAGATGTATGGAGCGATGGAGATTTGGTTGGTTATTTGGCTTACGTTTCGTATATTTTGTGGGTCGTGGGTAGTAGTAATAGTAGTAACAGAAGAGAATTGTTGTAGTATTTAACTCTATTTGTTTTTTGTTTTTTTTTGTTTGTTTGTTTTTTTCTTATCTCCATTTCACTTGCTGGCGTCTTCTTTGTCTGTAGAAGGCTACAAAAGAATCACTGAAGGAAGAAAAGAGACTGAGATACCTTTCCACTCAGACTTCATTTTTGGATTTAACACGACTATTCTACCAGAAAATGCTTTCCTGGACTATTAGAAAACAGTCGCATCTCCTAAGCAAGTTGTTGAAATATATTAGTTATTTTCGGTGAATGATATGTCCAAAGCCTGTGGTTATGTCCAGTAGGTGTTTTTAGTAATACTTGTTTCGGCAGTGTCGGCTTGCTAGTAGCAGCCACGGCCTGCATGCAAAGCCCTCGGGACTTAACAAACTGGTTCGCTACCTTGCTAGCAGCCGAGTGGGAAATAGTCCTTACAGTCTGAGGGGTACCGCTTACGTGAAGTAGAGTTTCTCTTTGGTGCTGGTAAGTCTTGTCTTTCAGGCATGTGCAGCTCCTACTTCCTCTCAAAGGTTTCTGGGAACTGCTACACATTTGAGTTTATCTTATTTTATTATTTTTATTTTTAGTAATCGCCACTGATGTAACTCAGCTATGTTGTCTAGTTATTTTGTCTATTTTACGGCACATCCATCCGTATTGGGCTATTTAATGCCGAAATCATTTTTTTTTTTTTGGCAATTGTATGGTTTCAAGAAGAAGAAGAACAACAACAACAACAATAGCAGCCACTACTTTAAGAAATTTTTTTTGTTTGTTTAAAATACGAAAGATCATCCTGACCGGCACTGCTGATAGATTCAGAAATCATTCCCAATCTGATATGCTTGTTGTTGAGGGAATCCAATGTATACACACATCCATTGGATTTCCCCCACCTCTCTCTCTCTCTCTCTCTCACACACACACACACACACACACAATACATACATGTATACACACAAATACATTAGTTACAAAGACACATACACACAAATACAAGATATAAGAAGTAAAATTGAAAAAGAGAAGGAAAAGAATAAAGAAGATCATTAGTAAAAGGTCAAAAATTATCACGGACAATAAACTCTTATGGAACAGCCACTGATATTAAACCTATAGTCATCCAGAATCGGCCAGAACAATCTATGAATATCAATTATAAAGATGTTCAAAACAAAACCAATAATTCAATCGCCTAAAGAGGACGTGTCATACAACTAAATACACGTACAGATTTGTAAAAACACAAACTAAATAGCAAATTTGAAATCATTTCTGGACTTTTCATTATATATATATATATATATATATATATATAACTTTTACTAAATGAAAATAAAAGCATGAAAGAATATATATATATATATATATATATATATATATATATATCTTCCTTCATGCTTTTATTTTCAAAACTTTGTTATATAAATGATACTTCTTATACATTATTGAATATACTCTAATAAAAATGGTTAACATTCCAACATTTTTATATTGGTTCATAATAAGCATACACATACTTTCTAATATTTCAAAGGCTAATGACAGCTAATAATGTGCTCAACAGGTGAAAGATATAGAAAAGGGTATTATGAAATAGCAAATGAATCGAAAAATAATAGTAGTAGTAGCATTTTTAGTTATTGATTAAGCTTTGTATCCAATGAGTACCGAACTTATTGATATTGTCCCGTTGTTCAAGCTCGCTAATCATTTTGTGTAGCGTAGTCACTGATGACTGCTACGTTGGTGATGGCTAATCGTTGGATAAAGAGAGAAAAAACCCCAAAAAAATGCATCTTAAGCGTTAGGACTTCCCTTGTTTTATTCACTCTGTTCCGTCACTCTGGCCGTGGAAGCAAGAAGAAATAGATAACAGTCAAAACGTGTGGGCTTACGTCTTCGTTCTTCGGGGAACAGGATTCTTCTCGTATCTTTGATTCGTTCCTCGTTCACCGTTCGCGCAAACCTTTTTCTCTTCGCACTACAGTCACCAAAGGAGAAAAAGAGGCCGAATCATGAAATCCGTCGTCTTATATTGAGGTTCACAGAACACTCGACCACCCCGCAACTGCCTTGTGTGGGAGACATCAGCCAGCCTACTTACGTAACTACTTAGGTGGCTATCTCTACTGGCCTGATTCAGGGTGCTAGCTCAACCATATCTTTTTACAACAAGCTCACTGGAAGAGATTATGAACTTTATCAACTCGTCTTCCTTCCGTCTGCTAGATTTTTCGATAACTTATCTATTCTCGCCCCGGTGGCATTTACTTCCAATGATACGCTTTGTTTAGTCAAGTACTTCCGGTTGCTACTAGCACCTGTAGTAACTTAGTGTCTACCTAGTACTGAACAGACTCATCGCCGCTTAATTTCAATGATTCGGCAGGAACCAGTGTTTTCAGCTGACTTCACTGTATGCCTATATATTCTTAGGGGTTTTATTTTCCACAAACAAAGAGATTTAAAGAGATAAAGAACTTTCACTTAATGTTTGTCCTTTTTTTTCAGATTCGGAGAAGTTCTTCCTCAAGGAACATATCCACCTGGGACAGGCAAAATCTGGATGGATGACGTCCAATGTGTAGGATTCGAGTCAAGCATTTTTGAATGCGCTAGTCGACCCTATGGACAGACTGATTGCCAACACAATGAAGATGTTGCTATCCGATGCTTAGACAATGTCAAACGTATAGTCCCAGTCTCTTCACGATGTAAATATCCGAAATACGAAAGAGTATCTTTCTAAAATTTTCATTCATCTTTTGTAAAAACATATTTTTAAATACTGTTCGAAAAAAAGTATTCAGGAATGCGAAGAAATATACACAACGAAGTATAGCGTCACATAACGTCATTTAGCATATGGAAACCTATTTTAGGACTTAGATAAAAACAAACGAGCAAACGAAAAATTTATAAAACTAAGTAAAAACATTTTGTAATTTGCTTGAAACATTGAATAAATGATTTGATTTTATAGTATTGTTTTAATTTAATTGCAATGCAGAATATTAATTATTTGAGTCTAATTAATTTCAAAAAACTTCATCGTCAGAGACCTTTTTTTTAAATGAACACAGTGTTGGGTATTCAAATATTTTTTTAACGTTGTATAAATGGTGGTGTCACGTGGGGTGTTAGAACGCTATGTTGGGTGTTGTAACCATAGTGCCACGTGGGGTGTTTAAACGCCATGCTAAATAGACATGACTTCAGTTGCCCTAATCAGTTTCATTTTAATTTTTTAAAACTTAAATATGCATTCAAAATGTATACGTTAATTAACGATACAAGTATATTCAGTATTTAATTCAAACCTACTGTTAATCTGAGGGTGTAACTTAGATATTAATAAAATCTCCTTAATTCTAAGATTACCAACATTGTGTACTATTGCTTCTATTAAATGGAAAAATTATTGTCATTATTTTTGCATTTAATTAAATGTTTATTCAATGAGAATTCACGTGTGTTGAGATGTTCTTTAATTCTGATTTGTGTGGAGGGTCTAATTATACTTTCTACATAAAAATTATTGCATTTTAAGCAAATTAAACGATAAATAGCATAAGTTTTTTGCATATATTTAGATCTCTTATTGGGCAGTTAGCTAGAGTGCATGTTGAGACAGTATTGTTATTTTTCTTCGTTAGGTATTGGTGTAGTGAGGGTCCGGAGTGGGCAAGTTGTACATCTAGCCCTTCCTTGTAAATAACCCTGCCTATTTCTTTGGTGATGATTTCACTGAAATGTGGTAGTTTCAGGAAACAGGTGTTAGAGGTTGTAGGTAGTTTCCGTGATTTATAATTATTTAAATGTCGTATGATTGATGTTGGATAATCATTGTTTCTGAGGGTGTTTATAAAGTTTGAGGTGTGTTTAATTTTGTCTTTTTCTTCGCAACATCTACTGTGAATTCGTTTAATTTCATTTCTAATATAATTTGTTTTGGCACAAAGTGGAAGTGCTGATTTGAAATGCACAAAGAGGTTTTTTTAATGGTGGCTTTTCAATAGAAACTAGTGTAAATTTTACCAGTTGGTGATATTTGGATTTTAAAATCTAAGAGTGATAAGGACCCAGTGTTATCTGGATGTTCTATCTTAAACTGAATATTTTTGTCTATGTTTTGAAACTTCTCATAAATGGCGGTGGCTTCTTTGCTGGAGGATGTCAACATGAGTATGTCGTCCATATATCTTTGGAAGAATATGCATGATGGGCAGATGGATAGCGCTCAACATACGAGGTGCCTTCAATAAGATTCCAGACTTTTTTACAGACATTTAAAATTGTCGTAGACTCTTGAAAATTCAGTATCTTATTGCTATATATCTTATGAGATGACCGACCAATTTTTATGATTCCAGGTTCAAATGAACAGCTACAGTAGGAATTAGAATACACCCTACTAAAGTCTGATTATCACAGCTGGTGAATTTCAAAAATGCAATCTGGACGTGAGGACACTTTAGAAGAACGATATGCAATAAAATTCTGTGTTAAACTTGGAAAAATGTCACAGAAACGTATGGAATGCTTCAGACTGCTTTTGGAGCATCTTGCATGAATCGGGCATCAGTTTTTGAGTGGCATAAGAGATTCAAGGAAGACAGGGAGTCTGTGAGGGATATGAGAGGTGTGGGATGAGTAAGAAAATCAGAACACCACAGTTGATTGGCCAAATAAAGAATTTCATCGATAAGGACCGTCGTGTGTCTATAGAGACAATAAGTGCACAGTTTGATGTCAGTGTGGGAACTGTACACACAATTATTCGCGAGGAACTGAAGATGCAGATGATTTGCGCGAAGTTTGTCCCAAGGGTGATCAGAGAAGATGAGAAAGAAAGACGTTGTCATGACAGCAGGGAGATGGTTGAGCTGATCAATTCAGATCCCGAAGTTCTTGATGCTCTGGTGACCTGCGATGAAAGCTGGATCTACTGCTATGAGCCAGAGACCAAGAGACAGAGTTCCCAGTGGAAGCATGCTGGCTCTCCCAGCCAAACAGAGCAAATCCACTCACAAACTTTTGATGATCCTTCATTTTTTTTTTTTTTTTTTGACAGCACTGGCATGATCTACATGCACTGGGTTCCCAGTGGACAGCCATCAACAAGAAATACTATGTTGAGGTTTTAGGGAGTTCAGGAAGATATTCCTTCGGAAGAGGCCAGCACTCTTCAAATCGGGTCTGTAGCGTTTCCACCAGGACAATGTACCAGTGCACAACTCCATCCTTGTCACAGACTATTTGAGCAAGATGGGCATCAAGACAGTTCCTCACCCTCCCTATAGTCGAGACCTTGCTCCTTGTGACTTTTGATTATTCCCTAAGCTCAAGGAAAACCTTAGAGGCTGTCGATATGAGACAATTGAGGAGATGAAAGAGGCTGTGACGAAGGCCATTGACACGCTCAGACAAGAGAAGTTCCATGGGGCCTTCAAGAAGTTTTTGGAACGGTACAACAAGTGCATTGCAGCCGGAGGAGATTACTTCGAAGGGGACTAGAGTTTCATGTGTGTACTATCAATAAAAATGCCCATACGAAAAAAGTCTGGAAACTTATTTAATGAGCCTTGTATTTGAGTTCTTCAGGGCTACCGTATAAAAGAATGACAAAAATTCTCTTTTCATTTCTTATGATGATTGAATTTCAGTAACCCTCTCTCTGGGACGGTTTGAATATTTTAACATCTAGATAAAAGAAGGAACATATATACATTAAAAAAAGAAAAAAGTGTAATTTGTTTGTCCAATTCCTTTCATCATCAGCTTGATCAATGGATTTTGAGTCCTGTCCAGAAACAAACGCCAGCCAGATCCGCCAGTAGCTTTTATCCATCGCAAAACATAGGTTCTCAATATTTTGGTCATCTGTCTTGGTGATATTTTAAGGAAAATCAGATCAATTGTCTTGTAGGTCTTGCGAAACAATGTAATACACAGTGAGTGATGAGACTCTCGCCGAGTGCCTACTTTACAAAAATTGCAGCATTGTCACACAACCCTTTCTCTTATTCTTACTCGGACTTATATCTGATTAATCTTCTATCTTCAATTTTAGTCTGTGCTCTCGTCTGTAATTTGTCGTCGTGTCTTATTTTCTATCGTCAGCCGCCGTCTTTGTTGATTTTGTCACCTGATATCACATCTCTGTATTTTCTTTCGTGGTGTTGTTCGTTGCCGTAACCCCAAAATGTCTCAGTTCTTCTTTAATGTAATTAGAATTATGCGAATACTATTGTTATCTGCACATTTTTATTTTACCTTAACCATATTAGCCACGTGATCTTTACGAGGAGTTAAGAGTACAGGAGGTGTTCGACCGATACGTTCGAACGTTCATCTGCAACTGATTAACTTATTCCTAACTTCTAAACTTCTGGAACCGTTTTAGTCACCTGATTAAAACCATCCAATCAGAGCCGTAGTTTCAGATTGACCTCCGATTCAATAGCTTTCTGAGATACTGAGTATCTCGTGATATTTTCCAAAGCGTTTAATGGCTTAGAAATTAATGTCAATAATAGATTTCACCAAACTGTTCTGTAACAATATGAAATTTCCTCCACCTTGGATTGCTTGTAATGCCTTGATTTTCATTTTGAGTGATTGAAAGACGATATGTATGTCGAACAATGGGGTTTAAGTTGTAGGAAATTACTAAATTTTATTTTCCTGTTTAAAGAAATTATCCTCCGATGTTATTGGACTGTATCTGTTGTAGTTTTGTGGAAATAAATGTGTTGCATAAAATACAATTCTAAATCTTTTTTCGCAGGTCAGGGCAGCGCAAATGAAATTCGCTTGAAGGGTAAAGTGAAAGGAATCGGTACGGTTGAAGTTAACAATCAGGGAACGTGGGGAACGATTTGTGATGATTTTTGGAACTTACAAGATGCCAGAGTGGTATGTCGTCAACTTTGTTACAAGTAAGTCCCTATTATGTGTGAATGTCGTCCACTTTGCTTCAACTTCGAAACTCTTCACAGTGACATATTACAAGTTTCACGTCGACTACAAATGCTGACATTTGCAAGGAAATTCGAGACTACTACCGAAAACTTCTGACCTAGGAATCTATCTCAGTTTGACACCTATTTAATCGACTTCCTTCGCCTTGAGGAAATCGAAGCGGGTAGCTGTGAGAGACCCCAAACAGGGGAACCGTCAAATGTCGGAACTACTGGCATTGATAGCCAACGAAATGTACCAGAGACTGTTGGCCTTCTTGCTGACACTGATCTTCAACAACTAGATGGGGCAAAGGTCACTTCCTTAACGTTTCACCCCGGGAGTTGCTGTGCAAAACCATGGTGGGGATGGGATTAGTAATTTTTAGCCTTTAAAGATGTTGAACACTGTGTTAAATATTGACCGGAAATATCCCTTTGACATGCAGCATAAGTTGTGTGGGTATCATAACAGGATGTACACCTGTTTCCTAAAGTAAACAGGACGCTTTTTCCTCGGCGGAAGTTGCGTGGGTGGCATGCTAGACAGGAGGCGTGTCTATGTGGGAGGTGTGATCTCGAGGATTGCGTGTGCGCTCAAGAAATTAAATAAACCGAGGAAGATTTCAATCCAGAATGAGCGAAGACCGACAAAAGAGCTACTAGACGCTACGCCACTCTAGGCGCTGGCCTTGCGCCAGACTGCCCAGGGATGAGAGGGAGAAAAAAGCCAGAGCTGTATCAGACACGCAAAAGCAGAGAAACGAAAAGAATCTAAGATGATTCAGTGCCTTGAGATGGCCCTGGCGAGACTCGTGAAAGTTGAGAAGCGAGTTGAAACTTAGATGATACGGTGTCTTGTGATGGCCCAATACCAGATTCGTGAAACTAATGAAACAAGAAGAAACTAAAATGATTCAACGCCTTCAGGTGGCTCTGTACCAGTCTCCCAAGAGGTGAATGAAGAAGCGGTTCACTGAAGATTCGTATCTCGCCCCGTGTACGTCTCAACTGTTTTCGACTCTCTCCCTCACTCTAATATTTCGTACATTTCGGGTAATAAAAAGAAGAGAGAAGAAGCAGATTATATTATTATTATATATCAGGGTTGTTGTTCCTCTTCCCAGTATAAAACACATTGTCTTAAAGATGTGGGTCAAGATCTGGTCCAACTTTTAGCATAGAATTACATAATCTGATTTCTCCTGAGCAGAACTACCCAAGACAATCTTCTTTTAAAACACAAAATCATAGAGAAGGGCGATGGAAAAGCTATGCTGATCAGTTTAGATAAGTCTAAGTTTCTTAGAGACTGTATTGTCTGTGACTGGATTCAGGTGAATTTTTGGCTTATAGATCTACCTCTGGTATGCATCCCCTGGAGCTAGTGTGGAGGTGAAGGCGTAACGATCGAACCCTTTCTCTAAGTCGAGATCAATTTGTCAAAGTTGTCAACTGTCGCTTATACTATACGTTGGAAATTTTCCTTCGTTGGTTGAAGGTGAACTTAGTTCAACATGAAGTCCCATTACCTAATACTAGCTACTTGGCTAGATATTCCTCCAATGCTAAGGATGTAACATTGTTTGTAAAAAAGGTTGCTGAGATTGACAAAGTCAGCAAAGAAATCGGAATGTGACAGGGGCCGTGATTAATCCCGACAAATCAGTTGGTTTGTTCTTGGGTTCGTAGAAAGGTTACACCTTGCCAGGTCTCTTCAGTTAAATGGACGGACTTTGCAAGATACCCGGCATCTGGTTCAGTCCGGCCTCTAGCTGAAGAAAAATTGGTAATTTGGTACTAGATTAGCTCATGGCTGCCAGTCAGGAGAGGACCGAGCTATGTGCAGCACAAATCTATCCCCTCATTCTTTATCGACTTTCACTACCTCTTCTTCCGTGTGTTGATCTAGTCAAACTAAAAAAAAAAAGTCCTTTTATCAGTTTCTGGTAAATTTTAGGGTTGAGAGAAAATGGCCGTCTTCGTCGAAATTCGATGGGTGAATGTTGCGAACTTGTGTCAAATAGAAGGAACTAATTTAAGATTCAATCTGAGGCCTTCTGGTTGCGAAAAGAATATTGGCTTTCCGGAAGGACAACCAAAAATAGCCCAGGTAGCCAAGAATAGTCTGTCCTTTATTTTGGTAAAACCTGTTTTAATTTAGCAAGAGTATGCATGCGCATTGATCCTATTCATCTATTTTTAGTCTGTTGACTTCAGTTTTAATATCCTCTAAACTGTTAGTCATGTCCTCCGGAGATGTGACAGTAATTTAGATCTATTTATTCATTTAAAAATATTATTCTCATATCTTTCATTTCACCCATGTTACTTGATTTTATCTGCCATATTGTTGGGATTCTCTCATACTAACATTCATTTCACATTATTGTTAATACTTTTCATTTTATTCATCATTAGGGAGTTTATTTTTTTAAATGATATTTCATTATCATCATTATCATCATCAAACCCTCCTTAATACATTCATGTATGGGATTGATCAAGAATTTTATATAGAAATTAACTTGCTTTGGTGACTACTGTCTGAAAGTTTTGTTTTGTTTCTTTTTAGAATAAATGAGAGGTTATTGGGAAGTAAGATTGTGTATCAGTAGTGGGGTTTTAGTATGTTTGAAATATCCAAGTAAATACAATCGACTACATCAAGGTCTTGACTACATTGTTTATTTACGGTATGTAATTGATTTTGATTGCATTACAGGAATTTTGAAAATATAAATAAGTGTTTTCTTTTATGTCATTGGATGTTGAAGAAATATTTTTGTAGGCTCGCATAGGCAAAAGTTGGGTGTCATTTATTTCACGCAATATACAGAAAGAAGCTCCATTTTAACACATTTCCAAACAGGAGTCAGATTTTCAAGTTGGTCAAGTACTTTGAAGCTCATGTCACTTGTGAAGATCGTAACGGATTCCTCCCCATCTGGGCCTGAGATAAACATCCGAACACCTAAGAATGTTACCAGGGTTCACGAGTCAATAATAAGCCAGATTCGTCTAAATCTTTGCGGCGGAGGAGCCTAGAAGTTTGAGTCTATCTTCTGTTGAACGCATCCTGATAAAGGATATTAAACTTTATTCCTATCTGATCCAGATTAAGCACCAACTGACCCAGGTTGATATTGAAAAGAGCGTAGCCTTGTGCCAGTGGTTTTCGCAAAAGATTGACGATGACAAGGAATTGTTGAATGATGTCTGGTTTTTAGATGAAGTCCACTTCCTCTTCAATGGTCATTTTAACTCCAAGAACTGGGTGTTTTGTTGAAATGATAACTCTTACAAGTCATTGTACGCAATTTGAATTCAAAAATGTACTCGAGATGGGTTACCATCTGGATGCATGGTACCATTGGACCATTTTTCTTTAAAGATGATCGAGGTAACGCAAAGTCAGTGACAAAAGTACGTTACATTCCAATACTTGAGTAGTGAGTTGTGAGAAGAGCTCAGGAAGCGTAAGGATCTTGATGAGGAGGAATAATGGTTCCAGCAGGATGCTGCTACTTTTCTCACTACTATGGCATAGCTCTGGGAAATGTTAGAGGAGCGTCTCATCAGCCACAAAACTGAAGTGGAATGGGCATCTCACCCACCTGACCTGAATCCCCCAGATTTCTTCCGCTGGGGCTTCCTCAAGGACAACATCTATCAGGGCGACTCTCGCCCCATTGTTGGACTGGAGGCAGCCATCACTGAGAAGATTCAAGCGATCACCAAGGAGAAATGTGTACGCGTTATCAACAACCTTGCACGTAGCATTTAACAAAGTTTTCAACTGAACAGTGAACATCAGGAGCTAGGGCTCCCCATGACATTTTTGTTCTTGTTTCAGACTTAATAATTACAGTTCCTAAAATGTTATTCTTTTATTTTTTAATAAATGTAAATTTCCTTACTCTATCATGTATACTTCTTGATTTGTGTCCGATCATTTTATTTCAAAAATTGTGAATCACCTTACACAAAAACAAAAGCACCGTTTTGTGGATAAAAATTAGGGGTCATTCATTACGTGAAGTTACGTAAATTGTTCTTCTATTGTTTTATTTGGATATTGGTTTTCGTATTCTATAAGTTATTAACAACCTGATTTCATGTTACCGATTCGATCTGCAGTTTAATTCTATTACAGTGAAACATATGCTCTACCTGGTGCGAATAGGCAATATATTGAAAACAATAAGACTCCTGTCCTTGTGAATAGAGTGGATTGCAACGGAACAGAGGGAAACATTAAACAATGTCAGAATTTTAAATGGGGTCCGTCAAGCTGTAAATTAATGGAAGCAGCAAGCGTGACGTGTATCTACCAGGACAATGACGCCCCAAAAGGTAAAGAAATTCAACTTTTTCTTTTCCTCGCTTATTGCGCTGTGTATGTAGGTGGGTATTTCTTTAACAGTATATCAACTTCTTATGGGTTATTTAATGCAGAAATTTGATTCAATTGTAAACGTTTAATTATAATCATGACTATTTGTTTAATACTCATAATTTATATGGTTTCAAGTATTCTTATAAAATTATAACAATTTACATACAATTATATGGTTTCAAGTATTTCTATAAAATTATAACAATTTATATGCAATTATGTTTTCAAGTATTTCTGTTAAATTATAACAATTTATATACAATTATATGGTTTCAAGTATTCTTATAAAATTATAACAATTTACATACAATTATATGGTTTCAAGTATTTCTATAAAATTGTAACAATTTACATACAATTATGTTTTCAAGTATTTCTGTTAAATTATAACAATTTATATACAATTATATGGTTTCAAGTATTCTTATAAAATTATAACAATTTACATACAATTACGTGGTTTCAAGTAACTATTCCTAATCAATGGTTTTGTTTAATTGTTTAACGGCATATCAATTACTTATGGCCTTAAACAATTAAACAAAACCATTAAATGGGAATAGTTACTTGAAACCATATGATTGTATATAAATTATGAGTATTAGAAAAATACTTGTGATTATAATCAAATGTTTACAAATGAATCAAATTTTGGCATTACGTTGTGGATCTATTCCTCCGGAAGCCATTCTGGTTCTTCCTAAGTATGTTCTCAATTTTGGGTCCTATGCGGTTGCGTAGTAGAGCATTGCATATCTTGGCCGCTATGGATGTAAGGGTTATACCTCGGTAGTTCTTGGTTAATCCGAAGTCGCCTTTTTAGGGAAGGGAGGATGCATCCCTTTGTCCATCTGTCTATTGGGTTTTGATTACAGTATCTGAGCAGTATGTCATTGAATTGCCTGGTCTTCCATACATCTACGGGTATTTCATCAAGCCCTGCAGCTTTTCTATTTTTAATTTTTCTTAGTACCGAGTCGAGTTCTTCTTGCGTAAACGGTCCTACTTTGATGTCTAATTGTTTACTTACAATTCTCGTGATTGGTTCATAAATAACTTTCGGAGGGTTTCCAAGTAAATTCTCGAAATGTTGTTTCCATAGGTGTATTCGTTCTTGTTGGCTGATAGCTTTCAGTTTAGCTTTCGCAGTGCTCTTCCTTCTGCTCATTTCATTTACTGTTTGCCATGCTATCCTAAATTGTCTATCTTCAACCGAGTCTCTAATCTTATCAATCTGATTTTGTATGCATTTTGTTTGTTTTTTTAGGTAGATGTTAGCTAATTCCTTTTATACCTTTTTAAGTTTCAGGGCATTGGTATTGGTTGGGTACTTACTATTGTATATGAAGGCAGTTTTCACGTCTGCACGCTTTTACCTAACCGCTAATGTCTCCCATGGAACTCTAGGTTTAGTTCTTTGTTTAGTTAGTATGCATTCCGCTGCCGCTTCTAAGTGGACATTGACGAAATTCTCATATTCGTCATTCGGAGTATGCGTTTCTGTCTTCTGTTGTGCATCAAATTTGTTTCTTAGTGTTAACGCATATTTATCTCTAATATGCCTGTTATTAAGCAGGACTCAGTCATAGTGTACAGTGATTATTGTTCTGGTTGCATTCTTTCGTAGACTCAGTCGTATTTTTGCTGTGACAATTCGGTGATAGGAGGACACCCCCTCGTATGAGCAGTGTGCCTCGCAATTCACTGCGCTATTATTCTATTTCTTATTCATAAAGACGTTTTCTATCTGTGCGTTAGTATTGTTTGCGTATGTTTAGGTCCAAAGTTTCCCCTCCCTTTTCTGAAAGTTTATATTGAGGCATGTTAATCTATTTTCCAGCATGAAATCTGTTAGATGTTCCCCATTTGACGAGTTAAAACACGAAAGTAAATCTCCGTTCCCCGGATGGAGACACAGTCTACTTCGACATTGTAGCAGGTGTACAGCTGTAGCACTATATGGGTTTCCCGCCAAGGCAGACGATTCCTTTGTCTGTTTTGGCGCGAAACCAGACAAAGGATTCTTGGACCTGAAATCTCGCCGTATCCGGAAGTGGTAAGGGGACGCGAATGAGAGTTGGCTGGACAAAGGAGCTGAGAGGCAGTTGGCGGCGGGACAGCAAAGAGAGTTGGCGTGGAACCACGGACAGGGGCAGTCAACACCGGACTCCGGAGACCAGTGGCAGACAAGATGGGGTCCAGCGAAGAAGACGAGTCGAGATGACGGCATTCCAGTTGCTTGTGGAATTTTCGCTAGTAACCCTCGCTAGCGATAGTCTGCACATGCATGTAGTGTTGTAATACCTCCTTCTGCTCTTGGTTAACCCCAAGCTTTGTTCGTGTTTGTTCGTCTGTTTTATTTTCTCCTGTCTCCCTCGATCGTATTCTTGCGTAGCGGTAAAGAAATGTGCGTTACCCCCTCAGCCACTAGTTGATCACCGGCTGGCTAAGAAGTGGAATGGTTTGAGAAAGAGGATGAATGCGTGGTGGGGGAAAGGGGCGTAACGTTACAAATGGTGCCGTTGACCAGAGAAAAGAGACCTGATGAAAAAAAATTGGAAATGATCGAACGAGGGAATCGAAGGAAGCTGACAGACGAACGGAAAAAGAAGGAAAAAAAATGCCATAAGGACCCGCAACCGGCGAGACAGGGAGAAAAGAAAAAGAAAACGAGAAAAATAAAAAAAAAAAAGATGGAAAAGAAAGAAATCTACAAAGGTAGGAATACACATTCCCCCCTCCCCCACTGCACTCGAATATAAGAACACAAAAAAAAAGATTTTTTAGATTAAGGAAATTTTAAGATGTAGAAAAAAAAACCAAGTAATCTATTTCGTTTTTTTTGTGTGTGTGTGTGTATGTATGTTTAACCCCTTAACTGCTGATAATTTTTGTTGTATTTTTCTTAGAAGAGAAGGGAAAGTTTTCTTCCCTTACCCGCTTTTCACACTTAACTTGACCGATAGAATTCAAATGTTTTTTTTCCTTCTTCGTAGCAGTTTCACATAGTAATTTTTATACTTAAGTGTTAGGACCAGTGGCTTAAAAAAGAAGTTAGTCCGTTCTGGGAAGTTTTATAGCAATTTTTTATGCTGGAAAGGTGATAAGTCACCGATTAAAAATTTTTTTTTTTTTTTGCTGTAAGGTTCACTAAAAGAAAAAAAAAATTGTGGTATTTCAAAACCCCAGAGAAAGGGAAGATGAAACGAAAAATAAGAGAGAGAGTGAGATCGCTAAGCTAGGTTAAAATCGACTGGTCAAAGTAGGATCGTCCGAGTGCAGAGGGTGGAGGAAAGCTTCTACCACAAAAAAAAAAAAAAAAAAAAAAAAAAATGGAAAAATTTGAGCAAAGAAAAAGAAGGAAGAACAGATAAAGTCATAAAAAAAAGAAAAAAAAGAAGAAAAAAAAGAGAACGAAAAGTAGAAAGAAAGAAAGAGAGATTGCCAGGGAATTTTTGTCACTGCATCCATGCCTGTCTCAGTTTAAAAAAAAAAAAGAATAAGTAAACTTTGGATTTTAGGAAGAAAAGAAAGTTTTCGTTTTTTGTTTTTTGTCGATTTAAAAAAAAACGGTTGGAAGCAAACGCTATCCCCTCCCACACCACCCCGGTAGAGGGAAGAATTCAAGTGGACAGGAGAGAAGGAAAGAAAGACGCAAAGAGAAATGGTGGAAGCGGGCAGAGATCTCAAGGGAAGAGAGACAAAGGTTAGAAGGTGGATGCGTGACAGATTCCTTCAGAACAATTTTATTTTATATATTTGGCAATTGAAGTTGTTTTGTTTTTGTTTGTGAATTGTTTATTGTTAATTTTTTTGTTGTTGTTTAATTTGTATGGATTTTTTTTTTTTGCTATACTTTGTTTTTTTTGTTTTTTGTTTTTTTTTTTTTTGTTTGTTTTTTTTGTTATACTTTGCCTTGTTTTTTGTTAATTTTGGGGGATTGAGCTTACCTTGTCACTTGCTTTGTTGTTTATTGTTATTTGTTAATTTTTTTATTTTTTATTTTTATTTTTTATTTTTTAATTTATTTTTCTTTTTTACCTTCATGGATTTTCTGGGTTTATTTTTTGTAAGTTTAATTGCTCTTGGCACTTCTTCACTTCGTCTGATCGTGTTCCCCCTGGGGGGTTGGTTGCACGGGGGCCCCGTTTCGGGGACTGGTATCGAGGGGTAGTAAGTTATACAAATGATGATTTGGGAAAGCGAGTGGCCTGATTGACATAGATTTGATGAACATGGTACCGAGGAAACGGTTGACGATGGGTTGGGAGGACGATGCCTGGGCGCGGGGCGGTGTCCGGTTGCTCCTCCCCCCTGGCTGATCATGGCTGGACGATCCGGGAGATGGTGTCAATTGCTTTGTTTTTTTTTTTATCTTTTAAAATCCATGGGGATTGATGGCTGGCTGAAGTCAGTTACAGTGAACTTTCAGTAACTCTGAGAGACTTGTTTTATTTGTTGCAGGGGGCAGTGAAGACCCCCAGGTTGGGAGGTGAATTCCACAGTGCTTTCCGAAACATTATTCCTGTTACGACACCGATCGAACTGCGGAGATTACTGATGCTCCCAGGTCGTAAGGAAAGGGGGGAGACAAGTCCGGAAATACTCCTGAATTGTTGGGTAGGGGTGGTTAAAATTCCCCTGTGTTCTGATGGGTTAGAGAATGGGGCGAAATGTTCGAAAGTTGGAGGTGAATGGAAAAGTCCTCTTGAAATCGTTGGGTAGGGGTGGTTAAAATTCCCCTGTGTTCTGTTGGGTGGGGGCGGGGCGAATTGAAAGAAAATTGAATAATGTTGGAGGTGAATCGGAAAGTCCTATTGGAATGAAGAATAGGGATGAGTCAGGAGACCCCAGAATTGTTCACAGGAAAGCAAGGTGGAAGAGCTGAATCCAGCAATATTTTTTTTTCTTTCTTTTTTTTTTGTGTATGATGATATGGTAAGGGGTGAGTGATCCCAACCACCCCAGTGCAGTTTTGCTATGTTGTTATATTATTTATTATTTATTTTTTTTAGGGGACGACCGAACCCCTTTAAAATTTTGTAATTTCGGTTGTTACTGTCTGTAAATGTTTTTGTTTTTTTGCTTGTTGTTGAATTGTGTTGTAATTTATTGTGAATAAATGACAAGGGTAAGAAGGAGAGGTATGTAGCACTATATGGGTTTCCCGCCAAGGCAGACGATTCCTTTGTCTATTTTGGCGCGAAACCAGACAAAGGATTCTTGGACCTGAAATCTCGCCGTATCCGGAAGTGGTAAGGGGACGCGAATGAGAGTTGGCTGGACAAAGGAGCTGAGAGGCAGTTGGCGGCGAGACAGCAAAGAGAGTTGGCGTGGAACCACGGACAGGGGCAGTCAACACCGGACTCCGGAGACCAGTGGCAGACAAGATGGGGTCCAGCGAAGAAGACGAGTCGAGATGACGGCTTTCCAGTCGCTTGTGGAATTTTCGCTAGTAACCCACGCTAGCGATAATCTGCACATGTATGTAGTGTTGCAATACCTCCTTTTTGCTCTTGGTTAACCCCAAGCTTTGTTCGTGTTTGTTCGTCTGTTTTATTTTCTCCTGTCTCCCTCGATCGTATTCTTGCGTAGCGGTAAAGAAATGTGCGTTACCCCCTCAGCCACTAGTTGATCACCGGCCGGCCAAGAAAGAAATGGTTAGAAGACTGATCTAAAATGTGGTGGGGGAGAGGGTGTAACGTTTACACAGCAAAGAGACAGATTAGCCCCATACCTCTTTATCATCTGTCTAGACTATATGCTTAGAACATCTATTGATAAAATGAAAGAAAACGGTTTCCAGCTAACAAAGGAAAGAAGCAGAAGGTACTTCGCAAAAACAATTACCGACGCCGACTACGCCGATGACATTGCGCTTCTGGCAAATGCACCCACACTAGCTGAAATCTTGCTACGTAGTCTGGAACATGCAGCTGTAGGCATAGGCCTCCATGTCAATGCACACAAGACGGAATATATGTGCGTTAATCAAACAGTTGATATCTCCACACTAAACGGTAGCTCTGAAACTAGTTGACAAGTTCACCGACCTAGGAAACAGTGTCTCATCAAACGACACAGACATCAACACGCGACTAGCAAAGGTATGGACAGCTATCAATAGACCATCGGACATATGGAAGTCAGACCTGACCGATAAAATAAAACGCAGTTTAATCCAAGCAGCGGTTGTGTCGATACTGCTGTATAGATGCACTACATGGACGCTAACTAAACGTGTGGAGAAAAAGCTTGACGGCAACTACACAAGAATGCTTCGAGCAATATTGAACAAGTCATGGAGGCAGCACTCCACAGCAGCAGCTGTACGGCCACTTACCACTCATCACGAAAACTATCAAAGTTAGACAAACCAGACATGCGAGACACTGCTGGAGAAGTAAGGACGAACTCATAAGTGATGTACTCCTGTGGACCCCTTCACATGGACGAGCAAAGGCAGGACGACCAGCTAGAATCAACATACAGCAGTTCTGTGTCGATACAGGATGTAGCCCTGAAGATCTGCCGAAAGCAATGGACGATAGAGAAGGGTGGCGAGAAAGGGTCAGGGATATCCGTGCTGATTTCTTGAATTCTTGTTTTATTCTGAAATGTATTAAAAGCAATCCTGTGTCTAATTTTATATAGAAATCAATTAAAATAAAAATAGGTTTAATCTTTCTATATGCCTTCTTATTTAGTTTCTTTAGTCTTTCTAATTTAATATGATACTTGATTATATTAAAATTTAAGTACCCCCTCCCCAAAACCGCATATTTTTCCTTGTATGTCTAATTATTTGTTTGCGCGGTTATATGGTTTCAAGTATTCCTATCTAATACCAATAATTTGCGCACAGTTGTATGGTGTCAAGTACTCCTGAACCAGACATGCAGGACACTGCTGGAGAAGCAGGGACGAACTCATAAGAGATGTACTCTTATGGACCCCCATACATGACCGTGCAAAAGCAGGACGACCAGCACGAACATACATTCAGCAGCTATGTGAGGATACGGGATGTTGTCCTGAAGACCTGCCTAGGGCGATGTACGATAGGGAGGAGTGGCGAGAGAGGGTCAGGGATATCCGTGCTACCATCACGACATGATGATGATGAATATAATTTCAAGTAATTGTCTCAATTTAATAATAATCATTTGTTTGCACACAGATCTATGGTTTCAAGTATAACTATTTAATATAAATGATTTTCAAAACAGGTCTATTTGACCCACACATAGGATCTTGTAGAGATTGGGGAAAAAAAGTAAAAGTAAAATAAAATAAATCTAAAGTGTAGCAGTTCCCAGAAACCTTTGACAGGAAGCGAAATCCGCGCATACTTGAAAAAACAGACTTACATGCACCAAAAAGAAACTCTTTCTCATTCACCAGTGACCTCTTGGACTTGAAAGACCTCCATCTCTCCTGCTGGGAAAACCACGTGTCCGCTTAGCGGCACGCAGGCTCACTGTCCCACCAGTAAACCTTCAAACTCAATTAAGCTTTACCTTTGATATTAAACGGACTTTCTTCCCTCGGTTGCTAGCAGGCAGAGCGCGTGTTCACCCAAGTCTCGTACTTGGCGTAAGACCGTGTTTCCTCTTGCAACAGTCTATATCAAAAACTCCCACCGGACATGACCACACCAAATTTAGACGTATCAACCACCGAAAACGACTCGTGCATTTCAACGCCTTATTTGGGAGACGCGACTGTTCTCTTATAGTCTAGGACGACATTTCTAGCAGTAGGAAACCCAAAAATAAAATTGAAATTTAAAAGGTTCCTTCCTTCCTTCCTTCCTTCCTTAAAAAAAACCATTGGGAACCCCATAATCTTAACTCTGGATCAGAGTGGACCTGGGAATAATATCAGTGAAGGGTATTCAAGACTCGACAAAATTGCAAAAGGTATTCAAGACTCGACAAATTACTTCACCACCGGATGTAGTTTTGTGTCATACTCAGGACACTTCCTTTTCTAAAAAGTGGGTATTACTTCACTGCAAGGCGATACAGTTGCTCTATTCTAAGCCCCACCGACTAGGCTTGTATGTGTTGTCTTTCGCATTTATAATAGGAAATAAAACAATTCACAGAATAAACAGGATCCTCAAAATGATCTGTCCAATTTGGAACGGGAATAAAAAGAAACAGCAACATAGAGCGTATAAATAGATTTAATATTATTATAAGAAAGAACAATATTTGTCATTGTCCTTATTTTGTTTTAAAGATTATATCGTCCAAATACTTGGTTTCCCGTGGTATAGACACCTGAAGACTCACTTGAAATCCTGCAACGGTTGCCAATGCTGGAATATCATGAAAAATGAAATCTTTCACTTCGTCAAATGTCTTCGGCCTATATTAAAATATTTGAGTCTTCAGGTATCTCAAGTGGAAGTAATCACAAAGAGAGAGATCTGGTTAGTCAGCTAACCATGGGATATTAACAGGGAATGAGATGTGACGCCCTGGAAAATTTATCTCAAAACGTCTATATATGCCCTGTTGATGATGCTCAAATATATACCTACAACCCACTTATCACAAATAGTACCAGTGAGACAGCAATTTTAAATCTGAAAGATCATTCTGCCCGACCCAGGAATTTCTGGAATGAACGTCTACAATAGACAATGCACCAAAAGTCAGAATTTATTTCCACCGCTGTCCAATTATAGAAGTTAAATTAAGATCCTACAGTGTAATGGTTATCGCTGTCCGAAATGGAAACGGTGACACGAGTTAAAATCCGGAATGGGGATGAGTGGATACCACATAGTACTAATACCCTTGGGAATGGTATGAATCTAATTATTCTTCCTCCAGTTACTAGGTTCTTTACCCTTGATTAAGCAACCAGTCAAGGAGAAGGAAAATAGGTATTCAAACCTGTTTAATTCAGCTTAAAAATTGACCTTATGTTGCATCCTGCCCGTGTGAAGGAGTCGATATATATATATATATATATATATATATATATATATATATATATAAGAAAAAACACACCACATCGTTATTTGGGTATTATATGTTTATTTCAGCTGGCAGCTTTATAAATGAAACTAACTTTATGAGATAGCTGTTATAAATTTATTTCAGCTGGCACCTCTATAAATGAAACTAACTTTATCAGATGGCTATTATAAATTTATTTCAGCAGTCATATATATCTATATAAGAACAAGTTAGAATATAATCCTTCTTGTCTGTTAAAGGACTTTTACTAATGACCGCTACATGGCAACTCAGTGGTATTGAGATTGCAAGTTTTGGTCGATACAAAATATAATAAATGTTTTGAAAAAAAGACTGAAACATTTTTGTTTAGCTATCTTTATATAATACTCAAGAGCTTCTTTTTGTAATCACTCATTAGGGAATTTTTTTTGATTGAGATAAAAAGGTTAAGATCACAGGGGATAAAATACAATAGAAAAAGCTAAAAAAAAAAGATTAAATTTAATTAAAAAAACAAGATGTAAACATCCTGATGTACATTAGAGTAATGCTTCAAATGTGGGATCTTGAAAACAGTGGATTAGGAAGAGGAAACGAGAAAAAAATGAAAAATTCTTCACATGTTAGAACCAATGACGTTAAATTATTTTGATGACATTACTTGTAGAGGTTTCTAAAATGTATAAATGATTGTTGGAACATATTCTGTATAGGATACTAAAATAGTTCTCATTATATTGGCTAGTATACTGGGGGTAATCAATAAGACGCTGCTCAACAGCAGAGTCCACTAAAATTTGGACAATTCTTCTTGTTCTTTCCAATATGCTTCATTATATAGCAGATGGTATATACTTATTCTTGTTTCTAACCAGTGTTTCAGAAAGAGGGAGAAAACAAAAAATGAAAATATTCTTACTTGTCTTTCATTAGTTCTAGTGACATGAAATTTTATGCCAGCTCAAAATAGGTTTACATAATAGCGATGTCTTCTAAAACTAGTAAATGATTGCAACAGTTATATAATATATATATATATATATATATATATATATATATATACATATGTATATATATATATATATATATATATATATATATATATATATTAGAAAATTATTGATATTATATAGGAAGAGTATAAACCATATAACTGAGCGAAAATTATTTTTGATAATAGTTATTTAACGCTACAATTGTTTACAATCGATTCTTGTTTTCTTTATTTGAAACAATATAATCGCTTGAAATTCTTGAAATATTGTGTACAAATTATTTGTATTAGGAATAGATGAAAACATATAACTGTATGCATAGCTATTATTAAGAATATTTACTTAAAGATAGAATTGTTTATAAAATGATTTTCACTCGTAACTTGAAATTGCTTGTAAAAATGGTTGGCTGGCAACTTTAAACAAATACCAAGGCAACCAATGAATTTATTCAAAAACTTCACTTGAGTTTTAAGTTTTGTGATGCACTGCGTATAACAATATCACCACTATTATCTCCAGGGCGTTGGTTACTACACCTCACCTTGGCTATTAGACATTGAACGCTGACACTATGATGCCTTGTCAGAAGATGAGTCTCTCTCTCTCTCTCTCTCTCTCTCTCTCTCTCTCTCTCTCTCTCTCTCTTCTTTTTCTCTACTTATTCAATTTTATCTTATTTATTTTATTTATTTTTAAATGGCTTGTTTTGATTTTCAAACTAGTTCCATCCGCCAAGCTGATATGTACAGATAAGGATATGGCGGTATATTTTAATCGCACAACGGATCCCAAACTCGAATCAAAGCATTTAAAGGCTGGCATAAACGATAGCAGACCTTGCAGTCCAGTTTTGAACCAGAACACTACCTTCATGTCTATAACTATTCCGGTGTCTCAGTGTGGAATCACTGTACAGGTAAGGTGACATTTAAACACACACACACACACACACACACACACACACACACACACATATATATATATATATATATATATATATATATATATATATAGCCTGTCTGAATTTATTTGGCAAATCACAAGAATTTCAATCATTCAAATGTGGTTTGAAAAAATTGTCAAATTTTAGACAATCAATTTGGATGTCAAAACAAAACCTGAGTTAAAATCTTAGGTTATATCAATATGGTTTCGGTAAGTTATTGAAGTCATTTGATGTATTCTAAAAAAAACTGGCGTCTGAAGTTATAAGGCCAAATCAAATAATTACATTTTATTTCAATAAAAAAAATAATAAAATCATCAAAAATTGATGAAAACCTATAATAGAACAAATAACAAACATATAAATCCTCGAATCCTTTTCATTTTAATACAGTGCTTCTTCTCTTCAATAACAACCAGTCATCCATTGATTTTGTTAATTTTTTTTACTTCAGCAGATTCAATTTCCGACGTGATAGTTTTAATTGCTTCCCATACGTTTGTTTTGCTGTTATATTGTTTGCTATCTTCCTATAATTTCATCTAAACAATTGATCATAGGTTTTCAATCGGATTCAGATCAGGACTTGATGGAGTCCATTCCACTATCTTCTCTCCTGTAAATCTTTTGTGCTCAAAGAATTCAGGGGTAAGTTTAGGTACATAGAGAAGAGGAGCATTGTCATACATAAATACACTCTTCACTTTGAAACTGAGAGGCTGGAACTTGTATCATGCAAAGAAAGTCTTGTCTATAAAATCACCATAGTTAGTACTATTCACTTTAACTTTTTCATCAACTTTGAATGGTCCAATAATGATTTAACCGACAATACCAACCCATATCATCACACCACCGTCTCCTTGTTAACTTCTTTTAGCCATAGGTATATCTGAATGGGATAAAATCCATCTTTTGGCCCATCAATCAGGTCTATCAAATGTCACTCGAGATTTGTCTGCAAAAATTACTTTAGAAAAGCCAATTTTTATGTAATTCTTGATCCAATTTTGACGCTTTAAAATATTTGCTTTCGTGAGAGGATATTGCCTAAGAGATTTTTTCCAGATCCCAATTCAGAAAGTATTCTACACATTTTTTCATTCTTGACTCATTCAATTCCAGCGTTTTCAAAAATCTGACCTCTGGTCAAAAGTGGTTGTTTCACGGCAACTCGATTTAGTTTACATTCATCTCAAGGAAACAAGTTCTTAGCGACATTTCCTTTGGTTTGAGTTATATTTTCAACATTCTTCTTTATCGTTCAATGATCTCGCGAAAAGTTCCTTTAATATCTCACAAGTGGACATTCCTTCACGGAATGATTTTGTTATTTTCTTTCTTTCTTTTTTTTTTTTTTTTAGCAGTTGTTATATCCTTCCCTTCACTCATATTTCAACATTTATTATAGACAAAAAGAAAAAAATTGTTTTTATTAGGTTTCAGAGGTTTTAAGCTAATATTAGTTTAGTCTTCATATTATCTTCAGTCAATCAATTTTCATAAACTACAAATACCTCAAAAGGTAACCATTGAAATGGCAGAAAATTTAGTTATCTTACCAAAGGTGGAAATGAACAAGTTTAAATCAGACTAATATTGGTCCAGAACTCTTTGAGTTATTGAAGTTTATTTGATTTGCATAATAACTTCAGATACAATATATATATATATACATATGCGCGCGCGTGTGTGTGAGTGTGTGTGGATGAGCTGCAGCCTTATATATATATATATATATATATATATGTAAGCATGTTTGATTAAATAATAAAGACGCATTTTTTCTATATAATTCAATAAAACGAAGTCATTTATCAGGAAACTTGAAGGATCTTAATAAAATTAGAGACAAAATGTGTCTTTATTATTTAATCAAACACGCTTATATATATATATATATATATATATATTAAAGTTAGGATACCGTAGATATAGAGTCAACGGAGCTATCCTAAATTAGATAATATATGGTTTATTACTGATATTGATTATACTTTATGTAGAAATATACCAAACTTTATTATTGATATCAACTATACACACACACGTGCGCACATATATATAGAAGATTATATAATATTATACACATATGCTGAAGAAGCAAAGAAAAACAGTTATTCTTCCATCAATATATTCAGGTATGGTTTCAGAATTAACGCAGCATTAGCATTGACCCAGAGCGTCTCTGCAGAATCTTACGATTCCACTAGACTTTTTGCCCAGTCGGTTGGGGCTGCAGAATACACCGACTGCTTCTCTGCAGAGGGGTAACACACACACACACACACACACACACACCACCACCACCACCAGAGTATCCTGGATATGACACTAAACAATCTGATGGTGAGGTTCCAGTAATGCTGGAGCTTTGGGGAATGCGGAGTACCCCTTCATTGCCATTGCTCCTAGGTCTACTCTGGCCTGGAGTGGTAGCGCCTGATAAGAGTCCTATCTATGGATTAAATAGAACTTAACTGTGGTTTGAGTTTACTGTTTTGTGCATTTAAACTGCATATTTATGCTAAACTGAATTGTTTAAAATAGAACTGTTTTGACATCTAAACTGTGTACTTATGCTAAATTTGAAATAAAACTGTGCATTGCCCAGTCGGTTGGGGCTGCAGAATACAACGATTGCTTCTCTGCAGAGGGGTAAGACCCCCCCCCCAATGAGTGTCCTGGATATGACACCAAACAATCTGATGGTGAGGTTCCAATAATGCTGGAGATTTGGGGAATGCGGAGCACCCCTTCATTGCTATTGCTCCGAGGTCCAGTCTGGCCCGGAGTGGTAGCACCTGATAGGGTCCTATCTATGGGTTAAATAGAACTAACTGTATGCTTATGCTAAACTGAATTGTTAAAACAAGAATTGTTTTTCTAAACTGAATAGCTTGAAATAGAAATGTTTTTCACAATTAAACTGTACTTACATTTAAACTGCGTGCGTATGCAAAACTGAATTGTTTGAAGTGGAACTGTTTTTGACATTGAAACTTTACAAAACTGAATAGTTTAATATAGAACTGTTTTGACATTTAACTGTGAGTAAACAAAATCTGTACTTATATTAAACTGAATTAGCTGAGTTAGAACTGTTTGAATAAACTGAATAGTTTGAAATAGAACTGTTTTGACAATTAAACTGTGTACGCATGTTAAACTGAATTGTTTGAAATAGAACTATTTGCATAAAAATGGATTCAGTATTAAATAACCTACAAAGGTTGATATGCCATAAAACCCAAACAACTAACCAACCAACCACTAGACATTGTCACTTTTCCACTAGATTTTGAGAATGACATGAAAATGCAGTCTCGTAGGACAACTTTCCAGCCAATGCTAACGATCCCAATAACGAAGCGTTAATTTAGTGATGTAATATTTGAATTAATTATTGAGATGACATCAACATACTAAACGGGAAATTGGGTGTGAAATTTATTTTTGAAGTCAGTGTACAAAATCTGCTTTAATTGAATGATGTTTAATTTGAATTAACAGATGAGATGACGTTATATTCGATTGTAAAGCTGAGATTACGTTCTCAATAATTTAAGTTCAAAAGATAATTTTTAAACTGGTAACCTGTAGAGACAAACAAAGGAATCCAGTGTAATGTAGTGACATCGAGTTACAATTTCGGTCTGAGATGTAGGTCGTTATCGACACAGGTGACCAATTTTACGGAAATGGTTCTGTATTGTTTTACGAGGTGATGACACGTGATATATATATATATAATTAAATTCATGAGTCTTCAGTAGTCAGTTTACGTGCAGGTTATTATAATATATTCCCTTTCGTCACCAAAATAAATTCTGATAGAATGCCGATTACTAGAATACAAGAAAAAGTAAATACACACTTGAATAAAAATCTGTCTTTACATGGCGGTACTGAGAGATTTTAAAATTAAGTCTTTCGACGATTTAGATAAATTCTTACGTTTCTCTCCATTTAATGAAGATTTGTTTTTTGGAAATATAATTTTTTGCATTTCAGGTGAAAAATGTCAATCGGCTTTTCAGAACTGACTTTTTCTTTTTCATCTATCTATCAATTTATCTGTGTGTGTGTGTGTGTGTGTGTGTGTGTGTGTGTGTGTGTGTGTGTGTGTGTGTGTTGGATGCCATCTTGAAGATTCACTAAGGGCGATGGCTGATAGGGGCAGGTAGCGAGAAAGAATCAAAGTAATTCGTACTATCAGCCTATCAACATGCCTTGATTATATATATATATATATATATATATATATATATATATATATATATATATATATATATATATATATAAGGAAGGATCATTAAGTTGGCAGCCTGATCCAGTTATTACCCGAATTTTGGTCAAAAGTTTTCACTATCTCATGATCTTTATAAAGAAAAGAGATTGTGCAAAAAAAAAAAAAAAAATAAGTAATAAAAAAAACAAAAACAAAATAACATTCTGTTTAAAGTAAATGCTTTTTCGTCATCTTGTAATAGGCTTCGTGATTTACACGTTGACATGAAATCGAGGTGTGCTTGGCGTAATGTCCATTGTCAAAAGAAATGGATTATGTGAACCGAGTTCAATTCCTGAACAAAACTAATGGCCTTAAGAAGTGCATGAATCCATTTCTTCTCCTCCAAACAGAAGGCAGATTGGGCTCCTTTGCCTTGGTCACAGCCACCGGTCTTGGAGTGGGTAAACTCTGAATTTAAAACTGCTGCAACCAGCTTTAAAAATTGACCTTGTGTCACATCCTGTTCGTACCGGAAGGATGTGGCAAATCTATTTTGACTCAAAGAAATTTATTTACAGATATTTACTAATTATAACTTAGTCTGGCACAAGGTCCAAGTAGGTTGCTCGCCACACAAGCGTATTACCTTAATCATTGTTTTACGCTAAGTACGACATCAAACCGAGCTATTTTGCTAAAAGAACATTTTGTTAGTGAGGGACAAAACACATATATAATTGTTAGAATTATTAGTATTCTTGAAACCACATAACTTAAACCTATAATTGTTCACAAACGATTATGTGTCATTTGTTTTAAACAAAATGGTGTCTTCTCTACATTAAACGAGCATTCATCGAAGCTGTCAGTACTACTATATAGTTGCAACTCATAGACTTCAACAAAATGCTTGGAAAAAAGCTAGATGGGGACTACACAAGGATGCTACGCGCTGTTTTGAACAAATACTGGAAGCAGCACCCCACAAAACAGTAGTTGTACAGACACTTACTTGCTATCTCAAACCTTTCAAGTTAGACGAACAAAACACGCTGAGTATTGCTGAAGAAATAAGGACGAATTTATTCTCCTGTGGACTCCAACACATAGACACACTATTGTTGGCAAACCAGCAAAAGCATACATGAGCTCTGTGCGGACACTGGATGCCACGTAGGGGACCTGCCAAGAGCGATGGCTAAAAAGGAACGAATGGTGAGAGAAAGTCAAGGGAATCTGTGCTATCATTGATGATGATGAGGATTAGTTATTTGAATCTGTAGATCTGCATGCAAAAGAAAATTGACTTCGAAAGTAAACAAAACTATGAATATTAAATGCATTGTCGATAACTTCGGTATAGCAGAAATTGTTTGAATAATTTATCCCTTTTTTTTTTTGTGCCCGTGATGTTGTTAAGACTAAATTTCAGCCGATCTGGCTCGTGGTGTTATAAAGAAAATAGATATATGTAACACGATTTTTAGAAAATTCTATACAGCTCTGACAAAATAAGTTTTTGGAACGATTGCTATGTATACATTATTTTCCGAGTTTTTTGTCTGTTAAAAATCAGATTTACAATTTATAATTTTTCAGCAAAACAATTCACATATAACTTACAACTTGATCCTATGGTATCTGCCGACTAAGATTAGTGGAGATGTTGTTAAGCACAGCACCTTTCGCTACATATTGTCCTGCAGCCTTCTCCGTCAAGGTCAGGTGAGCCACAAACCTTGGATCCCGCTAACTATTGCCGTCACACAAAAGAGTGTCGGAAGTTTTACCTTTGAGATGGAATTCTATCAACAGAGCACATTTAAGGAAAAAATTACCAAGTTCCCCATCCTATTGCCTCTTGGGGCCTGGTTAAATGTGGCTGTGTCTTTGAAAACGAAACAAGACAATCTGAAACTCATTGTACCATCGTGTTGGGTGACAGGGTCGGCGGGTAGAAATGGTCAACCTAAACATGAACTTTTTAAAGACAAGTAAGTTTTACATCTATTCATTTATATTTTTGAAGATCCTTATATACATATATATATATATATATATATATATATATTGTCATCCGCAGACCGACTGTTTCGTTATATCACAACTCTTCAGAGTGGCTAGACACGTAGGATGCTTGAAGCATAAAGTTAATTTACTCCAATATATAAGACTTATGTTAAATTTAACAAAAAAAGTACTTTAACAAATAAACGATAATTATTTAGAAGTTTCTTGATTTGTGGAAAAACAAATCGTTTAAAAACATATTTATCAAGAACGTGCTCAAATACTGACCAGTAGATCAGCATTTGAACACTTTCTTGATTAAAGAAAAACGTTTTGTAATGATTTGTTTGCCCATATATATATATATATATATATATCGTCCAAATACACCCAACTATTTTTTATAAAAAGCGATTTTTTCTGAACCAAAGATATTAGGATTTTGGTATTTCTAGGCGAACATTATATATTCAAAAAGGATTTTGGGTATTATTGATGACCAAACTATACAGCATTGAAATTCTGTAGCTAAAATATAATTTCATAAACAGGATATAAGAGGTCAACTTATTTTTGGATTGCCACATATACATATTTTGGTTCCAGTTTCAATGTTATAAAATCTGGTGATGATATCCGTTTTAATTATCTACCATTCCACTATGAGTAATAAAATCTAGGCATTTGGAGTAAATTAACTTTATAAAACTTTGTCTGGGATGTTCTTATTTATGAACAATGGCAAATATTGTTTACCTAATAGTCTTGAAGTCCAGTTGTGAGAAGTTTGTTAGTTTTTATGTTTTAATATTATCATATTCGCTCAACCATTTTGAGTATTGAGCACTTTTTATTTTCTTCTGAAAAGTCGGTTTTACTGAGATTTTAATTTTTAAAAAGGCTAACCGTGATTATACCATTACATTTTAATATACACTTATTTTTCATGTTCAAAGGCCAAATTAAAAAATTTTGTCGACTATTAAAACAGCACTCAATATTTTTTTAGGTTAAATTCAAATTTAATCTTCTGGTTATAATTCACCAAATGTCCATCCGTCCATACAGTTAGGGGTCCACCATTTTTGGCTCAATTATAACTAGGAACTGTTAGCCATTCCTGAAAAGATATCAAATTGTACAAGGAGATCCAACTAGGACTGTTTTTTGGTGGAATATGTCCCTCACCCTCTATATTTTACTATGAGTGGTGACACTCGGTGTAGTTAACCCATTTCGACACCAATTTAATGACTGACATGTTTTGGTCACATGTAACCAGCGAGAAAAAGGAAACGAAGTCTTAATGAAAATATGCATTTTCATGGGTTTAATAAAAACTCGTGGACAAAGGAAGAAGACTGGGTTTTTCAGTTAGTCAGATGGTTGCAAATGAAATAGAGAGGCATAATTTGTGAGGTTTAAGGCTTTAGCACTATTTTGGCTCTTCTGAGCCACCATATGAAAGAATGACAAAATTTCTCTTCTCTACTCTGATGACGACTGAATTTTAGTTACCCACTATCAGAGCTGGTCTGAATATTTTTGTGGGGAGAGTGGACAACTCCTTCATTACTATTACTCACAGGTCCACTCTGACCGGGGATGGTAGTATCTGTTAGGGTACCATCTATAAGTCAAATAGATCTGTTAAAAATTACTCGTAATCGATAGGAGTGTGTGCAATGAATGCTATTAAAATCAATCGATCGATCTTGTATGAACATTTTAACACCTGAATAAAAGCGGGAAGATATTTTTAAAATATTAAGTGTTTATCTTTTTCTTTTTTTGTCACCTAGACAGGAATGACGATCGACGACTTTTGAGTTTTGCCCGTAAACAAGTGCTGGCAAGATCAGCTACAACTTTAACATTAAGATTATAGTATACTTACCCATATTCATTGCTGGCAAGACTGCCTAGTCGGTTGCAGCTGTAGAATACACCGACTGCACCTCTGTACAGGGTTAAAACCCCCCCCCCAATGAGTGTCCTGTTATATGACACTAAACAATCTGATGGTGAGGTTCCAGTAATGCTGGAGCTTTGGGAAATGCGGAGTACCCTTCATCGCCATCGCTCCCAGATCCACTCTGGCCCAGAGTGGTAGCATCTGATAGGGCCCTATCTATGGGTCAAATAGAACTATACTGCGTACTAATGCTAAACTGAATTGCTTGAAATAGAACTGTTTATTTATATAAAAATTAATTTGGCTTTAAATAACCTACAAAGGTTGATATGCCATAAAACCCCGACAAACAAACAAACAAAGAGCTGGCAAAAGTGCAGAGTCAGATATAGTGACTATGAGGATACATAATGTTCTCTAACTGAAAACTATCTTTGACTAATAACATTATGCTCTCTGTATCTGTTGTAGTTTCATTGTGGAAATAAATAGGAAGTATTACTTTCGGAGCAATCCTCGGATTTATACAATGAATCTGATGATAAGCAATAATAGTTC
The DNA here is from genome assembly GCA_963585895.1 of Sepioteuthis lessoniana. Taxonomy (NCBI): domain Eukaryota; kingdom Metazoa; phylum Mollusca; class Cephalopoda; order Myopsida; family Loliginidae; genus Sepioteuthis; species Sepioteuthis lessoniana. Next base: position 52,533,655 of record OY757930.1, read on the forward strand.
GATTTTATTTAATTACAAGGATTAAGACTAATTTTATTGCCAATTATTTTAGCATTTTTGAGGATAATTCTGGGACACTACTTACAAATACGGCGTCAGTTTTTCTTTTTAAAATAATGGATGTCATGTATTTAAGAATTCAGTTCATGTAATTCTCGCTTCACGCTCAAGTCAATATCACCTAAATACATTTATTGCTAAACTTGTTTCAATGTGTTTGATTTTAGATCTAATACAGGAAAATTTACTTATGTCTGTTTGTCATGTGGTGTGTTGTGGGTAAAGTTAGTAGCAGTTGAAAACTGCTTCTTGAATTAATGTAGCCCGTTTATTTTAAGTAATTTGGCATCGAAAAGGCTCGTTATTGATGGAAAATTTAGAGGATAGAATCAAATCATATATTGGAGTAAAATCGTAATTTGAGGGTTGGTTGTTATTTCAAAAATATTAAGTATTTAATGTTATTTCAAAAACAATAAGTATTTAATTAATCGTCCTCTTATTTCCAAGTCCTCCAGTCCCTGTACAAATCCTTTGCTGATTGTACCGAACGTGCCAATTTCAATTGGTGTCACCGTTACTTTTATGTTCCATCGTTTTTCAGTTTTTTAGCAAGGTCTAGGTACTCATCTTTCTTTTCGCTTTCCTTCTGTTTTACCCTGTGGTCAGCCGGAACAGCAAAGTCCACTATTCGGCTTGTTCTTTTTTTTCTTTTTTTTTTCTTTTTTTTTTTTTTTTTTTTTTTTTGTTGACTATCACTAGGTCTGGTTGTCTGGCCAAGATTAGATGATCCCAGAGAATTTTGTGTCTCATTTTCTAGAAAGGATTCTGGATTGTGTATATACCATTTGCTCATATGCTCAAATTTAAGCTTCTTGCACAATTCCCAGTGGATCACTTTACCCACCCAGTCGTGTCTAGTGCTATATTCTCTTTGCGCAAATTTACTGCATTCGCTTATAATGCGATTAGTCGTTTCGTTTCTGTCATCATGTAATCTACATCTGCTATTTTGTTGCGTCTTGTCAATTCTTACTTTCACATAGTTCGTCCTTATCGTGTAGTTTTGTGCTGCTATTAGAAGAGATTCAGTTTCTCTCTTAAAGTTTGCCTTTCTTAGCCATGTCCAAGTTTTCTCGTGTGAGATTTCGCTTGTTATTAATTATCATTATTATTACTAAATATTTTACTCACTGTGCGTTTTTTGCACCAGTTTTAACTGTTGGTATTTCTCTGGAGTCTGAGTAACTGCAAGTCTTCTCAAGTCCCCCGGGCTCTTCTGAGTATTCTTGCTGTGGCCTGAATGATCTTAGTTCTTCCTCTAACCTTTTATTTCTCCCATTCCCTATCTAAACCCTTAGGACCCCGTTCCAATTGTACCAACTACAATTAGTATCACCGTTGCCTTTATGTTTCACAGCTTTTTCACCTCTGGCAAAATCTAAATATTTATCTATCTTTTCGCTTTCTTTTATTTTCACTCAGTGGTCCGTTGAAACACCAAAATCCACCAGATGATAAGTTCTTTTTCTTTTTAAATAACACTAGACTCGGTCTGGCCGAGACGGGGTGATCGATTTATATCTTAAAATCCCGGAGAATTTCATGCATTTTCTCAGACAGATTCTGGTTTGTGTAAATACCATTTATCAGCATGGTCAAATTTTAATGTCTTGCTCAGTTCCCAATCGATCATCTTTCCCACCCAGTCATGTCTACTCTTGTATTCCTTTTGTGTCAGCTTGCTGCATTTGCTTATTATATGATTAACCGTTCCATCTCTATTACAGCATAAGTTACACTTTCTCTTCTTCTGTGTATTGTGAATTTTTGCTTTGATATAATTGGCTTTTAGCTGTTATACTTAAAATGTTTTCCTTCTCTTTCGAAGATGTCCTGTGGATAGAGAATTAAGCTTGATACCACTCAAGCAAACTACCCTGGGATTTCGATTTCAAACGTTTACCTTCTTGAATTATTCCGGTGCTCTTTATATCCACTGTGACACCTTCGTTTGCCTACAGAACGAAAAGACCGAACAGTGTGATCAGACTTGCGGCTTCAAAAACAAACGACGTAAAAGAAGTTATGCTACCAGGATTGAGAACATGATTTACCACGTGGCCAGTAAACCTTTCCTGGTTAATGACTTAGAGACAATTAAAACTGCTAAAACTGATAGCAGCAAGAAACAATGGACAATTTCAACGACTGAACAAATGACATTACGTGATATTACTCTTCTTCGAAAAAAGCAAAATGACCAAATGACGACTACAGAAAGTGATTGGGAGTTTCTAACCAATCCAACAAAACTGACAAACAGCGACAATACGGCTACCGAAAGTAATAAAAAAACTGCTCGAATGATACCTATTTTTCTTCCCAGATCAACAATAAAAGAAGAAGGAAATACAAGAATGCTGATGCTTAACAATAATTGGATAGTCACTAAAAATATAACGTCGACATTAACATCAAAGACGAGTACTCCACATAATTCTAATAAACGCAGACGGGCTGAATCTACCATGCTAAAAAAAACTATCATATCTGAAACCTCTTCTTCTAAAGCAGCTGGTAAGTTCAGGTTTGGTTTGGTTTGGTTTGGTTTGATTTGTTGGTTTTATGGCATATCAACCTTTGTAGGTTATTTAACGCCAAATCCATTTTTATGTAAATAATCTGTTCTATTGAAAACAGTTCAGTTTAGCATAAGTACACAGTTTAATTGTCAAAAACATTTCCATTTCAAACTATTCAAGCAGTTATATGTAATAATTCAGTTAAGTGTAAATACGGTTTTAATGTCGAAAAACAGTTCTATTTGAAATAATTCAGTTAAGCATAAGCACGCGGTTTAAGTGTAAGTACGGTTTAATTGTCAAAAACATTTCTATTTCAAGCTATTCAGTTTACTCAATTCATTTTAGCATAAGTATGCTGTTAGTTCTATTTAACCCATAGATAGGGCCCTATCAGGTGCTACCACTCCGGGCCAGAGTGGACCTGGGAGCGATGGCAATGAAGGGGTACTCCGCATTCCCCAAAGCTCCAGCACTGCTGGAACCTCACCATCAGATTGCTTAGTGTCATATCTAGGACACTCGTTATGGGGGGGGTCATACCCCTCTGCAGAGGTGCAGTCAGTGTATTCTACAGCCCCAGCTGACTGGGCAATAGTAAGTTCAGATTCAATTACAATTTCTATTTAATATAGAAGAATGTTTAGTACTACATATTGGATCCCAAAACATTAAAGTTGAATATAAATTAAGCAAGAGGGAAATCAAAAAAGTAAATGAGGAATGCGATCTAGGATTGGCTTAAATGATACATTTAAAGCTGACAATCATATTTTGTCTATTCTACTGAGGGCAAATAGCATGAAATTTTATTTCAAGGGAGGCAAATATTGTTTTAAAAATATATAAAAACATTACTTAATAAGACATCATATGGAATATTATACTCAGGCATGCAATCCAGTGAGATTGGAGGGCATATAAAGAGGAGGGACAAAAATAATAAAAAGTAAAAGATTATAGTTACAGGGAGAGATTGGAGAAATTCGAATTAACTACCGAGATGATTTAATAGAAACTTTCAAAATAAATAATGGAATTTCAATATATGGTAGAAATTTAATGGCATATCAACCTTTGTCGGTTATTCAATGTTAAAGCCATTCTTGCAGAAGAACAGCAGTGATTTTTTTAACCCATAGCTAGGAGCATACCTTTCCCAAGAGTATTAGTCTGAAAAGAAATTTGATAAATGTCTGGAGTTCAAACTCCTTTACACTGAAGCCGTACTCCAGTTCTTTAGCCATTACGCTATGGGGACTCCCCTGTAGACATAATGTCAATGTCGCTATCATATATACATATATATATATATATATATAAGAATCTGATTTTTTAAAAAATAAAATAGGAATTCTTCCAAGTTGTAGTTGGGTCAGTTCTACTGCATAGTTGCACTGCTTGGAATTTCACAAATTGCTTTTAAAAAAAGCTAACTGGAAAGTACAGAAGGATACTGCATGCTATTTTGAACAATCACCCTATAAAACAGCAGCTGTACGGCCTTTTACTTTCCATCTCCCAAACCATCTAAGGAAGATGAAAAAGACACACAGGGCACGGCTGGATAAGTAAAGACAAACTCATAAGCAACGTTCTCCAATGGATTCCTACACCAGTGTTGGCCGACCAAATAAAACTTACATTCACCAGCTCTGTGCGGACACTGAGTGCCATCTAGAGAACTTGCCAAAAGTGATAGCTGATTGGGACAGATAGTAAGAGAGAGACAGAAAATGAGAGAGAGATTTAAAGGAATCCATTCTGTCAGCATACCTTGATGATATATGTCAATCTGTTTATGTAACTCATGACATCAAAGGAATTATCAATTAAACAAATTCAACATTTTCATTCATTGTAATCAATACATTCCAAGAGGTGAGACACATTTTCGTTATTGAAAAAAAAAAGTCAGATACTTGTGTTGACCTCTGGTGTTAGTGAGAAATACATGGTATAAGGTGTTTTCAAAAAGCATCAAGATAGAATTTTTAAATTCTAATGAAGACGTGTTCACAGACGAGTAACTTATATGATGAAGTAACAACATTAAGATTTCTTCTCAATGAGTCAGTGCCAAAATTTCTTTTTTTTTCCTTTAAAAATAAAAGAAAGAAAGAAAGAAGAGAATGACATTAAAAGAAATATGATAGCCTAGTTTTCCATCTTATCAAGGAGTTTTAGAAGCAATATTTTTTAAGAAAAATCAATGTTTAATTCATTAGTCAGGTTAAATGCAACTTTAGTTTGGATACTTTTTATACACATTTTATATCATCTAAAAATCTACCAGGTTTGTGGGTTGAACCTCTGACTTCATCTTCCCTTTTTCTATTTAAGCCAAATTGAAAGCACAGATTATCATATATCATCCTGTAAATACATCTGTTATATCACAATTTGCCATGTTGGGGATTGTTCTCAAATGGGATTCAAAAATCATCATTCAAAGAAATTGACAAACATGTCATGTTCAAAATGGGTTTATTTCATGGTGGCTTTGTAGGGAAACAATAAACGCCTCTCAAGTAGAATGAGTGTGTTCATTAAGTGACCTGTGAAGGAGGCCAGAAAACGTTTTCACACTCTGCTTCTATTCTATGAAAAGTAAAGATGTTGTACGAGTATCTTACCTCCTGTCCACTGAACAATTAAGTCAACATGGCTATGACCATTTTACTGTCCATCATCATCAAGTTTCACTATGTGTAATTGAGTTTATCTCATCTTTACTTCTGTTCAATCAGTGTTAGTATATCATGGATATACTAATATTCATATTGGTCCTTGATGAGTGAGGACTTCACCATGAGTCAAGACATTTGAGTTTCTTATTTAAATTTTTAGAGAAAATTTTTTAAAATGCTCATTTAAATTTGGTTGAGACTTCTTCTGCCTTGGATCCCAGACATAGGTATAACAGAATTGGTGAATAGGCCCCTGCAATTCCAATGAGACTACAATATATCTGAGGAAACTCAGAAGATATTTTAATAGATAAATAGAATGAAAGGGAAAAAATTCGAGAAATATCATTTTTTAGGTATTTCCAAAACTTTTTCTTACAAAATATCCTATTCATATATAAAATTTGTTTACAAATAAGTACTAAAAATTTTATTGAAATTAGATGAATAGATGAGTTTTAGTTGATTTTTAAAACTGAGGTGTATGCAAATTATTACTTATAAACAGTGTTTGATAATGTAAAGAGCTTTTCAAATGCAATTTTTTAAAAAGAAAAACAAGAAAAGAAAACATATCATCTTACAAATGACAAATAATACAATAGAATTAGTTGTTTTTCGCTTTGTTTTGTTTTTTTACAAGTTAGGATGTTTTATCAACACATGAAACTTTTTTATAAGACGCAAAAATTTTCACAATTTACAGGAAGTGGATGGGGGGGCCAGTTGGATCTCACACAACTACCAGGAATAATTAATGGTGTAAATAGAGGCATATCATAATCATAGAGTATAAAAAATGATTCAGTCATTTGTATAATGTAGTAAAATTAAAGTTACAAGTAAATATAAATGCCTATATGAAAACTTTTTTTCTTTCCAGGTTTGAAATATTTGCTGCATTTCCAAAAATATTTCTTGGTTCTCATCCTTCACTGGTATTTGACTTCAGGTTTTTATTAACAAAGTTTTGTTTTTAATAACAAAAAAAAAATGCACCTCTGAATTAGTTGGGTCCTGTCTGAAAAAAGAAACTTCTTTTTTTTCTGCTACTAAGATTTGTTTTTGTTTCATATTTTTTCACTGTGTCTAACTGCCTGGAACTGAACAGAATTCCCCAATATTTTTCAAAACAGATCTCCATACATCTGACTGAATTTGCTATTTTTCCTCTTTAACCACCAAGTACTGACAACATTAAAAGAATAAAATTATTGTCCCTTAGCCTATGACCCAACTAGTACAAGTTCCATTTTAGATGGACTTTTTTTTTTGTTTCCTTTCGTGCCACTAAGAAATCCTCTTCTATATATTTTATTATCTAGAAATCCTTGTTTCTATTTCATTACCTGTCTTTTAAACTCCCCAATTTGTTTCGCTATAACTTATTAAACACATATTATATACGTACATATTCATAGATATACACACATACCTACAAGCATATGCATCATTGTACCTAAATATGTGCCCCTGGGAAAGAAAATCTTATAGTGTCGCAAATACAAGATAAAACTATGACCTTATCATTTAAAACTATCATATCTTTATTCTTTTATTTTTCATTGAAGTATTGTCAATTCTTAATAATAGTCAATAAAACCATCATTTTGGATTTAATGTTTTTGTAGATGAATAGATTTAACTCTTAAAATAGCCAAATACAACATGTCTTAAAATAGATGCAACCCATTAATATGGTAATGATTTATTACTCAAACAAGTGCAATGGTGGTCATTTGGAACACGTCCTGTAAAAAATGCATCCTTTGAGACATCAAATCAATGTTTTCTTTAATTGCTATTACATCAACTTTTTGGACATGCAATCTTTTTTGAGTTTCTCAGTAATGAATCATTATCATATTAATGGGTTGAATCTATTTTGAAACAGTTTAGAATGATTTTGTCTCCTAATAAATAATGATGCAAAATATTTTTTCTCTCTTATCTAAAGCATTGTGTTAGTTGTTATAGTAGACTATTTTTAAATCTGAAACAAAAAAGAACACATTATTAGTAGAGTTATTAGCAGTCACATGGGTCCCATGTATACTGAGACACACTATATATTTTCATTTTAATACAGACTATAACAAGAACACCAGCATTCTCAAATCACTCCAAAGGATTCTATGGCATAAAGCCTCTTTCTTCATTGAAAAGTACCATGTTTCGGGGGATTTTAATATTGGCAGTAACTTTAGAAGATACAAAAAGTTTCCTCCTCCTTATAAAAGATAGTTTGGAAACACAATGAGATAGCCAAACTGATTAAAACATTAAGAAATCTGGGAACCAAATTATTCATACATGTTTACTCATTTCTTTTGTCACTTGAGATTAAGTGATAACCTTTCAAATCTTCCTTAATGCTACAATGTGTATGTAACACTTTTCTTGATATACAGATACTATACACTGATCTTAAGCAGACTGCACATTCTTACAGTAAGTAGAAAAGCTAATTTGAATGGGAAAAATCCTACTAGTCCATAAAGACTTATTCTGTAATCTGGTTTAGTTGGGGGAGGGAACTCATGTAGTGTATCTTGAGCAGGAACAACCTGCCAGAGTAAGAGTGATTTTCTTTTTGTCTAACCACTTTGCACATTCTTTTTTGAAGATGTCCAGAAACCATCAGAAATATGTCTCAAAGGTAAGGTTATCCTGCTAGTCATATTTGAATTCTGATATCAACTCAGCGATGAATTCTGAATGGAAAATCTCTAATACTACTTTCCCATTTTTCCTAAAGTAACAATTCCAACAATCGTGATTGTTGTATTGTAGCTATTATTGAAGTAGTAGTTCCAATTCCTCCATTTTGGTGAAATGTCAGTAACCAACAAAAAATTCTCCTTTTAACTATACCACTAGTTCTTAGTATCCTAGTCGCCACTGTTGTAACACATTCTTCGTGGTGTAGGAAAATAAAACAATATGCTGTAGTAAATTGCAGTACACATTTTATTGCCCAACTTCATACTGTGCCAGGCTGGCTAAAATGTCATGAACATGGTAACTTTCCACTCTATATAGAGAGTGGATGAGTCCATCTTAACAGAAGTAAATTCAGATAGGTTGTTGTTTAAATTCTTTATTGATTTATAAACATTTGCTTATTTATTTATCCATTATAAAAATGAAATGCTGCAGAATGAAATAAAAATGATAAAATTAAGACCAAAAGTTTAAATATCTATAATCACTTCTTTCCTCAAATGAAGAAAAAAAAGCTATAGATAGAGGATTGGTTGTGATAAGGTGTGAAAAATCATTGTTAAACACAATGACTGAATAAATTTTTAAAAGTAATTAAATTTATTTTATATATGAAGTGTGTGCAAGAAGAACCCAACTTTTAAGACATTTCACCAATGAGACATTTTAGTATTCTCTCAATTGGAATCTTTTCTAGCCATGACTATATATATATATATATTTTTTTTTTTAACCCCTCTGCATGACCAGAATGGTTAATTTTTAAGCAGAGTTTTACAGGTTTGAATTCAGTGTTTTTCTTCTACCCGACCAGTTGCTATACCAAGATTAAAGAGACAGTCTGCCCTACTATTCACCTACAGCTGGACAGAGGCTAATTAGATTGATACCTTTCCCAAAGGTATTAGCGCTATGTGAAATTCAAACAGGATTTAAACTTGGCTTGCCATTTCCATTTCCTATGACAGTACCATACCATGTTAGTTAGTATGGCCGGATTGATTTTAATGGCATACCAACCTACCTAGGGTTATATTTTCCTCGAAGTAGGAAATCATGTTCATTGTTTATATTTATGTTTTTTGTGGGGGCTGTCCTTATGGCAACACTCACCTACTCTTGATTCCAGCTAATGTGCCCGACTGTGACATCATAGTAAATAAATTTGAACTCCAGTCGCACTATTATGTTCACTTTCAGATGAACACCCTTATGCCTAAGCAATAAGTTAAATAGATTCACTGCTGTCCTACCAGAATGGCTTTGCCATTAAATAACCTAAGAAGGTTGATATGCCATTAAAAACGAAGAAAGAAGGAAAAGATTTTTTGTGTAGTTGTTTCTTAAAGTTTTTCTTTTTGCACACAGTCCCATTGAATATGAAAATTTTTTAAACAGATCTATTTGAAACACAGATGGGAACCTAACAGGGTAGACCTGGGAGTAATGGCAATGAAAAAGTGGAACCTCACTATCAGATGTAGTTTAGTGTTATACCCAGAACACCCTTTTTGTGGGGGGGCTTATCTCTAGGCAGAGGATAAAATCAGTGTATTCTAAGCCCCACCAACAGGGCATGGTTTGTATAGAGCTACACATGCCAGAGTGAATATTTATATCACACATCCTATCACTCAGAACATTCCAGAACTGGAAAAAATGCCAGAAACAGTCTATTCACAGTGGAAGTGATAAATTGTTAATAAAGCAATAAATTTGTTGATGAAAACTTTGTGAAGAAAAATAATACTCAGATGTGTTTTGCCCAGTCGGCTTGGGTGCTAGAATACACCAACTGCTTCTCTGCAGAGGGGTAAGACCCCCCCCCCCCACCGCCAACAAGTCTCCTGGATATGACACTAAACAATCTGATGGTGAGGTTCCAGTAATGCTGGAGCTTTGGGAAATGCGGATAACCTCTTCATTGCCATCGCTCCCAGGTACACTCTGGCTCAGAGTGGTAGCACCTGATAAGGATCCTATCTATGGGTTAAACAGAAGTAAACTGTGGTTTGAATTTACTGTCTTTGGCATTTAAACTGCATACATATGCTAAACTAAATTGTTTGAAATGGAACTGTTTTTGACATTGAAACTGTACTTATGCTAAACTGAATTGTTTAATATAGAACTGTTTTGACATTTAACTGTGTGTAAACAAAATATATACTTATACTAAACTGAATTGTTTGAATTAGAACTGTTTGACTAAACTGAATAGCTTGAAGTAGAAATGTTTTTAACAAACTGTGTACTCATGCTAAACTGAATTGTTTGAAACAGAACTATTTGCATAAAAATGGATTTGGCATTAAATAAGGTACAAAGGTTGATATGCCATAAAACACAACCAACCCAACCCACTCAGATGTGTTGGGGTTGCAGGTTTACTAAAAGAATAGATCTCCAAAAACATGCTTTAATGATGCCCAAGTCTCTGCCAAAATAGCCCACTGACAACTCTCATTGACCTGAGATAGGAAGAGAGATAGCCAAGATGTAGCAGATCAGCCAAAAAGCTTGTATCTAAAGATGCAAGAGTTTTTTCTTCTAATGAAAAAACCCGGATATGTTCATTGACAAATACATACGTAGGCAACTCTGGGCCTCTTTTATATTTGGACTGGTAAGCTTTCATCACAATATGGTTTCATTTTGGACATCTTTTATATTGTTCTCAGTACTACCAGTAATAGCAAAAGGACGAAAGATTTATCTGTGATTTAGCTGTGAGTATAGCACCGAGAGGGAGAGAGAATGAGACAGCAAATAATAATATAAATACTTATATATTAAAAGAATATTCTCAGAATATTTCCAAGATCTTTCATAAGTTAATTATTAATGACTGATTATTTCTTTCAAGCGATTTCAATTGATCATTTATGATTGGCCCAAAATATTTTATTGATACTAACAATCTGCAATATGAGCAGAGAATATTAATGAATTTGATTGGAACTGCACAAGGATACTGCATGTTGCTTTCAACAAATCCTAGAAGCAGCACCCCACAAAACAGCAGCTGTATGGTCTCTTACCTCCCATTTCACAAAGCATCCAAGAAAGACAAGCAAGACATACTGGGCATTGTCGATGAAGTAAGGACAAACTCAAAAGCAATGTTCTTCTATGGACTCCTACACATGGACACACCAGTGTTGGCCGACCAATAAAAACTTACATTTGTCAGCTCTATACAGACACTGGGTACTGTCTATAGGACTTAACAAGTACAATGGTCAAATAGGAACAGATGGTGAGAGAGAATTATTGGAATCTGTGCTGTTGGCATGCCATGATAGTGATCCTCTTTAAATTTTCAATAACTGCAAACTTTTTTTTTTCTTTAATCTAAATTCTTGCTCTAATTTTTTATATAAAATGATTCCTGTCAGTTTACATAGAAGTTATTCTTTACAATATAATCACAACCTAGTTGAAATAATTCAACAAGTCAGATTCTGAAAAGAATCAGTTCAATTTTTATTCTAACCATTTAAAAAAATAATGTTTTGTTTGCATTTTTATACTATTTTCAATCAAAATGAGTCTGTTTCACTATGGTTTTGTGTATGCAGTCTATAAGAATACCTACATATTCTAAGACATTTGGCTACTATATTATTACATATATCATAAAATCATATACTACCCAACAATCCATAATAGCTAAATGCGAACTACCATGGGACAGAGGTAGTATATAATTTCAAACAATATACAAAATAGTAATCATATATTATATACAAAATAATTGAATTTTAATATTACAAATATTCTTACATATCAGTTATACATAATAATCATTAGTAGTAGACGACTTAACATTGTCATAATATAATTATTAAAAGATTCAAACAAAAATATTACAAAGAAAAAAGTTTCAATATACATTTGATCATTCTCAAATGAAAAAAATGCAATCAAAAAGTCTTTATACATTTGCTTTTGGCTTACTTAATTTGTGTAGGTTTTATTTTACAATCTGGGAAAAAAAAAGCATTTATACATTTTTATGAACATATATGTGTGTATGTGTGTGTTTGTGTTTTTGAGAGCAAAGAATTATCATTGCTTTTACCGCCATTTCAAAATTTAAAAAAAAAATGGTAAAAAGTCATTTTTTATTTGGACATGTTTTTAGAGGAAAAAAAAGCAATCATAAATGTATTTATCAAAATGAATACACCGTATACATAAGTGACAATGAAAAAATTGTTGAGAATATTTTTAAGAATCATTGTGAAAATAAATTTAATTCAAAAAATCAAATTGTAGTTTGCTAAAACTCTTCAGTGATACCAGCATCTGAATAGTAAGGTCTGATAAAAAAAAAAAAGGTTGGCTTCAAGTTACCTTTATCACATTTTTAACCTGGACTATAAAACAATGCATAGCATACAATAAGAAAAAAGAAAGATTATTTGAATGTCTGACAAATTAACAAATGATAAAATGCTGATTAATTGTACAAAAATAAGAATTACTTTATTTTTTTTATTTTTTTTTTTTTTTAGAAAAACAGTATTGTACAAAGCAGGAAGGTTTTAATTATATGTAACAGACCAATAATTCTGCACAAGAAAAAGTATAAGGAAAGGAACAGGCTGATTGATATTATATTTGTTTTCTATAAAAATAATACATAGATAATTATTGATTAACCTATTTTATATGAACATGAAAGTAGTTTATTAGTAAGATGAAAGTATTAATAATAAATCAATTCAGTACATGAAATCTAAGCCTATATGTATTTATTATTGATATTCTAGGCAACTATCTACTAGCATTTACTGTAAGCAAACATTAAAAAATAATACATGACACAATGCCAATAATCAATTGAAAGTTATCTAACAACAAGTAAAGCCATTTTCCCACCAGTTTTGGGTTTTTTAATACATGTAAAAATAAAAAGCACTGTATCTAAAGTTAGGTTTAAGTAAATTGCTCCTAATAAAAAGCAAAAAGATCTATTAAAAAAAAAACCTGTATTCTAGCTTCTTTAAATAATCCTGTAGAGTCAATGTAAAAATATCCAAGCAAAATTCATATCTACTCTGATCTCTCCAATAAAAAATGAGAATTCTTCTAAGCTATAGCTGTGTCAGTATTATTGTATGGCTGCACCACTTGGAATTTAACAACACACCCAAAGAAAAAGCTTGATGAAAACTACACAAGGATGCTGCTGGCTGTTTTGAACAAATCCTGGAACCAGCAACCTACAAAATAGCAGCTGTAAGGCCACTTACCTCCTATCTTACAATCAAGTAAGATGAACAAGTTAAGGTGGGCACTGCTGGAGAAGTAAGGACAAACTCATAAGTGACATTTTCCTATGGATTCATACACACTGGTACACCAGTGTTGGCCAACTGGCAAAAACTTACATTCATCGGCTCTGTCCAGACACAGGATGCCATTTAGAGGACTTGCTATGAGTGATGACTGATGAGGATGGATACTGAGAGAGAGTCAAGAGAATGCATGCTGTCAACATGCCTTGATAATGATCTTTAGTTAGTTTGCATGGTGAATTTGTGAAAGTATCAAATAATATTCCCAAAGAAAATTACTAGAAGCAAATAGAAAATATATATGAAAATGCAGTTGTGTAGCATTTTTGATGTCATATCAGCCAAATCAACTCTAAAATAAATTTTATTTTAACAAAATATGAGAACTAAAAAAAAAAAAATGCCCTGAAGGGATTAGAATATGCTGACTGTATCCCCCTGCAAAGAGGGTAAGACTACCCCCACTAAAAATGGGTGTCCTAGGTATGACACTAATCTTTACCTGATTTTGAGGTTCCCTCCCAAGTTCACTCTGATTCAGTGTGGTAGTACCCATTAGGGTTTGACCTATGGGTCAAATTATTAGTATTATATAGGAATGTCTAATATCATATAACAGTGAGAAAAAACCCCTTAAGAAACAATACAAAAAATATAAATATTAATGTACAATTTACACAATCCTCTGACCTTTATCCATAAATAACACAGATGAGTTGACATGTCATTAAAATCAATCTATGAAAATGATTAATTCTTTATTTTAATCCAATAATTACTTAACTCTTTCCAATACCAAACCTATTTGGAATTTTAATCCAATAATTACTCAACTCTTTCCAATACCAAACCTATTTGGAATTTTAATACATATAAATGACAATGACATTAACAATGCTTAAAAGAAAAGAGAAATCAAATATATTCCATTTAAATATTAATACTGCTGAAAAAAAAACTACTTAAAGTAGATGAGTATCAATATCATGCATTTTCTATGTTAGATTTGTAACAATAATGGTTTCTTGGATATTTTTAGGACATTGACAAGCAGGGGGAGAAAACAATTAAAAAGAAGGGAGAAAAGGAAAAGAAAACTACTTTAAAACAATAACAAAGCAAAATCCATAGAATTAAAAATTATTTGTTTTTAAGATATTATTCCAGGAAGAAAAGAATGCATAAGTTCATCCGTAGAATAGAAATGGGGATTTCCTACATAAAATTCTGGCTGCCTTGGTAGCAGCATAAATATCATTCAGGTTCTAATCTAACAGCATGAGTTTGAGAATAGGGGAGACAACTTAGTTCGTACTTAACATTTACAACTCAAAAATCAAATTTAAATTATGAAATAAAATAACTGTACCATTCGAGACAGGTATTCAGTGTAAATTCTAGTTGAAAAAGAAGGTCCAAATAATTTTTTTAATTATCTAAAATATGAGTAAATATACTGATAAATTGAGTTCTCAACATTTCTAGCCTTTATCTATTTTCTTAGAATTAAATAGAAATAAGTTCACAATAAGCAATCCAGGTTAAACTTCCTTCATATAGAATTCTCAAATTTCCAAAAGAAAGTTAAAAATATTGCTCAACAAATATTTTCTTAAATTCTTAAATTCTTACAAATAAGAAAATTATTATGAACACATTGTCAGGAAAAAAAATGTTTTCAAAAGAACTTTAACAAAAACAATATTAAAAAAAAAATGTTTACAGATAATGAACCCCCCCCCTTAAAAAAAACACTTGCTGAACTGTCTATAAGATATCTTTGGTGAAAAGACCATCACTCCATTGAAACCCATTCATAAAATATCAACATTCATTTCTGAAGTCAACAATAGTATATGAAAACACTCTTTGTACACAGCTGAAACATGAATGAATTCAGAAAGAAATCATTAAAAAAAATAATAATTTTGGAAAGAAAGAAAAAATACAGATTTAAAAAATAAGTTTGGTCCTCAGAATTATCAACAGCATTTTACTGATATAATCTAGAATAGTAAAATAGATTCAGAGAATCTCAAGAGTTAATGAAAATATATTCAGTTTCAAACAGATGGTTCTGAAAATTGTAAGAACATGGAAAAACTGAAGTGATTAACCAAAAAAAGGTTTACTTTTTAGAACTGGGAAACTTTTAATTTGTTTAAAATTAATGGAGAGAAGCATATAAATCATGATCAACAAATAAATATCAACTACAAACTTGAGCTAGGCTAGTAGACTGTTGTAAGTTTGATTTTCACTGGGTGCTCTATACTTCTGGCTTTGTACCAAACTAAGCTAAGCTTAGTAAATGACAACTACAGGCTCAAGCTAACTAAAATATAAAGGAATGTATAAGCTGATTTTCTCA
Organism: Sepioteuthis lessoniana; assembly: GCA_963585895.1. Classification (NCBI taxonomy): domain Eukaryota; kingdom Metazoa; phylum Mollusca; class Cephalopoda; order Myopsida; family Loliginidae; genus Sepioteuthis; species Sepioteuthis lessoniana. Next base: position 52,549,331 of record OY757930.1, read on the forward strand.
TTAAAAAACTACCAACTCATATCCAGATATATATTAAACATTGCTGCATCTGGTGAGAAAGTTTGTATCGTACAAATCTTCAAGATGCAAAGACAAACTTGTCTCGGAAAATGAACAATGGTAATGGTGGTTTTCATCAGCACTTCAACTGATATATGGCTCCAATAGAAAATGTGTAACAACATCAACTACTAAGCAGGTCCAAGATAAAACATATTCTTAATACACAGATCCTTGGTTATATATTAGAGCCTATAAAGTATTTTTTAACAAATAGTTATGCCAAAGTTTATTCCAGGTACACATTAAAAGTATACAACTCCACTATATAATTAATATCTAAAATATAGAATAAAAATACTTATTTGGGGGGGGTCTACTGTACTCTATAGGTAGAATAGAACTACTACAATGTTATATATAGATCATAGATAAAATTGTTTTGTTTTTTTAAAACAATTAAAACTGGAGGGTGGGCACAACTGTCAATTTCATAGAGATGTATCAATGTTAAAGCAAACTGATGATTAATACATAATCAGGAAACTGACAGTAATGCAAAATAAGAAAAAAAACTTGTGCTAACTGTTTAGTTGTAAAATTTTAAAAAACAAGTTTAAACTACAGTCTATTTTTGACATATATATAAATACTGATGCTATATTGGCAGAGACAAGTCTAAAGATTCTAGCAATTTAAAAATTTAGTCTTAAACCTGCTTATAGGATTCAGGAAATGAAAGAAACAAAAGCTGGTTTAAGTATTTAAAGGGAGGTAACCTGTCCCTTGAAGTAGAGCATCAGTTGTCACTTATAATGCTTAAAAATACAAAATAAGAGAGAACCTAATCACCAACACTCAAAAGTTTTCAAAAATAGGATCATTGAAAGATACAATATGTAAAACATAATATACAGTATTGAACAAAAAGATAAAACAGGAAGACAAGGAAAAAAAATCTTAACTAATTATTATTGCCACAAATTTTAATGACATTTGAATTTCTTAGACACACATAAGTAATTTTCTTTGATAATTGTTGTCAAAGTTCTCTTAGTTGGAGTGAAAAGTTATGATTTTTTAAAAAGAAAATTCTCATAAATACCAAAAATTAAGAAATTTCTTGGAATTTTCTTTTCTTTCATTTGATATCCGAATTTGTGACTAATCCTTTGCTATTGACTTTTAACTACAACTAAGGGAACTTTGACAACAATGATAAAGGAAAATAATCCCTTCTTATGTGTTTGTCTAAACCATTGAAATTTCATTAAAATTTGTGGCAATAATGAAAAATGATTTTGTCCAATACTGTAAGCTTAAAAAAAAACAAACAAAAAAAACAGCTCATGAAGAACCAGTTGATTAAAAAGGAACATTCATTTTATACAACCTAATAAAACAATGCTTCCCATTAAGTTTTATAAGTAGATTATTTTAAACATGCTAATTCATTGTACAAATAGTTATCCACTTAAAAGCAGGTTAAGTTCAGACCAACCAGTCATTTGTCAGACAGCCACATGTACCATATATATCAGCTCCTGTACTACCTAAAGTCTAACACAACTACATCTTTTGATTTATTCATTTCTGTGGCAACAAACTCAAATGATCCTTAAACACTATACTTGATCATAAGTTTCACTTCTTTGTGTCTATATATGTTTGTTCATTCTCTTACAAAACAATCCAGTTTGATCAACATTAAAAAACTTTGACAATATCCTTCTCTTATCAAGTTATCCAAATGATCAATGAACACACTGGGACCAACTCTCATTTGCATCACCTGCCACAAAAATTCTTCTATTTTTTAAATCTTTGATATTCAAGTTATGTATTTTCATCAAGGTTGTAAGTGTGGGTTATTGTAAGTCACATAAGTCATTAGTAGATGACTATCTATTGTATTTTTATATCAAACTATCAACATTTAATGCAAGGTTTAAAACCAAGTAAAAATATGGAATGTAAGATTTTGTACAGCATTTTCAAGAACCTATCCAAAATAAACTCCCTCTGTTTTTATGTTTCAATTTCGTCTGTTTATGAACTATATTGAAGCTACATTACTCAAGTAAGGAAATACTTGATGTAATGAACACCATCAAATTTCTAGCCACAAAAAGGTGTTTTTATTGACAAAGTTAGACCTAGACACAAGGTAAGCTTCAATGTTTCAAAAACATCTAGTGTAATGAATGACCCTTTACTTTTTAGGTGAAAAATTAGTCTTTAAAAGTCATTTTTACACTATTATCTATATATATAGAGAGAGAGAAAGTATTAAAGAATAATGTTATCATTTAACAAAGTTAAAGTTGAATCCAAATGTTTTTTTGTTAAAATCAGGCAATTCCAGATAGTTGCAGAGAGTTTGCAACAAGGTGGGATTGAAATAAGAGAACAATTAAACATTTTTTTTTAAATAACCAAAATATTAATTTAAAAAAAAAAAAGAAAGAAAAATCTGATAGTATTTTAAATGGAAATAATTAGAAGACAATGATGTAAAAAATGTCATAACTGAATATCTTGTACATAATATGACATAGCACAGACAATGGAATTTCACAATCAAAGGAATTAATAGTAATCACTTTTTTTACATCATTATTACTTTCAGACGACTCATTCCTGCATCTATATTCTGCATGTAATCATGTAGTTAACAACTTTTTAAGGCCAATTTTTCACATCAAAAATAATCTTTTAGAAAGCTAGCATAAGCAAAAGTTTGGGGTCATTCATTATATGCAACGATAAAAACACCTTTTGTGGGTAAAAATTAAAAGTGATTCATTACTAGAGTATATACAGTATTTGGTGCATTAAAAAATATCAATTCTATCTGCTAAAACTTTCCACACACAACACATTCAAACAAGAAATTTGCACCAATAGATGCAATTCAATCATTGTTAGGAAGGAGAAAAAACATCATTCTGCATCAGTTAAACAGTTGATACTACTCAGAAATACATTTTGATTTCAGAATTTCATCTGAATTGATTCGAGGATTTTCTTTTTTAATATTTAATATAATGCTTAGTTGAGTTAACAATTAAATACATTTGTCTCACAACTATTATTTTTTCTTTTACATGGGATTTGTTCTTATTTTCATAAAAAACAGACAATCATATGTTGACTTTTATAACTATTTGATTCATTCAAATGTCCAAGTTACATAATAATTAAAGCTTTAATTATTAAAAAAAAATCTTGTGTTGGCTTCACTGAGACATTTGAGGGAGAGAAGGATGAAAAAAATATGTTACAAGTGATTCTAGCCATGTTCCAATTGTATAATTAAATCAAATTATCTTTTTTATTAAACAAATACACAAATATGTCAATATTGGCCTGTGTATATTTAAAAACCAACATTTTCATGTCTAAATACACTTAGCACCCATGGCCACCAAGCAAAGAAAAGAAAAGATTAAATAAATAAAAATATTTTTTGAATTATAAGGACATCCACATATAATAAATGTATAACATTTTTAAGAAGACTGAAAATAATGAACAATGAAATAAAAAAAAGCCTAAGTCACAGCACATAAAACCATTTCTCAACTTTGAAACCAAAGTTTTATCTTGCCAAAAGACATTTTGTTTATATAAAATGCCTATTCTTTTTTTTTTACTTATTTAAAATAGCCTTCAAAGGATAAAAATATAACTAGGTATGACATTTATCCTTTTTGATTCATAGAGTAACACTTTGAAGAGGGAAAAACAACCAAAACCAACTTCTATACATGTCCATCTATCTATACATATTACTAAAATTATCATTGTGTATGTGTGTGTGTGTGTGTGTGTGTGTGTATAAATAGATAAATACAACTGTAACCCAGCAAAAACTGCACATTCATGAAATTTTATTAGAGCAATTTACTTAAAATCATGACACTTAAAATGCTCTAACAAACAATAAAGCAATTTCCAGTAAAATGAAAATTTTTTTGAGGTGGGAGGGGGTCTGCATCATGCTGAATATTTAATCATTCAAATTTTCCATATAATGGAGATAACTATGAAATGCTGATTAGAATCCTTCATTACTTCCTAAACAGAAGCATCAATATCATTATGGACTGCTGTTACAATGAGAACTAAATGGATTCATGTGTTGATTTAGCATTTAAAGTATAAATTTTTCAAGAAAAATAGGGTTTTTCTTCTATATCTTCATTAAATTCCGCAATTTTTTAATCAGATGTAAGGGAGATAAGTTAGTGAAGAATAAAAAAAAGGGTAAAAATGAAATATCACATAAATCAAAGAATATTTCTAGTGTCCAATCATGAAGAAAAAAAATTGAATATACATCCTTTTTGGTGAAAGGCTCCAAAAGTCAACAAACCCACTTAATGGTTAACATATGTGTGTGTGTGTGTGTGTGTGTGTGTGTGTGTGTGTGTGTGTGTGTGTGTGTGTGTGTGTGTGTGTGTGCATTGAAAGGTAAATGTATTCTTTGAATATATACTTCCTGCTATATATGGTAATTTTCCACCCATAGAAATTACTATAGATAAACAGTTGTGGGTTAGTGAAGCAGTCAAAAAATTGAGAAGACTTCTTTTAATGCTGCTAAAATATTTTTTTAAAAATCAAATCTGGTTATAAGTTTTCTTTGCAGTATATGGCGTCATATACAGTATAAATATTTACACATTACATACAACCATATATACCAAAAAGTGTATATACTATACAAATATGATATGTTCATTTTATATGATTGTATATCAACTGTTGTATATAATTAACATAGGTCATTTTAATATTTTCTCAGTAGTTAATAATTAAAGGTTTCTTATAATATGCAGACATGAAAAATTCCAAGTTTCAATATACCTTGGTGCAAGACCTAATCTATCAGCCTCCCTCTCATGTTTTGGATTTCCAAACCTTAAAAGGGGCAGTGAGAATTTTATCCTATCAAAATGTTTATGATAACAAATTGAAAATACAAAATGAAAGAATTAAAAAGATTGGTTAAACCAATTAAATTTTCAAGAATTAATTTAAAAAGCAAGCTTTTTTACTGACATAATAAAAATAAATAACCTTTCAAAAATCTTATATCAATTACCTTTAGATATAGTTAAGCTCACACAAAATATAGCTGAGCTCACACGCACAAAAAATATCACAAAACACAATCAAAACTTTGTTCCTGTACACAGACATCTTTATTTGAAACTATTCAATTTTTTCATTAAACGTTAATCTGTGATTGGTTTCTATATTCATCCATTTATTATTAGTATCTGATATATTTCTCTGATTCAAAAATACAATATATAATAAAATACAACTCAGCTCATATCAAACTTGAGTTTGAAGTGTTAAAATCAAATATTTAAGAGAATGAACTTGCTAAACTCAAAAAGTTACACTCACTTCACACTCCATGAGAGACTTATCTGAATTCAGTAATTTATGATTCATGTATAATAATACTAAATTGAATTGGCATTTTAAAGGGACAGTATATTAAGCATGTTTGACTGATAATGGTTATCAGAGATAAAAGTTTACATGACAGCAAGTAAATTTCTTATAGGTCATATGAAAAAAAAATACTATTGTCAATCACATAACATACATAGTCAAGGTTAAAAGCATAGTAAGGGTAACCCAAAGCCAAACGTTTTTCAACCTTATTTTTCTGAGACAGGTATCATTGAGGAATGAGAAAAGTTTAGTATATGAGCTAGGCCTGTGACCAATTTACCTAAACTTACCCTTACCATGCTTTTAACCTGAACTAACAACCATATATAAAGGTTTATTGACTATATAAAAGCTACATTAATCATATATGAACATCATATTAGTATCTGTAAAACTTTTTTCTCTTGAAAAAAAAAAAAATTGAATTAGGTAATGCTATAAAATAGTTTTAAAAGATTGTTTTTTTTCTCAGTAGTCACTACTGAGAAAAAAAACAATCTTTTAAAACTATAAATCAAATTATGTTTCATAGGCATCCAAGGCATACTATTATTGAAAATTATATAAACTTATTTTGGTCAGGACCTTTGAGCCCCACTCTTTCTAAAAACTACTTACCTAAATTTGTTTAATGCAATCCAATCCATGTCCAAACCTTTTCTTGATATCTTATTTCCATATTACTTGCATCTAATAAATATTAAATTCTAAATTTATTTTACAAATTATGACATTACCAAAACTAAAATTAAATTCTGTTTGTATGATATAAAAAAATGTTTTTTTAGTTTTGTTAACATAATGACAAACTTACATTTCAATTTTACAAATTTTTTTGTGAAAGACAAATCAATAAAATATTATACATACACAAAGGCTTTGTGATGATACATAAAAGTCTGAGTAGCAGATAAAAATAGTTTGTGCCTAATAATTTGAAAATAATATTTGCTCTAAATTGAACAGTCATTTTAGTTTTTAGAATGTTTTGCACATCAGTTGATTTCAATTTTATTTTTTATATTTAATTGATAGTGCCGTCATTGTTTGATATATATATATATATATATATATATATATATATATATATATATATATAGAGAGAGAGAGAGAGAGAGAGATAGATAGATAGATAAAATTATGGTTGCATATAATTTGCCTCCATTACTCAGATTTTCACATGTTGCCACAATCATCAGGTGGGAAGTAAGTTATATGTGACCATAATTTCAAAGTTTAACCTTGCTTGACTACAATAAGAGCATTTTTAATATCTTTTTTCTTGTAAATTTAGTTTATGTGTGTGTGCAGAGGGAGAGGAGTAGATTGGGCTCTTTAGCCTTGGCACAGCAACTATTCTAGAAGGAAAACTTTGAATTCAAATCAGCTGTACTTTAAAGAAATGACCTTGTGCTGTATCCTGCTCATGGAGGAAGGGTTGGTAAATACATATAAATGTGTGTACATGCACAAAATTTATTAAATAAAAGAAAATTATGAATTAATAAATCTCTAAATTCATAAAGGAAAAATTATCTTCCTATCAGGATGTTATTCTTCCAGTGAATTTTTTTAATAGAACCACACTAAAATGCATATTTTTTAAGACTACTAAAATAACAAATACTAAAGAATAACAATGAAAATGTTGGAATTTTGATTCCTATTTTATAACCTAAAACTTTTTCAGATCGGCCTGTTTTCTTGAACTACAGCTGAAAATCTTGATTTTTTTTTAAAATTATACAGAAATCTCTTCTATATTACCTCTATTAGAATGAAATAATTTTTGTTACATAACACAGCAAAAATGGCACAGCATTATAAGATTTTTCTATATGCATTAAAATGCTCTTAAAAAAAAGTAATTTCTAAATTGATAACATTGTGGGGTTTGCATTTGAACTTAACTCAGCATAATTTCTTAAGGGAGATAATTATTAAATACCATTATGAGCACTTTTTATTTGCAATTGATTATGAGATAAATTCTATAAATATAATGTGGCCCAACATCAAGCTTAATATCCACCAAAGACAGAATTTAAGACAGAGTTTACTAAATTAACCTTTAGCACTCTAAATTATCCACAATATTATCACTTCAGCTTTTATTACTCCTCTGTCTTTCATGGATCTTAAGATTCTGTGAACTTAGTAATTTTAAAAGCTTAATTTCACTCAAGTTAGTTCTTGCTGTTATTATACCAACACAACTGTGAAATTCAAACACACTATCATTTAGCTATTATAATTGTCTGCAATCACAGCATAAACATTTTGCTCAACAAATGAAATTGTTGACAAAGTACCAAAAGATTAAAAAGATATAATTACAACGAAAATAGTCAAGATTCAGGTTTGATATATTAAAAAAACCCAAAAAACCCACTAATGTGATTTTAAAAAACTTATTATATAATTTAAAAAATTTTTTAAACACATAAAAAACAGTATTATACACATTTAGTTGAAATTAAAGTTTGATAATGTAACAAAGAAACAACAAAAACAAGAGTATACATATATACTACATAATTATATGACAAATTTAAAAATTAAGAACTGAATTTTCATCCTTTGTATTAATATTGATAGAATGTTTAAACCATATATCATAAGCATAGTTGTAACTGCAAACATGCTGACCATATTTGGGTACAATATATAGAAAACCTAGCCAACTCTAGATGCCACACATTGACTCAAACTTGAGCTAACAATATTTATGACTGATTAGAAAGCAATCATATTTTTAAAGAGGAACTGGGTTTCTTTATCCTAAAAGAAATCTACGTTTGTAGTCAATACTTGTTTATATAGATTAAAATTCAAAGAATACTACAAAAGAATAATGATCATAAAAATTAGTAATTATGAACATTTGGATGAACAAAAGGTTAATCTGATCAAGCTGTATACGTTAACCTATTTTACATTATATTTATCAAAGACTTTAAAATATTACATATAAAATATATATTAAAGTACAAATGTATAGACTTAATGAAATACTTCTACTGCTGTGGATCAATATTTTTTTTACTAGTATGTACATAAGAATTCTTTGGAAAGGGAAGCAAAGGTTTTGGTTTTGTTTTTCATCTAATATTTCTTTTTATAATAAACAAATATAATGAAAAAACAAAACTTTCTTTTATTTGATAAAATTCTTTTGTTCATAACCAGTTGTAATTAATGTATATCTATAAATGAATAGAATATGCAAATAAAAATTGGCATAATGGCTAGAATGTTCACCAATGTCCAGGGAGACCAGAGTTCATTCCCATGTCGAGTCATACCAAAGACTCAAAAAATGGTACTTAATACCTCCTTACTTAACACTCAGCATTATAAAGCATGGATCAATCCAGAGAAAGGAGGAGCGCCCTCCCCTACACCTCAGTGTGGTAGCTATTGAAAAGGTAGTCACAACTATGGTCCGCCATCTTTTTTACTACTTTTCTATTACAGCTATTGATGTCAGTCAGCCTCGGGTGGTATAACGGTTAGCAAGCTGGACGACTAAACCTTCACGAGGGAGTTTGAGTTTCATTTGGTGCTCCATACACACGGCCTTGTGCCACATCTAAGTAAAAAGCTTAGTAAATTACTACAGCTACTGATGTTACTTAGGCAAGGTAATAAAATCGGGGGAGATAATTCAATGTTACCCCACCCCCATTGATTATTTCAACTAAGTTACTGCCATATAAAGGTCCCAACTCTTTCTAGCCCAAAAGTTGATATGTTAAGTTTTCTTTTATGATTTAAAAATTACCTCATTCCCTAAATTGTAGTAGTCAAAAAATTATCAAAGATTCAAAATATAATTAATTATCCAAAGTAAGACAGTTTAAAATCATTCAGACTAAAATTTTGATATTACTTATAACTCTTGAGTTAAGATCTACAATATTAACTTCCAATTAAATGATTAAAAGAGTAAAAAGATTAAAAGAATTTGTAGGATTCTATAAAAAAGAATAAATGGAAAAAAAATCTATAATCACCACAACACCATTTCCAAGATCTTGAACTACAAGTTCTTCTACAGTCTCCAAATTATAATATTGCAGAGTAATGATTATAAGCATTCCTTTGCTAATTGTGTGACTGCACATCATGTATATGCTTGTGAATTTTTATATTTAAAAAACATAAACAAAAAAATTATTTGTATATCACAACTAATTTAGATTTTGTTCTCTTGCAGTGACATAATTGAACTGATGATAGGCAAATGTTATGTATTCAAAAAGTTTTATACATATAAACAGATCTTTGTAAAACCAAAAATCTCCCAAAACAACCACATCAATTGAATCTTACCTCAATGACTAGAAACTGCTATAAATTCTAAAAAAAATAAAATAAAATAAAACAAAAAATTTTTAAAAAATCAAGATTTTATAGCAAGTCATATACATCAATCTAAGCTTTGAGGTAGACTCATAACCTTTTTTTTTAAACCTGGCCTCATAGAACAAATGTACCTTGAAAAATAAAAATTTTGGCTGAATTCAATCATTAGGAGACCATAAATATGCAAATATTTACAAAATAAAAAGAGGGGAATTTTCATTCATAAAAAAACCTCAGTGATCACAATACAGATCACTTTTAGTAAATACAGAACTAATCTATTAGTTGAGAAGGTTTGGGTGTTCAATATAACAATACTTTGATCTGTACCAAAACTACAAGCAAAACATTTTTCAGGAAAATTTCCAAAATATCTCCATCATTGTAATTCATTTTTCTTTTTTTCAGTGACCTTATAAAGGACATTAATAGTCTTTATCATGATAGATTTTTTATCTTATATTGACAAAAATCAAGAAAACTTTCATTTTATTCTTGCTTGAATGCACATTATTAAAAAGATACACTTCTAGAAACAATACAAATAGTTGCATACTTTCAGTTCTAATAATGAATCATGAAAATTCTTCCCCATAACACTTAATATCCCAAAACAAAAACTTCATGCCTTTATAGATTTATTTCATATATAGCAAAGGATAATCATTTATTCGTAACTAAATCAATTATTTTTCTTGGTGTAAGCAGCTTTAAATTTTCAAATGTCTACTTATAAAACAGTAATCTATCTCAATTATTCAAGCTTATTTTATAGATTTTACTGGGACAGGATTTGGGATATTTCATATTCATATTCTATACTGCTCAAACCTTGTTCTCATGTAAATTTCTATTTTAAAAAATAGGAACAAAGCAATTTGCAAAAAATGTCATTCTTTTGATACAAAGGAAAGACTGAAATAGGACATAATTAGTTTTAAATAAGCTCGGTCAGCCAAGAAACCATCAGTTAATATATCTAATTTAGATTTTGGAAACATGCAAATGTACTGATAGTCTAAAATAATGACAAAGTGAGAGATAATAGGAAAAAAAATTAAACCCTAAAATATAGCAAGATTTACAAATACAGAAATAGACAGACTAATATGAAAATAAAGGGTTAAAAATCTAAAAGTAAATGACTTAAAGACATTTCATTTGTTTGTATCCAAATATGTACATATACTGACTGCACGATTTTTTGATAGTTCATTTTTGATTCAATACTGGCAAATATACAGTTAAGACAAGTTTTTCTCAGGGCAAAAGAATTTATTGATAAAAAGATGTTTTCTTGCACTGGAGATGCAGGCGGCATAATGGTTATGCAAAAAATGAAATTAGTAAGTTGGGTTCAAATTCCAGTTTAACTGTTTGTATTCATTTCTTATAAATGTTGAGAAAAACATGAATTCATCCAGTCTTCTTGCAGCCATGGATAAAATATTCAGAGCTGACTGGGTTCCCTAACATAGGTGAGCAATCAATCTAGAACAATTTAAAACCTGGAGCTAGAGTTCCTCAGTTGCCCAGGCAAATCCTGCCAATACCATGCTATATTGAGCCCAGCTCTTCCATTGGACAATGTTAGTGGTGTAGAGAAAGGAGATTTGCTACATGGGCAACAAATAGTCTTCCATATGACATTGCCTAAGTATGTACACTGACTCAAGCCCACTTGTGAGATTGACAGATGCCATTAAACTACTATTTCTTTCTCCACTTTACTAAGTAAACCCTTAACCTTTAAAACAATATATTTTCAGTTCACAATTTGCCAGCACTGAATTAATTTGAAGCATCTGAGCTTTTTTAACATCTTAAAACAATGATAGACAAAAGTTATTTTCCAATTCTCTGATCAAAATATAATTATCTATATTGAAAGGTGTTGAGCTAGATCAATAGATTGAAACTCGCTTAAGCAGCAGTGGCTATTGAGTCTCCCCCAAATGATCCTATGATATGTGGTGTAGTGATTTCTGAAAAGCACTTAGAGCTTTTTAGAGTTTAATAAAAAAAAATGTGCTTTGAAACCACAAAAAGATTAGTAAAAATAAGAATCATTGGTCTTAAAATGCTTTTGGTAAGCATCTTGAGACGACAAATATGCCAAGATGTTGAAAACTTTTACCAACATGGAGGAGGTTGATAGATACAAATGCTTCTCATTTTCTATCTAAAACAAAAACAAGCAACCTAAACACTCTGTGTATGTGTGTGTGTGTACTATAGTTATAGTTTGTAACTTTGTTTTCATAGTTAAGAAGCACAATCTTTACTGGTTGCTTTATTACTGTGGGCCAAGTGTTCAATTGGAATGAGTAAGTTTCCACAATATGTATACAAGTTTACAAAAATGTTGACCAATATGAGAATAACTTAATATCTGTATTTCAAATGAATACAAATAGATAAGTAAAGCAGTCAATCTAAAATGCAAAGTCAATGCCATTTTTTTAGAAAAAAAAAACAGCCCTTGAAATCTCTAATGATGAACAAGCAACATCTACTCCAATAATAAGTGCCAGCAGATAGTTCCAAAGGTTAAAAGCATTGGGCTCAAGGCTACATAGTTTATGGTTTAATTCATGGAACAAATACTTAAGATTCCCTAAAATAGAGGAATTTGACCAACCAGTTAGTAAGGTCCTGAGTTTAGATCACTGGACAATTATTAATAAGGACCAAAGTTCAATCAAGGGTAACAATTACTTAAAAGTAAATCTCAACATATAATAGAAAGGATTTATTTAAGTATGTATAGCACCCATTTGACACTGGGAATATGTTTAAGACTACCAAAAATGTAGGGAGATGCTTTTGGTCATAAAGCTTACTGGAAGAGTCAATTAGTGGTAATTTAATAAAGCAACCTTTTATAAAAAGTTAGCATTTTTATATAGTTAAGACTTTATTCTAATGTACAAGCACTCTCTATGATAATGTTGGTATGACAGAGAGTGTGTGCATCATAAAATACTACCTCTGCTTCATAATAGTTGTTACATTTAGCATATGAAATTTATAAACAAAATTAACAACTCCTGTGGGACAGATATTTTATAGTAATTGTATACTGATAAACAGGGACTAGAAAAAGAAATAAAAAGGAATTTCTTAAATAATTCATAAAAATAACTATGTAAATATATGTAAAATTTCAAGCATAGCTTCTTTTTTTGGGGGTGGGGAGAGGGTAAAATTTTTGGAAAATGTTCCAAAAGAAAAAAATGCATTGATAAAATTCAGTTTTAAGGAAATAGAGGCATAGAAGGACAAAATATAAAGACTTCCCTCCATGGCTTCAAAAATTATAATCTAGATTTCACACTGATTTTTTTTAGTGAATATCAGAATTCTACCAATGCTATATTGTACAATCAAGATATGAGTTGAAAAAAAAAGAAATCTGTGTAAAACTCACAAGTTAAAAAAAATTTTTTTTAGCAAAGTACATTATTTATATAATGTCATGACAATATACATATAATATTTCTCATTACAATATGCATATGTGTACATGTGCATATTATGTTAATATATAAATGTCATATTCATTTCTACCCACAAATCTATATACAAATTTCCAGTAAATATATATATATATATATATATATATATGTAAAGAGGATGGAGACATTGATCATATTTGATGGTGATTCAAAGTTACCCTATTTTACAGGAAGGTAAACATGAGCATTGCTCCAATCTCTGATTAATTCAACCGCTTGTTCTTCTGGGTATCACTGTTAAATTGCACACAACTTAAACACAAGTAAATCATGCAATTGTATGTACATGCACACACAGAATGAAATCTGGAAAAAAATTGCTTGAAGAAAATCCAAACAACTAAGCAGAAATTGTTTTTTAAGTGTTGTAAATTGAACACTGGGATTTACATGTCCAGCAAACACGTTTAGGGAGTTTTATTCACAATGGAGAGGATTAAGCTCTACCTTACTGAACTCTTCATCACACTTGTTCATCAAAGTTCAAATTATTGACACAGTAGAAATTATTCAAAGAGTCTATAATTGGTGCCAAAACTGACGTATATGCCTCCATTTGTGAGTAGAGGATTTGCTCGGATTTACGAATTGAATCAGATTCATTATTGGCTGGGCAGAGCTGAGTGACGAAAGTGTCATAGGTAGGAACTGCTTTCACAGCAAGCTGTCAAAAAAAAAATATAGATATAAAATAAGCAAAACATAAATATGTGATTTCAATTTTTTTTGTTTACAAAGTTACATATATTAGAAATGTTATGAACTAGTAAACTTTCATATTGATAAGGTAAACAGTGTATTTCCAAGCACTAAAAATGCTATTCACTCCCAATTAAAAGATATATGAACTTACCAACCCTTTCACACAAGCAGGATGTGACACTGATTGATTTTTTTAAGCAAAATTTAACAGGTTTGTATTTAGACTTTCATACCTTTTCTAAGAGTATAAACAGCCTCATCCAGGATTTGATCTAAAGTTGTCATGTCCATTTCCAACAACAATAACTATTATACAACAAGCACCAATTAAAAGATTATAAATATCTTTTAATTGGCTCTAATGGCATAAAAGTCATTGTAATAGGATATGAATCCAGTGAACCAAGTTTAAATCATGGACAAGGCAGTTTGCATTTCACATAGCCATAATACCCTAGGAAAAAGTATGAATCCAACAATTCTTCTTCCAGCTATGAGTAAACAGCAGGGTAGACTGGGATCTTTAACTTTGGAAAGGTGAACGGGTATAGGTGAAAGAAAACTTTGAGTTCAAATCTGTTAAATTTTGCTTTAAAAATAGACCTTGTGTCACATCTTGCTCATGTAGAAGGGTTGATTATATATATATATATATATATATATAAAGAATTTTGTGCCTTGCATATTGGAAGTTATATGGTATAATATCCTTATTTTAAAAGATGAAAGAAAAATGAAGAAAAATCGATCTGAAAATCAAGCCAATCAAAATATGGGAGGTGGTGGGAGCAAGTTTGATTTCAGTCCAATGCTCTAATGTATAGTTAGCTAACTATACATTAGAGCATTGGATTGAATTTGTGCATACTTGTAAAAAGATGGATAGTACCTGCGCTTACTTAATAAATAGATGGCTAGCATCTGTGTATACATGTTAAGTCTGCAATATCCATTTGAAGATGAATTAGACAAATAGAGATTTTAAAAAATTTTACAATTAAACTTTCAACAAATAAAAACGTCATTTTGGCAGATAAATTAAACAGTGACATACACACTCATAAATGGAATTATACACACCACTAATTTTGATGATAGGAAATCAGTGCTGACATAGTTACATATTTCTTTTACATTAAAAATTTGTTTTTGTTTTTAAATTCTGGCTGTTAAATGTAATATCAATAGTACTTGTTACAAAAGGCATGATGAGGAGTGTGCAGGATGGTATGTGATAACAATAGCAAAAAATTATCAAATCTTTTTTCTGAGATTGCACACAATGTAACTACTTACACCAAACACTCCCCGAACAACCCAACTGTGGAAAGGTTTTAGGGTTCGGTTGTAAGCTTCCGTGGTTGCTAAGGTTAAATCCAATTGACCATTTAGGATTTGCAGTAATAATTCTCGAATAAATTCCAGAGATCTGAAAAATTAATATTTAACAGAAATATGATAAATAAATGAAAATAGAAATTGACCAAGTCACAATACATAATATGCAGTTGTTATTATTATTATTATTACTAGTGTAACACTTGTCAATACAATGAAATAATTTACATTTAGATCAGCATTTTTGCCCAAGATCAGAGTGTAGTATATGTGCCCTATGAAATATGTTATACACATAGTGTTTTACATATATGTGGATTAATGCTAAGGTGTTATATAATATTGTTATGAGACAGTGGGCTAATGTAAAATCTAAATCAGCTTTGAGGAAATTTTACTATTTGGTGAAGAGTAATGGTTAAACATTAACATTTCAAATTTTAAGTTTAAATTTGGACTTTCTCTTTCATCCACACACATAGTATTGATCAGTTATATTGGATAAAGTTTTTAGTAATTGTAAATAAATGTGAAAATATAATTTCAAGTTTCATATCTATATAATAAAGGTACAAAATCTAGTATCAATAAGAAGAAAAGAAAGGGGGACGAAAAATGTGTACCTAAGCATATTACCCATGAGTAATAATACTAGATTGATAGAAATAGAAAAGTATTATGAATTAAAATAATTGAAATTGGTTTGAACATATGGCAAACATGGTGGGAGAACACATTTGCCAGGAAAAATGGCTGGGAGGTGGTGGAGAAACATTTGCTGGGAAAAATAGCTGGAGGTGAGACACATTTGCTGGCAAATATAGCTGAGTGAGGGGACACATTTGTTGGCAAACATGGCTTGGGGGTGCACATTTGCTGGCAAACATAGCTGCAAGGAGACATTTTTTTCCTCATCCAGCTGTTAAAATGTTCAGTGCTCAGCCTCAATCAGTTAGATAACATGAGTATGCATCTTACAGGTTGACAAATATGGTATTTTTCTCTCATTCAATGCCCAAAGTATTTCCACAATAGTTAAATATATTGTAAGTAGCAATGGTTATTGGCAAACAAAAGTGTTGGTTGGTTGGTTTTATAGCATGTCAACCCTTTTGGGAGTTTTTAATGCTAAAGTCAGCATTTTTTGCACTTATATGGTTTCAAGTAACTAATGATAATCATCTGTAAACAATTATACTAATAATGTATATGCAATGAAATAGTTCTAAGTAAGAATTTCTATTTAGTAATTCTTTTTCTTGGCTAGACTTTGCAAACAAAGATTTATGAAGGAGGCTGTCCACATCGACTGGAAGCATACTGATGGCTGACTAGGCCAATGTGGGACAAGCAAATGCAGCCACAGTGACTGGTCTGGTCTGGCCTGGCTGCTGAGGCTCCCTGGATCTGCCTCCTGTGGTATTTCTCCCTTAGGTTGGCTCTTTGGGAGTCCTCAAAGGTGGACACAACCTAGTGAACAGTGCAGTACCAGCCCTGATGGTCAGCAACAAGTATCGACCACTGGTGGTGGTCAATGTGGCAGGTACCAAGGGTCTTCTTAAGGGAGTCTTTAAAACGTTTCCTTGGTGCCCCTCTGTCATGATAGAGTTCACCATACAGGGCTATCTTGGGCAGGTGATGCCCTCCCCCGCATTCTCGAGACATGCCCTACCCATCGTAGCTGTGACTTCAGCAACATGGCCTCTATGCTGGTGATTTCTACCTGATCAAAGACTTCGATAGATGCTGATCTTGCTTTTCTTCAGATGCTTGTTGTTCCAAACTCTTTTGTAGAGTCTGCTGAAAGCGCTGTTTGCATTGGCCAGTCTGTTGTCTACTTCGCTGTTGATCTTGGCATCTGATAAGACGGTACACCCCAGATAAGTGAACTGATGAACTGATTTCAGCTCAGTTCCACCGATGGTGATGTGGGGAGGGTAGTACACTTCTAGAGGTGTAGGTTGGTGAAGGACCTCAGTCTTTTTCAAGCTGACCTTGAATCCGAAAAGCTGGGCAGCCTCTGCAAAACAGGAAGTTAGGTACTGCAGAGCTCTTTTGGTGTAGGCAATGAAGGCAGCGAAGAGGTCACGGAACAGCTGCTCAAGTGTTCTTGAGTGGGCATGAAGTCTCCTGAGGTTAAACAGACTGCTGTCAAGACAGTAGTGAATGTATACAGCACCGTCATCAATGACCTGTTTAAGCATCATGCTGAAAAAGATGCTGAACAAAGTCAGTGCCAGAAAACAGCCCTGTTTCATACCATTGATGATGGGGAAGGATCCAGAGAGGTCACTGTTCAACTTAACTTGGCCGATACTGGTCTTTGTGCAGTTGGTTAATCAGGCTGAGGAACTTTGGAGGGCAGCCAAGGCGCTCCATGATCATCCACAGTCCCTTTCTGCTCACTGTGTCAAATGCTTTGGTTAGGTCTGAGGACGAACACTATGTCCGTGGTTTCCCTGTTGGCTCTGAACCCACACTGGGTTTCTGGTAGATGGTCTTCAGCAATGGTGGGTACCAATCTGTTTAGGAGCACATGAATAAGGATTTTTCCTGTGATGTAGAGCAGAGTGATCCCCTAATAGTTAGAGCAATCTGACTTTTCTCCCTCGTTTTCATACAAGGTGACGAATATTGCATCACAGAGATCACTTGGAAGTCTGCCCTGCTCCCAACAACAGACAAGGAGTTTATGGAGCTTACTGTGTAATGCTGGTCCTAATTCTTTCCAGAGTTCTGGTGGAATCCCGTTGACGTCCGCTTCCTTGCCACTCCTCAAATGCTCTATGGCTTTGGCAATTTCTTTCATAGGGGGTAGTTCATCCAATTCTGCTTTGAATGGTTGCTGGGGGATGTGGAGAATTGCTGGGTCCTGGATGACATGGTCAGCACTAAAGAGGGATTGGAAGTACTCAGACCAATGACTCAGAATGAAGGCCCTGTCTGTAAAAAGCACTTGCCCATCTGCATTGTGCAAGGGACTCTGAACCCAGTGAGTCAGGGTATACACTGCCTTGAGGGCTTTGTAGAAGCCTCTGTTGTCACCTAGGTCTGAGTATTGCTGAGTTCTCTTTGCAAGATTGGTCCACCACTCATTTTGGATCTCTCGAAGCTTGCGCGAATGAGACAGAAAGCAGCCCTCCTCACAGGACACAATGGCTGAGCCAGGTGGGCTTAGTGGGATGATCACTTCTTCGCAAGCAGTTCCTGAATCTCTTGGTTGTTCTCATCAAACCAGTCTTTGTTCTTCTTTGTGGTAAACCCCAAAACGTCTTTAGATATCTGCAGGATGACACACTTCAGTTGATCCCAGAGTGTTTCAGGAGAAGTGTCTTCTAGGCAGTTGCTGTTTTCAAACTTGGACTGTAGGCTTGCCTGAAAGTTAACTTTCACATCAGTTGACTGAAGTTTGCTCAGATTGAACTTTTTCTTGGGGGGACCTCCCATTCTTGGCTTAGGTTTGAAGTGCAGCCTAAGTTTGCAGCGCACTAGGTGATGGTCAGTGTGGCATTCAGCACTGAACAACACTTTGGTGTGAATGACATCCTTGAGGTCATGCTTGTGCACAAGGACGTAGTCAATTAGGTGCCAATGTTTGGACTGAGGATGCATCCAGGTTGTTTTAAGTCTGTTCTTTTGCTAGAAGATGATGTTGGTGATGACAAGTTGCTGCTTAGAGCAAAACTCCAGCTGCAAGCACCTGTTGTCAACACCGTATCTGCCAAGTACTCCTTTCCAGGAATCTGTATTTTGGCCCATTCTAGCATTGAAATCACCAAGGATTATCACCTTGTCATCTGCCAGGGTGCTTTGGAGACAGCTGTGGAGCTTCGAGTAGAACTTGTCTTTTTATACAGGTTCAGGTCGAAGAGTTGGAGCATACACACTGAAAAGTGTGGCATACTGCTTATTTTTCAGAGGAAGGCACATGGACATCATGTGGTCAGAATGACCAGTTGGCAGATTTTCCAGCCTGGAGGCAATGGAGGTGCTGATCATGAAACCAATGCCTGAAAGACACCCATCTGTTGTAGGTTTCTCTAACTAGAAGAGGGTGTATGTGGACCTCGCTAAGGGCAGCAATGTTGACATTTAACCTGGACAGTTCATGTGCAATCAGATTGGAGCAACGTTCAGGTTGGTTGCTGTGAGCTGCATCAAGCATGGTTCTGACGTTCAAGCATGTGACTAACAGGTTTTTTGCCCTCTTGGAGATGGGTGGGTAACTTCCTAGTTTTAATGTTTTGGGGCTGCTTGAGAAGATGCCTGTTGACCACAGAAAGCCAACTAGGGGATGAGAGATGAGCTTCGGTTAGGCCATTTTTTTCTAGACCCCTCTCTTTATAGAGCAAGCAGTGCTGTCCCTAAAAAGGGCTGCTTGGTCATTCAGGGTGCTGCTGGGTGATGCTGCCATCTCAGGTCAATATCAGACAACCAATATCCTGAACCGCCTGCATGCAGAATTGGGACTGCAGCCTACAGTGACATCTTTCACCCATCATTTCCTCCCTTTCCCATCACTACAGCGCTTGGAAGAGTTGGTGGCATTGCGGACTTGTCCTTTCAGCCTGCACAATGAAGTTTTTAGGAGGCATGCAGTGTGCGCAGTACAGCTCCCACCCTTTACACTCATGGTTCATCTGTCATGGCATAGCAAGCTGGGGTGGTGACAGCGAGGTCCTTGGGTCATAGGTTTTATGTCAGACTGTCCTTGTCCTAGATGGGTTGCCTGCCAAGGCTGTCAGCTCCATCTGCTCCTGGTATTTAATAGCTATTTGACTCATAGGACAGTGAACCTGGGAGCAATGGTAATTAAGGGGTCACTCTACTCTTCCCAAAACTCTGGAACTCCCGAACCAGAACTGTTTGCAGTTTAACATCTTACCCAGGAAATCAATGGAATTAGTTCCAGTTTTCGGTAATCAGAGTCATAGAGACAGTGTACAAACAAATTTGACAAAACTCCAAGATACCTCAGGTGGTCTTGATATGCGCTTGGATATCAACCCAAGTATTTCTACATCCCTACGTAATATGCTAGATGGTTGTTAAGCAAGAAGCTTCCTCCGGCCTTTGACAGGTTTTGTTTTTCGTCCTGCTGGGTATCTAGCCACCCTCCACACCAGACAACTTGGTGGGGGTACATGTTTAGTCACCGATGACCTAACTATGAAACAGACAGTACAGGATTACATAATACCCGTAGCGCTATGAACAAGCCGACATATATATCATCAATTCATGAGTTTCTAAATCAAAGAAGTACGTGTCAATAAAAAAAATTTTTTTTTAAAAAACCCTCACATCTATAACATATCTAACATATCATTTTATATTTTAAATATAATTGTTATAAAAAAAATCATACATTAAAATTATTTTGAATGTTAAAGAAATGAGAACAGTTTATTTTTTCGTTATTTTTAACCGTAATCACATTTCAAACTCAGTACAAATACGAAAGATAACATAAAAATAGAATATACATAACACTTAGTGAACTACGTACTTATTCAATGATACATTTTTACATAATGAAACGTTCTTGTTCCGCTTTGAATAAAAAATAAATAGCAACACTGAGAGATCTTCCGTGTGAATTTGAAATAAAGTAATTAAATAATAGATGAATAAAATTATATTTAATGAATTTATAATGCTAAGGATAATTATATTAATGAATTAAATTTGAGAAAAAAAGATTAGAAAAAAAGAAAGACAAGAAACTACATTAAATTTATACATAATATTTAACTTTAAAATTAAAAAAAAAAAACAAAAAAACATACGATGAATATTTACGCTAAAAACTGTTAGATTAAGAAATACATTAGAAAAAATCCGTTTTACGGAGCTTTAAAAAAAAAATACGTCATACCGCTCTGAAGAAATGCTTGAATACCTCCATTTAGTAATAATAACCATTTATTTGACAGATTTATATGGTTTGTATGATTTCAAGTAATTAATGATATTCCTTTGTAAACAATTATAATTTCAAATAACTATTCTTGAAACAAATAATTTGCACAGTTATATATTTTTAAGTATTCCTAACTAATACAAATAATTTTCAAATAGATATTTGACCCATGGGACTCAAAGTGGTCAGAATGGACCTAAGGGTAATGGTAATGAAAGGGTGACTTCACACTCTTCACCAAATGCAGTTGAGTGTCATACCCAAAACACTCTTTTTGTGGGGATCTTAACCCTCAGCAGAAGATTCAAATTACATAGCTCCACTAACAGAATGAAAAAAAGGTTTATATTTACATAAGTAATGGTCACTTTTAGTAAAAGGAAGAGGCAACCATCAGAAATAAAATCTTGTAGATGGTTCATGTGGGTTAAAACTTTACATTGAGAGAGAGAGAGAGAGAGAAGCAATTAATAGTTGTTTTGTTTGGAGGTAAAAAGAGAGTGAAAATTGGGATCAACCTTTTCAACCATAGAATAGCTATTGTAGCTGAATTTGAGTTATCATGTTCCCGAGATTTTATTTCCAATTGGATGATTTTCTGCAAAGTTGTTAATTCAGCATTAGTCGATTGTTTTGCTTGGAGTTTCTAGAAAAGAAAAAAAAGTTTTATTAAGAAAAAATAAATAAGTAAATCCTCCACTCCACGTTATCACAGGAATTATAATGATAAAATGAAGAATATTAGCTTTTTTCAATTTTTGTGGCAGTAAGGTGAAACAATTAAAAACTAGCTTTGAATTTTTCAAATAGTAAACTTAACAAGATTGAGAAAGATATTTGTTAGTTGGATGAATGACTTTTAAAGTCATTCATCCAACTAACAAATACGTTAACCTGTATGGGGTTATTTTATGTCTAGAGGTTAGGAAACTGTGTACATTGTTTATATTTAAATTTTTGTGAGGTTGTTTCTTAAGTTTACATGATATCAAATGTTCCTATCTAATACAAATAATTTGCAAACAGATCTATTTGAGACATGTACAGGTACTACCACTTCAAATCAGAGTAGACCTGGGAGTAATAGCTTGTTGGTTGATTTTATGACATGTCTAATTTGTTGGCTTAACTCCAAATAAGTCTTTTTTGGCAAATAATTCTATGTTTTCAAGTAACTAATGATAAAAATCCTTATAAACAATTACAGCTTCAAGTAACTATTTTTACAAATAATTTGCACAGTTATAGTCTCAAGTATTCCTATCTGATACTAATAATTTATACAGAATTATATGGTTTTAAGTAACTATTCCTATTTAATAATCATGTTTGTATACAATTATATGGTTTCAAGCATTCCTATCAAATGCTAATAATTTTCAGACAGATTTATTTGACCCATAGATGGGACCCCAACAGGTACTAACATTCAGAGTCAGAGCAGACCTGAGAGTAATAGCAACAAAGAGCTGACTCCACACTCTCCCAGTTTAGTGTCATACACAGGACACTTTTTTTTAGCGGGGGTGGGGGTGCATACAGTTGGCATATTCAAAACCACAGCAACAGGGCAGAGACATATTTTGTATACATGCACATTTATACACAATGGTTGTTATATATAATTACCTCCCCTTAGGTGTAGTATGTGACACAGATCAATTTAACATAAGCAAAACAAAAATTGTCAAGTCCTTTTGACCAGTGTCCAATAACTATAACCATTCTCCTTTGGTCCTAAAATCAGAATCCTCAAGACCAAGCATACTTTGTTTTTTGCTTCAGCTGGCCTGAAAACATAGCTGATGCACAGCCAGACACTATGATTCTAGAGTTGGTAAGTTGCTGACAACTTTCTTTAAGATATATTTCATCTAAAAGTAAGAAGTACTTGCCATAAAAAGACTCTTCAAAAACTCATTGATTTTAATGGCATGTCAACCTATCTAAGATTATTTTATGCCTAGAAGTTAGGGAATTGCATACATTGTACATTTATATTTATATTTTTAATGAAGTTGTTTAAGATTTTTTTTTGTGCAGTTATATGTCAAGTATTCCTATCTAAGATAAAGATAAATAATTTAGATAGTAGTTGCCATGACATAGAAGCTAATGTATTGAACTATGGTATCAAAAGAAATTTGCACACAGTTGTATGATTTCAAGTATTCCAATCAAATACAAATAATTTGCACACTGTTATATGGTTTCAAGTAATTAATAATAATCCTAAGTAAACAATTATAGCTTCAAGTAACTATTCTTAATACAAATAAGATCTATTTGACTCATTGATAGGAACCTAATTGGTACTACTACTCCACGTCATAGTGGATCTGTAAGTAATGGCAATGAAAGGGTGACTTCACACTCCCCAGAACTCTAAAACTAGATCCTCCCCATCAGATGCAGTTTAGTGTCATACCTAGGAAACCCCTTTTTAGAGTGAATCTTACTCCTCTGCAGGGATACAGTCAGCATATTTCAAGCTAAGAGGGTGGACTTTTTAAAAAAGACAAATTTAGAAGAAAAATAAAAGAAATGAATCTTTATAATGAAAACTACCTGAATATTTCCAGAAAAATCCATTCTTATTGGTGCAAATGCTGTACTGTTTAGTTTATCTGAAAGAAATAAAAAATGAATAAATATGAAAGACCAATTCACATATGCAATGCATAAATAAGTTGGTTGATTGTATTGAAGAACAACCCGAAGGCTCCCTTTTCAATAGCAAAATTATTAATGACCAAAGATAAAGATCAGGTCAAGTGGTTTAAAATAAATTAGTAATTTTATGTTAAAGTAGCTATATTGAAAACCAAATTAATATGTAAAAAGAAAAGAAAAAAAAATATATATATATATATATATATAATATCCAGTGTTGCATATGGTTATGGCAGTAGGAAATAGGTTCGGCAAGCAAAGTTCCAACCTGGATGAGGCTGTTTATGTTTCACTTAATGCATGTGGGGAAGGCATGAAACAATCTCTTCTCACATCACTTCTATAGATAAATAGTAGGGCAGAACAACCAGTCAACAAGAAGGAAAACTCTGAATTCAAACCAACTGCACTTAGATAAAAATTGACTTGGTGTTAATTTCTGACCATGACAAAGGGGTTGAGTTATAATTGATTTTAATGGCATGTCAACATGTCTCAGGTTATTTTATGCCAAGAAGTTAAGGAATCATATTTGTTGTACATCCATATTTACATTTTTTGTACAGTCCCATCAAATTTATGATTAAATTGCTTAGTTATTCAAAAAGCTATTTTCTGCCCTGAAACTGGTAACAACCTACACATTTTAGATTTCAGCTTGGAAAAAAAAGAATAAGCAACTGTTGAGAATTTTATTAGCATATTTTGAAAATCTACAACTTAATTTCTGAGTTATTTTCTAAGTATTTTCGCAAAAATAATAAATCACTAGATTTATTTTGCTTAATAATATTTATTACTGGATTTATTTAAACATTCTAATGTTAAAACAAGTGATTGATTGATTTTAATAGCATGTCAACCTGTCTAGGATTATTTCATGTCTTAAGGTTAGGGAATCACATTCATTGCATGTTCATAAATTTGATTTATAGTAATATGGTATCAAGTATTCTATCCAATACTAATAATTTTCAAACAGTTTTATCTGGTCCATAGATGGGAACCTAACAGGTACTCCCACTCCAGGTCAGAGTGGGAGTAATGGCAATGAACTTCAGGATCAGATGTAGTTTAGTATCAAACCTGAGATTTCCCTTTTTTGTAGGAAGGTCTTACTCCTTGGCAGGATATACAGTCATCATATTTTAAGCCCTGACAACAAGGCAATTAAAATGAGTGAGATGCATTTTAAACATGAAAGATTTTAATGGAAAAAGTGAATGTTCTATTTTCAGAGTTAAATAAATTGAAATAAATAAAAATGAAATTCAAATATAAAAGTTGTTTAGAATATTTTTTAGTTTTTGATATAATTTCTTTTAAATGTGTTTTAGTTTCCACATCTTTTTATGAATTAAATTACAAATCAACTTCATTGAAAACTACTGCTAGATTTACTCTGCTTTTAAATT
Source organism: Sepioteuthis lessoniana (assembly GCA_963585895.1). Lineage (NCBI taxonomy): Eukaryota > Metazoa > Mollusca > Cephalopoda > Myopsida > Loliginidae > Sepioteuthis > Sepioteuthis lessoniana. The sequence continues at coordinate 52,574,743 of OY757930.1, forward strand.
AATAATTAAAGGGAAAAAAATTTGACATTTCCTTAATCATTTGCAGGTAAATCTGATTAGAAAGATATCTAAGTTTTTAGTTTTCTGACATACCTTTCTCTAAAGTTTAGAATATTTGCAATATGAACAAATAAGGATTTTCTTCTTTGAGAAATCTTTTTGGTTGTTTTTGAATAAGTATGTATAGCAATTTTACAGAAATAATTCTAAAGGACCATTTAGTTTTTTTATTCCCTCTAATTTGCATCTATATATCAACATTATTGCCATTATTTTGGGATTGTTACTCATTAGACACGAGAGAGTAGATTAACAATCTTTACATTGTTTTTTGTTGTTCAAACCTAAGCTAATTATTAAAAAAATCAACAAAAATAAAACTGATCTTAGACTGTTCCCCTTTACTGACCCAAGTCTCAACCTTAAATTAAATCCATGGAACCAACTAAAAGTATTAATCAACTGAAAGAAAACGAAATAGTTCTTTTAAAAAATTCTTTAAAATAAAAAATAAAACACATACACACTTTCAAATTAATACATCTTCTTAAAAAAAGAATCTAAAATAAAGTTTTGTTGTTGCTCAAGATCAATTTAGAGCAAAAAAAGTTAATTGAAAAGAAAATTCTCATTTTAACATTGATTTTCACATTCAAGATTGCAGTGGTATCATTATAAAAGTGACCAGATTTGTGAAATACATACACAGTTTCCTACATCAATTCTGATTACTCAAGAGAAAAGAAAAAAAAAGAGAAAATAATGTTACTACAAAGCTGAAATAAATAACTTACCAAATATAGGTAAAATTGAATTACATAAATTTAGGAATGGCTCGACAAGAATTTCTTCACTTTCATCGAATGTTCTATCTGAAAAACTAAAGAAAAAGAATAATGTATATTAGTCACTGGATGAGAATGTGAAGTAAATAAGTAAAAACAGAAAAAAAAGATCAAATCAATTTATTAAATATTCTTTTAATATATATGTCTTTATCCATAATAAAAATATTCCTACTTCTGTTTCATAAAAGTTATTATATTTGAATATTCTGTGTCTCCATCCGGTGTGTAGCAAGAGTACTACAAGGGGACACGCTGGCCCCGTACCTCTTTATCATTTGTCTAGACTACGTACTTAGAACATCGATTGACAAAATCAAAGAGAATGGCTTCGAACTGACGAAGAAAAGAAGCAGAAGATACCCTGCAACAACAATTACCGATGCCGACTACGCCGATGACATAGCGATTCTGGCAAATACACCTGACCAAGCCGAAACACTTCTGCATAGTTTGGAACGAGCAGCAGCAAGCATAGGCCTCTATGTTAATGCACACAAAACGGAATATATGTGCTATAACCAAACGGGGGACATCTCCACTCTAGAAGGAACCCCACTTAAACTAGTAGACAAATTCACGTACCTAGGAAGCAGCGTCGAATCAACCGAAAAGGACATCGAAACGAGGTTAACGAAAGCATGGACAGCTATCAATAGGCTATCGATTATATGGAAATCAGACCTAACTGATAAAATGAAACGCAGTTTCTTCCAGGCAGCGGTTACATCGATACTGCTATATGGCTGCACTACATGAACGCTAACAAAACGGCTGGAAAAGAAGCTAGACGGCAATTACACAAGAATGCTACGTGCAATCTTGAACAAGTCCTGGCAGCAACACCCCACAAGACACCAACTGTACGGCCACCTACCCCCTATCACGAAAACTATCCAAGTTAGACGAACCAGACATGCAGGACACTGCTGGAGAAGCAGAGATGAACTCATAAGAGATGTACTCTTATGGATCCCCACACATGGCCGCGCAAAAGCAGGACGACCAGCTCGAACGTACATTCAGCAGCTATGTGAGGATACAGGATGTTGTCCTGAAGACCTACCTAGGGCGATGAACGATAGGGAGGAGTGGCGAGAGAGGGTCAGGGATATCCATGCTACCAGCGCGATATGATGATGATGATGATATTTGAATATAAATTTCATGAACTAAACTTTTTCGGGCTGTCACATTCCCTTGGTTCACTGGCTATATACCTAGTGCACTCCAACCACCACAAAAAATATATGACACTTACTTGATGTTAGATCTACTGTAAATTTTTAGCAATAACTAATAAAAACAATAAATCCATGACCTATAAAGAACCTTTGTTCACTCTTGCAAATATGAAATACAATGTTCACTAGTCCTCATGGTGACTGTTTTCTGACCTGTGGCATATGTTCTGCTTTGACCATATGTACAAACATTCAAACTTAACTTTGGACCACAAAATAAAATGCTTTTGTGTATGTATTTACCCAACATCTCTGCCACGGGCAGGGTGTGATACAAGGTCAATATTTTTAATTGCAGTACAAAGAGTTTTGAATTCAGAGTTTTCCTCTTTCTACACAAGTTGGTATATTAAGGTTAAAGAACCGAGTTTGCCAAACTAATTTACCTAAAGGAGGCAAAAGAGATGGATTCATGCCTTTTTCAAAGGCATTAGTGCAAAAGTGAAATGCAAATAGCTTGTTCCAGTATATGAACTTGGTTCACCGAATCTTTTTCCTACAGTGATAACCATTACACCAAAAATGTCTCAAAAATGTTTTTGTATAAAACTCAATGTTAATCTTATCCTTTCTGAAACAGACATATTAAAGAACTCAAGCTCTTCTCATGAAATGAGCACTCTACTAGCTGATAAGCATCTATGAATATATACTTAAAAATTCCTTAGCTTACACTGAGATGACAATAGATCAAGGGTAAGATATCCAACTGATGTAAAATCAGCCAGGTTTCAGTTCCAGCTTGAAGTATCTCGCATGTCTAGCCACACTGAAGAGTTGTGATATAATGAAACAGTCTGTCTGTGAATGACTATATATATGTGTGTGTGTGTGTGTGTGTGTGTGTGTGTGTGTGTGTGTGTTTTATTTGTTTAACAGTATACCAACCTCTGATGCATTATTTAAACAAGAAATTTGATACAAATAATTTATACACAATAATATGATTTCAAGTATTCCTATCTGACAGTAAACATTTTCAAAAAATCTAACAAGTTCTGCCACTCTATATCAGATTGAACACAGGAATAAAGCCAACAAAGAGATAATTCCACACACCAGAACCAATGCCTAACTACTCAATGCTGTTTAGAGTCATACCTAGAACGCCTTTGGGGGGGGGAATTTTTCTGCAGGGGATACTGTAGGCATATTCTAAACTCTGCCAATAGGACTATACAGGTTTTATAAAAAAGATAAATAAAAAACTTGAAAAAAAATGGTTTGGTTCAGATGCAATTTTGCCACAAATTTGGCTCTTTCTATTGTATTATGTACCACTTTGAAAATAACCTCAGTAAATATAACAACTATTTTGGGACAAAAGTAGCAGAAACTGCAAGAGTTTACACAATTAAAATATTGACAAAGGTGTTTCATAATTTGACCAATAATAGAAAAAAAATTACTGCAATATCAAAGGATTGAAATAATGATATATCACTTTTCCCTCATATAAAATTTTGCTTGTACATTGTGTCATCAATGCTGAATAGACAAACACTTCTAATTAGCATGAATCTCTTATTAGAATTTGAGTATAAAATTTATGGATTTTTAATTGATTTTAAAGGCATGTCAACCCATTTAAGATTATTTAATGCCAAGAGGCTACAGAATTGCATTCACTGTACATTCATATCTACATTTTTTTGAGTAGTTGTTATTTAAGATTTTTTTTGCACAAGTTCCAATCAAATACAAATAATTTTTAAACACATAGATAGAAACCTAACAGGTACTACCACTCCAGTTTAGAGTAGACCTGGGAGTTATGGTAATGAAGGAGTGACTCCACACTCCCCAAATCTGAACTGTCTTCCCACTATCAGATGCAGTTTAGTGTCATAATGAGTACACCTTTTGAGGTGGATCTTACTCCTCAGCAGGGGATACAGTCAGTGTATTCTAAGCCTCATCAACAGGCTGAACTCTTTGAAGAGGACAAATTTAGAAGAAAAAATTTATATTTTTAATTAAATTTTTTTAATCCACTGCCCAAGACACCATTTCATAAGATGGTAAAAGGTAATATTAATTGTATTGATAACTCAAGTGACTAGACAAGTAATATTCAGTTTAACTCACAATAAAGATTGGTTTATATCTGTTCATTATTCTGTTAAATGACATTTGTGTAAGAGATGAACAAGATTGACATTTTTTTTACTTATATATTCCACATTTAATTTTTATTCAAGTAATAACAGTTAGTCTTACTTCCAAATACACAAAGGAGATCATCTATTGCAAATTTTCATTCTTGAAAATAAGTTTAAGTAGTTATGATTTTAGTTAAGAGAGATGATATTTCTTCATTTAAAAGAATTACAATCAATAAAAAATATTTCAAAATAATTTTAGAAGAAAGATCAATAAACCTGTGTGGCATGGTAGAGAAGAATGTGGGTTCATCTGGTAGGGGACTTTCTGGTATATGATTTGGTTTTGAATCATTTTCTGGTGATGTTGATAACTTCCGAGACTCGGATGTCCGACTACCATCACCAGAATCTTCACAGCCAGAAACTTGACAATCTGATGAATCAGAGGTCAAGCTATCAACTCCATTTGTGGTCTTGCTTGATAGGTTTTGGTCACTAGTGGAATTGTTCAGAATGCTTTTCAGTTCTTGTAGGTCACTGGTACTAGACTTCATAGATCTGGAAAAAATATAGAATATCTTAAGGTCATTTCACATTATTTTGTATGGTACAGCCATCTGTAGACCACTACCATATTATACAAAGTACTCAAAATTACAATATATTATTGTATAACAACATTGTTGTTATTTGCTATTGGTATTTACTAAGACTAGCTTGATTATAATTAATTTTAATGACATGTCAACCAATCTAGGGTTATTTCATGCCTAGAGGTTAGGAATTGCATTCATTATGTTTCTATTTACATTTTTTGTGTAGTTATATAAGAGTTTTTTTTTGGGGGGGGGGGTTGCACACAATCTTATCAAATACAAATAATTTCTAAACAGTTCTAGTTAACACATAGATGAAACCCTAACAGGTACTACCGGTCCAGGTCAGAGTGGACCTGGAAATAATGACACTGAAGGAGTACTCCACATTCCCCAGAACTGAAGTCTCAACATCAGATACAGTTTAGTGTCATACCCAAGACAACGTTTTTTGTGAAGGGACTTACTTGTCTGCAGGGGATACAGTCAGCATATTCCAAGCACTGCTAACAGGGCTATAAGATTAGCTTAGTTGAGTACAAAGCCAGAACTATGGGGCACTCAGTGAGAATCAAATTCATTAATAATCATCTATTAGCACAATTTATAAACATTAATTATATCACACAAAACACATTCCTAATTATCTGGAGCTCTACTGACATTGAAATATATTCATCCACAAGTGACAATGAATGTTTAATTTCAAACTCAGTACATCATACAAATCAGAAAATATTTTTATTTCATTTTGATAATATTTTGTCTGCTATAATCATGTATATATTACTCAACTTAATATAACTTCCATAAATAAATGATATACAAAAATGTATATAACACGTATAGCTTACCTGTCTACAGACCTTCGGATATGATTTCGGGATCCCTAAAAATAAAAATTTAATACAGTGCTAATTAAAAAATATTTAGATTTTTTTTTCTGTTTGTTTAGTGTACATAAAAGATCATATTTTTTTATATTTAATGTAAATAATTGGTGTATTTTCATAGCAATTTTATTGCATTCCTAGCCCTCCCCTACACCTTGGTGTAGTAGCTATCGAAAAGGGAGCCTTCAGGTTACCCTCGACTATGGTCGCCCACTTTACTTTACTTACATTAAATTAAAGACACACCAAGCAAAAAATGAATATTTGTAAGAGGTAAAATCCTTCACAAGAAGAATTGCATTAATGTACTTGTTCTCAAAAAATCTCGGTAGCTTAAGGCTAAATTTAGTATATAATTATTGAATTATTCTTGTATTTCATAAGTGAGGTCAATCATTAAAAAATCAGAAATAGCCAAACAACAACAAAATTTCAGTAAAACAGTTTAATTATTTTTAAGACTAAACTATGATTTACTCAGGATTAAGAGACACCAAGACTTAATTCACAATAAACTAAAAATAATTCTTTACAATTGGAAATGTAGCAAAGAATTTCATAACACTCTAGACATCCTTAAGAGAAAGGACTGACAACTCCAGTGATCATAACAAAAATGTTTGTTTCTTAAACAGATTCAAAACAAATAGATATTCCAACCAGACATATCAAAAGGCCTATAATAACAACCAAATATCCTAAACCATCCTAATTTTACATATTGTTATGAAATATAAAGTGCTCTATATTTTAAAGTAGAATAGACCTTAAATATATTTGATTTTATCTATGAAGTCTCAAAAATTTGACAAATTGTTTTAATGGTATCTCAATCTCTTCAGGTGAGTAATATAATCACATTCAAATTTTAATATGAACTCTTAGAAATTGACAACAGTTGCATTGATCAATGTGTATAATATTTACAGTTTAATATATTAAATCAAAAATCTATGTTACATTTAAAAGAAAAAAATAACCAAATCATCTACCATAAACAGCAGAAAAAAAAAGAGCAAGACAAATAATAAATATAAACATCTAAATGAATATACAGGGTGTTTCAGAAAAATTGATATTTCATAAACAAATAAGTTGACCACTTCTCAAATAAGTTCAAATTTTAACAGCCTATGTAGAAAAAACCCAAAATTCTATGTTTATTTATTTTTTCTTTTCAGGTATAGAAATACCATTTACTAGAAAAGAAAAGGCATTTAAACATTAAAAATAAAATTTTGAGTTGTTTCTATACATGCAGTTAAAACTTGAGATCATTTGAGAAAATGAAACAATATCAATTTTTCAGTACATTTCAAATGATATCATTTTTTAAAACTCCCTGTATAACACATCACTCAATAAGTCCAGGGCCTAACTAATAAAACAACAACTTTTAGGCAAAATTCGACTTTAATCATCAACATAGTCTCCTTCTAGGGGGATACACTGATTCCAATGCTTCTCTAACAATTCAATACCTTTTTTGCAAAACGATTTGTCTTTGGCCTCAAAATACACCGCAGTTTCTGATATCACTTCTTCATTGGAGCCAAATCTCTTTCCCTGGAGCATTCTTTTGAGGTCTGCAAACAGCCAGTAGTCACTGGGGGCTAGATCTGGAGAATAGGGTGAGTGCAAAACCAATTCGAAACACAATTTATGTAGTTTTACCATCATTTCAATCAACTTGTGACACAGTGCAGTGTCTTCATGAAAGAGTACTTATTTCTTCTTCATTTGTGGCTGTTTTTGGTGATTTCTTCCTTCAAATGCACCAAAAATGCTATATATTCACTATTGATGGTTCTTCCTTTCTCAAGGTAATCGATGAACAAAATACCTTGTTAGTACTTTATAAAAATCATACAGATTTTTTATTAGTGGCACCATCTATATGTCAGGTGCAGGACTTATTGAGTGATGTGTTATATTCTCAATGATTAAATAATTATTATTCAATTTTAATTAGCATCTTATTAACAATGTTTCTATTAAAGTCTAACCAATTAAGAATTGCCTCAAAACAGCCCATGCTATTAATGCATTTAAAATCTTGCAATGTGTGTTTTATATCATTAAGAAATAAAGCTTTATATGATATATAAAGTGTGGATAATTTGCATACTGGTTTTTAACAAAACTGGGATCAATAGATAATTACTTGGTGTTATTGATTTCTAATATAATTGCTTTATTCTCAAACATTAACAACAATACTTTGTATACTTTTATATAGAAATCAATTAAAAATTTAAAATAATTATAATCTTTTTATATGTGTTCTTATTTTGTTTCATTAGTCTTTCCAATTTGATATAATATTTTTACTACATTAAAACTTTAATACTTGTATACAGAGGATGCATGTTTTTGCTAGTCTAAATAATCATAAATGATAATTTTGAGTTACAAATTTCAAATAGTATTATGCACATTTATTTCAATTCCTTAAGAGACTACTTTTTATTCTAAAATTAAGTTTCTGCTACCTGAAAGAAAACAAAAAGAAAAACACTTTAATCTCAGTTAAATAAATGTTTAATGGTTTTTGTACTACATAATCAGAACTTATTTGTTAAACTTTAAATCAATATTTATCAAAAACTTTTTTTGAAAAAAAATATAAAGAAAATCAAATGTAAACAAGCTGAACCTTCAGACCTGATCACTTGTTGCCAATACAACCACTGGACTTTTGAAGAAAATTTCACCATTTCAGAATTGTTTGTGCAACAGAAAAAAATCTACAGTGAAGAGCAGCAAATGATTAGTACGAAGTTGTTCATATGAAAAACCTTTTTTGACTTACATGTTTGACTGTGTATTTTTTTTTTTGCTATGCCAGTCCTGCTATTAAGTAGATCCTTGTTTTACACAAAGATCATCATCATCATCATGTCGTGCTGGTAGCACGGATATCCCTGACCCTCTCTCGCCACTCCTCCCTATCGTTCATCGCCCTAGGCAGGTCTTCAGGACAACATCCCGTATCCTCACATAGCTGCTGAATGTATGTTCATGCTGGTCGTCCTGCTTTTGCACAGCCATGTGTGGGGGTCCATAAGAGTACATCTCTTATGAGTTCATCCCTGCTTCTCCAGCAGTGTCCTGCATGTCTGGTTCATCTAACTTGAATAGTTTTCGTGATAGGAGGCAGGTGGCCGTACAGTTGGTGTCTTGTGGGGTGTTGCCCCCAGGACTTGTTCATGATTGCTCGCAGCATTCTTGTGTAATTGCCGTCTAGCTTCTTCTCCAGCTGTTTTGTAAGAGTCCATGTAGTGCACCCATATAGCAGTATCGATGTGACCGCTGCCTGGAAGAAACTGTGTTTCATTTTATCAGTTAGGTCTGATTTCCATATAATCGATAGCCTATTGATAGCTGTCCATGCTTTCGTTAACCTCGTGTCGATGTCCTTTTCGGTTGATGCGACGCTGCTTCCTAGGTAAGTGAATTTGTCTACTAGTTTAAGAGGGGTTCCGTCTAGAGTGGAGATGTCCCCTGTTTGATTATAGCACATATATTCCGTTTTGTGTGCATTAACATAGAGGCCTATGCCTGCGGCTGCTCACTCTAGTTGACAGTATTTGATTGGTACTTCTTTCTATCTTTAAAAATTTTGAATAATAGCTTATCTATAAAAGTTGTTACATTCAGTGTATGAAATTTAGAAGCAAATGTAACCACCATTATGAGAGAAAGGTAGTATTTCTATATTTGTTACTGATAATTGATATAGACAAAGTGTAATCCCCTGTTTGCTGGCACTAACAGACACAGGTAGTTTTCTTCTGTTTTACTGGTTTATCAACCATGAAAATCTGTTGGCTGCTGCTGCAAAAGGGCCAAAACCATTTATGCTTCCCTACTTCCTTAAATCTCACTAAAAAGAAATTCCAATCTAAAACTTAAAACAAAGAGAAACTGCTTCAATTATTTAAGCAGTTACACAAAGCACACAGAAAAACTTCACCAAACAGAAAGGAAAGATCAAATGAGTACATTACCATTTTGGAATTGCTTTTTGTAGGTGACAATAGAGGAACATCCATTGTATAATGAGGAGGCACTTCATAGGATATTGTAGCATTGGCTATTTTCATGCAATCTTCAAGTGTTTGGATGAAAGTATCACAGGTGGCACTCAATAATGAGGTGGCATCATTCAATTTCTGAAACAAAATAAATGAAATGAAAACCAGATAGTAGACAAAATCATAAGCAACATTAGCAAGTCTAACAGCCTTCTTTCATGAAATAAAATGATTATCATAAAAATAAGAATAACTTAAAAATCTATGTTCAATAATTCAAAACCTAATTAGAAATAAACTTTAAAAGTTAATTTTTACTTGATTACATTGAAACATTGGTTTTTAGATTTTAAAAAACTTTCTTGGCTTCTAAAATTAAGCCTAGCTTAAATTTGGCACAAGGCAAGTATGAGACACTTAGCAAGGACTGAAATGATTACAAATGCTGAGCATAACAATTATCATCATAGGAAATGGAATCAGCAACTTAAGTTCAAATCCTGGCCGAGGTACTTTGCTCAAGGTGGAAAAAATCATGCTGTGGTTCCTTTAAAAAGATTTTAAAAATTTTTTAAAAAGTGTATGTAACTTAGATTCGGCACAAGGTAAAAAATATGAACACTTAGTAGAAATCAAACTTATAACTCAACAGTAATTAATCTAGCTTGTTAACCATTAGACCACAAGATGCCTTCAGAACTTTGTTTCTTGTTTATCCATTTAAGTTTTACAAAAAGGTAGTGGCAATGAGAGACTGATCTTGTAAATATAAAGAATCTCTTACAGTTTTCAGTACTTGTCCAAAATATCTCACAATTCCACTGAGGAAATGTCTGCAGTGATATACAAAAAAGAGAGAGAGAAATGTAATACATTCATCATTGAGACAAGAAAAAGTTTCTGTGATTTTTTACTGAATGGTTCCATTTTGGTCCCAAAAACTGATTGATTTTACAGGCATGTCAACCTGGTTATTTTATGTTTAGAGGTTGGGGAATCATATTCATTGTATGTTAATATTTACAGTTTTTGTGTAGTTATTTCTTAAGAGTTTTTTCACACAGTCCTATTGAATGCAAGTAGCCAAAAAATATATTGGCCATCTTCTTAGTGGTTGAGGAAAGGCAAAACTAAGGAAATATAGCAAGTGAGAGAACTGTATAGAGTTGAAGACAGTTTTTAAGAGAAAACATTCAATAAAAAACAATTAAGTAAATGATTGAAACTTATTCTTATCTGGATGGTGTATGTAAGTATTACATTTCTCTATAATTTCTTTATAGTACTGCAAGCACTAGAAAATGAATTAACATGCCTCAACTAAAATTTCAGAAAAGAAAGGGAAAACTTTGGACCTAAATATAACCAAATAACACTAAAGCAGAGATAGACTACATCCTCATGAATAAGAAATAGATTATTAGCGCACTGAGTTGTGAGGCATATTCCTCTTTTGAGGGTGTGTCTTCTGATCACCAAATTATCACGGCAAAGATACGTCTGGGCCTACACAGGAATGTGGCGCAAACAACCCCAACTGCACACTATGCCTGGCCTTGCTTAAAAATAAGGATATTAGCAATAGATATACAATAACACTTAAGAAACAAATTTTATACACTACAGGAGATATGAGGAACAACTACCCCAATTGATAAATAGGAGAACTTCATCAATACCAACATGCTGAATGCATACCAACCAAACTAAGAACAAAACAGAGTTCCGTGAGAGACATTAGCAGTCAAGAAAAAAATGTGACGATGTGAAAATCGTATCCCTATGCAATAGGAGAAACCCAACTAACGCCAATGTTCAGAAACTTAAGGCACAAAGCAAACTAAATAACGTATACCTAAAAGAACAAACAGAATACATCCAAAATCAGATTAATAAGATTAGAGACTCAGTTGAAGATAGAAAATCTAGGATAGCATGGCAGACACTATATGAAGTGAATAGAAGGAACAGCACCATGAGAGCTAAACTAAAAGCTGCCATCCAAGAAGAATGAATATATTTGTGGAAACAACATTTCAAGAATCTGGTTGGAAAATCCCCAAAAGTTATGGACAAACCTATCGCAAAAATCATTAGCAATCCACTAGACATCAAACTAGGACAGTTTATGCAAGAAGAACTTGACATAGTACTAATAAAAATTAAATATAGGAAAGCAGCAGGTCTTGATAAAATAGCCCCAGAATTATGGGAAACAAGGAAATTTGATGACACACTGCTCTGATACTACAATACTGTATACAACCAGAACATAATAGACAGATGGACAAAGGGCTGCATTCTCCCTTTCTCCAAGAAGGGTGACCTCAGAATAGTAAAACACTATCAAGGTATAACCCTTACTTCCATAGCAGCCAAAATTTACAATGCTTTGCTACTCAACTGCATAGAACCTGAAATAGAGAAAATTCTTAGAAAGAACCAAAATGGCTTTTAAAGAAATTGATCCATAACATCACAAATTTTAACAATTCATCGAATATTGGAAGGTGTACGTGCAAAAAACCTCAAGGTGACACTATTATTTGTAAACTTTTCCAAGGCATTTGACTCCATAGACAGAGGGAAGATGGAGCAAATACTTCTGGCCTACAGCCTCCCAAAAGAAACTATTGCAGCCATAATGATACTATATAAAAACACGAAAGTTAATGTTCACTCACCAGATGGAGACAGACTTCTTTGACATTGTTGCAGGTGTGCTGCAAGGGGTCTCATTAGTCCCATACCTGTTTATTATCTGCCTAGACTACATGCTTCAAATATCGGTAGATTTAATGAAAGAAAATGGTTTATACTGGCAAAGGCAAGAAGCAGAAGATACTTTACATGAACGATTACAGGCACAGACTACACTGATGACATAGCGCTTCTGGCAAATACAACCACCCAGACCCAATCCCTGCTGCATAGTCTGGAACAGGCAGCAGGTGGCATAGGCCTCCATAAACAAAGAGGCGACATCTCCACACTAAATGGTAGATCTCTGAAACTTGTGGACAAGCAGAAGCAGTGTTTCATCTACTGAAAATTATATCAATATCCAACTAGCGAAGGCTTGGACAGCTATCGATAGACTATCAGTCATGTGGAAGTCAGACTTATCAGATAAAATAAAGCCCAGTTTTTCCAAGCAGCAGTCATGTTTTAATGCTGTATGGATGCACGACATGGATGCTGACTAAGTGTATGGAGAGAAAGCTTGATGGCAATTGCACAAGAATGCTGTGAGCTGTATTGAACAAGTCCTGAAGGCAACATCCCACAATGCAGCAGTTGTACAGACACCTATCACCCATCTCAAAAACCATCCAAATTAGATGAGCAAGACAGCGGGGCACTGCTGGAAAAGTAAGGGCGAGCTCATAAGCGATGCACTTCTGTGGACCCCCTCACACAGACGAGCAAGGGTAAGGCGAACAGCTAAAACTTATCTATAACAGCACTGTACTAATACAGGAAGTAGCCTGGAAGACCTACCAAGAGCAATGGATTATAGAGATGAGTGGCAGGAGAGGGTCAGGGAAATCCGTGCTTGCAGCATGCCAAGATGATGACGACAACTGCAAGTATTTCCTCAGGACAAATACCTAGTTTTCAGATAACACTAGATATATCATTTGACATATCCCAATTAGATCTAAAAGTGTTTTAAAAAATTAGCATTCTGAAGTTCTTCAATAAATTTTGTCAATTCATAAGTCATGAGATTGTATTCAAGTGATTTTACTTTCTCTTTTATATTAAGTCTGGTTAAATGTATCTCATATATGAAACAATAGTGAATATACCTGGTCAAAATTTTACACCTTTCTGCTAGTGTTTCTGAAAAATGTCATATATGTATTTACTTACCTGAATATCTGGCGTTTCATGTGTGGATGATATTGACTGTTTCACGGAATGAACCTGTTCCATCAGGAGATCACAGTAGAGACGCAGTTCAGATTTTTTGGTTTTCACTATATCAGGTGACATCTCCCCTTAAAAAAATGTAAAAAAAAACAGACATCTGAAAATGGGTATATATGTAAGACAATTTTAAAACAAAATGAAGATGTGAATTTAAAAAAAAAAACATGGAAATATTAAAACTAATAGAGATTACTCACAAAGATGTTCTTCTGGTTTACTTTCATTTATATCTAAGGTACCTGTCATGAATAATTACTTGGGGTAGGCAGTTGAGTAATCTTTAAACTAGCACAGTACCTGTCAAAAATTACATATCTGTAATATAGCAAATTTTTATGCTATTCTCAACAAAAGTTTGTTTTATAAAATTTTAATAACTTAGAATTAAAAAGATATCATGCCCTGTCAGCAGGGCTCAGAATATAGTGACTGTGTCCCCTGCAGAGTAAGACACCCATGCTACCCAGAAATGGAGTCTCCTAAACTGCATCTGATAATGAAAATCTAGCCCTGGAGATCTAAGAGTGAGGAGTATCCTTTCATTGCCATTACCCCCAGGTTTACTCTGACCTGGAGTGATAGTACCTGTTAGGGTCCATCTATAGGGCAAACATATCTGTTTAAAAATAATACAACTGTGTGCAAATAAAAAATAAAAACCTCTAAGAAACAACAAAACAAAAAATGCAAACATGATTTTCCATAAATGCCAAATATCAAATAAACATAGACAGGTTGACATGCCATTAAAATCAATCAATCTAATCAATGAAAATAAAGAAAACTTGATTAAAGAGAAGTTCTATATAAAATTTTTATCATAAAATTATCATTTTTTTTTAAATCTGCTTTCTATTTACTGATATACTCATTTTATAAAATTGAATTATTTAAAATTCAAAACAGAGAACTTTGAAAAACAGATCACAAATTTTTTGTCTGGTCACTGAAGTCAAAAATTCTATTCTAGTTTTTTTTCCAAAATCTTCAAAGTATATCATTTTTAAAAAAAACTTTCTTCAAAACCTTATTCAGTTGGGGGAAAAAAATTAAGGAGATTAAAAATTTTGATCCCCCACCCAAAAAATTTTTTCAAAAATGTCCTTACAGCATGTGCATGTCACTCTCCCGTGACATTATTCAGTCAGCGGGGAGATATCAATGAATGAACTTGTGTATTGTATGACCATCATATTTCACACTGGCTATGCATAAGATTTTACCTGCTTTTTTTATTTGTCTACATAAAATGTTCAAAGCTTTTGGGGACGATTCAACAAGCAAGGTACCAATAAAATTTTGGTACTAAGGGTTCATAGTGAGATTTTTATTAGAGCAATACTCTTTCAATATATTAGCTTAGAGAACAAAGCAATTTCCAGTCCAATTTGGAACTGAGTAATAATTTTGTAGGGCCTGTGTTAGTGCTGAACATCATCCAAACTCTTAAAATAAAAGATGATTATGAAATGCAAATTAAAATCCTTCCTTTCTTTCTAAATAGAAACATTATTAACATTATGGACTGCTATTATATATGAACCCAACAGGTCCATGGGTCATATAGTCAATTCTCATCTGATGACTATTTTTTAAAGCACATTAAACTGGTAATAATGAGATTTCCACAGAGAGGACATTGATTCATTTTACTGACTGGTATTGAACACTTTTTGACATGAAAAAGTGTTTTGAAATTATATGAACTTTAAATAGAATAGGCCAACTACTAGAGCTGATAGCATCTGTGCCAGAGCATAATATAGACATTGTATGCATTCAACACAGATAATATCACAGCGAAGTGGAGATGAAATACCACAATGCTGGCAATAGATGGACATTTATCTTAGGATTTGCATGGAAAAACTCTGTCAATGCCTTCATAGTGGGTGTAAAAATGCTTCTGAGTCCTTGCGCCCCAAAATTACTTAACAGCATCAAGAAAATGCAACCGAGAATAATGGTAGCTACGTTTAACAGCAATCCCAGCACAAGATTCCTACAATCCTACCAATGCTATTGATTAAATGGATCTCATCACCTTCTACAATGGGCTATCCTCCCTTGTCTATAGCATCCCCAAATACACACTCTAATCATCAGTAGAGACAATGCTCAAATAGGTAAAGATGAAAACGACAAATTCTGCTTACACAACTGGTCAAACAGAAATGGGGAACATCTAACAGATTTCTCACTTGAAAATGGACTAACATATCTTAATAATAAATTTCAGAAAAGGAAAGGAAAACTATAGACCTACACATATGAAAATAATGCTAAAACACAGAGATTACATCCTCATAGATAAGAAATGGATTAATAGTACTTTGAATTGTGAGGTATATTCATCTTTTGAAGGAGTGTCTTCTGATCACAGAATTATCACAGCCTACACAGGAATTTGACACAAACAACCAAAACTACACACTATGATTAGTCCTTGCTTAAAAAAAGAGATATTAGCAATAAATACATGATAACACTAACAAAAAAATTGATGCCCTTCAGGATGAATCAGAAACACTTACTCCAAATGACAAATATGAGAACTTTGCCAATGCCCACACAGAAACAGCAGCCAAATGCATACCAACTAAACTAAGAGCCAAACAGAGTTTTATGGGAAACATTAGTAGTTAGGAAAAAGTGAGGCATGAAAATAGCGTCCCTAATTAATGCATACCAAAAAGAAAAAACAGAATATATATTCAAGGTCAAATCAATAAAATTAGAAACTTGGTAGAAGATAGACAATCTTGAATAGCATGGCAGACAGTAAATGAGACGAGTAAAAGGAAGTGCACCTCTAGAGTTAAACTAAAAGCTGCCAGCAAAGAAGAACATGTGAAAATCCCCTAAAGTTATGGATAAACCTATCATGAAACTTATTACTAACCAACTAGACATCAAACTAAGACAGTTTATTCAAGAACTCAACATAGTACAAACAAAAATCAAAACAGGAAAGCTGCCAGTTTTGATGAAATATCTCCATAGAAGTAAGGCAGACAAGGAAATTCAATGACTTAGTGCTCTGATCCTACAATGCTGTATATAACCATAACCATAACACAATAGAGAGATGGACAAAAGGCTGCATCCTCTCTTTTCCCAAGAAAGGTGACTTTGGAATTAACAATATCTACTGAGGCATAACCCTTACTTCCATGACAGCTAAGATTTATAATGATCTGCTATTCAACCACATCAAACCAGAAATTGAGAAAATTCTTAAAAAGAATCAAATTGGTTTCCAGATAAACCGATCCACAACATCACAAATTCTGACAATCTGTCAAATCATAGAGGTTTTTCCAAGGCATTTGATTCCATACACAGAGGGAAGATGGAGAAAATACTTCTAGCTTATAGTCTCCTCAAAGAAACTGTTACAGCCATAATGATGTTCTATAAAAACACAAAAGTAAAATTTTGCTCACCAGATGGAGACACAGACTTCTTTGACATTGTCGCTGCTGGTATTCATCAAGGGGATGCATTAGCCTGATATCTGTTCATAATCTGCCTAGACTACATACTTTGAATGTTGATAAATCTAATGAAAGAAAATAGCTTTATACTAAAAAAGGCAAGAAGCAGATGATACTCCACAGATGACATAGTGCTTCTTGCTAATATACCTACTCAAGCCAAATCTTTGCTGCATAGTCCGGAGCAGACAGAAGGTGGCATTGGCTTCCATGTGAATGCAAAAAAAACCCGAAGTACATGTGTTTTAATCAAAAAGAAGACATCTCTGAAATTAGTGGACAAGTTCATGTACCTCAGTAGCAGCATCTCATCTACTGAAAATGACATCAATATGTGACTAATGAAGGCATGGACTGCTATTGATAGGTTATCAATCAAATAGAAGTCTGACCTATCCAATAAATAAAATGCAATTTCTTCCAAGCAGCGGTTGTGTCAATTCTACCACATGGATGCTGACTAAGCGTATAGAGAAAAAAGTACACTGGAGTTGCACAAGAGTGCTAGGAGCTAATTGAACTAATCCTGTAAGCAACATCTCGCAAAACAGCAACTGTACGGCCACCTACCTCCCATCTCTAAAACCATCCAAATAAGACGAACAAGATATGCAGGACACTGTTGGATGACCATGAACTTATCTACAACACCTCTGTACAGACACAGATGTAGTCTAGAAGACTTGCTGAAAGCGATTGATGATAGAGACAAATGGCGAGAGAGAGTCAAGGAAATCCATGCTAGCAGCGCAACATGATGATAATGGTGATCATCATATGTATATAGAAAGAGAGAGAGAAAGCACATAAACCAATATAAATACACTCATTTTACTTTTAAATGTAATAAACATGTATATAAATTTATTGATTTATGACACCTCACATACTACAATGGTTAGTGAACTCAGCAAGAAAACAATTGCCTAGGAGTTCAATTCTCACTAGGTGCTCCATATTTCTCAGCTTAGCAAATGACAACAGTATTAGTAATCAGAGACATTTTGCAATTTAGTTTACTACTTTGTAGCTATTTTATTTCATATTTTAAACATAATTTAGTTGACTTGATAAAAAAAAAGATTTTATTTATATCTAAAAATACCATAGAAGGCGCACTTTTTTTCACTAAGAATATCTTTTAAAAATCTCCAACATCTTATATGCCATGCATAGGTTTAAAATTTGCGATAGTTGGCCAAAATTAACTACCTGGCAACTCCTATTAGCTTAGACATAAGAGTAACTTTCATATACCTATTGTCATTATTTAAAAGGCTATTATGCAAATTAAAAGTGTTATCATTGATGATATTCATTATATTAATTTCATCACATTTAATATTAGTACTTTGGTTTTTTTTTCTTGATTTACCCTGCAGAAATTGGAGTGCATCTTATATGCAGTCAAATATGGTAGTTAAAGTGAATCTAATTTCAAAATTTAGAGGGTTTTTTCCCTCTCCAATTCCAGATTTAAGCAACTAAACAACCAGATAATTTAGGGTATGAAAATTATAGTTTATACTGTAATACAATAGTAAAAGTGTTTGTACTTTCCCCACCTCCACTGCAGATGCTTAGACTGATTTCAACAAAACACCCATGTACTTGCTACCTTTTTTATTTTAGAGCTTCAAAAATATTAATTGATTGACTGATTGATTTTAACAGCATATCAACTTGTCTAGGGTTATTTTATGCATAAAGGTTAAGGAGTCAGGTTCATCCTACATTTTTGTGTAGTCTTTTGAGAGGGTTTTTTTACACACATTCCTATTGAATGCAAGTAATTTTTACAGATCTATTTGACTCATAGATGAAACCCAGACAGATACTACCACTCTGAGTCAGAGTGAACTTAAAAGCAATGGCAATGAAGAGACACTCTGCACTCCCCAGACCTCCAGAACTAGAGCCTTACCATCAGATGCCATTTCATGCCATACCCAGGACACCTCTTTTTAAAAGACCATATAGACAGTGTATACTAAGCCTTGCTGACAAGGTGGTAAAAAATACTGAGTTATATTTTAGAAAATAAATTAAATCAATATTTGCAACCTATTATATACAAAAAGGTGGTAATAGATCTGATTCATCAATAGGTAAAAATAAAATATTCAAAGTTTTGCAAACCTGTAAGAAAGAATAAACAGTTGTAGCAAAATGAATATTCTTTTCAGGATCTACATAATCCTGTTTAGATATTTGTTATTCAACATGGCCATAAAACTGTGTTAAATAACATAAGTGGTTGGTGTCTTCAAAGCTACCAAGATAGTCAAGAACAGTATCATAGCTAACAAGACAAATTAAGCTCAGGATCATGAATAAAGAAAAAATAAAACGCGTACACATACATTTAATTTAAAGAATCCGTGGTGACTCATAATTAAACTTTGCAATTTTATCCACAACACAAACATGAGAAATGATTAATAAAAACTTAAATTCAGATATAAACACTTGAATGTGACTTAATATATCACCATCTGTTTATGATAAAATATTATTTACCTAATTTCCTAAAGAGCATTTTTTTTCTTTTTTTGATGAAGTGCTATTCTTTATAAACTGCTTAAAAAAGGTCAAGTACAGTGAAATGACAAAACCATTTACTTAGTGTGTCACTGGTCTCGGCTTATTTAAACATCTCAAGTTGACTCAAGAAAGCAAAAAAATAGAAATAAGCTAGCCTACATCTGTCAATCGAATACGTGGTCAGTCCAGAAAGTATCCAGTCATTTTGAATGTCATTAGAATCAATGATATGGACTTTACATAATATAGCAACAGACTAGAATTGACCTTACTGTACATAAATATGAACAAATACCCTCCTGTGGGATTTTCAATCAGCAGTGAGATACCAATGAATGAGCTTGTGTGTTGCGATATCATTACATTCACACAGACTATATTTTTGCTTGGAACTTGGGCATTCGTCAGTATAAAATATTCAAGGCAAGATAAAATTTTGATACCATTGCTTCAAAATTGATCAAGATTCTGTTGCCATTATGTCCACATTTTGGAAGGTCTCAAAAACCAGAAGCTCCAAAAGTGTTGAATACATGAGAATCAAAATTGGCAATTGACTCTGAAAATTAGAAGATCTCTGGATTCCACAAACTAATCTCTTGACTGTTCATTTTTCATTTGTTATACAAGTTGTTTGATTTTTGTTTTTTGTCAAAATATATCAACCAGGTCTGATACTTTTTATAGTATTATATATAACTAAAAACATTCACTTACAATAATGCACTCACTTCAAATAATTTTTTGTTGTCTGATGATTGTGTAGCCATATGAAACTCAAATGCAATATTGCAATTGTTTTTAGTTTTTATACTGCTCTGTTGATTGGACATTAAACACTTTTTTCTTTTTTTTCCTTTTACTTCCAGTTATTTTTTAAAAGTTATTCTTTATCTGTCTTTAAAATCAATCAATCAACCAAACCATTGATTGATTGACTTTAAAAGCATCTCTTTGGACTGAAAAATCTAGAAAAAATAGTGTATCTTAAACAAAAATAATTACAGTAAAAAGTACAAAGGCTAAATGTAAAATTGTATGATTGGAAACACACCTGTTTCTGGCAAAGATCGACCATTTGTAAGACATGCTTTGGATGTGCCAAGGGCTATCAACCACTGTTGTCGTTCATGTGGTGTGGATGCTCTCAGGTAAAAATGCTGCTCTGCAGGAATGATTAAATCCAGCCGTGTTGAATCGGACGAATGTACTGAAGATAAATAAAATAATTATTTGAAAAATATTTTTTTCCAAACAATAAAAGTAAAAAATACAAATTTTTTCAAAACTATTTTTAACAATATATATATATATATATATATATATATACACACACACACACATACATACCTATATAATTAACCTATAAGTTTCTGATAGTGTCAAAAAAAAAAATCCAGATGGTATAATTTGCAAATAAAGATTATACAAACTGATATCTGCAAAAGAAATTCAATCAAAAAAGAAAAGATTAATGGCATTCGTACTATTTGGAAACAATCAAATAATGCTGCAATACCAAGCTAAAAGAAAAAACACCAGCAAAATTAACTAAGCTAATTGTAAAAAGTGCTCAATACACTAAGTAGAGCAAAATTACATACATATATATATATATATATATATATGTGTGTGTGTGTGTGTGTGTATATATATATACATACACACACACATATATATCTGATTAAACAATATAAATATCCTTTATCTACACATTTTTGTATTTATCCTCTCAAGTCACCATATCGATTTTATGATATCCGGTGGGAATTGGTTAATAAACCTCCAATGGTTAATTGATTCTCTAGTATACATGCACCACAATATATATATATATATATATATATATATATATATATATATATATATATATATATTTGGAGTGCATGTATAGCTTATTATTCTTTTTTTGCATACAAAAATATGTAAAAAACAACAAGTTACATATATTTTCCTTATTCAATATGCATCACTTGCAAAAGCATTATAAACTTACAAATGAACAATATATAAAAAGATCTTGTTTGATAGGTTGGTTTTATAGCATGTCAACTCTTATTGAGTTATGCTGAATCAGTTTTTTTTACAAGCAATTATACGATTTCAAGTAATCAATAATAAACAATTATGACAAAGCAACTATTTTTAGGACTTATAATTTATATAATTTCAAGTAACTATTCCAATTAAATAATCTTTTGTTTGTACAGTTATATGGTTTCAAGTATTTCAAGTAACTAATCAAAATAACTCTTTGTAAACAATTACAGCTTCAAGTAACCATCCTTAATACAAACAATTTGCACACATTTATATGGTTTCAAGTATTCTTATCGAATACTAATAATTTTCAAACAGATGTATTTAATTTATAGATGAGACCCTAACAAGTACTACCATTCTGGGTCATAGTGAACCTAGGAGTAGTGGCAATGAACAAGTGACTCCACACTCCCCAGAGCTTCAAAATGGGAGCCTCTGCAATAAATACAGTTTAGCGTCATACTCAGGCCATCTTTTTTTGTGAGGGTCTTACTCTTCTGTGCATTCTACACCCTACCAATAGATCTTGCATCTCATAAAATAGTTAATATTAAAATCAAAAGGATATACAAAAAAAATCTCAACCAAACCAAGAACAGTTTATCACATACTAATTATAAATATGCAAAAAGATAAAATTTAATGGTTAACACTTTGATAAAAACTAAAAGCTAAACTATTTTACAAAAAGACTTCTAAGCAAAATTTAAAGCCTTTTTTTCTTGTCTTATAGCAGACAACCAATAGATGGTTTATTTGTTTGTTTTTTTTTTTTGGTGGTGGGTAAAACAAAATAATGTGATACATTCACAAACATACCAGGTGTTCTATCTTATTTTCATAGCATCATAATTTTGTGGGGATTGCCAGTCAGGAAGTTAAATTCTCACCATAACCAGATTTGATTTAGCAAATGGAATCAGAGATGCTTTAGCCACAAAAGCCATATGTAATCATTTGAAAATATTGCAGTACTTGTTCTATTTATTAGATTGTTAAATCTGTTTGTGAAAAAGCAATTTTCCAACTGCCTATCACCATCTGGAGATAAAAACTAGAAGGAAACACAAGACACAACAAATTAGCAGGCAGGAAATCATATGGAAAGTCTGGGGAGTAAAAATAAAAAAAAAGATTTCAACTCTTTCCAGTAGCCATATTAGAATTTTTTTAAAAATTACATCAGCCCTACCTTTCATTAGATAAATTTCAGAATTATCTCATTAATTTCCATTGAACAAAAAAAAAAAGAAAAGAAAAAAAGTCTATCTTATTTATAACCTTCTAAGTCTTTCCAACATCTTTGTATGCTATTGCTTTCCCAAAAAAAAAATAGCTGGTATAGCTGCCTGGGGAACTTATTATTTATCTAAGCAAATGCTCAGGAGCAAAATGGCAGGCTAGTAAAGTGGTGTGTATGTGTAAAGTAGTCACTATTTGGTACTGATGTCAATACAAGAACAGCCAAGTAATCAACATTTATATATTTTGGCAAAAGTCTATAACCTATTCTACAGTCAAACCAAATTTTTATAAATTCTTTATATACCAATATATAAAGTTTTACAATTTCTATTCATCTTTTAGGAGAGACTAGGTCTGGGTAACTATAATTATCTAATATATTCTGTATTTTCTTACAAACATAGTGCTCATCTCCCCAGATTTTTAGGACTTCAACCTGTCTGATCAGACAATCAAAAAACAAACATAGGTAAGCATTTATATAAGAGAAGATTTTATCAGTTGGACATCTTTTTCCAAAAGCAAAGCAAGTCAAATATAAACATTCTATACATGTGAATATATACAAACAAACGTGTGTTTGTGTGTGTATACCTAGGCAACAATCTTTCATAAATAGTAGAAAACTCTAAATTCAAACAAGGCATATTCTGATTAAAAATTAACATTGTGTCTGAGGTATTTAGTAAATATGTAACAAAACCATTTATAATCTCTTTCTGTTGACAACCATTGTCAAGGTTTCAGATCTTGACAATGGTTAAATAACTAAAAGAGGTTCACAATCACAAAACTTCAGGATACTTCTTACACTATCTACCAACCTACAGCAATGAAACAAGAATGGTCAATAAAAACATGAAATATATAAAATGCAAAAGATTGATCAAATTAAGTGGGAGAGGGGGATTATTTGATAAGGATTAAAGCTGTCTACTATATTCCAGAGGGCCAGTCTACACTCAAGTTGATGTATGTAAATGTATATACAAACTAAAAAACAGCAGTTATCTTGAGAGAAAAAAAAGTTTATTCTGTCATATTTTTCAATGTCTTCTCCACAAAGGTATTTTGCAAACAACTTTTCTATTTTTTTTTTGCATATCAATTTCTTCACACTTCAAAATATTATTCTTATCAAGAAAAACATGTTAACATATACAAGTTGCTTCTAATTTTTTTAAATAGTAGATTAATAGCAGATCTAATGACAATTAATTAAAAATCTGATTCTATTATATGATAAGACACAAAGTATGTATGTTGTGTCAAATCAACAGATTGAAATTACAACATAATATTCCTTGTGCAACAATAAAATTAATAACTTTGATACTTTATCTCCATTACAGCAATTGCAAAAATGTATTTGAAGTATAGTATAATAGAACCAACTTGTTAATCAGTGATGAAAAATTCCTGACATTGTGAGCAGTAATAACAAAGGTTCTAGATTGGTGGGAGATTAAATATCAATGATAAGAAATTTCAGAATATGCCACCAACAAAATGTCTGTAGCAACATAAAAAAAAAAAAAGAATTACATAGGAATTTAATACTTACATTCACAATCCAGATAAAAGCAAGTTCCAGTCATTTCCTTCATTTTTTTTACTGAACATTTTAGTCCCCAAAATTATACATCAGCAACCCACTGTAAGTCACCATCTTCTTAGTGGATGAGGGAAAGAATGACTAAGAAACATAGTGGCTGGGTGAATTATACAGAGATGAAGATGTGGTTTTTAAATGTAAATGTTCAGTAAAAGAAAAAAATTATGATAATGATGGAAACTTATCTGGTTTAGTCTGAGTTTTTTTGTTCAATGATATATCAACTACCTATGGATTATTTATTGCCAAAATTTGATTCATTTGTAAATGTCTGATTGCAATCTTAACTATATTTTCAATGTTGTATTGTATCTTTTTATAACACTTTTTTATTTGATCATTTGTTTGCACAGTTATATGATTTTAATATTCCTATCTAATACTAATAATTCAAGCAATTATATGGTTTCAAGTAACTATTCCTATTCAATAGTAAATTGTTTGCACAGTTATATAGTTTCAAGTATTCCAATTTAATACCAATAAATTTAAAAGGGAACATTTTGATCCATAAATGGAACCCTAACAGGTACTACTACTCTGGGTTAGAGTGAACCTGGGAGTAATGGCAATGAGAAGGTACTTGACACTTCACAGAGTTCTAAAACTGGAACCTCACCACTGAATGCAGTTTAGCGTCATATCCAGGACTTCCCTTTTTTTTTTGAGGGGTGAAGGAGGCCTACTCTTCAGTAGAGGATACAGTCAGTATA
Source organism: Sepioteuthis lessoniana (assembly GCA_963585895.1). Classification (NCBI taxonomy): domain Eukaryota; kingdom Metazoa; phylum Mollusca; class Cephalopoda; order Myopsida; family Loliginidae; genus Sepioteuthis; species Sepioteuthis lessoniana. The sequence continues at coordinate 52,600,056 of OY757930.1, forward strand.
TTTTAAGCTCTGTCAACAGGGTTAATTTTAATCTGGTTGGTGAATGTAAATATCAACATTCCGATATAATTTTTCTCAAAGGGATATTCCAGAAAAGGACTGAAATTTCTCACTTTATATATACTAGCAGTATTTACCTATATAACATATGAGTTGTACAATGATCATTATAAAAGGATGTAGTGTAGTTTTTATTCGTTTATAATTGATTGATTGATTTAATAGGTATGTTAACCCATCTAGAGTAATTTTAGGTTAGGGAATCACATTCATTGTATATTCATATTTATATTTTTTGTGAAGTTGTTTCTAAAGAGTATTTTTTGCACACTATCCAATCAAATATAAATAATTTTTAAACAGATCTTTTGAACCATAGATGGGACTCTAACAGGTACTACCATCCTGGGTCAGAGAGGACTTAGGAGTAATGGTAATGAAGGGATACTCCACACCCTCCAGAACTGGTCTCATCATCATATGCAGTTTAGTGTCATACCCAGGACACTCACTTCTTTTTGTGGATACCATCAGCATATTCTATTTAAATTTAGGATAACTATTTGTATATAAAGGCTATCTTATTTGTTTTTATCTTTATTTACCATTGGTAGCTGCCTTGTTTACACTGAATGTTGCATACAGAAGATAACCTCAGGTTCATTCAGAGATTTTAGGTATCCTTAGAAACCCATAAAAATGAATATTTTGAATAAATATTTAATTCTATTTCTATTATTTTCCAGGGTTAGAGTGGCAGTATTAACCTCCAGTTTTTTAATCTTGGGCTTTTTTTTAAGACTGAGTGACAATAAACACAAAATAAACTGTCTTAGAGGTTTCTCACCTGAATGTGACAGAGAGGGTCTAAGTGCAGGGAGAGAATCATCTGCTTCTAGTAATGATTACCAACAGAATAAGTGCACTCTTTTTATTATGGAGAGGGTGAGAGACTAATCCCACATCTTTTTATTATTATTGGTTTGATTGGGCTTTATTGCATATCAACTGTTGTAGGTTATTTAATGCCAAATCTTGTTTATACATAGATATTAAATACATATGATTTATAAACATACTTTTAAATGAGCCTGAGCTTATTTTTTTCTTAGCAAATAAATGGTTTCAAGTATTTCTATCTAATATGAATAATTCTATTTAATATTAATCATTTGTTTACACAGTTAAATGGTTCTAAGTATTGCTATTTATCACCAAAAATTCAATTAAACATCAGTTATTTGTTTACACACAGTTAAATGATTAAATAGTTCTGTTTCAAGCAATTAAATTTAGTATAAGTCATTTGTTTGCACACAGTTTAAATGTCAAACAGTTCTATTTGACCCAGAGATAGGATCCTATCAGGTGCTACCACTTGGGGCTAGAATGGACCTGGAAGTGATGGCAATGAAAGGGTATTCCACATTCCCCAAAGTTCCAGCATTACTGGAGCCTCTCTCACCATCAGATTGTTTAATGTCATATCCAGGACTTGTGTGTTGTTGTTGGGGGGGGATATTACTCTGCAGAGATGCAGTCATGTATTCTACAACCCCAGGCGACAGGGCTATTTTTATTTTGAGAAGAATAGTGGGTCAGAGACTAATCCCATGTAAAAATTATTGAGCCAAGTATCCTAGTTGAATTTCAAATCTTCCAGGTATGACTAACAATTCTAGAAAATTTGGTGGAAATTGGGCCCAAAATGACTGACCTTTAGCTCTATGACATTTGATGAATTAAAATAAGATTATGTATACACATGTATAGCTTATGAAATTTATACAATACAAAAAGTAACTCAAAGTAAAAGCATCAGATCACATACAAAAAAAAATTCTTAAACAACAACACAAAAATGTAAATGTGAATGTACAATGAATGTGATTCCCTAAATTCTTGGCATAAAATAACCCAAGATGGGTTGACATACGGTTAAAATCAATCAATCAATCAGGTCAACACATCACCAAAGAGAATTAATTTTATTAAAATATATTCATGTCACTTCAGAACTATAGATTTTAAATTAGATATAACTTAAAATACCTATTCACAACCTCCATATCAACTCTTAAACCTGAATCAGAATTAGCAGATAAAAATTGTTGATTAAATCACTCATAGTCTTGTCATCCTTAGAATAGTTCATTTTTGTTTGTTAGTTAGTTTGCCAAGTTGAAAATATTCAATGAGCCAAATCTTCCAATGAAATATTTAAATGGTTTTAGAAAAGATATATTGGGAAAATCCATACATTATTAGCAATATTCAAAATACTGTTATATGAAAACATATTTTAATCATTTCATACAGAATTATCAAATTTTAGGAATATAATTTAAAAATTGTTTTTTTTTTTTAATCTTTTAAGAATTCTTAATAACATGGTTAGATTTCCTAGAATTTTACAAGTACATTTACAGCAATAGTTTCTTAGAAGGAAGCCATTTTTTTTTATTATTTGCTATTTTATACTCTGAAATGCAAAATCTTTTCTATGCAAATTACACTGAAGTCTAAAAAAGATTTTTTCTATATATATTTTTTTAAAACAAACTCTGTGTGTGTGTGTGTGTGTGTGTGTGTGTGTGAGAAGGTTTAAAATCTACAACCCCATAGTGCTTGAATGTGATGTGGGGAGACCAGTAGGAAACCAGCCACAAGTACTGGGCAATAAATACAGCCCCTACCCCTTTAGATGAGGGGGCGAGTGTTGCTTGAGAGAAAACTCCCTGAAAATTATCTATTTAAATATTTCATCCAGCACATGTGGCAAGTATATATCTTGTAGGTATATTTTACTGAAAATAACAGACAAGGATTTGGTATTTAACATTTCTTGTTGGCAAATGAGATGTTGTAATTGTGATTGAAGGCAGTCTAAAATCTGTTTATATAGTCAGAGTACTTTATACCATCTTTAGTTATTGTCAAGGATATAGGCATTCCCATGTAATGTCATTCATCAACAAGAAAAAGCTGAATAAAAAGCTAAACACTGAATCCTTGTCTGTTATTACATACACACATATATATGTCAATAAATGCAAACAATCAAATGACATTTTTCATTTTCCCTCATTATTAAAAGTTCAATAAAGATATAATCTTGATGTAAGAAAAGCTTCTTCTTTAAAATAACATAAGATTACAGATTTAATGGTGTTGCCTGTAATTTATCCCTAAGTGACACAAGCAGAGAAAGATATTGTCATCTTCTGATTAACAGGCAACATAAGTAATCAATGGAAATGTAATACAAATCCAATATGAGATTAAAAAACATTCTAATAATTAAGAAACCATATGACTAATAAATATACTAAATCATGATTAACAAGAATCATACAGGTTGAGTAGAACCAGACAGATGCCATAGTAGCAGATTTTCTAAAATTACCCATATTATAAACAGAATGTAAGATGTTCATTATTGAAAATAAATTGTTCATTTACTAGTGCATAATTAACATTTACCTACTATAAGAATTGTTTACTTTATTTGTGTAAGCATTGACTAAAGCTAAACTAAAGTAGCAGTAAAGTCTATGGGTACTAATAAGAACTACAAGCTCACATGTTTCAGTTGCAGTTGAGAAACTGTTTACACCAACCTTGGTGTACAGAAGATAACTTCAAGTTTGTTTGGAGATTAGGAATACCCTTGAAAATCCCTAAAAATTAGTAACTATTTCAAACAGATATTTAATTTTATGATGTTTCAGACTTGGAGACTTATTAATCTAAATTCAATTAAAAAAAAATTTTTTTAAATGGTTTTTCAGGATTTATAAGGCCAAGTGATCATTGAGAATAAATCAATTCCCTTTTAGGGGTCTACACCTGGCTGAAACAGAGTCTAAGCACATATAGACAGAGAGAAAGACACGTCTCTCATAACAATTACCAAGAGAGTGGATAAGAGCTGTAAGGCACACGCCCTTTTACATTGTGCTGAACATTAAGATATAAAAAGTAAGGACAGATCATGCATAAAAATTAGTCTGAGTCCAATATAGTTTAGAACCTTTCTGAGCATGATTAATACTTCTTTAAAGTTTTATTGAAATAAAGCTAAAAATGGTGGAGTATATCTTATCATAATATAGCTTATGTGTCTGTCTGTAACCAAAACTATGCCATCACTGATGTCACAATTCCCTTAGTTATTTACAATGTATTCCCAATAATTATTAAACAATAATTAAATCTTAATTATCATCTTATTTATTAACAATGTCTCTATTCAAGTCTAGCTAAGTTAGATTTGTCTCAAAATAGCACATTTTATCAAAATCTCGTTTGTTTGGGTTTTATGGCATATCAACTTTTGTGGGTTATTTAATACCAAATTCATTTTTATACAAGTAAACAGTTCTAATTCAAACAATTCGGTTTAGCATAAGTACACAGTTGAAATATCAAAACAGTTCTATTTCAAGTAATTTAGTTTAGCATAAGTATGCAGATTAGTTCTATTTAACCCATAGATAGGACCCTATCAGGTGCTACCACTCCAGGCCAGAGTGGACCTGGGAGTGATGGCATTGAAAAGGCGCTCCACATTCCTCAAGCCTTCAGCATCACTGGAGCCTCACTATCAGATTGTTTAGTGTCATATATCAGGATATTCATTGGGGTGGTCGTACCCCTCTGCAGAAAAGCAGTCGGTGTATTCTACAGCCCCAGCCAACTGGGCAACAAAATCTTGAAATGTGTGTTATATATAACTAAAAAAAATAAAGCTTTACATAATATATGGTATAGGTAATTTGCATACTGGTATTAACAAAACTGGGTTCAATAAATAATTACTTAGTGTTATTGATTTCTAATATAATTGTTTTATTCTCAACTATATTAAAAACAATCCTAGGTATAGTTTTATATAGAAAACAATTAAAATAAAATGAAAATAAGTGTAATCTCTTTATATGTGTTCTATACCAATGAAGAGACAGACAATAACATTTTTATTTGTCATCACAAAAGGATTAAAATGGCTGAAAGCGAGAGAGGACTGCTATCATCGCACCACATTAGGGACACATATTCATACTTACACCACATTATGAGAGATCTATATTCAGAGTCTCAGTACTTCTTTGACGGGGCTGATCAGGGCCACTTCTCAAAGCGGCTTTTGCTCCTGACTGACCGCCTAATCTCTTGTCATGATATGATTTTTTTCAACACCCACATATTTCCTTCCAGCTCTCAATTCATGTGATTTATTTTCACAGTCCCCTTGTTTATCCTAAGACACAGGTGTGATATCCTGTTTAGAAATTCTGTCAAATGTCAATATGTAACATGTTTTTTTTTATTTAATTTCACTAGGCTTTCTAATTTAATATATCTTGCTATATTAAAATCTAAATACTTCTGCCAGGAGGGCACTAATTTCTGCTAGTCTGTATAATATTCATCAGTTTTCAGAAATATTTCTGGTCATATAACATGTAACCAAATTTTCATATCAGAATTTCCTTTGATCTTTCTTATGATACAAGGATTTTAGCAATAAAACTTACCTTTATACAAATTTGGGTTTTTTCCTCAGATGTTTATTTCCTGCCAGAAAATTTGTTAAGCCAAATGGCCACTAAATTCAAACCAAGATTCAGATATTCTACTATAAACTATTTTAAAAACCCAGAGAAAACATTATTTACAAGATAACTAAACTAAAATTCATTCACTATAGTAACAATTTATTTTGGGAGTTAAGAAAAGTTCTCAGCCTCACCAATACCCGTCAAAAATACAGGCTATTCCACAAATTCATCCACATACTTGATACATCATTTCTCAACTGAACCCCCAAAGTTATGTATCTTATAGCTCACAGACTTTATTGCTCCTCCAGTTTTTTGTTTAGTGTTAGTCAATATTTATATGAATAAAGTAAACATTTCTGGTTGTAAGTAAAATATTAGTCAAGCACCAAATTTGAATTTTTTTAATCTCAAATTTGTTTTAAAATTGAGCATTTAATTTGTATACTGTGCATTGAAAATCAGGAAAATTGATTAATTTATTTTGATGGCATGTCAACCCATCTAGAGTTATTTTATACCTAATGAGTAAAAATGGTTTCTTTTGTTTTGTTATTTCACAAGGATCTAATCTAATACTAATAATTTTCAAACAAATGTATTTGGTTGGTTTGTTTTACGGCATATCAACTCTTTCTGGGTCATTTAATGCTGAATTAAATTTCAAAGAATTCAGTTTAATATAAGTATAGTTTTTGTTTACAAACAGTTAAATGTCAAAACAGTTCTATTTCAAACTGTTCAGTTTAGCATTAGTACACAGTTTAGTTCTATTTGACCCATAGATAGGATCCTATCAGATGCTACCACTACACACCAGAGTGGAACTAGCAGTGATGGCAATGAAGCTTCAGCATCACTGGAACCTCACCATCAGATTGTTGGTTGGTTGTTTGGGTTTTATGGCATATCAACTTTTGTTAGTTATTTAATGACAAATCCATTTTTAAACAAATAATCAGTTCCATCTCAAACAAATCAATTTATCATGAGTACATAGAAATGTTTTTGACAATTAAAACTATTTCAAGCTATTCAGTTTAGTCAAACAGTTCTAATTCAACCAATTCAGTTTAATATAAGTATAGATTTCATTTAAATACAGTTAAATGTCAAAACAGTTTTATTTAAAAAAAAACAGTTTAAAATAAGGACAGTTTCAATGTCAAAAACAGTTCTATTTCAAACAATTCAGTATAGCATAAGCACATAGTTTAAATGTAAATACATAGTTCAATTGTCAAAAACATTTCTATTTCAAGCTATTCAATTTAGTCGAACAGTTCTAATTCAAACAATTCACTTTAGTGTAAGTACAGTTTCTATGTCACAAACAGTTCTCATAAGGACAGTTTCAATGTCAAAAACAGTTTTATTTCAAACAATTCAGTTTATCATAAGTATGCAGTTTAAATATCAAAACAGTTCTATTTCAAGTAATTTAGTTTAGCATAAATATGCAGATTAGTTCTATTTAACCCATAGATAGGGTCCTATCAAGTGCTATCACTATCGGCAGGAGTGGACCTGGGAGTGATGGCAATGAAGAAGTACTCCACATTCCCCAAAGCTACAGCATCACTGGAACCTCACCATCAGATTCTTTAGTGCCATATAACAGGAAATTTGTTGGGTGGGAGTCTTACCCTTCTGCAGCCCCAGTCAACTGGGCCACAAATTCATTTGTCACATGAATGGAACCTTAACAGGTACTACCATTCAGGGTTAGAGGGGACCTGGGAGTAAAGACAATGAAAGGATACTCCATATTTCCTAGAGCTCCAGAATAGGAGCATCACCATGAGATGCAGTTTAGTGTCAAACTCAGGACACCTCTTTTCAGGAGCTGGATGTCATACACCTCTACACGAGATATAATCAGCATATTCTAAGCCCTACTGACAGAAAATCATGAAGAAACGGGATCATCAATAGTTGGCTATATATATATATGAGTTTGCTTAAACAATGTCCACACTTCCTTCTAGCACTCAATAAGATGATATCAGAAAGTTTTCTAGCTTGCATTTTTTTTTAATCATTAAAGTATAAAAATATAAAAGTTACAACATACCAACAACATCACACACTGTCATTTTTATAGACCCTTTGCAGCCATTGTTGACATCTTCTTGTGATTTGTAATAAGACAAAACTCCATTGTCAAGGATGAACCAGCGAGGTTGCCAACCTGCAAAAATAAAGAGGAAAAAAATTTAATTTAAGGAAATTTTTTAAGGTGTTTATTAGCATTAATATTATCCATCACTTTTAATTCAATAGAAGCCAATCATTTTCTAACAGTTATATTCTAGTTTGTATAAGAAAGTGTTCAGTTTTTAGGATATAATTAAATGAATGTATATTTAAAAAACATCACCTAATTGAATAAGTATTCATTGAGTAAAGAGGAGTGTTATGATTAATTAAGTATATAAGGTGTGTTCAAAAAGTACAAAGACTGAAACTGTATTTACCCAAACAAAATGAACAATGAATGAAACATTTTTTTTCAAATAGTCTCCTTGGTTAAAGCACCTCTAAAAGCCCTTTTTTGATAGGACACTAAACTCCATGTTATTTCTTTTAATGTACTCCATGACTTCAAATTTTACCCTTAAGATAAATTTTCCATTAAAGAAACAAGTCATAAAAGCAAGATCTGGTGAGTACAGAGGATGCTGCACTTAAACAATCTTGTGTTTCATCAAAAGATTTTACTGAATTCTTTTTTTATTTTTTACAAATTTATTATATTTATTCATGTACACATTTTCATTTAAATTTCAAATTTTTTAATTAAAATACTTTAAAGCTTCAGCCTCTATACTTTTTGATCATACCTTGTATCTGAGAAAAAAAGAGCCTCTTTTTGTCATAAACTAAACTTACAAGATGTATTCTCTCCATGGAGTATTAAATAGAAAAAAAATGGAAAATTCAGAGAAATGGAAAAAAATATACGATTAAAAAGAAAATTTTAGAAAAAGATAGTTGATTAAGAAGCAGCGCAGATGAGGGGAAAAAAATGGAAAATTTTAATAAATAAATGAATAAAAACAGTTTCAATTTGATAGGAAGAGTGTCTGCTTTATTTCAAATAGAATTTTCAGATACCCATCTAAAATTTGTAATATTTTAGTCAAACTATACACAATGCAGACTGGTATGGCTAAAAAAAAAGCATACACAAAAACAGCATAAATAAACACTATTGTAGCGGAACATTTGACAAATTTGCCACAAATTAAACTGATATTTTTTCATAATTAAACATTTATAATTGAGTTTGAAACTCTCATAAAAATTTCATCTGATATCCATTTGAATCATGAACTTAGGTATAAAAAGTTACCTATTGAATTTTTATTAGAGAAGAGAATCCTTCAGCAGATTTTAAAAAAGGTTATCCCACTTTCCACTTCATATTTATGAAAGGTGAAATTTTCTTTAACATTAAATGCAATCATCTCTTCAAAGAATAAATAAAACAAATAGAAAGTCTTCTGTGCATTGAAAAGGAAATGAATGGTATTATTGAAAATATTGCTAAGAAACATCAAGTCTATGTTTCTCATTGATAAATATCCTTAATTTACTAGGCCATTGGCATAATGGTCAGAATGTTCACCAATGGTCCAGGAGACCAGGGTTCAATCCCAGGTTGAATCATACCAAAGACTCAAAAAATGGTATTTGATGCCACCTTGCTTAGCAGAGGTGTTACATCTATAATAAAGTAGGAAATTCTCAACAAGATATATGTATATTTGATCCTACAAACCTTTAGTATAATACTTCTTGTTTGTGCAAATCTTCTTACAGTTTTATATTGTTTACATTGTATTCCAAATTATGATTTGACCTTGGTTGGTTGGGATTTGGGGCATATCAACCATTATAGGTTATTTAATGCCAAATCATGTTTATATATATAAAAGTAAAGTTGGCAACTGTAGTCAAGGGCGACCCGGAGCCCCCCCCTTTCAATAGCTACTATACCGAGGTATAGGGGAGGGCACTACTCCTTTCCCTGGATTCCTCCACTTTACCCTTGATCCTTACCTTATAGTGCTGAGTGCTAAGCAAGGTGGCATCAAGTACCATTTTTTGAGTCGTAGGTATGACTGAACCTGGGATTGAACCCTGGTCTCCAGGACCATTGGCAAACACTATAATCATTATGCCAATGGCCTGATTATATATAGGGTTGAGCACTCTTGCAAAGGAATTTTCGGCCGCCGCTCACATAATGCAAAGCTCTTCGAAAGAATTGAGCACTGTGGTAGCTGATAGGGTATAAAAATGTAAAAAAAATGGATGCTGCTGCTGCTGCCGTTACATAAATACCTTAAAAATTCCCTTAACCAACGTGGTACTCTTGTTGGCCGAGCGGTCTGAGACTTAGTCTAATGTAAAGTTGGATGGGTTTCGATCCTGGCTTCGAACATCCTACGTGTCTAGCCACACTGAAGAGTTCTGATAGAACAAAACAGTCTGTCTGTGGATGACTATATATATATATGATTTGTAAGTACATTTTCATGATAACATTTCTAAACGAGCCTGAGCTCATTTGTTTTTGCACATGGTTGAATGGTTTCAAGTATTGCTCTATAAAAGACACAATTAATTTATCATCAGTCATTTCTTTGCACACAGTTACATGAGTTAGAAGTAATTTGTTTTGACACTAGTATTGCTATTGTTTCTACAGTTAAATGATTTCAGTAATTGCAATCTAACACTAATAATTCTATTCAATATTAATCATTTGTTTGTATAGTGAAGTGGTCACAAGTATTTCTATTGAACACTATTCCTTTACTTGCACACAGTTGGTTGGTTGGTTTTTATGGCATATCAACCTTTGTAGGTTATTTAATGCCAAATCCATTTTTAGGTAAATAACCAGTTCTATTTTAAACAATTCAGTTTTGTAGTTTAGTATGAGTAAACAGTTTAATTGTCAAAAACATTTCTATTTCAAACAATTCAGTTTATTCAAACAGTTCTAATTCAGCTAATTCAGTTTAGCGTAAGTACAGATTTTGTTTAAACACAGTTAAATGTCAAAACAGTTCTATATTAAACAAATCAGTTTAGTGTAAGTACAGTTTTAATGTCAAAAAACAGTTTCATTTCAAATAATTCAGTTTAGCATAAGCATGCAGTTTAAATGTAAGTACGGTTTAATTGTCAAAAATATTTCTATTTCAAACAATTCAGTTTAGCATATGTATGCTGTTAGTTCTATTTAACCCATAGATAGGGCCCTATCAGGTATTACCACGCCAGGCCAGAGTGACCTGGGAGCAATGACAACGAAGGGGTGCTCTGCATTCCCCAAAGCCCCAGTATTATTGGAACCTCACCATCAGATTGTTTAGTGTCATATCCAGGACACTCATTGGGGTAGGTCTTACCCCTCTGCAGAAAAGCAGTCGGAGTATTCTACAGCCCCAGCTGACTGGGCAACAAAATCTTGAAATGTGTGTTATATATAACAAAAAAAAAATAAAGCTTTACATAATATATGGTATAGATACACAGAGTTAAATGTCAAAACAGTTTTATTTCAGATAATTCAGTTTAGCATAAGTACACAGTTTAGACGTTAAAACAGTTCTATTTTAAACAATTCAGTTTAGCATAAATACACAGTTTAAATGCAAAAATCAGTATTGTGAAGGATGCATTGTTTAGTTCTATTTAACCCATAGATAGGATCCTTATCAAGTGCTACCACTCTGGGTCAGAGTGGACCTGGGAGTGATGGCAATAAAGGAGTACTCCGCATTCCCCAAAGCTCCAGCCTTACTGGAGCCTCACCATCAGATTGTTTAGTGTCATATCCAGGACACTCGTTGGGGATGGTCTTACCCCTCTGCAGAGAAGCAGTCAGTGTATTCTACAGCCCCAGCCAACTGAGCAAATTTGCACACAGTCAAATATTAGTATGTATCACTAACAATTCAATTAAACACCAGTCATTTGTTTACACACAGTTAAATGATCAAACAGTTCTATTTCAAGCAATTTAATTTAGCATAAGTCATTTGTTTGCACTCAGTTTAAATGTCAAACAGTTCTATTTGACCCATAAATAGGACCCTATCAACTGCTACTACTCTGGATCAGAATGGATCTGGGATTGATGGCAATGAAGAGGTACTCCACATTCCCTAAAGCTCCAGCATTACTGGAGCCTCTCTCACCATCAGATTGTTTAATGTCATATCTAGGACACTGATTGGAGAGTCTTACACCTCAACAGAGATGTAGTCAGTGTATGCTACAGCCCCAGCCAACTGGTCTAGGCTTGACTTTGGAAGTTTATTATAGTCAATGTACCTCATTAAAGTTCAATATAGTTTAATGAAAACAAAGGGCATATAAAAAATAACATTTGGCCATTCAGATGGTCAAGAAGAATGAATATTGAGCCAGACTGAACAGAACCAAGTAGTGATAGGTAGGTAGGTAGGTAGGTAGGTAGGTAGGTAGGTAGGTAGGTAGGTAGGTATGAATATCAGCAGAAATCTGAGTCAGATTTCACTTGAGTCTTACAGCTTGTATTACAATGTGCAAATTGATCAGGCATGATTTGATAGAAGAAACTTTATTCATCTCACATTCTCAAACTAAAATTCTAAAACTGACAACTAATCTTGTATTTCAATGGGTGTATCTCTAAAATAATAATCAGCAGTCTATGAAGAAGATGAAGCAGTATTACACAGGTATCAAAAGAAAGAAGGAATTCGTGGTTGGTTGGTTGGTTGGTGTTTAATGGCATATCAACCCCTGTGATGTTATTTAATGCCAAATCTTATTTGATTTGTAGGAAAATATTTGTGTTTTTAAAAGAACTGTTAGGGCACAAGAAAAAGGTTAGTAGACAAAGTTTGATTCATAGACATATGCTTTGTAGATTATCTACTTTCTAAGACATATTATATATATGTGTGTGTGTGTGTGTGTGGCTTAAATTTGGCACAAGGCTGCAAGTTTGGGGCAGATAGCAGGAATAAAACTCACTACTCAGTTATAAGTGATCTGCAACTCACTAACCATTACACTATGATGAGGTACCCTTGCTATCATCTAAGTAGACAATAAAAAGAGAACATGAATATAGGGGCAATTATCTTTTTAGGTAGCAGAAACTAAATGGTCACTATATCTATCATTAACTTTGATAAAAGGAAATCATTGATAGAGAATATATACCCTCAACCATTAACATTTTTATACAGACCAAATATTTTATGCTCACAGTTATGGTTATATACCAAGGATGACCAAACTGGCTTGCAAGTCACATGCAGCTCTTTGACCTTTAATATGAGGCTCATGATAAATTCTAGAGAATTCAAATATTTTAGAAATTTTGACCTGAATCCAGACCAAGAAATGTGCAGCTTGTTGTAATGAGAACTCTTAAAAATGAGGTCTGTCTTTTACTACTCATCTTTATTATCTGACCTTACCGAGATGTCATGTTTAGTTATATAAGTCTTGTCACGTTATGATCTGAGCACATCAACTCATAAGTTTACACAATCCTTTATTTTAAACTTAAAATATATACTATTATTCTTCTAGATAAGTCCAGTTAATCAACAATGCTTTGATTAGGTTTGTGAATCTGTTGGAGGCTACTTACAGAAAATAAAATATCCTATTTTCAACTGAAAAATGATAAATGAATGCAAGATAGGATGAATCTTCTCCAAACTTTCAACTTGGCACTCCAGAAGAAAGATAAGATTATTTCTGATCTTAATCAAGCAATTTTCAGATTTTCAGATTTCAGAATAGAATAAAAAAATTCTAAAGAGATATATTGTCAAGAAATTTCAGTATAGAAATAAAAGACTATAAACTGGAAGAATACAAAGAATACAGTTTGATAATTTCTGAGTCAGGTTTGATAACTCACAGAAGCTGAAGTTCTGCAGAGCTTTTCTTTTAAATCCATAAATGGTTGATGTAATCAATGATGGCTGTCCAATTCTCGAATCTCTGGTTATGGAATAATCTGCTATGAAAATGGAACTAATGAAATTACAAGAGGACTGAGGTCTAAGGATGATCAATAAAGCTCAGGCTATAATTGAGTTCTAGAAACAAGTTTCAGAAATAAAATATCCTGAACTAAAGAAAACTAGTGCACAATTTATTTCAATTTTCAGCACAACATACTGATGTGAATCACTGTATTTTGTAATGAAGTTTGTGAAGTTAAAGCATCATGCAATCCTTACAAACCAACACCTGACAGAGTTAATTTGTATATCTCTAACAATTTATCACCCAGATTTTAAATGACTTGCAGCAAAAATGGAGATCCACAAGACCACTACTAGCAGTAAATAGTGTCTTTAATAGCCTTAGTATTTTTATCATAAAAATATGATTATAGTATTTGTAGGGTGGATATCAGATTAAAATATCTAATTTTGGGTTTATTTTTTTATTTACATATTTGTGTTTACTAAAACAAATACCAATTAACAGATTTCAAACTGCATGCATGAATAAATACTATTGCATTTAATAAGCATTTCTTAAAATCTATATAGATATTTTTAACAAAAAGTGTATGTAAAAATAAAAACGAATGTGTAAGTTTTGTGGCTCTCAAACATCTGAGCTTTATCAAGTTTGGCCACCACTGCTATATACAAATCTCATTACAAGTTACAGAAATATCTTTTAATAGTTTCTTTGAATGAGTGAAAATCTTAAATGTTTCATTATAACTGGCTGCCTTTCTAGTAAGACACCTTTCATTTCTGAAACTACAAAAATAAGTATGAAAACATTCACAAAGTTTGTGCAAAAAAGAAAATGCTTATATATAAAATACAATGACTTTAAAAGACATACTAAAATGTCCTTGATTCATATGCAATCAAGTAATAAAAAAATGTTTAATCTTTTTTTTTTTAAACTTCTGAAATCAATTGTGAAATGCATCTGAATGAAGTCATTTAAAGAAATTCAAAAGAATAGTTTTACAACTGCACAGTGATTGATTGATTGAATCTAATGGCATGTCAAACTTACTAGGCTTATTTTTTGCCTAGAGGTTAGAGAATTGCCTTCATTATATGTTCATACTTACATTCTTTGTGCCGTTTATAATTTTTAGGGGGGGTGCATATAAATGTGAATGATTTTTAAACAAATCTATTTGACCCATAGATGAAGAACCTAATAGATACTATTACTGACGCTGAGAGTGGATGTTGGGATAATGACAAGGAAGAAGGTACTCCCCAGAGCTCCAAGACTGGAGCTTCACCATCAGATGTCATTTAGTGCCATACCCAGGTCACCCCTTTTGGGGGTGGGGAGTCTTACTCCTCCACAGGAGATGTAGTAAGAGTATTCTAAGCTCCTCAGGGCCAGCAGACAAAAGAGGTAATCATTCAACAGGAACATTACCTATCTCCCTGACTAAACAAATTAACTCTTATGATCCTGATCCCTACCCCTGCTACACCCATCAGTCTCTCCATCATGGTCTATTGGTTGATAAATAGCTGAAAATGTAAAATGTAGTAATCTGTAATTTTGCAAATAGTAAATAGTTCAAAAGAGATAGTGAACACTATATATTAGACCAAGTATTTATTTTTATTTTATTTCTTAAAATTCCCAAAATCTTTGCTGGAACACAATCCTAAATAAAACAAAGCCATAAGAAATTTATTTTTCATTTCAGAAATAAGATTTCCTGGACGGAATTTAAGACGCCTGGTCTATATCTAACTCTAAATAGTGGTACAAATACCAGCACTTAGATTTTAAATATTAAGCCTATTTCTGATAAGCTATTTGTAGATAGCATAACTTTAAATGATCAAAGCTTAAAGATGAAAAGCAGGCATAATATATAAATTAATTATAATCTTTGATTTCTATGCTCAGCAGAGAGAGAGAATAAAAAAGCATTCCAGGGCATAAAAATTATAATCATACAGATTGATGAGAATGAACAGAATTAATTGGTATTAGCCATTATTTTATATATGATAAACTCTGGTGCTTGTTTAGAAAAGCTCCACAATGAAAATTTCTCCAGTAATGTACAAAAATTATATGGAAAGAACCTTTGTACATACATTCAATCTTTTTTAAATCTAATTTCTTTTCATGTTCTCTAACCAGTTTAGTTGGTTTTGGCAATAAAACTTATTCAGTTGTACAACTTATGTTTTACATTCATTACCACTATCAAAATGAAAACCACAATTAACCACTTCAAGTCCACAATAATATGGCAAAATTTACTCACAACAATAATTCCTCAACACATAAACAAGAGTATTGTACCATTTTGAATTTTATATTTTGAGATAATTTTGAAAATTTGTCTGTACTAAATTATTTTAAAGACAAATTTAAATGAACGAGTGACCAACTATTCAATTAAAACTACCAACCTTTTATACTTTGGTAGTCAGAGATTAAAAGCCTTGCAAAGGACTTGTTAAGAAATATCTATTCAAACTGTACAAAACTTATTTGCAGACTATCATTATGCTACAGGCGGTCATTTAAAACATTGAATGAGATTGTAAACAATCACAATTCACTTTAAACAATTTGCTCCTATTATTAACCACATTTGACTTGGTACTAGGTATTTAGAGCTTTTTAAAATGTTGACCTAAATCTATTGCCAGTCTATAACTAATTAATATAATGGCTACATAGAAATTAAGTAAGAAGGTGATCAAATTGAATATGCAATATCCCTCATAAAAACAAAAGATGAGTAAGATTGAGAAAAAAAAGATAGATTTCTTCAGAGACATTATGTAGAATGCTAAGTAATGAAAGTCTTTTTTTCATTAAAAAAGAAAAAAATAGTATGACCTGTGAAAAAGAAACATAGTTTAAAAACATGTGTGCATGTGTACTCACACTCACTTATATTTTGAAGGTCATCTTATGACTATGTCACATTAAGTAGAGTTAACTAAAGTACATGATTACTGAATATCAAAATGTTTCACAGATAACAGGTGGACCCTGTGCAGTAGTCAAGTGATATCTGCAACAATGTGATGATGAAACAGTCAAGCGATTGGGACCAACATGGTGAAAAAGGGCAAGATCGAGAACAGAGTGGAAATGCATTGTGGAAAGCAATGAGAAAAACATTGGACAACTTGGCCAATAATGGAATAAGAGTTAACTAAACTGAGCTAAGAAAAGGAAAAATAGAAAGGCAAAAAATGTTTATTTTTTGCTCCCTATAGAGACAAAATTGCCTGGATGGAGCTGAACAAAAATATGGTATTTATCAAGCCCTTCACAGTGCTGAAATATAACATAAGATCTGTTTGAAGTGGGGACCCAGCAGAAAACAAACCTCCTAAGAGACAATATCAAAAATAGCTCACTTTAGTTGGTATTCTCCTGTGGGGATGCCTCAGTTGTTGAACAATAAGTCCAGCCTTTAACTCTTTAGATAAAAGAGCAGGTGCTGTCTAGTGTGTGTGGGAGGGTGGCCAGCTTGAAATTCATTATTTCTTAAATTTCAGGAAGTCTAAAAATCTCAAAATATACACACGCACACACTTTTCTGAATAAATTTGAGCCAACTCTAAGCAAACCTTTTACATGATCTCTTTACTCTGTTAGCAAAGCTTAGAATATATTGACTATATCCCTTGCTGAGGGATAAGAACCCACCACCACTAAAAAAGAAGTGTGTTCTGGTTACGATACTAAACTCTATCCAATAGTAAGGCTCCAATTCTAGATATCTAGGAAGTGTAGTGTACTCCATCATTACCATTACTCCCATGTCCACTGACCTGGAGTGATAGTACCTGTTAGAGTTCCAACTATGGGTCAAATAGATCTGTTTTAAAATTATCTGTATTCGCTAGGACTGTGTGCAAAAAACTCTTAAGAAATGACAACACAAAAAATGTAAATATGAACATACAATGAAAGCGATTCCCTGACCTCTAGGCATAAAATAGCCCTAGATTGGTTGACATGCTGTTAAAATTAATTCAAGAGTTTTTTAAAAAAGAAAAAAAAGACCTATTCTTTAATTCATAAATCAGAAGTCTATCTGACTCCTTACACAATATTATTAGGTCTGAAATATTCAATTATCTGTCCTTAGGCAATTCTGTGAAAATTAAAACCTTGTTTCCATGGAAACAAATCAGTAACAGCAGTCAAGTATGAAAATAGAAGTGCCAATTTCAATTTTCTTCCTCAATAAATCTACACAGAAAATATAACAACCAAATGAATCAAATTTCAGCTTATGATGAATTTAAAAAACTATGGTAACCAAGCTACATCAAAAGAAAAAATAAGTTTTTTCAAGACTGCATACAGAAACCAATTAAGGTATAAAAGAATTATACAAGTAAACCATCAGGACTTCCAAAATTGCAACCAACATAAAATCTCAGATGATGATTATTTTGCATACACTAAATTTGTTGTCTCTAAAAGACATGCCATGTCAATTCTCTAAAACTATTTCTTTCTATGAAAGACACTTTGATATTTGATCAAAATTTTTTCTAAATTCTGTTACTGTTAAATAAAGAAGAAAAAAAATCCAAATTGCAAAATTTTCTTACCTTAGTTCTTAAGTTTATTTACTAAAGAAAAACAAAAAACATTGAATTTTTTTCATTTGTTTTATAAATTCATTTAGATGTTGAATTTTATAATTGTTAAACTATATAAATAGCAATTTGTGTTCATTACAGTTAGAACTCTATCTTTATTCTATTGGTTGATCAGTTGGTTGGTTGGTTGATTTAAACAGCATGTCAACCCGTCTTGGATTATTTTATTTTACGGAATCGTGTTCATATTTTCATTTTTTATATAGTTGTTTCTTAAGAATTCATTGAATATAAATAATTTTTAAACAGATCTATTTGACCCATGGGACTACCACTTTGGGTCAGAGTGGACTTGCCAGTGAAAGAGTAAAAGAAAGAGTAGTCCACACTCCTTGGTACACCAGAACTGGTGCTTCATCACCATATGCTATTTTGTTATATTCAGGACATACTTTTTTTTTTAAGAGTGGATCTTACACTTCTGCAGGGGATAAAGTTTGCGTATTCTAAGTCCCATTGACACTGGCACTTTACTCTATTAAAGATGAGCAATAATTTACCTAATTTTGATAAATTGTTTCTACATTTCTATTCTTCATGCCATGTTTTTCTTTTTCTAATTATTTAACGGATAATACAAAATTGATTAAAGTTCAAACAGGATTTTTTATTGCCAACAATACTGTAATTTGGCTAAATTGTGAAATTTTAGACTCTACAAAATTTTAAACAGCATCTAAATTTCATAGAACTTTTTAAAATTGAATTTAACTTTTTTGCCACTATATTTTCTAATCTTCAGTTAGATTTGTAATGTCATTTTCCAGCAAAAAAATGACTCATAAAACGTTACTTAGAAATCTTTAATTCACCACAAAATTATAGTCAATCAAGATGTTATGAACTGATGTTAGAATAATAAACTCTTTGTTTTTCTAAATAAAATCTGTATATTTCCTGCTATTTTGTACATTGCCTCCATTATGTACAGCAGAAGGTACATCAAAATAAACTTCATAGTCATTAATTTCACTCAATTCTAAGTTAGAATTACAAATAATTCATTCCAGATTACACTCATCATAAAATGACCAATATCTTTTATGCCTATAACTTTCCATGACAACAATTTTATCAAAAAATATGGTGTGTGTATATAATTGAATTTCAAATCAAAAGAAACATCTCTGCAAAATTTGCCAGTAGATGAAAAATACTGATCCATAAACAAAATGAAATTCAACTATACAGCACAATGTGAATTTCAACTATAATCGCATATAGCAGTAAAAGAATTTTAAAAAATATAGCACCCAACAAAATTACATGAGCTGGAAATTTTATAATATGCTAGCAAGAGAATATTTGTAAAGAAAAACTTCCATTTTTTTTATTAATATTCTATTTTTCTTTAACCCTTTCACTGTTGCATGTGAAAAAAATATTTAGATATTATTTTCCTTCAATGCGAGTTTTTCATACTAGTTTTAACTGGTGTTTTTTTACTGAAGTCTGAGTGACAATAAGTCTCTTTACATCTCCAGGACTAAGATTTCTCGTTGATTTTACTGATACTATGGTCTGGATGGTTTTGATTCTTCCAGTCTCTTTTCCAGGACTTTGGGGACCATTCCATACACCATCTACTAATGCTTTTTCAGTTCTCTAGCATGATCCAAGTATTTGCCTATGTTTTTGCTTTCTTTTATCTCCACATTTGTCCACTGGAACAGCAAAATCCACTCAATGACAAGTTCTTTTTTCAACAGTAGGTCTAGTCTTCTAGCCGGGATTGGGTAATCATTTGTATCTAGAAAATTATAAGATATTCAGGAAATAGAAAAAAAAAATGTACATAGAAATTTTTTTTCTGCAACATTTACTGAATATCTAATTACATACACATTAACTCCTGAATCAACTGAGTACAATATAACCTGTTTTCTTAGTAATTTCATTATCAGATGGTGTTAACTTGTGTCATTCATTCAGGAGTGAAAACGAATATTGTATAATTGGTGTCAAAAAAGTAAGGGGTCAAAGTCTAATCACTATCTCCCCACACAGCAGCTGTTTCTATGTGACCCAGTTAGACAATAATAATAATAGTACAACCAATACACACTATTTTAACCAATTTAAATTTACACATGTATACTTATGTCAATGTGCCACAGAGTTCAGTAAATGTCAGCTGACAGGACAAGTTAAAACTTGTATCTACCAACTGATAAATAGTTAATGAAGTCAGGATAGGTGGACAAAGTGACAGTAGTAGTAGTAGTATGGGTTCAGAAATGAGAACCAAAAAAATTTGTTTTAACAATTATATATTTTAAAATTTACTTAGATTAGAAATAATTAAAAACTATTTGTAATTTTTTGGCTTTGGTTTGTTTTCTTTGTTTAATGGCATATCAACCTTTGTGGGTTTATTTAATGCAAAGGCCATCCTCATAGAAGAACAGTAGTAATACAATTTAACCCCATCACTGAAGATATAAGAGAGTTCATACCTTTCCTAAAAATATTAGTCCAAGAGTGAACACAACAGCATGACTGGAATTCAAATTCACTGCAATATCACAGTTCAGTACTTAAGTCACTGTGCCGCTATCCCTGCAGTATTTTTGTTAAGAACTTAATTTTAGTTTCTACAAAGTAACACTGCAATATGAAAAGAAAAATAATTTGTAAGTTTTTTTTTATGGTTGATTGATTTTAATGTCAACACATCTATAGGGCTATTTTATGCCAAGAGGTTAAGATATTGCGCTCATTGTACATTTATATTTACATTTTTTCTTTAGTTGTGTAAGGGTTTTTTGGGTTTTTTTGCATATGATCCTCCAAAATACAAATAACTTTTAAACAGATTTATTTGACCCATAAATGAGATCCAAACAAGTACAACTACAATGAGTCAGAATGGACTCTGGAATAATCACAACAAAGGGGTACTCTAAACTCCCCAAATCTCCAAAACTGGAGCCTCACCATCAGATGCAGTTTAGTGTCAAACCAAACACACTGGATATTCTGGTTGGTAATTTTTCAATTCATATAGAAACAAAATTATAATTTCAGCAGTGTATGTAAAGTTGCTGCACAAAACAAACAAATAAATAAAAAAAACACTATATCACCAGTAACATCACAGACACAAAGCCTCCATCAGATGATTACTCAATAGTTAGGCATTGTGTTTTGAGGCCAAAAGTATCATCACCATTAACTCAGAGTGTCCAAAAATGAAATGTTAATTCAATAATGTAAGATGTGAATTAACAAGTGAAATGATGAGATCAAGACACCAAACATGAAATGTCATCTCCAAATGGAAATTCAATACAACATTCTGCATAATTTAATCTGAATTGACAATTTTTTTTAAAATTTGAACCATGTGCTGACAAAGGAATTCTGAACAATGTGGGAAATTCTTTGCTCTAGTTCCTTTTGATATACACCCTGTCAGTGGGGCTTAGAATATGCTAACTGTAATCTCTGTAGAAGAGTAAAACCACTCCAAAAATGGAATGACTTAGGCAGACACTAATTAACATATGATGGCAAGGCTCAAGTTTTGAAAATCTAGGGACTGTGGAGAATGCCTTCATTGTTATTACTCCCATATCCATACTAATCCAAAGTGGTAATACCTGATAGGGTCCCATCTATAGGTCAAATAGGTCTGTGCACAAATTATTTGTATTAGACAGGAATACTTGATATCATAACTGTGTTAAAAAAATCTTTAAGTGTAAATATAAAACATACAATATACACAATTGCCTAACTTCAAGGCATAAAATAACCCCAGACAAGTTGACACGTTAAAGTCAATCATTTTAATGAACATATATTTCCATTAGCCATTTTTTAGTTTACAACAATGATCTTTAATTAATGGGGATTAGTGGATCTTATCCTACCATTCTGGCCAATGGTGTGTCGGTAGGCAGTTTTGAAGTCAACATCTTTCATCTAGACTTGTTGCCATACCAAAGCTAGAGCCCAGTTTTACCCATTTTACCTATAGAAAAGAAGAAATGGCTTCATGCCTTTCTTAAGGGCTTCAAGTGCAAAGTTTAAGCAAATAGATGCAATTATGTTGATCGTGGCAGCCAAATTTTTGTGATTTCACAACATAAGAGAAAATGTGTTTTTTGGTTGGAAGCAGTGTTAGCTGAAATGTTGCAAATTCACATTTGTTATTAAAAGAAAATTTTGAAATTACTTTTATCAGCGATAATGCAAAGGGAATTTTCTCAAAATTACAATGATAGATTTACTTTACAGATATCTAAGGTTAATAATAGTATCATAGCAGAAAAATAACAAATTTAAACATGTGATTTATTTTAATGGCATGTCGATCTGTCAATAGTGATTTTATTAAACAATGTTAGAGAATAGAATTTAAAATGTTTAAATTGAGGTTGAAAAACAGAAAAAAAAATTTCTTTTTTTGCTGTTTTTCAACCTCAATTTAAACATGAGCAGTCATCTGATGAAATGGAGAGTATAATGATATTCTTCACCAAAATAAATTTATAATGACAATTTAACCAGGTTTAAGTTTCCTTCTAATTGCACTGTATACACTCTGTACGTGAGTTCTGATATATAAACCTGGATAGAAAAAATATATAACAATAGCCATGCATCAAGCATTCCAATAGATTTATATAAAATTTTTCATATATTCTATATGCGAATAATCCACACCCACTGTCTTTGGATGCTGACTAGATATTACATACATATATATATATATAGAGAGAGAGAGAGACAGACAGACAGACAGAGAGACATGCATTTAGATATACATATACACACATATTTATATATATATATCGTAAGTGATGTGCTCCTGTGGACCCCCGCATATGGCCAATCAAAAGCAGGACGACCAGCTCGAACATTCATACAGCAGCTATGTGATGATACGGGATGTAACCCCAAAGACCTGCCGAAAGCGATGAATGATAGGGAGACGTGGAGAGAGAGGGTCAGGGATATCTGTGCTAGCCGCACGTCATGATGATGATGATGATATATATGTGTGTGTGTGTATGTGTGTGTATACAAAGACAGACACATTCACACACACATATATGCACATAAATGTACATAAAGTTGGTGACCGCAGTTAAGGGTGACCCAAAGGCTCCCTTTTCAATAGGTTCTACACTAAGGTGTAGGGGAGGATGCTTCTCCTTCCCCTAGATTGCTCCACTTTACTCTTGATACATACTTTATAATGCTGAGTGTTAAGCAAGGAGGTACGAAGTACCATTTTTAAAATCTTTCGTATGACTCGACCTATGATTGAACCCCGGTCTCCTGGGCTATTGGCAAACACTCTACCCACTAGGCTATATATATATATATATATATATATATATATATAAGCACACACACACACAAACATCCTTATATATATATATATATATATATATACAGATCTTTTTAATTATTGTTCAATTTATTTTTCATTGATTTTAATAATGATAACCCCCTTGAAAAAATAATAAGAATAATGTAAAAATTAGTTATTTTGTACTAAAGATATCTCTAAAATAATTGACAACCACAACAAAAAAATTAATAAACAAACTATACTGGAATAACAATGACAACTCCAAACAATCTTGTAATTGTAAAATAAAACATGAATGCCCTCTAGGAAATAAATGTAACCTTAATCATATTATATATCAAGCTAACATTTCAACTAAAGAAAATGATATGAATGTAAAGGCATACATACGTAAGACAAGTTTAAACTGGAAATTTAGATATTACAACCACCTCCAATCATTCAAAAATCCAACATCAAAAAAATCAAACAGCCCTATTTAAATATTACTGGTATCTGAAAGAACTAGGACTAACACCTATTATAAATTGGAAAACAATCAAAAGATCTTCCTCAACAAATAGTTTACATGGTGGATGGGATTTATGCTTAGAAGAGAAAATATGTATATTAAAATATAAAGATAGAAATTTACAAAATACTAAGAGTGAGACGATAACTACATGTAGGCATAGAAATAAATTCTTAGTAATTTAACTTTATATATCAGATATATTTAACTACCATTAATTAGGTGATTTACATTTTAATTCTAAATACTGAAATATTGGTCCATAATTCAAAAATTGATTAAATAATAAAATAATTTAAAAATATATATTTTTCCAATATAGAATACATTTAATTTTTAAAGATAAAGTATACATATACTTTCTTTTTTATAAAAGGATCATAAAATAATATATATTTGATAAAAAAATTCAAGCTTATTAATATAGCCCTAAAAACTAGAAGGAACTATTTGTTTTCCTATACCGTTTTTCTATATGTAAACAAATATCTAACAACTCCATTATATAAATTTATATTTGAAACTACTATTTAATTTAATAGTTATATTAAAAGTAAGGAATTATAAGATACATTAATACAATATTTATTACATATTAATCCTTTCCTTGTTACAGTTAACCTAATAATTCTACCTAATATAAATAACAAGGAATTTTTGACGATATGTTTCATAATTAGAAACAGAATTTTAGTAATTTAATATCAGCATTGATTTATTATTTTCTGACAACATGGATCATATTATTTAATATTTATGATACATTATAATTTCAACAAAATTATGAATTCATAAATTATTTATAATCTTAATTGAGTCGCAAGCCACAATTAAATTCTTCAGTATTCACAGGTTTTTTTAATTTCAGTAAAACATTAAATCTGATAATAATATATGATGATGTTTTCACCATTAAAAATGTTTTTATTTTTAAAAAATAAAAAACATTCTTTAATTCTTTTCTCGCCAAAAACAACATAAACGTACCTACATGATATTTAAATACTAAACAGTATTTTTCTTTCATCATCTGAAGAGGGTCATCATAGACCTGAAATAATTTTATAATGATACCAAAGAATTGAATTTTTCTTTTTAATTTTATATAAAAAAAAACTTTTGCTCTGCATGTGAGTTGTGATGTATTTTTAATCCTAAATTAATTATACAGTCAATAGCTGTAGGCATTGAGTACTCAAACTGGATATTCCTACCCCTTAGAGTTTTTTCCTCAGATCATATATATATATATATATATATATATATATATATATCCTTATATTATCCAATGCCACGTCAGCCAATGGTGGGAACAATTCTATTTTCGGATTTTCTTTCTACAATATTTATGTCATTCAAAATTCAAAAGAGAGCTCAATGTAAAATAATAAATTAAAATAGAGAGCAAATAATTCCATATAAAAGAAAAACCTTTAAAAATTACTCATATTTTTTTGTAATAATATTTATTTCAGCAGACCCTATATTTTTAAAATGTTAGATTTGCATCTTCAGACAAAGAAATAATGAGAAATTTCTAATAAAGATTTAGAAAAACCCACAAAATCCGGCCACCCTATCTCCCTAACCTAAATTTCTTTCTTTTTTTTTTTTAAATTATCTAAAGACTAGACCATTTGTTTTTCTTGTCTAGTTGACAAATGACATTCAATTCCTGTATCAATTTTTTTATTTTTCTTTCCTTCTCACATCTTTTTTTTATCAAATGGCAAACAAACTTTTAAACCCAAATGAAGGTAATAAGTAAAAAATATAGAATAAAGGAATAAATGGATTTAGAAAGAGAAAATTATCTACGATAAACAACTTACATGGGTATTAATAACCTCTGAACAAAATTAAATTATATTATAAAATATTATATTGTATATCAATACTATTTCATCAAAAAAACTAATAAACTGTCATACCAATATTCTTATACCATTCAATATAATTGATTACATTAAAAGTAGAAATAAAAATTATACCAGTTAATGTTAAGACATCTAAAATTATGAACAAATACAACATAATATTATATATCATGAAGATTACAATTATATCTAATACATTATCATAATATTCATATTATTACTAAACCTCAAATCCTTAAATTTATAAATAAAATCATACCAAGTATAAAAGATAATACATGTTAAGAATTATCATCACAATTAATATTACTATTACAATTATTACTACTAATCATCAAACCTAATATTATAAACTAATCATTTCATTATTATTATAAATATTAATAACACCAATGCCAACAAAAACAATAAGACATCAACAACTACCACAATATGATATTACTTAATATAATAATTAACATTTAATAATTGATACCAATAACAAATCATTCTAATTAATATTAATAATTATTACTATGTAACCAATGGTTAGAGTGTTCACCAATGGCTCGGGAGACCTGGGTTCAATCCCAGGTCAAGTCATACCAATGACTCAAAAGATCATACTTAATGATACCTTGCTTAACACTCAGCATTATAAGGTAAGGATCAAGGGTAAAGTGGAGCAATCCAGAGAATGGAGTAGCGTCCTCCCCTACACCTGAGTGCAGAAGCTATCGAAAAGGGAGCCTTTGGGTTACCCTTGACTACGGTTGCCAACTTTACTCCAACATAATAACAAAATATCATTCATGATATGCACTCTGTAATCAATACAAAATAATACCCCATATCGCTTATTAGATAATTTAAATAAATAAAACTAGTTGTTTAGAATATAATTAATTTAGATCATATCTTAAAACATATATACTCAAATCCAAAGTACATTAACTTTAATCAAATTTAAGAAAAAATATATATATATGTATGGATATGACACTAAACAATCTGATGGTGAGGCTCCAGTAATGATGGAGATTTGGGGAATGTGGAATACCTCTTTATTGCCATCACTCCCAGGGCCACTCTAGCCCAGAGTGGTAACAGCTGATAGAGTCCTATCTATGGGTTCAATAGAACTAAACTGTGTACTTAAGCTAAACTGAATTCCTTAAAATAGAACTGCTTTTACATTCCACCATGTGTAAATAAATGGCTGTTGTTAAATTGAATTGTGAGTGATACATAGCAATACTTGGAACCATTTAATTTTGTTTACTAAACTGAATAGCTTGAAATAGAACTGTTTTTGGCATTAAAATTGTTTACTTATGTGAAACTAAATTGTTTGAAATAGAACTGTTTATATGTATAAAAATGAATTTGGCATTAAATAACCTACAATGGTTTATATGCCATCAAACCAAACCAATATACATACATACCTCCACCAACATATATATAAATAGTAATATCTAGATATACATACCTGCATTTATATGTACATATACATACATGTACAAATATATATGTGGTATATTCAATAAGTTTCCAGACTTTTTTTGTACAAGCATTTAAAATTGTCGTAGACAATGTTAATTTAATGTTATAAGTCCCAAAAATTCACTCTGAATTGTCCTGCAGGACACATAGTGTAACAGTTATAATGTCATACCAAGCACATTCATTGTGAGGGGGTCACACACGCGCACATATATTATTCACATCCAAATGATATTTTCATAAAAATGTGACTGAGTGTCTTAAAAGTTATTGTCTTATGGCATAAATCAATAAAACATTGGAAGTTCTTTATATATATATATATATATATATATATATATATATATATACACACTTGTAGTCTAGTAATCAGGTAGGATATTCATCTTTTCAAGCATAAAATATATGGTTCATCACTAAGATGATTTTCTAAATTTTAATTCATAACTTAAATAAAGGTCATAATCACAATTTTGAATATTTTTTTGATCCCACTTTTTAAAATTTCATAATGATTGCCATTCCTACTTATATTACCATGACAATTATAACAATCTTTAAATTTTTTTCTAAAATTCAATATTTTCCCAATTTTCTGATGCAAAATGTCATAATATATAAGCACTCAACCAAATTAGTTTTCATGTCTCATTTCCATTTCATAATCCAATATAAAGCCAAGTAGTGAATTTTTTTCTTCTATAAAGTCATTTTTTGTTTTTAAAAACAATAAAACAATTTTTCTTCTATAAAGTCATTTTTTTTTATTGTTTTTAAAAACAATAAAAGATAATTATAAATTATATAGACTTTTTGTCTATAATTATGAATTTTATAAGAATAAATAAAAAAAAATCACCCTAAAATACAATTCTAAACTGTGCTGTACTTCATAGTCAAATATTGATATAATTAAACTTGGCCTTATGCCATACAAAGTTAAGCTTAGTAAATGTTGTAATAACAATTCAAGTGGCTTAAAAGTGAATGATACAGGACAATGAGAAACCTAATTAAGATATATATTGGCTTTAAGTGTATGAGCAGCTCAACAAAATTTACTCCAATTTTATTTCAGCTGAATAAGGAGCTTGTGGGGGTCAGGGAAGAGGGAAAATTTGAATCACTAATTCATTGTGCACTGAAAGTAGAGGAAGTTATGTAAAATTCCAGTATGTCTGTACTAGGCAATTATTTTAAAGAAATGCTTCAGTGTCATTGCCTGTTAAAGCTGAGCCTTCCTATTACACTTGCTGTATGAAAAGAAATTTATAGGGCAAAAACTGGTGTTAATGATTAAGGTGTTATTGTGACAGCAAAAGAGGAGTCATGTAGGAAAGAAAGAAGGGAGAAAAATTTTAAGGAGGGAAATGAGGAAGAATTAAGAGAGAGAAAGAGAGAGTGAAATAAAATAAAATAAAAAAGAAAAGAGAAATAGGGTAGAAAAGAAAATAGTGCCAATAGAAAAATCAAAAGGAGGGAGGATGAAAAATTGAAGAGAGAAAGAAACATTAAGAAAAACAAGAGGATACAAAAAATAGGAAAAGTAAACAGAAAGAGCCACAAGATAGAGAAGGGCAAAGAAAATAGATTCACAAAGAGGAAGAGAGAGAAAATGAAATATGAAAAAATAAAAGAAGGAAAAAAGATTAGGAAATAAAGATAGATTTCAGATTTACCAAATTTAGCTTAATCAGGCACAAGGTCAAATGACAAAGTAATTAACGTTATACACTCATCTTCTAAAGGAAGAAAGCTTGCCTGCCTTGGAAATCAGAATTTGAAATCTTAACCTTTTACTCAAATTCAAACATCAACTTCTGGCAATGGGGAGTAACATGCAACTATCTTAGTCACCAAACAGGCCAAAGAAAAAGATTATAAAGGAATTTTTTCAGCTAATCTAGCATTTATATGTGTGTGTATATATATATATATACACATACACACACATGAATTTACTCTTGCTTTTTCAAGTATGTTTATTTCAAACTTAGTTTTTAATTTTAATAAAAAGCATCAGATGCCACTAAATAGCAGATCAGCTATCCAAAAGTACTTCAGATTCTATATGACAATATCAAGAGAGGCTATTATTACAAATATTTACTAACAGGTCATTTTCTCCAGACCAAGAGGAGGAGATCAGATTTTCTTTTTCATCACAATCCTCTACTTTCTTTATTCAATAATGAATAGTTGGCTCTTCTTGATTTGTAAGGTTTTCTCTCCTATTCCCCAACCCCAATCATAACAAACAACAGGAAAGAAACTTGAAAATGTCAACAAACCCACAATTTTAGCAGTTGTCCTGCAAGCAGCTCATTTTGAGAAGGGAAACCATAAATGTAACACCAAATAATGCACATGTATTTAAACAGCCACTTCCCCAGGGCAATGCCTAGCACTGGACTCGTGCACTAAAATGATGGCTAAAGGGCATACTTAACCTGCAAACCAGGCAATTATTCTAGTTTGGGCTCACTGAATGTACTTAGCTAGAGCAGTTAAATACAAAGTCTCACAAGCTATTAACACTGAGTTTGGTTTTCATTGACTACAGAGTTTTGTATCCATTCAAGTAAACAAACAATAAATAAAATATGATTTTGCGCTACTGATACCATGAAACTATAAAAGTAAAAATTGATTGATTGATTTTAATGGCATGTCAACCCATCTAGAGGTTAGGGAATTGTGTTCATATTTACATTTTTTGTGAAGTCATTTCTTGAGAGAATTTCTTTTCCACACAGTCCAATCAAATCAGAATAATTTTTAAATAGATTTATTTGACCCTAAAGATAGGACCCTAAAAATACTATCAGTCTGCTATCATTTTGTTTTTCTGATTATTTGAAATTATGTATAAACTCTATTATATAAGATAAAAATAAAAACTTCTCTTGATTATCCATCCCTTTTATTTTTAATCCCCCCCCCACTCTACAACTTTAGTTTATTGTCTCATAAAACAATATAAGTAGAACTCAGAAAAGAAAATGATTATATAACAGACAAGAAGTAAAATTAAAATAGATTTCTCAACAGCAAGTAGATCATTTAACTAGATATACTTTCTCTATTTTATGCATCTAAATTCTGATACCAGAATAAAAAAAAATTGTCATTTTCCTGGTGAATTTCTGCAGCAAAATCTGAGATTCATGAAATTTTACTTGTACATTTACTAGAATATCAAATGTTTTTTGTTTTTTGTGAGTAGACTATTTGATATAATCAAAATCACTGATAAGATACTGTGCATCAAATTAGATTGAACTATTACAATTATATTAAACATGTTCCTTATAGTCCAGGTTAAAAGTGCAAAGATAACCCAAAACCAAATTCTTTTTTCACCTTATTTTTCCAATGCAGTTCTAAAAATGTTTGGCTTCAAGTTACCCTTACAGTGCTTTAACCATGGATAATCTGCAGAAAAAGATTAAAATGCATTATAATCTAATCTTAGAGAACAACTGCTGAAAGACCAAATGAAAATTTTACAGTAAACTTTTGAAAAGATTTATAAAATTTCAATTCTCATTGAATGATTTCAAGGGCATTTCAACTCAACTAGGGTCATTTTATGCCTAGAGGTTAGTGAATTGTGTTCATTATGCATTCATATCTATATTTTTTGTATAGTTGTTTCTTAAGACGCTTTTTTTTTTGCACACG
This sequence comes from Sepioteuthis lessoniana, assembly GCA_963585895.1. Classification (NCBI taxonomy): domain Eukaryota; kingdom Metazoa; phylum Mollusca; class Cephalopoda; order Myopsida; family Loliginidae; genus Sepioteuthis; species Sepioteuthis lessoniana. The sequence continues at coordinate 52,631,186 of OY757930.1, forward strand.
GTACTATGGAACACAAATAATCTTTAAACAGATCTATTTGACTTACGATTAGACCTTAACAGGTACTACCACTCTGAGCCAGAGTGGACCTGAGAATAATGGTAATGAAAGGGTAACTCCACACTCCCCAGATCTGGAGCCTCAACATCAGATGCAGTTTAGTGTCATACCCAGGACCTTTTTTTTATACAACCAGTGTATTCTAAACCCTGCCAACAGGGCTGTCTATTCACAGTTACTTTATTAAATTTACCCATCTTCTCTTAATGAATTGTCATGATAAATCCACACACAACAAAAAATTTAACAAGCAAATTTTAGGAGTTAGCATTAGCTAGATAATGTCAGGTAACATTCATTGTTCACACACACAAACTGCAATCTTCTTCTTCTTCTTCTTCTTCTTCTTCTTCATCTTCATAATAATAATAATAATAATAATAATAAGGAGGAGGAGGAGGAGGAGGAGGAGCAAAGAAGCATTAACTAAATTATAAGGTTGGTTGGTTGTGTTTATGGCATATCAAACCTTGTAGGTTATTTAATGCCATATCATATATATATTTATTATATATAAATCAAATATATAATATTTGTAAATTAATAGTTTGTACATAACATTTCTAAATGAGCTAGAACTCATTTGTTTGCACACAGTGAAATGGTTTCAAGTATTGCCACTGAACACTAATAGTTTTATTTACACATAATTAAATGGTTTTAAGTATGGCTATTTAATACTAATAATTTTATTTAACATCATTCATTTACTTGCACACAATTAGATGGTTTCAAATATTGCTATGTAATTCTAATAATTCAATTTAACATCATTAATTTGCTTGCACACAGTTAAATGGTTTCAAGTATAGAAAATGATTGAATATTTTGATTTGACCCATAGATGGAACATTAACAGATATTAACATTTTAGGTTAGAATGGACCTGAGAGTAATGGAAATGAAGGGATACTCCACATTCCTCAAAGTTTAAAAAACTGGAATCTCATCATCAGATGGTTTAGTGTCATATCCATGACACTGATTGTGGGGCGGCATCTAACCCCTCTGCAAAGATGCAGTCAGTATATTCTACAGCCCCATCCAACTGGGTTGAAATAAGATGTCAGAAATTATTCAATAAAATTGGAGTATGACCAGGAAAAAAAATAGAATCCTAAAGAAAAAGATACAGGCAAGAGGAGTAGAATTACAAATGAAACAAATTTCATTTTATTTAATGACGGAACATCAATCCATTATATTAAACACTTATTTTCAAATAGAAATTATCAAATAATTTCTTTTTTTTTTTAATAAAATTTTTTATTTATTTATTTTGGTTAGTTGGGTGAAATTTTTAGGGTTTACTTTTTTTGTAATGGAATAAGATATGATTTTTTCTATTTTTCAGTTTATAATATAAAAGTAACACCAATTCATAGTATTAGTCACTTTTATGTTTTTCTTTGATGTGTTTTAAACTCTTATAGATTATTGAGCATGGAATATTGATGAACAAAAGGCCAGACAAAGAGTCAAAGACAGAACAACAAACAGCAAAATGTAATTCAGACTTTTTGAATAGACAACAGTAAAATACAAATGGAAAAAAATGCAGAAAAATTATCTGTCTTCAAACAACAGAAAGAAGACAACAGTTAAGACAAAAAACAATCAATGCCAGACATGAATTGGACAGAAGAAGAATTGCTACAAGATGATAAGAAGCACAAGTAGTCACTGCAACTAGACTTGAAACAGAAAGAATAAAAATGACTCAAAAAGTAACAAACTGAATCACAAGAAGAAACTGAAGTCAGGCTCCAAGTAGAAAAAAAGTCAATCATCTCAAGGATGCAAAAGAAAAATACAGAGAAAGCCAATAGAATAAAATTAGCTGAAAGAGGTCAATATAAGGTTCTTATTTTTGTGGAAAGGAACGGAAACTATTAAGGGAACACAAAGAAATACATTTATTAATCAAAACAGGAGAAATAAAGAAGTTCAAAATACAGTTGAATAAAAAAGTTGGATATTCATTGATTAGATTTGTTTGCATACATACATAAGTAACCATAACATAGCAAAAACAGCACATCCTAGTGAGGTTTTTATTAGACCAATATACATAAAATGCTTCAACTTAAATAATAAAGCAATTTCCACTCCAAGTTACATTTCCTAGAGAAAATTTATTATTTCACTCATGAAGACCTACAAATATCATTTGCCAGGTTTACAAAGGCAGTCATTTTTTATTACACTCCAGTACCAATAAATAATTGGTGTTACAAAAGTAAGATACCAGAGAGAGAATCATCAGCCTGTATTCAGGATTTGAAGAGTAATCTAAAGAATCCAAATCACAAACTTTTCAACTTTAGATCATACAATTCAGCATTTTCTTTTCTTTTAATGGGAACACTAACATCAGATGATCCTGGTACATAAATAATCTATTCATTTTTGATAGGTACTATGCTGGTACATGTAATAAAAACTAAAAGATTTTTATTGGCAGTGTAGCAAAATGTGCCAAATGAAATATCTCTAATAGTATAGAGATGACAATGAAAAATAATGATAATTAATCTATTGTAATAAAACTTAGAAGGTGCACTTTGCATAATAGATATCAATATATAAAAAGGAAGTGCCGACCCAAGTTCAAATCATGGATGAGGCTGTTTGCATTTGACTTCATGGTAATGCCTTTGGGAAAGGCATAAATCCATCTGTTCAGTCTCTGCAATGGGAAAATAGTAAGGTAGACAATCAGCCTAAGAGAGGGAAAATTGAATTCAAACTAGCTTTATTCTGATTAAAAATTGTGTCACATCCTGCTTATAATGGAGGAATTGAGTAAATATATAAACTGTAATAAAGCTTATTTAGATTTCTCAAACAGTGTTAACAATGTAATATCATCATCACAAATAATAACAAGAACAACCTACACATAATCTTGTGCTAAGTGGGTGTTAAAAGATAATTTCTTGATTGTCAATTCCAGTATAGAATGTAAAAGATTTCATTCATGAAATTTTCCATTTTAGGAAATGGAAAAAAATCTTTCTTTCTTCTAAAGATTCTCAGGATACAATCATATCATATATAAGTGTCTACTCATTATCAAGGGGTATACAATAATACAGGAACTTGAGAAAATAGGCAATAATACAGAGTCTGATTGAGTTCTCTTGCATTCTTTAATAGAATTTCTTTGTTTTTTAAATCTATCCTCAAAGATAAATAGTCCTGACTGTAAATATTACTAGAACTAATATATTTTTAAAAAAGAAATGTTCAAAAAGATCTTTTTATGTGTGAAACTTAAACAATCTCAATAATGATATCAGTTTGATATCACTTATTCATAATCAAAATATAGACAGAAGTAAACTAAAATGCACAATTAAAAGAATTCAAATAAAAAAAAAGAGCAATCTTTTAATACAGAATTTAAAAACTAAATAAATTTCAATATAACCAATTTAGTAAGAAATAAATAATATTTAAGTACAGCCAAGTATTTAATCTTTTTTTTTTTCATATGACTGAATCAATTTCCAGTGTGCAAAGAGTAGAGTGTCTGTCTGTCTGTCTCTGTGTGTGTGTGTGTGTGTATATATATATATATATATATATATATATATATATATAGAGAGAGAGAGAGAGAGAGAGAGGCACATACTGTGTAATGGTTACCATTGTAGGAAATGGACATGGCAACATAAGTTCAATCCTGGACGAGGCAGTTTGCATTTCACAAAATACTAATACTCTTGGGAAAGGTATGAAGATAACTATTCACCCTCCAACAATAGGTAAAATAGTAGGACAGACTGAGCTCTTTAACCTTGGTATGTGTAAAGAGAGAAATAATTTACTATGGAGTATGAAGTGAACACGAACATTATTGGAAATCTATTGCTTTTCAGGATGGTACATTGCATGTCTCTTTTTCATTATTATTATTTTGTTCGCATCCTTTCTTTGGGTTGAATGTCTTTTTAATGTCTGGCATAAAAGCCCTTGCTTCATACTTTGGTACAAAAATACACTGAAGGAAAAAGTCCAGTGGTTAAGTCCATATGTGAGTCAACCACGTTGGGCAAAGGCCTTCTGGTTTCTCTTTTACTTCCCAGCAACAAGAGAGAGCAGCTGCTACTATGAGGGCTCCAGCACTGAAGTGGACTTTTCGGACATTATGAGTCAACTTTGAAAAGTTGAATTCACTTTTACTTAACAGCATGTATGACATATGTTTGGGAGAAAGTGGCTCCTACAATGAAAGCTCTATTGCTTGACTCCAGATAAAGCAAAAATGGACCTAAAGTATATGCTTTGGGTCTTATAATTCAACTTTGAAAAGTTGAATTCCTCTTTTGGCTTCTCAGCAGGATAGAGAGTGGACGTGCCCCAGGCTCTGCCAAAGAATGACAGACTTTGCCACTTTGAATTTCAACTTTGAAAAGTTGAATTCATTTTTTCTACTTCTCAACAGCCACTGAGAGTGGCTGCTAGCTATGAGGGTTCTGAACATTATAATCTGATTTTGAAAAGTTGAATTTCCTTTTTACTTCACAGCAGGAGAGAGAGCAGACGTGCCTAATGTAACTGGAACTGAAATTGACTGACTTTGGGACTTTGTGGTTCAACTTTGAAAAGTTGAATTTGTGTATTCGCCTTAATCCCAACATATGCAACATATACCTGGGAGAAATTATGTGCTCTAGCGGAGTCTAGAAGAAGGAATATTTCAAACAAGCAGCTCTTTACACTCATTCTCTAACCTGGATTGTAATAGGAAGAAAGAAAAGAAAATATTACCACCTGCATTGCTGACTACTAAAAGAAGCAGAAATTAAAATTTCGGAGAGAAAAAACCAGGACAAAGGCTTGAAGTCTTTTCAAAAACTACAGTGACTCTACAAATGGACTGCTTATTTTGCATTGTACAAATTCCCATGGGTTAATTTTGTTTGTAAAACCCTGTTTGAGTAAGAGTATTTCTTTTCTTTTTTCTCTGTTGTACTATTGTTGTATTTTTGTGGGTTAATTTTGTTTGTGGAAACCCATCCTGTAGCAACTGTTTCATATTATTTTATTTTGTTACTAAGTGCCAAGGTTTTTTGAAAATATTGTGACGCCCACATATGGGAAAATATATGCAACTTTGCTGTAAATAAACTTTTTTGTAACCAAACAAGACCATTTGTGTTTTCAACCTGCTTTTCCCATCCCCAGTGTTAGATGCAGACTTAGGTTGAATTTATTGGGAAGAGGATGAATTTCCAACAACATGTCTTGTGTGCAAATTACTGTTAGGAAAGAAACATAGCCATTCTTGGAGGCGATATTTGTAAGATGCCTTTCTTGTCCCCAGTGAGACGAGAGTCACACTCATGCAAATTTTGGCCAGTCTGGACTGGCATAAAAGCAGAAATGTCAGCAGTAGCTGTGACTTTGTGGTCACCGTTGGATTCATGGTGAATTACATATTGTCCCCGTCATCTAGCTGTTAGCCTCCAAAGTCTTCTCTGCCCCCATTCTTTATTGTCCCTTAACCCTTGATTCAGCCCCATTTTTTTCTGAAGATCTTGGAATTCATATCTATATTCTCATTCCTGCATAATTTTCCCACACCACATCCTACTCTGTGCTTATTTTGCCCCTTTATCTTAGTTTCCCTTCCCCACTGGGAAAGGTATAGCTTGTTTTCGGTCCCCTCGGAGACCGGAAAACAGTCGGCCTCCCTTTTATAGATGGAGGGATGGGAGGGAAACCAAATGGGTGCTTATTTTGTTCAATTTTTACTTTTTCTTTTGGGGTTTCTCTCCCATTTCCATCACTCTCATAAATTGTACATAAACCATTCTTTGTAAAAAAGAATACATTTTTCTTCCAGGGTCTTTGAGTAGGACTCTTCTCATATAGTCAATGTGGTATTTTGGTGGTTGTAGCACGCTTGATGAAGAGTGAATGACCAATTTTATTGTTGAATGGGTGGGCGAATGTGGCTAGCTAGGGGTCCAAACATGGAGATGTGGCGAGCGAGAAAAGAAAGTGAGAGAGATGCAACTTGTGTGTCTGTGATTGCCCTCTGGGACAGTTGAGAAAGGGTGTCCCAAAATCCATTTCCTGCTGCAACATTGAAGCTACGTGCAAGAGAGACAGAACAGCCGGCAAGCAACAAACTTTTATTTCTACAGTATGGCTATTGGTATGGGAGAAAGAAAACTGAATTCGAAACAGCTTTATTTTGCTTAAAAATTGACCTGGTGTCATATCCTGATCATCCGGAGGGATTAGGTGTGTGTGCGTGTATATATATATATATATATATATATATACACACACACACACTGTATGATCCACAAGTTTTTATGTTCTAATTGTAATATTGATAAACAGATTTTAATGTCATGTCATATCAACCTGTCTAGGGTCATTTTATACCAAAAGATTCATACTAACTGTACATTTATATTCATATTTTTTTTGCATGTTCCAATTGAATATGAATAATTTTTAAGCAGATCTATTTGACTCATAGATGGAACCCAAACAGATACTGCCACTCCAAGTCAGAGTGGACTTGGGAGTAATAGCAATGAAGGGGAACTCCACACTCACCAGATCTCCAGAACTGGAGATTCACTACCAGATGTAGTTTAGTTAATTGTAACGTTAGTCCATGATGATATTGATACTTCTATTTAGGAAGGGGTGAAGGATTCTAATTAATTCATAGTTATTTCCAGTATATTGAAAATTTGGATGATTAAAAATGATGTTCAATGTGAACACACAAAATCATCATTCTACTGCATATTTGACTTGAAACTGATTTATTCTAATTTTAATTGTACTAATTTATTCTAATTTTAATTGTAATAATAAAAATCTCACTATTCTGTACAATCTGATGGGTTGCAGTTTATATATAGTTTGGTTTCTTTGTTGAATGGTATATCAACCTTGATTAGTTATTAATGCCAAAGCCATCTTTCTAGAAGAACAGTAGTGGTGCTATTTAACCCATAGCTGGAAGGATATGATGGTAGCATTTTATATATATATATATATATATATGCAGAAGGTACCCCACAAAAACAATTACTGATGCCGACTACGCCGATGACATAGCGATTCTGGCAAATACACCCGACCAAGCCGAAACACTACTACATAGTTTGGAACGAGCAGCCGCAGGCATAGGCCTCTATGTGAATGCACACAAAACGGAATATATGTGCTATAATCAAACGGGTGACATCTCCCCTCTTAAACTAATAGACAAATTCACTTACCTAGGAAGCAGCATCGCATCAACCAAAAAGGACATCGACACGAGGTTAACGAAAGCATGGACAGCTATCAATAGGCTATCGATTATATGGAAATCAGACCTAACCGATAAAATGAAATGCAGTTTCTTCGAGGCAACGGTCACATCGATCCTGCTATATGGATGCACTACATGGACTCTAACAAAAAGGCTGGAGAAGAAGCTAGACGGCAATTACACAAGAATGCTGCGAGTAATCTTAAACAAGTCCTGGCGGCAACACTCCACAAAACACCAACTGTACGGCCACCTGCCTCCTATCACGAAAACTATTCAAGTTAGATGAACCAGACATGCAGGACACTGCTGGAGAAGCAAGGACAAACTCATAAGTGATGGACTCTTATGGTGCAAAAGCAGGACGACCAGCACGAACATACATTCAGCAACTATGTGAGGATATGGGATGTTGTCCTGAAGACCTGCCTGAGGCGATGAACGATAGGGAAAAGTGGCGAGAGAGGGTCAGCGATATCCATGCTACCAGCATGACATGATGATGATGATATATATATATATATATGACAAACTCTTGAAGTCTTGAAAACATTAAAAATACACATTTCTTTTGTTTTAATCCTTATTAAATCTGCTATTAGAATGTAAGCAATGGTTGGTTAAATAAAGTTTGTTCAGTTAAAATGCCATTTGATCTTCAACAAATACATCAGCTTGTTGACTGACTAGTGGATTTACAAATATAAAAAAAAATCAATAAAAATCCTTTCTTCAGAAACTGACAAAACACAACAAATTACTGCAACAGATGCATACACCTAAAGCACTTGATTATTAGTAAGTCAAAAGCAGCAGACAGAGTTTTCTGGGTTATTATACAAAATTTCTGGGGATATTATTTTTTGTATTAAATCTTAACATTGGATAACTTGAGAAAAAATGAAAAGATAAAAACAAAAATTTCTTGTACTTTATAAAAGTACCAATATTAAAAAGGTTGCAAGATTATTTCTAACACGTTATAAGAGACCATAGATGACCTAATATGATAGATAACAGAATACATTTTTTGAGTTAAAGCCTTAAGCAATAGCTTATCTTATTTTGGCAATCAACTCTTCTTGTAATAACAAATATTAAATAAAAACAAAAAACTCTAAGCTCAGCTTCTTTTAGCTCTAAAGACAAAATTAAAGAGACATTTAGAAAGAACTACATAATCAAGTAGGTAATATTTATGCTCATCTGAAAAAACAAGTTTTGATTTGAAATAAAGAATCCTTTCCTGGTAAAAATCAATTTATTATTAGTAAGAATCATATTAACCAATAAGTATGAGTTGAAGAATATGGTTGTTTGGTTTTATGATATGTCAACTTTAGTTGGGTTATTTTATGCTGAAGTCAGTTTAACAATTATAGTCTGCAATTATATACTGTATAAAAATGCATCTTTATAAGCATTCCAAACAAGTAAATACTTCAGTATCTCAAACAGAACTATTTAATCTATAGATGGGACCCAAACAGGTAGTACCACTGGTTTAAAGTGAACCTGGATGTAATGGCAATGAAGACATTCTCCACACTCTCCAGAATTGTAACCTCATTGCAGTTTAATGCTATACCAAGGTTCCTCTTTTTTCACAGGAAATACAGTCAAAATATTGCAGGACTCACTAATAGAGAATCAAGAGAATATGTTGCCATATATTTAATGATCTTTATTAGTACTTATTTTTCTCTCTACAAATTCAAGTATGAAACATCAATACTTAAAGTAGAGGGTGAACAAAATTTACCCACTCTCTGCACTCTTTACTGCAAATGTATCTGAGCAACACAAAACCTGTCCCTTTTAATGTATTTGGGGAGGTGCAGCTCCAAAAATAGAATACCCAGTGAACAGGTTCAACTGCAACAATTTTGTGCCCTGTCTCACCTAAAGAAAAGACAATGCTAAACCCAGTCCTTAATGACCAAGGAGGAGATGTTTGTTCAACTCAAAAACTTTTTTTGATTGTTAGTAATGATAGACTACAAAAAAAACAATAAAAGAAATAAAGATAGGTTTTGAATAATTAGGTCTTCAAGCACTTGTTGAATGGCCAACCCAAAAAGATATAAGCATCAGGCTATTGTAGGTGGCATAAAAAGATAAGAACTCTTTAACATTTCCCTCAACCTTCAGATCTTTACTCATTGTTAATCATTGTAGTAATAATCTATACATAATATCTTTATTTTTTCTTTCTCTCCATGAGTGAATAGAGTGATTTAAGTTTAAAGTTCAACTATATTCATTAATATGATGTTGTTGTCCTTGTGTACTTTAGGTCAATCAGGCTGGCTGTCTGATAACATTAAAAAATGATCAAAAAAGTGCACTCTTTGCAGTTGAATAAATGGCTCAATGATTAAAGCAGAGAACCAGAGGTTCATTAGGCAAAGGTTTCTTTTAAAGAATTGATAAGTTAAATGACAATAACAAAAAAGCTTATAAAGAAGTTGAAAAAAAATTGTTACACTATTTCTTTAAAAACATTTGAGTTTGAGATTTAACTAATAAAGTATTAATCTTTCTAAACACATATTAATGATCTAATAACAAAAATAAAGAAAACAAGAAATAAAATTCTCTTTAATTAGTCTTTCAGTAAAGATATATATATTTAAAGTAAGACTGGTATATATGTAACTGTAACCCAACAAAAATGGCACATCATAGCAAAATTATTACCAGAGCAAGACACTTAAAATCCTCTCATAAAATAAAGCAACTATTAGTCCAATTTGCAACTGAATAATGAATTTGTGGGGTCTTCATTTGAACTAAACATTTTTCTTAATCATCTGATTTCTCAAATGACAGGGATAACTATGAAATTCTAATTAAAATCCTACACTACTTGATAAATAAAAGCATTGATATCATCATGGACTGTTGTTACAATTGGAACCCAATAATTCCACAAGTCAACCTATGATAGCTTGAACGGCATCAGTCACATGATATACATGCCACAAATTAGCATGTACCAAACTAATGCAAAACTTTTGACTCACCCTAGTAATTAATATTACCTATAAATTCTAATCTTGTTTTCAATTGGGAAAAAATACAGTGAAGAAAAAACAAAAGAATATAATACCATGTTTATTTCATAGGTTAAAAAATAAGACAATGTCATTATCTACTTGAATTTCCTAGGTATTTTTTTTTTTACCTAAATAAAAACCTTTTTCTCTCAATTGCTCTTCTCATATACAAAGTTGCATGGCATAAAAATTTGATGACTCACAATTAGCTTGAACATGTATAAATGGTTCTAAGATGCTTTGGCAGTGAACTGTTTAGCCCAGATGTTTTAGCCAAGATATGATTTTAAAGACAAATAAATCACTATATGTAAATCAAAATAAAATGCATTGGTAGCATTTGTGGCATAATTGGTTATCATCATAGGAAATAGAATCAGTAACCCAAGTTCAAATCCTGGATGAGGCCATTTGCATTTCACATAACACTAATCACCATGGGAAACGCATCACTCCAAGTATGAATTCAATAATTCTCCTTCCAGCTATGGTTAAATAGAAGAGCAGACTTGGCTCTTTAACTTTGGTATGACAACTGATATAGGAGAAGAAAAACTCTGAATTCAAACCTGTTTAAAAATAGACCTTGTGTCACATCCTGCTTATGGCAGAGGTGTTGGGTAAATAAGAAAATAAAATGTATTTACAATATATAAATCTGATACAATGTACATTGATCTTTGTTGTTTACTGTCTTATAAATATTCTAAAGACAACTTTTACATCTATTTAATGATAAAAATTTATAGATATTTAATATAATTAATGATAGTTTAGTATTTTCTAATTTTTTGTTTATATCTATTTATACAAAAGTCTTCTTTTTTTTTTATTTGATAAAAACAGAGTCAATGATAATCATATAATGTGTATATTATTTATATGTAGATGCTGTAATAGCAGATAGAAATATTGAAATTTGACAATTTTTAAATTGTCATTTTAAACTAAGCTTTAAAACCTTTTGCAGAATTTGAGAAATGGAAGAAAATGAAAAAATATGTGATCATACTGCACATATTGGTTTAAGCATTTTAAGGATAAAAGCACAGATACAAATGACCATCAGTCATTGTTTTAAACTGCAAAGCAAAAAGAACATCGGCATTGGAAAAAAATTCAGAAGAGCTAAGATCATCAAAAATATCATATTACACAAACTTGAAAAAAAAAAAATTATTAAACAAAAATATGATTGGCTTATTGATTTTTATGGCATATTAAACCATTTTAGGTTATTTCATACCTAAATGTTAGGGAATCACACTCATCATACCTTTATATTTACATTTTTTGTGTAATTGTTTCTTAAGAGTATTTTTTCTTGTACATGGTTCTATGAAATATAAACTGGTCTACTTAGCCCATAGATAAGACTCAAACAGGTATTACCACTTCAAATCAGAGTGGATCTAGGAGTAATGGCAATGAAAGGGTGCTCCACACTCCCCAAATCTCCAGAATTGAAACTTCACCATAAAATGCGGGACAGTCTTTTTTATAGCAGGGGTCTTACCCCTCTGCTGGGGATACAATCAGTGTATTCTAAGCATCCCCCACTGTGATAGGATGGTTTAACATAAAAATTTTAGTATTCCTTATATAACCACATAAATATAAAGGGACACCTGCAACAGAAGCACTGTTAACAAACTAATTTCACACACCATCGTCTCAATATATATGGTATTCATGTGACTGCTAATAATTCTACTACTAATAATAATGTGTTCTTTTTTGTTTCAGATTAGAAAATAGTATACTATAACAACTATTAATCCTTGATCACAATGCCTTGGATGGAAGTCACTGCTCTAATAAACAACAATAATAACAACACTTACCAGCTCAATAGTCCCACCTAGAGCCCAGCTGGCAGACAAAAATAAAACAGGCTGTAACTCAATACAAACCTCACAACATTACTGAACAGGCTGGAGTATATATATATATATATATAGATATATATATATATATATATATACACACACACACACTTGTATAGCCACTCTTGGGCTAGCAACTAATCACCATCCAGGGAATGAACTTAACCACATGTGCATAATAGAATGTTCCAATGACCATAAAATTTCTCCTTCCTCAGAGTTCTAAAGAGCTGACTTCAACGTGTAACTCAACTGGTTACATGACTGAGTGCTGACTCATACTTACCAAACTCAACATTTCAACACAAGTGAAACCTGACATGAGAGACTTCGACACCTTAGACAAGAGAGAAAAAATATTTTGCATCACTACTTATTTGGAGACAAGATCATTCAAAAGTGTCTCAAAATAGATGCAACCCATTAATATGATGATGATTTATTACTGAGACAAGAAACTCAAATAAAAATTGCATGTCCTGGAAGCTGATATAATAACAATTAAAAAGAACATTGATTTGATGTCTCTAGCTCAAGGGATGCGTTTTTTTACATTTTTCGATTGTCTCAGTAATAAATCATTATCATATTAATGGGTTGCATGTATTTTGAGATACCCTGTAGAAAGTTACAAACACATCAAGTAAAATCTACAGGAATATAAATTCAATTTACAATAGTCTATTTCACTAAATATGTCAAAAAAAAAGGGTACCAAAGTAACATTTAAGTTACATTGAAAGTACTGATTGTCAGATCACCAAAATTAAGCATCTGTATTCAGATGAGTGATCGCTTACTAACAGTAGGTACTGTAAGCATCCTGAGGTCAATGGATCAAATTAAGCAAAGCTTAGTAAATAACAACAACAAAAAGTTCCATTAAACAGCAAAATTCTTACTCCCTAATAATCTTATTTCATACAACATGATTATAGCAAATGAACAAAGACATAAGAGTCTTTTCATAAATCCAATCTTTATATGACCCGAAATAACCAATGAATCTATTGGGATCCTGTTTTAAAATTTGTCCCTGATGATATTGATGCTTCTATTTAGGAGGGAGTGAAGGATTCTAATTATCTTATAGTTACAGCTCAATATCAAAAATTTGGATTATTAAAATATAATCTTCTGCACAAATGCAGACCACAGCAAAATTATCATTCAGTTGCAGTTTGGACTGGAAATTTATTCTCTAACTCTGTATTGAAAAATCTTGTTATAATGTGCTGTTTCTGCTGTGTAACAGTAACATAATGAGAATTTTAGCATATATAGCTACTAAGTGACAAGATAATCTATGATAGTTTTTTTTTTTTTAATTTCTCAATTCCTTTTAAACACTGGTTTGTGGATTGGTTGTCTGACATAATAGATTGGCAAAAAATCTATGACTACATTAGTCGGAATTAGTTCAGTTAAACTGTGGAAAAAACATGATGTCATTTAGTTGAGTGATGGATGGTGACCTCAAGATCAGATGAAAGCTCATTGGATGTGAGTTATCACATGATATTAGAAAGTTATCATCAGTTGGTTCTGAGGCACTGACAAATACACACATGTAAAAATGGGGCGTGCATATTTTTCCATCCATAGACCAACTAACTCCCAAAAGTAATCAGGTTATACATAAAGGAAACAAAGATATCTTAGCAAAGAAATAATAAAGTCAGTGTGCACACAAAAATGTCTTAGTATTTATTCTTCCAGACAAGAGATGTCTCTGAGTTTATTGCTCACAATGAATGTGTACAGCCTACTACAAAAGAAAGGAGATGGACCACTGAACACAACATAGGAGTCAAAACAATCATTGTTATCAGTCAAAGAAGATACCAGATGCCTATATGACAATATCAAACCTTGCTAAATTATTTAATGCCAAAGTCAGACATTTTTTAAACAATTTTTTCAAACAACTATTCATATTTTATAATAATTATTTGTTTGCACACATATGATTTCAAATATTTCTATCTAATACTAATCATTGTACTTCACATTCCCTAGACCTCCAGAAGTGGAACCTCACTACTGGATACAGTTTAGTGCCATGCCCACAATGCACCTTTTTGGGGGGAAGGGGGGTCTAACTCATTTTCAGGGAATACAATTGGCATATTTTAAGTCCAACCAACAGGGTGATATCATTTTTGTTCCCCCACCACCACCACTACACAACCCACAAAATAGAGTAAATAACAAGATCTACTTTACCATTAGTGATGAGAAGCCAAGCAAACATTCAACAAAATGATATTATGTCTCCTTAGCAAGTTAACTAAATACACCAATGTGCTAAGAACCAATATTGCTTTAGATTGATTCAATAACTTATTAACCTAGATATTATTCGTTATAAGATCCAACAGTAAAAACATGAATGTTGAGTAGAAATAGTTTTGCATTTGAAGTCTTAAATGAAAATTGACACTGTACAGTGAAATTGAAAAAAAAAAAGAAATACAATTTAGCTTGAAGCAACTTTTTTTCTTTTTTTTTTTTTAAACAAAATGTCAAGATTACCTGCAGTGAAACAGAATATGAAAGGTAGAAATTCAGTCAGGCTTGTTTCAAGAGCTTTTAAAATAACACTTACCAAACAATTAAAATCATTGATGGTATCATTAACAAGATCCATTTATAAAGCCACCCTACAGGACAGACATGAAATGTTAACACCAACTCATATATATTATGGACAAATTTGCTCAGAATTCAGGCATACAAAAATTGGTATAATTTTAGATGACAGATCAAGGTGTGTGTATATATATATATATATATATATATATATAATTTGATTGACTTTTACAGCATGTCAATACACAGTGTTATCTTAAGTTGATAGGTTAGGGAATTGCATTCATTGTATGATCATATTTAAAACTTTTGTGAAGTGTTTCTTAAAAGGTTTTTTCCTTTTTTTCTTGTACAGGGTACTACTGAATATAAATAATTATTAAACAGATCTATTTGACCCTAATGGGTACTACAACTCAGGTCAGAGTAACCCTGAGAGTAATGTAAATGTAGTTTAGTGTTATATCCAGGACCCCCCATTTTGGTGAGGTCTTACAACTCTGCTGCAGATACAGCCAACATATTTGAAGCTATGCTGTCATGGCTAATTAAATCTGACAGTGTGACAATGAAATATAACTGGGGGTGGGAGGAGAAAAGGTCAAACTCAAGTTAAAATTAACAATTTATTCATTTAAATTGTTTTGCTCAAATAGCCTCATCAGATACAGCAAAATTGTTTTTTTAATAAAATATAGGAGTTTGCTAATATATTCATAGAATTAGAGGCTGAATATTGGTTGTTTAGGAGCTTTTAAAATCTGAAAATTTGAACATCTGTTTTCTGATTACTATAAGATATAACTAAATATTATTACTGAGGAGTAGTTATATTTTAATGAATCACAATTCATTAGAATATAACTGAAGATTATTATTGAAGCTGGAAAATATTGTAATCACTAAATTGTTTTTAACCTAATCCTTTTTATTTCTATTTCTTCAATATTCTATCTTAATACTAATTTGGCTAAAATCAGATATATTAAAAAATTAGGGTCAATGCTTTATTCTTTGGTATTGTGAAATTAGATCAGAATCTAAACATTGGTGCATTGATTCATTTTGTTGTTGTACTACTACTACTACTACTACCATCATCATTTCTTGGTCAAAATTGATTATTTTCATTTAGGTGGTTTACATCAGCATTAAAGTTATCATCCATCTTTAAGGCCTTGCAGTGTTTATAAATTGATAAATCAAAAACTATATTAGTATCATTTTTAAAAGACAACTTCACAAATCAGATGAAGCTGCACAGCAAAAACATGTTATAAGAATAAATTGTTAATTTCAACAATTTTCTTTTCATTTTTTTTTTCAGATATATAGCTATGCACTAACATAAATACATATTTTACAATGGTAAATCTTAAACTGTTTAAAAGTACTTATTTACAAACTTTAAAGTTGTGAATTTAATCTTTGATAAAAACATAAATGAACATTTTATCAATTTAATTTCATGAAAAAGTTTATGACCTGAATGAATTGAATGACTATTTAAAGACATACTAACATTTACAGGTTATACAAGAATAAACATTTCTTTTTAACTAAATACCAATGGGAATGTCTAAGGATCAGTGATAAAAACTGTATGTGTATGTCAGCAGACTAAAAGTGAGTAGATATATGCAAATAGACCTATTTGCATAGAGGAATATACAATTCACAATGTGCATATAGTAATATAAGTATATATGTTTCTATGCAATCATGCAATGCAGAAATCTTAACTGAAGAAATGACCATCTTCAGGCAAGTAACAGTAATCATTATCCTTATCATTTTGTGTGTGAGTATACAAATTTTTCCATATATGTCTATTAACAAGAATGAATAATACTGATTCTATAAATGAGTTGATAAAATGAAATCATGTGAACCTATGGCATTTTCAGTATATTGATTGATTAACAGCATGTTAAAGGGTTATCTTATGTCTCAAGTTTAAAGATTCACATTCATTGTACATTCATATTTACATCTTTTGTGTAGTACCTTAAGAGGGATTTTTGCACACTGTCAAATATAAATAATTCTTAAACAGATCTATTGGACCTATAGATGACAACTTAAACAGGTACTACCAATCCAGGTCAATGTGGACCTCAAAATAAGGCCAATGAAGGAGTTCTCCGCACTTCCATGATCTCCAGAACTCGAGCCTCGCCATCAAATGCAGTTTAATGTTATACCTGGGACACTTTTAAGTGTATGCCCATATAAGTAATATTTTTCTTACTGCTTACAAAACTACAAGTATACATAGAGACATATATTCATGTCACAGGACTGTACACCTGAAGAAAGTTGGTTAATGCCAAAGTTTTCTTTTTTTTTTAATTATATAATTTCAAGTTACTATTTCTATTTAATAATAAATCACTTGTTTGCACAGTTACATAGCTTCAAGTATTCCTATCCCATACAAATCATATATTTGCACACAGTTTCATGGTTTCACATATCTCTATTTAATACAAATAATTTTCAAACAGATCTATTTAGCTAAGAGATGAATCAGAGTGCACCTGGAATAATAACAATAATGGAGTGCTCCAAAATTGGAACCTCACCTCTTAATGCAGTGTCAAATATAGGACATCCCACTTTTTTTGGTGTGAAAGGGTATTACCCCTCTGCAGAGATATCCAGCCGGCATAATCTAAAAATAGATTGTTCAATGTTATGGTAACAAGAGTATGAATTCAATAGACCAACAATTTCTAAATTGAGTTTTTTTATATATATTATTAAAACTCATAAGTATTTTTTTTCATTTTATGCCAGCCTAGTTAGTTAGGGCTATAGAATATGCCAATTGCATCTCTGCAAAGAGATAAGATCCCCACTCAATAAGTACTCTGGATATTGCACTAAACTGCATCTAATGATATTTCCACCATTAAAACTAATTAATTAAAAAAAAAGAAAACTTTTTAATTCTTTTCTTGCCGGAAGTGACATAAACATAACTAAATGATATTCAAATACGAAACAGTATTTTTCTTTCACCATCTGAATAGGGTCATCATAGATCTGAAATAAATTCATAATGATACCAAACAATTGAATTTTTTTAATTTTAATTTTATATAAACAGGATTTGGCATTAAAATGCTATAAAAAATCCAATCAACAACAATTTTATGCATGACAGATATTCCTAGTCAGACTAATATTGAATATATTAAGACTGGTTTACAAACTGGTTTGATTTTGAATTACAGAAGAAAAGTAAAGTGTTTCAACTTTATATGGGATGGTCATTATTATTCTAAGAAATGAAAGATCAAAATTGATTTATATCATATGATTATCATGAAATTCAAATATTTAAGCTGATCTCAATGGGCACGGGGTTGGGAAAGACTTCATAAACTCAAATTTACTTTTTAAAAAGGATAGGTTATAATCAAATCAAATCTATCTCAAAGAGTAAATATATATTTGTTTTTATTTCTAATAGATTAACATACAGTAATTATTTGAGTGAAACACACATCCCTTGTTGCCCAGTCAACTGGGGCTGTAGAATACGCCAACTGCATCTCTACAGAGGGATAAGATCCCCCCAACAAGTGTCCTGATTATGACACTAAACACTCTGATGGTGAGGCTTTAGTAATACTGGAGCTTTGGGGAATGCAGAATACCCCTTCACTGCCTTCACTGCCATCACTCCCAGGTTCACTCTGGCCTGGAGTGGTAACACCTGATAGGGTCCTATCTATGGGTCAGATAAAACTGTTTGACATTTAAACTGTGTACTTATGCTAAACTGAATTGTTTGAAGCAGAACTGTTTGATCTTTTAACAGTGTGTAAACAAATGACTGAGGTTTAATTGAATTGTTAGTGATACATAGCAATACTAGGAACCATTTAACTTTGTTGACATACTAAGCTGAATTGTTCGAAATAGGACTGTTTGATCTTTTAACTATGTGTAAAGAAAAAAATGTGTACTTATGCTAAACTGAATTATTTGAAATAAACCTGTTTTTACATTTAACTCTGTAATCATATTAGATAGAAATAAATGAAATCATTTAACTGTCCATAAAAAAATAAACTCAGGCTCGTTTAAAAATGTTACCTACAAAACGTGTTTAGAAATCATATTTAGTATAGATGCATAAAGAGGATTTGGCATTAAATAACCTACAATGACTGAAATGCCATAAAAACCAAACCATACATCTCTAACTTTGGACAACAAGATTCTAGAAAAAACATTCATATATAATAGACACTGACATTTTAGAATTATATTTTTTTGTCTTACAAACCATTAATATTTTATTTTATGTACTAGTTCCTGTCTACACTGAGTAAGAGGCCAAGTTTTGGATGACAGGAAATTAACCTAAGTTCTACTATCTTTATCAAATAAAAAATGTTTATCAAATGCTCATAAACAACAATTGTTAATACAAAAAGTAAATGCACATAACAGTAAATTATGTGTATAATATTCAATCATGTATAACATTCACCCTTTAACTTTGAATTATGAAATCTTGTATATTAGCACTGACTTTTTAGAATTTGTAGCAGCTAAATTTAATCTAAATTTCGCATATGTTCAATTCTTTATCAATTCATCATCATCATCATCATGGTGGTGGACACTAGCACAAATTTTCCTGACCCTCTCCTGCCACTCATACCAATCATCCATTACTCTCAGCAGGTCTTCCATACTACATCCTGTATCAGTGCATAGGTGTCGTAGATAGGTTCTAGCTGGTCGCCCTACTCTTGCTCGTCCGTGTGAGGGGATCCACAGGAGTTGATCACTTATGAGCATGCCTTTACTTTTCTAGCAGTGTCTCACATGTCTTGTTCATCGAATTTGGATTGTTTTCGAGATGGGTGGTAGGTGTCCGTACAGCTGTTGTTTAGTGGGATGTTGCCTTCAGGACTTGTTCAGTACAGTTCGCAGCATTCTTGTGCAATTGCAATCAAGCTTTCTATCCATACACTTAGTCAGCATCTATGTGGTGCATCCACACAGCAGTACTGACACAACAGCAGCTTGAAAAAAAACTGCACTTTATTTTATCTGATAGGTCTGACTTCTATATGACAGATAGTCTATCAATAGCTGTCCATGCCTTCACTAGTCACATATTGATGTTATTGTCAGTAGATGTGACACTGCTTCTGAGGTAGGTGAACTTGTCAACAAATTTCAGAGATCTACCATTTAGTGTGGAGATGTCACCTCTTTGATTAAAGCACATGAACTCTGACTTGTCTGCATTGAAATGCCACCTGCTGTCCGTTCCAGACTATGCAGCAGGGATTCGGCTTGGGTGGATGTATTTGCCAGAAGTGCTACATTATCGGTGTAGTCCTCGACTGTAATCGTTCATGCAGGGTATCTTCTGCTTCTTGACTTTGCTAAATTAAAGCCATTTTCTTTCATTAAATCAATCAACATTCGAATCATGTAGTCTAAACAGATAATAAACAGGTATGGGGCTAATGTGTCCCCTTGCAGCACACCTGCAACAATGTCAAAGAAATCTGTGTCTCCATCCAGAGAGTGAACTTTGACTTTTGTGTTTTTATTGAGCATCATTATGGCAGTGACAGTTTCTTTGGGGAGACCGTAGACCAGAAGTATTTATTCCATCTTCCCTCTGTGTATGGAGTCAAATGAGTTGGAGAAATTTACAAATAATAGTGTCACCTCGAGGTTTTTGCACAAATACCTTCCAATATTTGACGGATTGTCAAAATTTGTGATGTTATGGATTGATTTCTCCAAAAGCCATTTTGGTTCTTCCTAAGAATTTTCTCAACTTCAGGTTCAATGTGGTTGAGTAACAGAGCATTGTAAATTTTGGCCGCTATGGAAGTAAGGGTTATACCACAGTAGTTCTTGATTATTTTAGGGTCACCCATCTTGGGGAAAGGGAGAATACAGCCCTTTGTCCATTTGTCTATTATGTTCTAGTTATATATGGCGTTGCAATATCAGAGCATATGTCATCAAATTTCCTTGTTTCTCATACTTCTGGGGGTATTTCATCAACACCAGCAGCTTTCCTATTTTTAATTTTTCTTAGTACTATGTTGAGTTCTTCTTAATTTCCATTGTCTTAAAACAAAATTTACACAGTATTTAGAGCAAACACAGATATGTTCACACAAAAATGCAACAACTGTGCAACAAAAAGAGGTTCAGATTAAGAGAAACAAAATTATAAACAAGTACACATTCCCGGGGATATTTTTCTGTAATAGCATAAAACACATTAGTTTCAACTGTCAATATAACTTTCTTTTGGTCATCCTGTTTTGAATATGGTTAGGTATGAAGCCAGAAAAAAAATGTTAATTATATAGTTCTCATATATAATACACACATCTACTTAATGGGCAGAAAAATCTAGAAAAATACTGTCTTATACACAAATAAAACTGAACTGTTGAATTTGTTGTCGCTGTTTAACCTTTCTCCAATTGCCATCAGGTGTGTAAATCCATAAAGAAAATGTCTCTTACAGTCTCTCTTTTCAGAAAATAGTAATCAAAATAAATCATAGTAAATATACTGACTTTGCTAATTTCTAGAACATTTACCACCATCTTCAAAGGAAAATAGAGGTGCTTATGGCATAATAGTTATCATCGTAAGAAGTGGACTAGGTGGTCCAAGTACAAATCCTGAATGAGGCCATTTGCATTTCATATAGCATTAATACTTTTGGGAAACTATTTTACCTCCAGATAAGAATAAATAGGGTAGACTGGGCTTTAACCTTGGTATAGCAACCAGTCTAGAAGAAAGAAAACTCCAAATTCAAACCAGTTGCATACCTGGAGAAGGATTGACTCCACCAGGCAATTCCTGGTCAAGATACTACATGAGTGGTACCTTCATGACCAAACAAGGTTATGCGATAAGTTATCATCATCAGCGGGCACTAGGTTGGGAAAGATTTCATTACTCATTAGAAGGATAGGAAATAGGTTTTAATCAAGTCACATCAATCTCAAAGAGTAAATAGATCTTTGGCTTTATTTCTTAGAGACTAACATCTATGTAGAGAGGTATCAGATAGAGAAAGAGAGAATTAAATTCCAATTAACATAAAAGAAAAAAAGAAAATCTTATGTTAATTCTATTAACCTTACAAAACATGAGTCAATATCAGTAATTCTATGTGTGCATGTGTGATTGCATCCCTATTCAAACAAATCCTTAAAAAAAAAAAGACTTTAAATATCTCCATAATTTATGTAAGATACTGACTGCTAATTATATAATTTAAATCTTTTTAAGAGAGTAGAAGATCAATTTATAGTTTTCTTTATCATATTTCTAGCATAAGCCAGGCTCTCCAGTTTCTCTGATTAGTATAGAAAAGGGGTGTTATTTCACTAGCTTGAAAACATGAACAAATATCTTTCGATTTTTTTCCTACTGCTTCTTAATGGTTCACCTTTCACTTTATGACTCCATTATCTGCGGTTTACACAAAATTGACATTCATCCACCCCTCTACAAAGCCATATTCAACACCTTTACTGTGTTAACCTTTACACATATATGTGAGGGAGTTCCAAAAATGACCCAATCCCATTAGCATTTTTATTCTTCAGACGAAATCAAATATCGACACTGATTTTATGATATATTAAGTGCAATGGAGAGGTGCAGCCTTCTGGAACTAGACTTTGGGCTCTTTGCCAGAGGGTAGGTTTGTATACTTCAACAGTTTCCTGCATATGCAAGAATTTCTACATATTTGAAGTCTATGAACGCAGGTAGGAGAGGGATTTTTGAAAAAACACAGTGCAACAAACAAAATATTCTATATATATATATATATATATATATATATATTATAAATAGATTTTAACTTTTAATGAAGGAATCAGCTTCAGTTTGGCTTGGTTTCTATGTTTAATGGCATATCAACCTTTGTGCGTTATTTAATGCCAAAGCCATCCTTGTAGTGGTACTATTTAATACACAGCTGGGGAGGATAAGGAAGTTCATACCTATCCTGAGGGTATTAGCCTGAAACTGAATGTAATAGCCTGACTGGAGTTTGAACTTGTTTACCACAAGGTTCAAGTCCAGCTCATCAGCCACCATGCTACAGAGACTTCCCGTCCCATCAGCTTCTGTATTATATGAATAAAACTATATTCAAAGATTGTATTTACCAAGAAAAATGAAGATAAGTAGCTGCCATAAGTGTTTTAATATTATAAACAAAGATCCAGAGAAACAAAAACAAAAAAGTAATAAAACCTTAACAAGGATCTATATACAATTATTCTGTTTGTTTATATGTACAACTATTATGTTTTTCAACCTAACATAGGATCTGTGCCTGATCCCCAGTCCTACTGAACTGAAGTGTCAATTTTTCTATGTACTAGTTCAGAAACTCCATTTAAATCGTGTACTTTATTAATTCTTATCTCTATCCTTATTTCTTTTGTCTACAGTATATCTAAATTTACATTCATTGCAATTCTTTCAGCAATAATAGTCACTTTTACCAGATCTAATATTTAAGAAATTCCAGAAATATCTTCAATTATTTTCAAATTTTTTGATTAATTGAAGGATTTTAATGGTATGTTAACCATTTTAGGGCTATTTTATGCTGAGGTTAGGGTTTGAGTTTGAGTTTTGTTTAACAGCATATCAACCCCTGTGGGTCATTTAATGCCAAAAAGGTTATTTTGAAGTTCAGTCATTAAAGTAGCAGTTCAATAGAGACGTTTGGTTATATCTTGCTGAAAAAGTTGCTTTTTTTTTAAGAAAATTAAAAATGTTTTCAGGGTTTGTATTCTAAAAGATGTCCCTCAGGTTTCTTGCTTGATAGTACTTAGTGCGGATGTGTTTAAGGTTGTTACAATTTAGAAGGATATGTTTGGTTGTAAGTTGTACTTTGCATGTTGGACACACTAGGGCATACTTCCCTTTTAACAGGTGCGAATGAGTAATGTGGGTATGCTCAATATGCAGTCTGGCAAGTATTACTTCTCTTCTGATACTTCTGTGGCCTGTTGGCCACTCTCCAATACCTTCTTGTATTTCATGGAGTTTGTTTTGTGTCTAATTGTCCCATGATTTCTGCCATTTGTCTGATATAAATTTCTTTATGGTTGGTTTCAGATCTGTATATGGGATTTTTGATTTGCACATATCAATTTGAAGCTGAGGTTAGGGAATTGCATTCATTGTACATTTATATTTACATTTTTTGTGTAGTTGTTTCTTAAGAGGGTTATTTTTGTTTTCTTTTGCGTATAGTTTAATCAAATAAGATATGCTGCTTTTTCCAAAATTATTAACTAAAAAATTCTTCTGTAACTGAGCACTAATTGTAATATTTCAGA
Organism: Sepioteuthis lessoniana; assembly: GCA_963585895.1. NCBI lineage: Eukaryota > Metazoa > Mollusca > Cephalopoda > Myopsida > Loliginidae > Sepioteuthis > Sepioteuthis lessoniana. Next base: position 52,655,463 of record OY757930.1, read on the forward strand.
CCTTTCAACAGTATAGGGTTACATATTTTTATATATCAATTTAAAAGTAAAATAAGAAGTTAAAAAAAACAATTTACACAATAAAAAATACTTTTCATTTGAATTAATAAGTAAAATCTTTTAACTGCAAATAAGAACACATTTTTAGTTCTTAGCTTACTCTTCTCTCTTTCTATCACAGTCTCCAGTATTCCTGAAAACCTTTTAGTTAAGTCATAGATCAGGTACTTCTACTAGCATACATATATTTAGATAAGCATTACCCAAATTAATGAGTCTTGATTCCATTTTTATTTTGTTAAACTTTTAATGTTGGGTGTTGAATTTGATTTTTTTTCATTTTGATCAATCACAGTCATTTTGTTTTTAATCAATTCTATAAACAACATTTTCAAAAAATATGCAAACATCCACAAATAATAAATAAAGTACAATACCATAGACAATTTTAAACTAATTGGCAAAAAGTTTGATTTTTTTTAAATCACTACATCTAATGATGTAATACACTACCATTGGCATAAGTGTCATGGGTTGGCTATGATTCTGCTTGTTTTATATTTTGACAAGCATTTCTTTCATCTGTTGCTTTTCATTACAATTCCCAGATCATTAAGCAAGCAATAAGGATTGAACATAAAGAATAAGCCTCCAGTGTGGTGTTGATGAGAATAGACAATACTTTAACGGAGTTCAAACACTATTACACCTAATATTACTTCAATGAGGATATTATTCAGAACAAAATAATAAGCTATATTAAGAAATATTGCCATAAGATGTTCCTGCATAGAATCTCAAATTAACAACTAATTATACATGCAACATTGTTGAAAGCACTAAAAATGTATAATTGGATTTAGGATATATTGATTTTAATTAGATATATATAAGATTTAAATCTAAATTAGCTAGGATAATTGAGTCATAAAGTAATTAATGGCTTAACTGAACCTTCAAACCGAGTCCTCATTTTTTTTGTTAACTAAAATATTTGTGTTAGTTTCTGTTTTTAGCTTCTTTTTTCTTAAACAATTTTTTTTACAGTTAGAGATCATGATGAATCCTATAAAATGTTAGAATATGGATTGCAAAATGATATAATATATACAATATCAGAACATTGAATAAGCAAAATATTTTAATCCAGAAGTATTCTGAAACACTAGTCATAAATGGTCACTGAATATCCAGTAGTAAAGTTCAAATCCAGCAGATAAGATTAGTAACAATAATATTATCTATTTTTAAATGAAGTATTAACAATCATTAATTTTCTTACAATAATTTCCTAATTTCATTTGGTTGGTTTTATGGCATGTCAACTTTTTGGGGGTTATTTAATGCCAAAAGTCTTTTTCTTTTCAGCAAGCAATTATATAATTCCAAGAAACTAATGATAAACATTTATAAAAAAAAAAGTATAGCTACAAGTAACTCATCTCAGGACACAGTTATATGGTTTTAAGTATTCCTATATGATACTAATAACTTTCAAACAGATCTATTTGATCCATAGATGAGACCTCAACGGGTACCATCACTCCAGATCAAAATGAACCAGAGAATAATGACAATGGTGAAAGGACTCTATACTCTCCAGTACTTCAGAACTAGTGCCTTGCCACTGGATGCAGTTTAGTGTTATACCCAGGATAATATTTGTCTCTGCCTTCCACCAGATAGGACTTGACACAAGGTTAAATGACCCAAAGGTCAGTTTATAGTGGGAGTTAGGGGAGGGAAAGGTTGGACCAAAGCTCAAGCTCTGTTGGTCTATGCTGATCATCAGTTCACTTGGTACAAGATGAGCTGATGAGCCTAGCCAAACATACCCAGAATACTCCCATTTTGGAGAAAAGGACATATTTTAAGTGATGTGATATAACCTAATAAAAGTTACTGAATGAGAAATAACCAAAATGGAGGTTGAAAATGAAATGGAAATCTTTATAACAATAACAAAATAAAATACTTGCCAGTGGTGTTAAGAAGGTAACCCACTACTAGAGGTGAACTACTTAGAATATTACTCCCTCTTACAATAGTGTCCACTGTATTTATGAAGATTGGGGCATACCCATTAATATTCATAGATACAGTATATAACACTATGTCAACAGGGCAATTAATTTTAGCAGCGTCTGAATAGTTGCAATGAAAATCAACTAGAATCAAGAAGAAAGAAATACAAGTCAAAAATTAAAAATGGTTCACAATGCTTCATCTAGAAATAAAATTCTAGATGTTACTCTGCACTTTACAGTTTGACACAACTATGAACTTTGACCTGTCATCTGTCAATCATTCCTACACAAACACTGGCCATATCTGGTAAGTTGGTGCAGAAAACCTTTACATAACACTATTCTTTAATTCCAATTCACACTGAGGTGTTTTTAATGGCTGTAGATTAGTGTTCTGAACAGTTTCAATAAAAAGCAATTGAAATTAAGATGAAAGAAATATTGATAAAGATTAATAATGGTTGACAATAATAATGAACTCAATGAGTAATATGTCTATAAGTTATATAAAATTAGAAAAAATAGTTAATTGTTCTGATTCATCAACTATGGTTTGAGAACAAAGCAAAAAAAGTTTGTTAAATGAAAAACAAATTTTAATTAATGTTACAAAATGAAATAAGATAAATTCATAAAAGTTTATCTGACCTTATATCTATAAAGACAAATTATCATGCAAAAGTTTATGATACAAATACTTGTGATAAACTATTTTATCCAAACCTGACAATAACTTAAAAGAAAAGTCTATGGTTCTAAAATATCTAAATTATCAAAAACAAGAAAATAATAGTACAAGTTAATATCTTTATCTCCAAATCAATAAGTTAAAATACACATAGCAGTTATCACACCATGATAAAGTATCTTTATCAAGTAACATGGTGATGTCCTGGACAGGACTCAAAAGCTATTGATCATTGTTCAGAGGACAAAAAAGTCGACAAACATGCCAGCCTTCTCAGTGGGTTTCAAACTATTATTTATTGAGAAGAAAACTCTTTGAATCATCTTTATTTTCTCTAGAAGACCCTTGAGGGTTTTTTTCTAAACACTAAAATACATCTGTCACTCCCAAAAACTCAAATAGACTTTTTGAATCTAAATACATCTCTCAAATCCCATCTGGCTGCATCTAGTCAATGAATGAATGTTGATGTGATTTTTATTTCCCCCAGAAACCTTTAACCTATCACTTATACCTATGCAGATGTTAGATACATCTGCTATCCAGAGTAACAAGGGTGGTGGTGGTAGTGGAGGTATTACATAACAATATTACACCAGTTTCAAATTACACCTATATTCATACTTTGACCACAACATATCTAAATGACAACTTAATAATTCCAAGTGTTTTCTACAAATATTTTACTTGTAATTACTTCACTTTTGATAGGGAAACCAAAAGTCAATAAGCATAGAGCCCTTTGTCTCATAATAGTCATTATATTTACATATAAATTTCATGTAACAACTATTAGGACAAAGGTAAAATATTTTACCACTCATCAACCAAGTAGTATATTACAGATTTATACATTAATTTTTATTTTTAGATATGAGTGCAAATTAAAACTGCATAGCCATCTTTCAGAATTTTGGAATTCAATAGAAATTATACACTTAAAATACTTCTGTAACTGCATTTAAACATCTATGATAATTAAAACCAAACTCACAATATTTCTTTTTGTTTACTTGACTCCATCAAAAATCAAACACTAGGATTGTGAAATGAAACTACTAGAATTTTTTCCTTATATAACACTTTCCCATGTATGCATATATATGTATATATACATATATATAGAGGTGTCTTCAGAAAATATCAAAACTGAAGCTGTATTTTTAGCAAGATAGAAAGCAATAATGAATGAAACATTAATTTTCATCAAAATAGAAAATTTGATGGCATAAGTGTTGAATGCTAAGTCCCCTTAGCATTCAACACTTATGTCATCAAATTTTCTATTGGCCAAAGCACTACTAAAACTTTGCTTTTTTGATATGGTATGAACCTGTGCTGACATTTTTTATAATGTCCACCACATCTACAAATCTTACCCTTGAGATGAATTTTCAGTTTAGGAAGCAAGAAAAAGTTGCACAGAGCTGAAATTCTGGTGAATATGGAGAGTGCTACACTTGCATATTTCTCTCAAAAAATATTGAAACTGACTTAAATTATTCTTTCAAATTAGCACTGGTTTGTCAAGATGAAGACATCATAACAATATTATATAAGTTGGTCAGCAGTGGGCACATTTAAATTTTAAAATAAAACAATTTAAAGCTTCAGTCACAATACTTTTTGACACTTCATACACATGAGGATATATCAATGTCTATGGGTTGATATATAGTAAGTAGATGAATTTTAATTTGAAATTTTCATTATATATTCAATCTATGTGATTAATATTCATGACTGAATTTAGTTCATTGATAAAGAAACAAATATATATGGTAAATGACCATCAAATACAGTTTACAAACTTGTCATTATATTGACAATTCTGACATATCTTTATGTTTCCTAAGTTGAATCTTATAAGTCATGGTATAATTAGTAAAGAAAGAGCCAATTAATTAATATCACTTTTTTCATTTGCAAGTTTTCACAATATTAAAGAGAATGACTGAATAATGAAAGCCATAATTAAACAAAAATTACTGTAATTCAAAATTATCAACACATTTTTTTCATCTTATTTATGAAGGTACTATTTACCAACCCCTCCGCTCGGGCAGGATATGACACAAGGTCAGTTTTTAAGCGGAGTTTAACAGGTTTGAATTCAGAGTTTTCCTTCTCCTAGACTAGTTGCCTCACCAAGGCTGAAGAACCTAGTCCGTCCTACTATTTACCCATAGCTGGAGGGAGAATAAGGGGGTTCATACCTTTCCCAAGGGTATTTGCCCGAAAGTGAACGTAATAGCGCGACTGGAGTACGAACTCGCGTACTACGATTCCGCAGTTCATCGCTTTAACCATTACACCACGAGGACACCTCACCTCCATCTTATTTATGAAGGTTATCTTTAAAATATGATTGCTATCACATGACCATACAATTTAGAAATAAAGAAAAAAAACTTTCCCAAATGCCATTTTATGAAATGACTGGCTCATCTACTCCGAAGCTTACATTACACAGGGATTCCTCAGGATTCATAATTGCATCATCTTCACCATTGTAAAACAAATTTAAATTGAACAAAAAAATCCTTTAAATAACATCAACTATCAATGATTTTTTTTTCATATATTATATAATTTTCAAAACCAGTTGTATGAATAAGTAACAAATTGCCAAGATGACTGAATCAAATCAATATAGTAAATCCCCCTCAACCTCAAAAGTTGGACCTGCCCCTCTAAAAAAATGACCCCAGTATCTAAAATGTGTGCTAAAGTCAGAGTAGAGCAATTTCCTGATGACTTTTATGCAGAAGAAAATATATTATTTTGCAAATTCTGTCTGTGTTGACATTTTTAAGGTTGACACAATCAAAGATCATATAAAATCAAAAACTCATTTGACAAAAAAGTTTTCAAAAAAGTCATCTCAACTGAAACAGAAGGCAATTACAACTTTGTTGAAATGTAGAGAAGTATGAGATGATTTTGTTTTTGATTTTTTAAAAATGTGCATTTTGTTTGACATTCCCCTACACAAAATTGACAAAATGAGGCCATTTCTATTAAAATACTGTAAGGAAAGTGGTGCTATTCCAATGTTAATTGTGTTAGGCAACTTCATCTGCCAAAATTGTCATTTCTCATTGATATTATAACCTTGAAAGAATGCAATCATCAAAGTTTAAGTCAGGCATGCATCTGAGCTGTAACTCATGTGGATATTGCATTTGAGGATATTGTTTCCTTTGTACCAGATTCTGCAGCTTATTGTAAAAAAGCTCACAAAAAAGTGTTGTCAAATGTCTTTAAAAGCAGTTATCATGGGTTGTGCTTAGCCCATATTTTAAATCTTGTGGGGGAAGTATTTTTACACTGGCCACCATTTGATAATGTTACCTAGCTCATTACTTTCATCACATCAGCCTTTTTTAAAGAAAAAAAGCTAGTAGAAAAAAGTGATACCTTAAATGGCTTGAAGGAAACAAGTAAAAATACTCTCTATGCCAGTGGCAACCAGATAGAATTCCTAGTTTAATGCAGCCAAATATCACTCATCCTTTGTACAATTCTATGAAAGATTCTTTAAGCAAAATAAAGCCACAATGTTGCAGTAGATAGGATTTTGAATTAGTAGATGATGGTGGACTATATCATGCCTCTTGCCATAATTTGTGCCAGAATCTGCACAAATCTGAAAACTGTACCTGTTTGATAACAGTTTTGACAAGCTTAAAAGAAACTAAGTCTCCACTTTCAGGTGTTGTTTATAACATGATGGAGGATATAAAATGGTATTTACACACTGGTACATCAAAATCAATATTTGGTGTAGAAACTTCTGTCTGAACTAGAAAACACAAAGAAAAAGAGAGTTATCTTACATTTCCAAGATTTGTTCAGCACATGTCTTTCAAAACTGAATAAATACCTGGATGCTCACTCTGTGTATAACTTTTACAATCTATCTCATCTGTTTGCTCCTAGACAGCTACCATGTATAAGCCATGACATTGATAGTTTTTCACCCATTAAAGACTTGAAATATCCTTCTACTGATCTTCTTGAAAAATTTCAAATTTATGTGAATTGCCAAGATGACCTACCAAATCTTTAATATTCCAACATTTTGGAATGCAAATAAAGCAGATTTCTCCTTCTAGAATAGATTGCCAATAAGGTTATATAGATACCTGTTACCAACATAGATGCTGAACATTCATTTTCTCTGTATAAACATTTATTAAATAAATAATGTGAAAGTCTTACTCCCGAGAACACTAAACAATTTACAATGTTGTATTACAATGGAGATTTAGAAAAGAGATTTAAAGATTGCTAATTTCTTAATTTGGGAAATATCCAATTTCAAATCTGAGCAGTATTTCAACTTGAGATAAGTTGTTTTATCTAAATTTTGAATTAATATATCAAATTTGTTCTTTTTAATATTTTGTTACAAAGATTCAATAATTATGGTTTAATTCCTGTTTTGTAAAATTTTAGTCAAAATGTTTGACTTACACAGATATTTATAATTGAAATTCAAGTTATTTGCTGTTGATTCTTTAAGTGTGATTTTTCTGTTGATTTTAATATGTAAAGTAAAGTTTGCAATCTTCGTCGAGGGTGACCCAAAGGCTCCCTTTTCAATAGGTGTAGGGGAGGGCGCTACTCCTTTCCCAGGATTGCTCTACTTTACCCTTGATACGTACCTTATATTGCTGGGTGTTAAGCAAGGAGGTATCAAGTACCATTTTTAAAGTCTTTGGTATGATACAACCTAGGATTGAACCTAGGTCTCCTGGACCATTGGTGAACACTCTATTCATTAGACCAATATAGTGAATCAATAATTATAAATCAATCTGAATCCCTTTACATAAAAACACAAAAACAATCTGAATGTATTTTTTCTTAAAGAAGGAAGCTCTGATAATCAGTTCTACTTCAAAGATAATTATGTACTGCAACATTTTATTGTTTTATTGTCTAGTCATGTTACATTTTTATTTTTACATATGATTTATTTTTAGACTTGAAATTTATCAGCACTATATGAAATATAAACTGCCTCATCAAGGATTTGAACTTAAGTTACTGTGTCCATTTCCAACAATGATAACCATTACACCACTATATATATATATATATATATATATATATATATATATAGCATGTGTGTATATGGAGAGAAAGATGGGAGGGTCATTCAATAAAGAAGGAGAATATTGCCTAAAGAATTGACAATAGAAAGCACTGTTTACAGTTGCACCTTTTTTAAGAAAATCAGTTATGATAGGTCCTTTCATGTCCCAGAAGACTGTCAGCATGATCTTCTTTACTGACTACTGCACCTAGAATTTTTTCTTTAACAGAGTCAATGTGTTTCTATTCCATGGACTGTCTTTCCCGACTCAGGCTCATAGTAGTTGTTTAGCCTATTTATAAAGATTTTTTTACTAAAATATGCTTCTTCATACACATCTCACATTCTTTTGTAAATTTTACATGATTTGCAATTCTCGGCCACCAAAGATTTGATGACAGGCCTCTGTTCAATCCTGAAGGACTGAGTGTTTTGCTGACATTTTGAATAGCCTCAAAACAAATATTTCTTGGAGATTAGAATGATTTTTTGCTATGAATCGATTTCAAACCATCTTAAGTTTTCATCCATGGAAAAAAATTTCCCTTATTTTTTTAACATTTGATTGTGTGTGTGTGTGTGTGTGTGTGTGTGTGTGTGTGTGTGTGTGTGTGTGTGTATATAAATAATGAATCTTTTGACCAATGTCTGCTATGCCTTTATTCTTGCTTTTGTACAAACAAAACTAGATAGTTTCCCATTCATCAATATACAGGTATTTAATTAACTATATTATTGATAATTTATTGCTAATGTTTCAAAAATTTTAATCACCAAAATTTTCAGTTTTTTTAATTGTGAGTGAGTGATCAAAATTTAAAACTTCAAAAGTAAGATAATTTTAGATTTTTTTTGTTAAATGTATGTTACTCTAAAGTTTCAAACTAACATTTATAATGTTGTACATCGGGTTTGGTCTGTTTTGTTTAATGGCATATCAATCTTCATGGGTTATTCTATGCTGAAACTATTCTAGTAGAAGAATAGCAGTGATATTATTTAACCTATAGCTGGGGCGATAATGGGGTTCATATCTTTCCCAAGAGTATTTAGTCTAAAAATAAATGTAATTGCACAACTGAAGTTTGAACTCTCTAACTATGATATTACAGTCAAGCATGTAAGCTATATATCTGGGATTTTATTTCTGGATCTATATAAATAAATTCTTCAGACATTCTTCATTACTCTTTTTTTTTCCAGCAGCTAAATTACCAGCCACTGTCATATTCAAAATTTTTCATTTGCTCAACATTGTAATTTGTGAACATTTTTCTTTACTGGGACTAAGAATGTAGAATCTGATTTATCTTATGAGCTTTATTCCTTTGCATTGGCCTAGTGGGTAGAATGTTCGCCAATGGTCCAGGAGACCTAGGTTCAATCCTAGGTCATGTCATACCAAAGACTTTAAAAATGGTACTTGATACCTCCTTGCTTAACACCCAGCAATATAAGGTACATATCAAGGGTAAAGTGGAGCAATCCAGGGAAAGGAGTAGCGCCCTCCCCTACACCTACTGAAAAGGGAGCCTTTGGGTCACCCTTGACTAAGACCTCAAATTTTAGTTTACATAGCATCCTCCCCTACACCTTGGTGTAGTAGCTATTAAAAAGAGAGCCTTCTGGTCGCCCTCAACTACGGTTCCCAAATTTACTTACTTATTCCTTTGTTTAGGATTAAAGTATAAAATCTGTTATCAGTTTATTGAATACTTTATAAAGATGTAAAAGCCTAAAAAATAAATTTTCAAACACTTATGTTAAAAATAGTACCTTTGGCTAAGTGTCTGTCAACTGATATTAAATATTTCATTATTCTAGTTTTACGTAAGATTCAACTAGCTACACTTAAGCAACTTTCTTTGCCACCGATTTTCGAATATTGAAAAAATCTGATTTCTATCTCAACATCAATAGCAGTGCAGAGAATTTAAAAACAGCAAGTATGAAAATTCAAGTCACCACTCCTTCAGACACTGCAAAAGTCACCTGAAAACTCTGATGATACGAAAGGAAAGTCAATTTTCAGCTTATCAAATCAACAACCAAAACTGTCATAAACAAAACAAAAAAAAACAAGCAAGCAAAACATGTGCTTCAAATCAAAGTCACGACCAATACTGGATGAATATTAAAAATCCCTTAATGTATGCATACCAATAGAACATTGGTTTCAAAAACTGGTAACTGGAAAATATCAATTTACCATATGTTTACATATGAAATCAGTAAATCCTACATAGACACATTTTCATAGTAGCAGTGCATATTATAACCTTCCTTTATTGTTTGTTTAGTTGTTGAATAAATATATTAATGAATTATTAATATTCACTTTTGCTTCTTTCTGGTTTATCTTCAAATAGTTTTAATAATCAATGACAAGAAGGGAATAAAATCTACATAAAATATAAATGTTTTTCTACATATTCATTCTGAAATTTAACACTTGTCGACACATTGTATATGCTATGCCTGAAAGATTTTAAACATAGTTTTAATGTAGTTCAAAGATACCATGCACATGTAACAAAAGGACAACTGTAAATATGAAATACCCAGGTGGGATTGAACATTTTCATCTTATTCAGTTCCAGATTACTTGCTATTCTAGAAATTGTTATTCAAAACCACTGCTATTTAAAGTTATAAGAAATTACCTAAATGCTATTTGACATTACAAGTCCATTAAAGTCACAATCAATATCCCATAAATACCTGTTCTTTTCTTCCAATAAATATATCCAGTCATCACTCCTTAATTAACAGGGGATTGGTTCCAAGTTGCCTGGATGATTCTCAAACCCCTTATATAACAAGGCAAAGTATTTCCATACAATAAATGCATAACCTCCTGTATATTTTAACATCTTCTATAGATTACTTATGATACTTATTACAATATGAGTAGATATTATAGTGTAGTTTCAAATTTTTAAAAACTTTCACAGGAAATCAATACCTGGGGGAGGTATAAAATCTTGTATAAAAATAAATTTTATCATCAAAATATGGCGTTAGTAAGAAAAAAGATTAGAGAAAATTCTGATATAAAAAAAACAAACATGTGAATAGTTCTTCATCTGTATCTAAAAAATCTACCAAAAACAACAAATTTTTTAGAATTCAATACTTATTAAATATAGAGCTATGTTTTTTTAATTTCCATTTCAAATTTAGAAGAAAAAAAAAGGGGAGCGCAACACAAGGTGAACAATGTTCAAACAGTGAGTGCTAGAGAGAATCTGAGAATTTGTGAAATAATGAGAAACAACAGCATCCACATCAGTTTGTTGAGGAAGATTCAGCTTAGTGTTCATTGTGTGGTAAATTCAAGTTTTGTTCTTTGGAACTTTTCAGGAATGTTTTTCTAACAATTTTGATTAACAAATGAAAAACTCAGAAAATTCATAAATAGAAAGAATTGACTGTATCTAAATCCTTTTGGGTTTTTTTTAATCTGACAACTAGACGTATTCAGGAAAACTTAGAAGAAAGCAGATAAACAGTCTCTCAACTTGAAACAACAACAATAAAAAAACTTTCAAATTAATTTTTCATGTGCAGAGATAAAGAAACTTGACTTTATCTTGAAATTTTCCAACTCTGGTAATTACAAAACAGAAAAAGAAACAAACTAATAATAATAATACTCAGTGTAACCTCTCAAGTGAGGAAAACAGAAATCCAGTTAAGTTTATTAGCAGGAAAAAAGAAAAGCACCAACAATAAATTCATAATAATAAATTATTACATATAACAGTACATTTCTCAGTGGGTGCTGTGAGTGTGGCCTTAAGTCAATTTTGATGTATATACAAGCTTTTAAAAAATCCCAATGAAGATGAATAAAACAGCAAATTATACACAATAAACATAAAAGTTGGGTGTTGGTTGGTTGGGTTTTATGGCATGTCAACCTTTATAGGTTATTCAACACCTAATCCATTTTTATGCAAATAGTCAGTTCTATTTTAAACAATTCAGTTTAGCATGAGTACACAGTTTAATTGTCAAAAACATTTCTATTCCAAGCTATTCAGTTTAGTCAAACAGTTCAGTTCATCATAAGTATGCAGTTAGTTCTATTTAACCCATAGATAGGGCCCTATCAGGAGTTACAATTCCTGGCCAGAATGGACCTGGAAGAAATGATAATGAAGGGGTGCTCCACATTCCCCAAAGCTCCAGCTTCACAGGAACCTCACCATCAGATTGTTTAGTGTCATAACCAGGACACTCATTGGGGGGTTCTTACCCCTCTGCAGAGGTGCAGTCGGTGTATTCTAAAGCCCCAGCTGACTGGGCAATACACAGAGTTAATGTCAAAACAGTTTTATTTCAGATAATTCAGTTTAGCGTAAGTATGCAGTTTAAATGTCAAAACAGTTCTATTTTAAACAATTTAGTTTAGCATAAATACGCAGTTTAAATGCAAAAAACCCCAGTAAAGTCAAGAAACCATTGTTTAGTTCTATTTGACCCTTATCAGGTGCTACCACTCCGGGCCAGACTGGACCTGGGAGCGATAGCAATATAGGGGTACTCTGCATTCCCCAAATTTCCAGGATTACTGGAACCTCACCATCTGATTGTTTAGTGTCATATCCAGGACACTTGTTGAAAGTGGGTCATACTCCTCTGCAGAGAAGCAGTCAGTGTATTTTACAGCCCCAGTAGACTGAGCAAAATAAACATAAAAGAATTTAGTTGTTAGAAAGAAATATGCAAATTGATTATATTCTTACCCAGAGGTAAATGTAAAGTTTATTCATTTACTGTTTATATAACCCTTAATGCCACAGGTACAATACTTAGATATCAAAACATTCATTTACACTATAAATTAGGTTAGACATACATGCATATATAATTATGATGGTAAAGAAAAATTATATAGTTATATTTTAGTTCTGAATGCATCTGAACTAGATATGTCAATGAAGTTATTGGTGCCTACTGACTTTATTGCTACTCTACCGCTTGTCTACTTAGCCTTAGTCATTTTCTACAGTAACAAATCGAATTTATTTGATGATAGGGAAAGAATTTTGATAATATCAAATTAGGCAATTGTTTTTTTAAATTCAAACTTGTTTTAATAATTAGTAAATTATACACTGAGGTGCTCATGGGAAAGCAGTTATCATAAGATGTGAATTCGGCAACCAAACTTCAAAACCTAAACAAAGCTGTTTGCATACAAGGCTACTTCAGAAGAACCCAGAAAGAAGTAGTAATACTATCCAGGATTCACATAGGTCACACTAGGATTACGCATTGCTACTTACTTAAAAGAGAAGTGCAACCAATGTGTCATACATGCCAGATCGCATACACAATAAAACATGTTCTTACAGAATGAATCCAACTATTCTCTCTCCTGCTGACCTCTTTAATGTTGGTATGGCAACCAGTTTAGGATGGGCTCCATCAGGCAATTCTTGCACAAGACATGCTACATAAGTAGTGCCCTCTCCCTACAACCAAACCAAGTGACGGGGACAGTGAGAGATGTTATACATTGAAAAATTAAGGGAAAAAAAGAGATAAGTGTTCAAAAATTAATGCAAGTCTTATAGGTAAAATAAAGTTACTATATGTTTAATGCAAATGCATCATAAATTGCTGCACCATAGAAACGAATTTTAAAAAATCAGTTAAAACGACATTGGCCCAGCGGTTAGAGTGTTCGCCAATGGCCCGGGAGACCTGGGTTCAATCCCAGGTCGAGTCATACCAAAGACTTTAAAAATGGAACTTGATACCACCTTGCTTAACACTCAGCATTATAAGGTACGGTTCAAGGGTAAAGTGGAGCAATCCAGGGAATGGAGTAGCGCCCTCCCCTACACCTTGGTGTAGTAGCTATCGAAAAGGGAGCCTTCGGGTCACCCTCGACTATGGTCGCTAACTTACTTAACTTACTTATTACTGACAAAATAAGGCTATATGACTAATTTTTACAGCAAGACATCACAGATAATTTCAATTTCTTTAGCCAATTGGTATGTCTATCAAATTTGCAAATAATTTAAGTGTATTTAATTTTCAGAAACTGCTACAATTTTCTTGAGAAATCAGATTTGTCTAAATCTTTATTAAGATGTAATATCTAAATACAATTTGATTAGAATCAATCCAGGCATTTTAAACAATAATTTCAGTGTTTAATCCAAGAATTTTAATCCTAAAAGATAATGAATTAAGTTCATAAATCAAATAACAAAAATTCTAAAAGTCTTCTTAATTTACCAGCCAGACATTTGACTAATGAAAAGTCTAAATTCTATTCACTTCAAAGTTTCTCAAAATATATATATGAAACATACTTTTAATGCATTTAAGATACATACCTTTTGAGGCAATCAAATTGTGATCTTCCAACCAATAAGTAGTCAAATTTCAACAAATCTTAAAAAATTGTTTTTAAACTCATTTCAGTATTCATCTCATGGTCAATGACATAAGCAATTCAATGTATTGAAGGGGGAAATAAAGTTACTCAAATTGGTTGGTTGGTTGGTTGGTTATTTTGTTTTACAGCATATTGTAGAAGTCACTGCTCTAACATGCAGTATAAACAAGAATAACAACACTTAGCGGCCTCAGCAAGCATCTGGCTGGCAGACAAAAAGTAGAACAGGCAGTAACTCAATAACAAACCCGTAACACCTGAAACATGACTGAAGCAAGCAGGTGTATATATACACTAATATGCCCACTCACTGGGCCAGCAACTAATCACTGTCCAGGTAATGGACTTGGCCACCTTCGAATAGTGGAACGGTCCCAATGTCCATATAATCTCACCTCAACTCGTAATTTATTATTACACATGTGAGCACTAACTCATTGCTACTGAGCCTTATGATAGAATTCCAACACATATCAACCCTTTTCAGGTCATTTAATGCCGAATCAAGTAATTTTGATAAAAAGTCTGTTTTAAGTTTTTAATATCTTTGGATACTTATTTGTGGTGTATATTTCTTTACATTTCATTTAGTTCAATAGTTTTCAGAATTATCAGATTTTTAAATTTTTCTGTATAGACCCACTGCTTTTAAGAAGAATATCATTACATCTACTTTAACCTTTTTAAACAGTTCTTTTATTTTGCTTGTACTATGAAATATTTTTCTTATAGGAGCCAGATGAATGCATTCTGTAAGAACATGTTTTATTGTGTATGCGATCTGGCATGCATGACACATTGGTTGCACTTCTCTTTTAAGTAAGTAGCAATGCGTAATCCTAGTGTAACCTATGTGAATCCTGGATAATATTACTACTTCTTTCTGGGTTCTTCTGAAGTTTTCTTTTTATTCTCCTAATGTAGGTTTATTGTACTCAAATTAATTTGTACTTTACTGGAGACATGAATGGTTTCATTCTTAGAAAAGGCCTAAAGCCATTTTTTTTTAAATGACCAAATATGTTTAAATTGTTTTTTTGTTTTGT